>JALAZF010000365.1:0-1200000 GCA_022829125.1 Lathyrus tuberosus
GTTCTCCTTACCAACTTAAGGGTACATCTATTCCCTGTATCTCCTTAGAGGATGTTCCACTATGTTTATATTCTTGTACAAGTCTTCACCAATACCTCTTTACAACCTTCTAAGACATACATAAACACCAAATCCTATGGTGGACTCTGAATATCCCTCACTCAAAGATCCTTTTCAACAATCACCAAACAATATGACGATCCTCACAAAAACAAGAAAGTACACCACTTTCTATTTACAAAATTTAAAAATAGACACTCTGTAATCGATTAAAGGTATGTTGTAATCATTTACAATTTTCCTTTCAACATAAAAGCCTCTTTTAAGGCACAACTTCAATGATTTTTATGCGTTAATTTTTAAAACAGTTTATCTTATGTTTAAGTGATGTTTTATGAGCTTTTAAGAGATATAAGAGATGAATCATGATATTTTAAAGATCAAGACTTTAACCTAAACTTTGAAGATCTTTTCCCATTGCCTTATTGTCTTCATGTTAATCTTCTTTTGTTGTCATTATTGTCATTCTCTTTTTTCTTCTTTTGTTGATGAATTTTGTCTTCATCAAAACTCTAGTCGAGGCCAAGGAAAGGCTCGTATTCACAATCTTTCCCTTTTTGATGTTGAAAAAATATTCTTTGAAGTTTTCTTGTTCATCAAGTAGTTTCTTTAATATTTCTGAATCTTGAAGTTTGTGCAACAACTAAAAACCCCTATCTTATGTATCTCTTTCTTTCTTTTGCAATTTTTGACTTTTCTCCTCCTGAAAATATCACGAGCAAGAATAAACCTACCCTATCATTTCTCCATCTTTTGACATCATCAAAAAGAAGAAAAAGTAGAATGATTCAAGAGAACATAATAGAGTGGGAAATAATACAATCTATGGAGTAAAAGTTACATAATGATAATTAAAGTGTTAGATCAAAAATATATAATGGCATACACTTACTCTTATTCACAATGCTAATTGAAAAATGTCAAACTTTTTCAATTAATCTTAAAAACAAAATTTTTACCTTATTATATTAAATGGGTATCTTCTCTCTTGAACCACCAATTTTTTATATTACAATGTTAGCATATGGTTTCTAAGGACACCTGCAAAAATAAATTAGTTTTTATTTCTAGGTACCCAAAAATCATTGGATCCTTTTTGGTTAGTTTATTTTCTCAACCCAAAACACAAACATACTTTTTATTTGGTACAACAAAAATTCTCATATAGAATGTATTAGAGGTGTGTCCCTTATAATTACAATAAAACATGAAGATTTATTAAATGACTAATTTATTTTAGAATTATAGAAACTATTTCTCACATAAGTAGTTTTTGGTTGAAAGTTATCTTGCACCTTTTTGGGTTGAACATTGTTGTAAGCATTGCTAAACTTTGCAAATATAGTCTTACTTGAACTAGGTTTGTCAAATTTGGGAAATCCAAGACCACGTCTATCATTTTATATATTTCTTCCTTAGAGAACTTTCTAAACCAAATTGGCCCTTTTTATACTTGCATATTCCTTAATTTAATTCAATAATCTTTAATTCAAGATAATTACATTTATTACATTTTGAAATTGTTTTAACTTTTTCTAATTCCATTTACATGGTATTAGTTTTAATTTCTAGAGGCGAAATTATTTTCTTTTTCTTAGCACATAATCTAGAAAGCTTTAGACATTCATCATGCAAATCATTAAAGGCATTTTGTAATTCATCAAAAGAATATTTATCACTTGAGTCAAAATTAATAACCTGATCATCATCAATGGAGTGATGTGAAAACATGAAATATAAATGTGATTGTTCTTCATTTTCAGAATTGATACTCATATCATTGTCTTCCCAAGCTCTATACGTTTTTTTTTTGGATTGTTATCCTTCTTATTGTTAAATTTGTTCTTCTTTTGGAGAAAAGGACAAACACTCTTAATATGTCATTGTTTTCCACGTTCAAAGCAACTAACATTTTGTCTTAAAGTTGATTCTTCATTAAACTTCTTTCTTTGACTAGTTTTCCTTGTTTTGTCTCTTTTCAATATTTTTTCAAATGTTTTGACAAGTACTTATATATCTTCATCATCTTCTTCACTATTAGATTGAGTTTCTTCTTCTTTATCACTATTATAATCTTTGAATTAGTATTTAAAGCAATAGATCTAACTTTATGTTCACGTCCTTCATGCATTTCTAATTGATCAAGTTCCATTTCACGTTCTTGCAATTTTTCGAATAATGCTGTCAATGTCATCTTGGATAGACTTTTCTTTTCTGAAATTGTTGTCACTTTTGGTTGCAATGACCTTGTAAAAGATCTAAGAACCTTTAAATTTAATTCATTGTTGGTGAAGGTTTTTCCAAGAACGATTAAATGGTTTATCAAATGAGTGCACCTCTATTGTAAATGTAGAATCCTTTCTCTTATTAGCATTCTAAACATCTCATATTCTTCAGAAAGAGTGTTTAGTCTAGATCGTTTTACTTCTCCCATCCCTTCGTGTTTGATCTCCAAGGGTTCCCATATTTATTTAGCGATTTGGAAATTTGGCACCCTAAGGAATTCATGCATACCTAAAGAGGTTGCTATAATATTTTTAGCCTTCTTATTAGATATACATTTTTTATTATCATTTTCATTTCATGCATCTTCAGGTTTTAGTTGACTTACACCTCTGACAATTGTACTAGGAATGAAGGGGACATTTTTTTTATAGCTTTCCAAACTTATACACTTTGTGAATCAAGGAACATCTGCATTCTAATTTTACAAAAACTGTAACATTCACTGGTAAAAACTAGGTGCTTTATTAATTCTAAAACCTTCTCCTAGGAATGGTTTAGTGGAAACCATTTGTCCCAAATTTATGAGAAATTTACCCAAATCTCACTCTGATGCCAATGGAAACTATAAGATGTAATCTAAGAGAGAGGGAGGGGTGTAATTAGGATTGCTGAATTTTTCTCATTTTTTTTGCACAACCTTTCTTAACTTATAATTTTATCGAGAGAAATGGTTTGAATGTTACATTAAGAAGAATGTATAGTGCAGAGTTTTAAAGGAATAAAGTAAAGAACAAGGAGATTTATACTGGTTGCCCTTACCAACTTAAGGGTACATCTAGTCCCTCTATGGAGATAGAGGATTTTCCATCATGTTTAGATTCTTGTACAAGTCTTGATAAATACCTATTTACAACCTTCTAACACATATACAAACACTAAACCTTATGGTGAACTCTGAATCTCCCTGAATCAAAGAACATTTGCAACAATCACCAAACAATATGATGTTCCTCACAAAAACTAGAAAATACACCACTTTCTATTTACAAATACTTTTCACCAACACACAATGATGGAAAACACAAGTACTTAGACTTTTGTTGAGAAATGAAAAATGTAGTAGTATGCTATATGAAGTACCCCGACATAATAATGTCTAGAATCGTATTACATCAAGTGTTAAATTGGTATTGAGAACATCCATTAGTGTCTAGTTGGCACATTCATGCATGCATAAACAATTTTTTAACATGAAAATCGGTACATGAACATCAAAACGTGTCCATAAAAATACTACAAAGTAATACAACATAGCAGAATGCAAAGAAATAATAACATTATCGGTTCTTCAGGTCTTCTTGTAGAACCTTGTTTTGTAGGTGATATACTTTTAACAAGGACATCATCTTTTGATGATGACAATTAATGCCTTGTGATAAGTCAAGCACGAACAATTAAGCTGATAAAGATGCAAACCTAATATTAGGTTTTGATAAGACTTGACTATCCGATGATGGCAATCTAATGGAATGTAACTAAAGCCTCATCTCAAGCTACTCAAGCAAATGTCAATACAAGTGAAGTATATGGAAAGTCTTGAAGTACTGGAGAATCCTCCTAATTTAGCAACAAGTGAACCTATTGTAAAACATAAGGGCTTTATTATAAAAGCGCATGGCTAAAGCGCGCGCGCACAAAAAAAAAATGTTTTTACCAAATAAAATACCTTCAAAAATATCTTGAAGTTGTGCTAGATGGATTAGGAACTGTCAAAATAGCTATAGGAAAACTTTTGACTTATTTAATCAATTGAAGCATTTGTCTAATCAATTAGCTAGTTCAAAATTGAGCCATAAGTGATTAGGACTTCGCCTTAATGATGTGCAATGACTAGGTATATTTTCATTCATTTTTTAAGTTACAATAAATTGTATTTCAAACTTCTAATCGATTGTGAATGTGTGCCAATAGATTAGAATGTTATAAAAGCTTTGATTGAAATTTCCTTTTTGAGGCAACCTCTGGCATATAGATAGAGGTCCTTTTTCTCATTTCATTTCATCCAAAACCGTGTTTTGACACCTCTCTCTCTCTCTCTCTCTCTATATATATATATATATATATATATATATATATATATATATATATATATATATATATATAGAGAGAGAGAGAGAGAGAGAGAGAGAGAGATAAATTTTTGTTTTACTTTCTCTCACTAATGTTTTAACCTAAGTGCTTTTTAGAGGAAAGTCCTTCTGTGAGTGCGAATATAATTATAATTCTGGAATGGGTAGAATTGTAAATTCCCCCAAGAAATCTTTTGTATACACCTTGGTTGAATATTATCCATTTAGATATTTGTTTGGGTTAGAACCTAAACCCGTAAAAAGCTTTGGTTTGGGTTTGTGTGATTCAGTCCTAGTTTAGGTTGGAGATCAGTCAGTGACAAAATCTCCTAGGTTCTTGGTCAGCCCAGTATTAAAACCAAGATAGGTTAAAGCTTAGCCCGATATTAAAAGCTTCATAGGTTTAAGATCATCCCGGTATTAAAATTTCACAGGTTATTAGTTATCTAGTGTAAAACCAAGGTTTAAGGTTTGTGAGCTCATCCCGAGTAAAAGCTTGAAAGGTTTAAGAAACTTGAAGACTAACCGCTCCAAAATCCTAGTTTGTGAAGAAAGGACTGGCCACCTTGATTCAGTGTTTGGAAGAGAAGACTTAATTTGCTATATCTCGAAGTCTTGTATTTTTTGGTTGGAGGTTAACCATCATTTCCTTGTATAAGGGGTTTGTAAGTCTTTCTTACTAAAATCTCTCAAAATTTTATTGAATACTCTAAAGATAATTTCTTGGAGAGAGGAGTATGTCATTTTACTATTTTAACGAACCAATATATATCGTGGTGTTCATCTCTTTCCCTTAACTCTTTTATTTTACACATTTTACTTTCTCCTTTTTATTTTCTGCTACTAAGCTTTCAAAAATGTTTTTAAAACTGATTTTATTTCACAAAGGTTTTTAGAACAACATTTTTCCAAACCACACAATTCACCCTCTCTTGTGTGTGATGTCTCAAGTCCAACACGTCTTTCCCTTACCCATATCTTTCCTCAAACTACATGAAAGTATACAATAGGAATGGAGTGAGATATTACATCTCAGTGGAGTTCCCTATCTTATGGGTCCACTTGGCTCTAAAAGGTTCTAACTTTACACGTTCCACAAGGTTTCTTCCTTTACTTTGTACATCAACGAATTCTCGAGTCCGAGATCACATCGATCTCATAAAAGTGTGAATATCTTAAATCGGGTTCACATGACCCACTATCTACATCGGGAGAATGCAGATAATAACATGATACGTCTTTTCTTGGTCACAACCTCTCACATGGGTCTGCGTTCGGGTCACAAACATATCTTGAAATGAGAGATGTCTTTCCCTAGTCACAACCTTTCACACTAGTCTAATTTTGGGTCACAGACTTTCCTACAACAAGGAAAATCTTTCCCCAGTTACGGCTTCGTATAAGTCTAAGTCTGGGCCACAGAGTTCCTTACACTATGGAACATATTTCCCCGATCACAACCTCTCACATGTGTCTGAGTTCATGTCACAGAGGTTCCACTAGCTATATGAGACATCTTTTCTGGTTCAAACCTCTCACATAGGTCTGAGTTCGAGTCACGAAGGTCCACCAGATAAACAACTTCCTTCCCCGATCACAGCTTCACATAAGTTTGAGTTTGGCTCACTTACTAGAATATCATTCACTCTCGATTATGGTAGAAAGCTCCAGGAATTCCTAAAGCCTTGATATTCTTCACACAAGTCTAATTCAGTTTCACTCAAACCGAGTATTCGTAACACATGCCTACTAGGGTATCTTTCGTGTCCGAAAATTACATCTCTAGGTTAATTCCTTTTTAAACCTAGGTCTACCTCATATTCTTTAGTTGAGCGACTAGGGTTCACATATTTCAATATTAATAGACTATGGTTCAAATATTAACCAATTAGACCAATAAAGGTCCATACTTGCACAACTTAACCAATTATGGTTTTTGATTTTATCGATTAACCAACTAGGGTTTCATTCATGCACATACTAATTCAATCATAATTAGTCATGAACAAGGCATACAAACATGTTATCACATTGCAAATACAAGTCTTAGCACTCAATCCACACAACAAGGCATACAACTGAAAATATTAAAGTTAAAGGGGGTGTAATCAATTAAACTAAAAGTGTAATGAGTTACATACCCATTATGTAAGGTATTTTTCCAATTTTCAGGGGTGGTAATCAGTTACACCAAAAGTGTAATCAGTTACACACCCATTATGTTTCAAAAGAAATGAATTTCCAGGGGTGGTAACTGGTTACACCAAAAGTTTAATCTGTTACACCTCTGCCTAGATTCATAAAAACCTAGATTTTTGTGCATGTAACCGATTACACACAGAGTGTAACCAATTACAGTCAGCTACTTTTCCAAAAATTCATGTTTAATCAAGGTTTTCAGCACACTAATTCACAATCAATTCAATCCTAACATGTAATCGCATGATATAAGGATCATTTCACATCAAAATCCACACATACACATAAGATCATGTCATCTCAAGAATTTCATGCAAAACACACAACCCACAAGAAATTCAAGAAATAGCTTAATCCCCAATCATGCAATCTTAGTAATCTAACCCCCCACATTTGAGTTCAAACCCTGGACCTTGCTTAAAGAAGGAATGTGATGATGATTAAAGGCTTGATTCTTGAATTTTTCCTTTAATGTATCTTCAAAACTTCAACATGCAAAAGAATGAAACTTTGATTCTTGAATCTTCTTCTTGTCCTCTTATTTTATTGTGCCATTTACCCTCTCCCTCTCTAGAATCTCTAAGGGCTTTGAGAGAGAAGTAAAATGAGAAAACGAATAACTTTCTCTCATTTTTATCTTATCAAAGGCTTGGATATAAAGACCATAGTGTTCTTGCAATTTAAATCAAAATACTAATTATGCCACCACCTATCTTAATCAAGCTTAGAATCTAGAGATTAACCTCTTAATTTCTATCACTTATGGTCATTCTATCTAATTAATGAATAATGACCATGCTTAGAGAAATTTAGGATATTACACTATATGTCAAATTCAATCTTGGAATTATAAACTTTATCTTATCAATATCACAATTCAAAGTCTATCAATTAATTGCTTATAATCTATTTTGGTTTAAGAAAAAATTTATAGATTATGAAAGTTCACATAGTTTCAAACCATTTGAAAAATGAAGAACACTTTGAAATTTATATTTGATTCTTATGAATCTGATTTTAAAATTTGTTCTTGTTTTCTGGTGTATGATGCTTTATATACACTTCTATAAACTTCTATGAATGGATGTATAAGTTTGAAAATATTTCATGAAGTTTTTCCATTCAAAACCGTGATTTTGGTTCATGAAAACACACACTAGTTCAACCTGTAATCGATTACAACTTTCCAATGTTTAGAAATTTGAAAACATACACCATGTAATCGATTACAGGTATGCTGTAATCGATTACAACTTTTCTTCCAACACCAAAAAACAACTTTTTAAATGCAAAACTTCAATTGTTTTTATGCGTTAACTTTGAGACATGTTAGTTTAAGTTTGAGTGATATTTTCTAAGCTTTAATTGATATAAAATATGAATTGTGATATTTTAAAGGTCAAAACTTTAATCTAAACTTTAAATATCTATTCCAATTGCCTTTGATAAATCAATCTCTTCATTTTTATCTTCTTTTGTTATCATTGTTGTCATTCTCTTTGTCTTCTTTTGTTGATATACTTCTCTTCATCAAAACCCTAGACAAGGTCAAGGAAAGGCTATTTTCACATATGTATAATCATAGTTATTACACAAAAATATATATAATGATAATCACAGAGAAATACTCACAAATATGACATCTCAAGATATCATAAATATGATACAAGTCCCAAGCTTTGGATTTGGTATGCAAACACTATGTTATTGTGTTAAAATATCTTCATCAAAATCAATTACTATATTTGGTTGGTCAACACTAGCACCGGTGCCTTTAATTGCCATAGTTTTCAAGATCATCAAATCTATCACTACTCATTTCCCACTTTCACTATCTTCGTTGTAGGTTTGAGATATTTCTTCACTTTATAGGTATAGTATTGGAAACACTTGATTTGCATCCAAACACAATATCAAACCCAATATTAGAAAATGATGAAAAAATCATCAAGCATACCATCAAACAAATTGTCAAGTGCTTGAGGTTGTTGATTTACACCAAGTTCGACATTTGCAGTATCACATTCAACAATAGTTCTTTCGGTTGGCCTTTTTGAAGGTGTGAGAAAGACACAAGAAATGGGGGTTAGAATTGTGTTTTAACTTTTTCTAACTTTTCGCCTCTTATCGTTAACATGCTAAGAGAATATCAGAGTTGCTTGAAAGACTCTGACTTGCGAAGTGTCATTCAGATGGTGCGATGCATGAAGCATAAGCGACAAGGAGAATCTGAATTAGCTATGCTTGAATCAGACTTGCAATGCGGAAGCTTATCAGAGTTGGGTTGCAAGGTTCTGATAATTGATGCAGAAATATAAACAATAAAATAAAGCATAAACAAGAGTAAAGAACACACGATATATCCTGGTTCACTTGAGCCATTCTCAAGCTAATCCAGTCCACCCTTCCAAGGTGATTTCGCCTTGAACACAAGGACTTAATCCACTATAATCAATTCCGATTATAGATGCACGAGCTAATGCCGATGAATAACAACCTGCACAACTGCAGTTGTGACTAACCCACAATGAACCGTTCATGGATCCAAGTTAATGGATATAACAAACATTGACCCAATAGGTTCCAATCTCGCAATATCTACTATCAGGATTTCACAGCTAAACGTTCAGGGATCCGAGTCAACAGATATAACTTTTACTGACCATTCTTCCAGGATTTTCAATGAGTTCCATAGTGATCTCACAAGAGTCTGATCCATAATTGGTTCTCTTTGAGATATGACTATCATTGACCGTATTTAAGGAATTCCACAATGACACCCATCCATTGTCTTCTCAAGTCTCCGATCACACTGATCACTTGAGGAATCCTAATTCACATAGAATTAGTTGTTCTGGAGATTACATTGATGCTTCTTAACAAGCAGATAACTCCAAAGTTTAAGTACAAATGAACACAAGGTGTTCTAGAAAGATGTGAGCAACAACTCCTTGCTATCTTCTGATTCTACAAAGATGTATGTTGATTTGACAGTTGATGACATCTTGTAGATCTTTTTCATCTTCTTTGTTGAGCAAGCTTCGAGCAACAACTCCTTGCTTCAGATCTTCAATATAGCCTAGATGATGAAGTTGGTTGATGACTTGACTGATTTGCAACGTTGTCTTGTTCATCAACAACTTCTGTGCCAATTGATTGTTGTTGTGTTGAACGATGATCTTTGAGCTTCAACAACAATGGTCGTGTGTTAATGGTGATAACTTTAAATGTTTAATGTAACAACAATAACTGGTCGTTACGACTATCATCACATCGACACCTTCAGAAGCGCATACTCCTTTCCTTTAAATAGCCAAGTAAATTATAGCCGTTGAAGAGCTGTTGGCTGTTTGAAAAGAGTCGTTATGCAATGATGAAAGTTGTACTGCCATATCTTCTTTTTACTGTAGAAGATGTGATGGGATATATCTTTTTAGCACGGTGTAGAGTCATTTCTAACGGTAACATTTGTCTTCAAATATTCAGAGGCTTCTGATGGTAATTAATTGAAGCATGAGTAGAGACTTTATAACTGGGTCTTCAAAAACTTTAAGTCTTCAGTCTTCAGAACTTATCCATTAGGAATCTGTCTTCAGAGCTTCAACAATTGTCTTGAAACCTGTTATCTTCACTGCTTTAAGTCTTCAGAATCTTCAGAACCTTGTTCACTCAAAACGCTGCCTTCAGAACCTTCAACACTTGATCATTTGAATCTTAATCTTCAGAACACTTCAGTTTTCAGAGTCTTTCTGCACTTGATCATCAGAGCCTTCAGCCTTCAGAACTTCAAGTCATGAGATTCTTCAACACCTCGGTTCTCCACAAGATTATCTCTTCAAAATCTTCGCTATCTTCAGAATCATAACCACTTTCAGAGTAGCATACACAAGAGCATTGCAAAAGCAATATCGGCATCCTTGGACCTATCTGATTATGATCAGATACAGAAGCATACTTGCTTCTTGCGACTTGTGTTACACATAGTAACTCACATATGATCATTTACGCACATCTTGCTGGTGTTTGCTGGATCTGATATCAACTATGATTATGATCTGCACACAACACACATTAGAACATAAAATAGTTCTTTCACAAATACTCATTGTTATCATCAAAACATATAGATGACTTGCAGAGACAACTCTTACTCTTACAATCTCCCCCTTTTGATGATGATAAAACCATGTATTTTGATTGAACATTTTATACAAGGTAATCACCAAACTAAACATATTCAGAGTATGGAACAACAGCTCCCCCTGAATTTGTTAACCCCAAAATTTTATTTGTGATCGTCTAGAATCTTATCTGATCCAAAGACTCATAGAATAACAATTTGAGTTGTCAAAACATAGAATAGAGAAGGATTACTTCCCTATCTGTCTTAAGGAGACAAAAGTATTCAGCATCTGGACTTGTTCATCAGAACCTCTGTCTTCAGATCTTTAGAACTCAGTTCCTTTGGTCGTCGTATCAGAGCTCATAATCTTCAGAGTCTTCTGAAGCAATTTCTACTTTTCAGCAGAATCATTTTAGCACAGAGATAGAACAATTTTCTTCTAATAACTTAACCACTCTATTTATCAGAATTGAACTTGTCTTTTGACGTAAGAAACTCCCCCTGAGTTTCATACTCGATGATCTTTCAGATTCTTGATTTGATCATACCGGTTATGATCATTATTTAAGATCTTGACTTCTTAGAGTTTGACTAGACAACATGTCTTCATCTCAGAACCATGTTTCTATCAGAACTCGATGGAGGATCACAACTTGATTCTTGATCAGATTGAAAAATATTTTTGTGATCAATCGAGGCTTGATTCTGAATCTGATACTAACGTACTTTTGATTCTTAGTCTGCTGAGTTTGATACCAATTGTAGATTTAGTCTGATACCAATTCATTTTCTGCTGAGTTGAATTCTTGGTTTATCAGAACTTCTTCTTCTTGAATATTCTATCCAGTTCTTTAGATAGTCTTCGACTTCTGATTTACTCAGTTCTTCTGAAAAGCATCTTGGATTGTAGACTTTGTCTTGACTGCTTTCAGGAAGTTTTCTTCTTCTGATTCTTATGTTCTGAATATTATATTCTCAGACAGCTTACAGCTTCTGAACAAAGTGAAACAAGAATCACGATAACTTTGAATTTCAGTCAATTTGATTCTGAAGACATGTTCACGAAGTGTACAACTTCGATAATATGAACAACAGTTTATAAGAGCTTTTTAACAAAGTTCTTCCAATTTAACCTGTTCTATGAGAATGCCTAGTGAACTTGTTCAGAGTTCCTCGGTTAAACATTAAACAAACGTTAGTGGTAAATGCATTTTATATCATTAAATTACTTGTTTGAGTTTTGCATTCTATCAAAATTATATCCCCCCTTTTTGACATCATCAAAAAGTTAGAGTATGTTAAGTATTTCAAATTGTGATGATAATGAATCTTAATGAGAGCGGTGTAGGTATGAGCAAAGGATAGTTCAAAAATAGAACAGAAGGCAACACATACTTCATTAATCATAAATACAAGGTATGAAAAACACAGATACAAGGAAAAAAACATTACAAACTGATAACTTAGCTTAATTCTAACAAACAATCATCTTATTTTATAAGAACCATCTACTGTTGAAGGTTTCACAAAATTTTCTATCAAGAGCATGTCATACCCCAAATTTTGACCATTAAGATTCCCATCATTGTGTAAATCATCATCACAATATGGATGTACCTTTATGCCTCATCAATCTCCTCAAGGAATTGTTGAGCATCCACTGCAATCAGAACTTAGGGTTTCAAGCCCTCTCAGAGCTTTTAGACAAAGGATCAATCAAGGAATGACATGATTTTCAACTTGTCTACACCCTCAACCATACACAATGGATCAAAAGGACTCCCACTTAAAGGATTAAGCACAAGGATGCTCCCTTTTAGGTGGATCAAGCCTCAAGATCGCCAGTGTCACCAAATTAGGGTTTTGATCGACCAGGGCCTCTAGATGGAAATTTTCCTCTGGGCATGAGCCAAAGATCCAAAACATAACCTAATATGCTCCATGGAACCTCATAAACTCAGTCATCCAGTCAATTTTGCCTCAGGGGATGCATTCATCAAAAATCAAGAATTAGGGTTTCTTGACCTAATTCACCCCTAAGTTGACTTTTGGGACCAATTATGAACCAGGACCTCAAGAGAGGATTTGAGGATCTCCAATATTCCATATTGATCCATTTGGAACAATGGATTGATCCAAGAAGCTTGAGCATCAAGTTTCAATTTCATCTGAACCACAGTTAGGGTTTCGCGGGAAAAGTCAACTGTAACTTTGACTTTTGACCAGGACATGCTCCCAAAACCTAAGACATGATTCAATATAACCTATAACACCCATAGAACATGTCCATCAAGTTTGATTTAGGTCAAGGACATGATTTCCTGAAGAATTGCACAGTTTGGAATTCATCGGATAAAAAGTCAACTGTGCACAAAAGTCAACTTTGACTTTTTGAGATTTTTCACAAAAATGGATTTTTAACCCTAAAATGATGTTTATGTATGATTTGAATCATCATTCATCAAGAAAAATCAAAGAAAATGGGATAACTTGTAAAAGGGGGTAACCATAAAAACTTAGAAAATTTTCTAAGTTATGGAAAAAAGTGACAAAGGTACCAACTTTGGAGGATCATAACTCCTAAACCACAAAGCCATTTTTTTCCATCCAAGGCTTGATTTGTAGATCTCATTGCCCTCTACAAAAGCTTCATACTGACGTATGTCCAAATTCCTCATGGATTTTGAGTTATGGAGGGATCAAAATCAAGAAAAGTCACTTTGTTCCAACACTTAGTGAAAATTTCACTAAGTCAGATTTTGCCTTACTTTTTTCCAAATGTAGGGACATTTTTCACTTGGATCCAAAAAGTATCAAAACCAAATATGATCAAACAGTTGTTGTATCATGTAAGGGCTTCCAAAATGGCCAAGAACATCACCAAATTCAACTTGAGCCATGAGATATGACATTGGCAAGTTGCCTTGCTAATATCTGCCAAGGCAAGGCATATTTTTGCACTTTTGCTCGATTTACCAAAATTATCCAATTCCAAGTCTTGTCATCACCTTGGATACATCTGAGGATTGAATCTAAAGGGGACAATCACTGAGCCAAGCCTCCAAAGTCCTTGGAACAAGAAATAGCGTGTTGAACCTAGAATTACCCAAAATAGGGACAAGACTCCAATTTTGGATTGGAGCATTCAATGGAAGCATCAAGGTGGCATGGACTGAGCCATTCTCAACTTAATTCAGTCAAGACTTATCCAAGACCAAGGGGACCAGCAGCCTGTGCCCTAACCTCTAGTCAATGGCTAGAGGAGACTTGGATTTTCATTTACCAACATTGGCCAAACCTACTCAGCAGTTGCCATTCACTATTCCTTGCAAAACAAACTTGCTCTACTATAAATAGAGCTCAATTGTGATTAGTTTAAGTACACCAAAGGCCTACAACACTTGCCTTTCTCAAAATCCACTTCTCACTCTCAAAAATGCCTTTCTTAGCAAGTCACTATCGGGTTTTTCATTAGAGAGCAATTCCACTCAAACCAATCGCACACACACCTCATATACATCATATGTGAGCTGATCAAACACTTAAACAACATCTGGAACACTGATTTCTCAGAATCACCAGTCAATTGCTCAAGGTTTTAACCAAAGTGCAGTTGAGATGCCATGAAGTGATCCAGCCAATTTCCATCAAGTCCAAGCATTCAAACACACTCTATAGGGTGTAGGGAAGCTGTTCATAATCATGCATGGAATGTTTCCCCTCAAGTAATTGCTTTGTTTGAATCGTGTATTAAAAATCCCAGCCTTCATGCAGAATTTAGGGTTCTTGAGGATTTTTCGTGATTTCTTGTTTTATGCTTAATTTAAATGAAATTAATTGCCATAGACATGATCGTGAGGTTGAAACGAGTTGATTGATATGTGGATTACATGATATAATCAAGTATTCAGTGAGATTGGATAGAAAATGCAAATCTGGGCAAGGCAGAAAACGCGCGTGTTCTTGGTCCATGTTCTTGGCGCCATTTTCATAAATTCAAATATTTGAATTTTGTGATTTTATTTAATTGATTCAAAAATTAATTTCTCTCTGAGTTTTAATGATTTTGAGTTGATTCTTTTTTTTTAATAATTCACAAAAATGTTAAAATATTTTATTTTCCCAAAAATTCCCAAAAATATTATTTATTTAATATAATTGATATTTTTGCAAAGAATTAATATTTTAATTATTTTTGACATTTTGAATATTTTTTCCACCTTGATTTTGCAACTTTTAATGCCTTCTAATTATTTTGTAGGTCAATACTTAATTTTTGAAGCATTAATCCAAGATCACAATTTGTTTTCCATATGTTAAACAATTTTGATCATTTTAATTGAATTTTTATTCAATTAAAATACATTTTGAAAACAAATTAGGGTTTTGGATTAATTCAAACCTCATAAAACATTTTCAAAAATTTTTTGGGCCTCTAATAGAGTGTAAGACCCAACCCTTTGTAAAAACAACCCATTTTGGGCCTCACTTATTGTATAAGTCCCGTTGTATTTCAAGAAATGTTCGACGCGATCATCATCCGTTGAAAAATAAACATTGGGCCTACCCTCGTGTAGTAAGACCCATTTCTTTTCTTTAAAACCTTTTGGGCCTCTTAATAGAGTGTAAGACCCAAACCCCCTTTGTACAAACAACTTTGGGCCTCACTTATTGTATAAGTCCCTCTGTACAAGTGAACGGCGCGATCGTCGCCTTTTAAAAAACTTTGGGCCTCTCCTCGAGCTATAAGACCCATTCAAAACTTTGGGCCTCTAATAGAGTGTAAGACCCAATCCCCTTTTAACCAAAAACAACTTTGGGCCTCAGATGTTGTATAAGCCCCTTTGCATTAAAAGAAAATCTCGGCGCGATCACCATTTTAAACGAAAAATCATCTGGGCCTACCCTCGTGTTATAAGCCCCACTCTTTTTCTTTAAACCTTTTGGGCCTCTTGAGAGAGTGTAAGACCCATCCCTTTGTACAGAAAACAATTTTTGGGCCTCAGTCACTTGTATAAGTCCCTTTGTACAAATTCAAACCGTGCGTTCACTGATAAATCCCTGGGCCTCTCCTTGAGCTGTAAGCCCCAAATCTTTCTTTTTCAAAGCACTTTCTCCTTTGATTTTGAAATATACTGTTGTTTTCAATATTTCTTTGTTAAACAACTAACCAAACAGCATGGAAGCTCTACAACCGAGTAAGTGTTTATATGCTTTCATTTACCACTTTCATATACATATAACTGTATTGTGGGGCTGTTTCATTGTAAGTCTTCTTTCATAAACTCATATCAACTGTGTAATACTAGTATAGATATTTAGAGTTTCCCCGGCAACTACGTCTAGCATTAAGCCCGCTGATCACTCTTAAATAGTCAAAACTAGATCCTCATAGGATTACCAGACACAATCTTCCCACCTCTTGGGGTTAAACAATATGGAGACATGAAAGGCAACATTCTCGGTGAACCCTTTCATAGACTGTCACTCGTAGAAGTTGTTAAAGAAACTCTATTCTCCAGAGATGATCTCTTCTCCGTGAATTGCATCTCTTGAGTTTCTTCCAAATTCTCGAACTTTCCTGGCTTGATCTATTCTTTGTGAATAGCCTGTCTTGAACTTCTCGGGGTTTGGGGACCCACAGGCTTCTTAAAAGCACTTGTCAAGAAACTCTACTCCCCAGAGATGATCTTTTCTCCGTGAATGGCATCTCTTGAGTTTCTTCCAAATTCTCGAACTTTCCTGGCTTGATCTATTCTCTGTGAATAGCTTGTCTTGAACTTCTCGGGGTTTGGGGACCCACATGCTTCCTAAAAGCATCCCCTCCTCCTCTTGGGCGTTGTACAAGGACCCGTCGGCTTCTTAGAAGTATTCACAACCTCCTCTTAGGCTTCGTATAAATGATTTCTTCCTCCGGGAATGATAGCCTCCTCTTGGGCTTCATACAAGGACCACTCGGCTTCTTAAAAGTTTCCAGCCTCCTCTTGGGCTTCGTACAAATTGTCCCGACGACCTCCTAAAGGTATAGGAACAGAAATCAGTCATCTTAATAGAACAGTCTTTCCAAGAGTCTACTACTGTTTCTCAAAGCATAGTACAAAAGATGAAACTTTAGACTTGGACAGTCTAATTTCCTTGAGTCTCCAAGACATTCTCAAGCTCCGTTCAAAAATAGGAAGAAAACCCGTAGACTCGGACAGTCTCAATACCTTTCAGATTTCCGACTTCCTTAAAGAACAGGAAATATCCCTGATCCTCGAATCAAAATCCCTGAGTGCCAATATTACTCATATAAGAACTGATATTCTCTTTAACTCAGCATACTGGACCTGTCACTCAACTGAAACAGTAACCCTAGCCTGCTCTTGGGCTTTATACAATGATTCTCCCCAGTGGTACCAAGCTTTTTTTAGCCTTCATCTTGGGCTTTGTACGAGATACAAATCACTCTCTTGTTGAGTATAAAACCCTTAGCCTCCATCTCGGGCTTCGTACGAGATAAAAAAAAAACTCTCTTGTTGAGTCAAATAGCCTCCACCTCGGGCTTTATACGAGATACCAAAAGACTCCCTTGTTGAGTCAAAACCTTTTAGCCTCTCTCTCGGACTTTGTACGAGACACATATTAGCCTCCTCTTAGGCTTTGTATAAGAAAACCACTGGTTGATCCAATCAACCTTTTAGCATCAAAGTTGTGCCTCGGTCACAGTACACAAACATCAACAACTCCTTTCCCTTCATCTAATCGCTGTAAGCTGCAATCCTCTGAATCATCTACATCCATGCCACTGTCCCTCTTTTAGCATGAGAAATTCCTAAGGAAAGATGGCATTGCTCTACACTGAGTTAAAGTCTTCTCCTTCAGGTCAAAAACCCTTATAAAGGAGATTATGGCATTGCTGGATTCACATATCCCAGTTAAAGTAATCCTCCTTTATAAACCAGTCACCCAACAGTTGTGACATACAAACCCCTCTTTAGAGATGACAAATTCTCTCTAAAGGCAACACCCTTTTAGCTTCACATCTTGGGCTTTGAACAAGATACAAATAGACTATTTCGCTTCACGTCTTGGGCTTTGAACAAGACACCAAAACACCATTTCCTCCCATAGAATAGGAGGAACTACGATCGCTCTGATTTCCCTGTTTCGGTAAACGGGAATACGTAGGCATAAGATTGAAAGAAAAATCTTAGCGAGCACACTAAACAAAAACCCAAGATCCCATACTTTCATACATCCGTCCTAACATCTTAACCTCCCACCAATCGACCGAACACTACTTTTAACAAAATAAACCCAATAGAGACCCCGAATCTTTGTAGCATCTGTAAACCAACAGTTTTGACTGTTTAGCCTCAGTTTGCAAGCAGGGTTAATTTGAGACATCTATATCCCTTCCTTCATCAGCTTCAATAGGATAAAAAATAAATCGAGCTGTAGATACCAAAGAGCGGTAGTGCTTCGCAACCACATCCAAAATCGCTCGCTACAGAAAAATGGCGACTTCACTAGGGACGTGTCATTAGGATCTGTTTCACCTTTGTAGTGAGATCTTCCCATCTATTAGGTGGAAACTTTAAAAGTGGCGCCCCGTGGGGCCGGTCTTTCTTTCTTTCTGGGATAAGACTCTTTGTTGACTTCACTAGGATCTTAGGTCAAAACGCCGTTAATTTGGGATGAAACCACATGATGGTGACTCTGTCGGGAAACCATTTTCTGTTAGGAATTTAAGATTCTTAGCTTTTAAAGGTCTAGGACATTAGGACAAATATATATATTGCTTTTCCTAATTGATATATGTGTTTATTTTTCTGCTAATGGGAATGCGTGTGATGCCGCATGTGGAAAGATTGAGTATACACTTAAGATAAGTGATGGCGACGAGGTTGACCATCAACCTCAGTGGAGGCTTCCCAATGCAACCCATTCCCTCTCATAGGCAATGGACTGATTGTGACGTCTGAGAAGCTGAGGAGCTAACCCTTTTGTAGTGCGGAAGCTATCGGAAATAGTTGTCACGTGATACTACCCTTATTTGAGGCTGATGATCTATTCTCGGTGAATAGCATTTACTATAAGATTTCATACAGCTCGCTGGCGATCCGCTTACTGTTTGTTATCCTGGGAGGAGCTGATGATTTTGAGTACAGGTACAAAAATCACCCTAGTATAAACCTTTGGGGATGGGTAGAGCCTTGACTTCATGACAACAACCCTTTGACCCCATGTTTTTTCTATGTTTTTGTGTGTTGCATTCATGCATTCATTTAAAAAACATTAAAACATTCACAAATTTCTCTTCCAGTCTCTCTGTTTTTTCAAAATAAACTAAGACTGTGATTGCAAATATCAGAGAAAAAGATTGCGCTAATGGATTTCGGTAGAAGGAGAACTCATAAGTACACCTTCAGGATTCCAAAACTAGAGGATTTAAGAGGTTTGGCGAGGATGATCACAAACCAAGAGGCTTTCAGAGCCAAGTACGGAGGTTTGCTATCTCTGCTAAGAGTCCATGTGATTGAGGGAATCATGGATGCGCTCATTCAGTTCTACGATCCGGTCTATCATTGTTTCACATTCCCGGATTACCAGCTAGCACCGACGCTGGAGGAACATTCTCATCTGATCGATCTACACATTACAGATCAAGCTCCATTTTCTGGACTGGAAGAAATTCCAAAGAATCAGACCATTGCAAGAGCAATTCATTTGGACGAGTCTGAGGTCAGGACTCACATGACCACTAAGGGTGGCATACAAGGTTTGCCAGCCCAGTTCTTGACAAAGAAAGCCTTGTACTTCGCCAGTATCGGGAACGTGACTACTTTTGAAAGAATCTTTGTTTTACTCACCTACGGGTTATTTTTGTTGCCCAACATTAATAACTTCGTCGATATCAACTCCATTAAGGTTTTTCTCATTGGAAACCCTGTGCCGACTTTGCTCGCAGATGCGTATCATTCTGTACACTTGGGAAATTTGTACAGCGGAGGGGAGATCACATGTTGTGTACCACTGCTTTACAAATGGTTTATCTCTCATTTGCCTAAGTCTACTGCTTTTTGGGATCACAAGAGTGCCTTACGTTGGTCGCAGAAAATCATGTCCCTCACCAACTCTGATATAGATTGGTGTAATAGGATTTATGACGGAATCAGGATCATTGATCGTTGTGGAAACTTCCCCAACGTACCCCTTATAGGAACTAAGGGAGGAATCAATTACCATCCAATTCTTATTCGTCGTCAATTTGGATACCCGATGAGACACGTCCCACGGGGTGTTCATCTGGAAGGTCTTTTCTTCAAGGAAGGAGAAAGTGACAGAGCACTAAAGATGGAAATAGTGCACGCTTGGAAACATGTTCATAAGAAAGGATGAGAGTCTCTAGGAAAACCCGACTGTGTCTCGGTGGAGCCTTATCTCCACTGGGTGCAAGCTAGAGCTCTCAAGCTAAATATGCCTTATCCTCGTCATGGAGTTCTTCCACCGAGGGAGTCTGTCATGTACTTCATGACTGAGACTGAAAAGCTTCAGGTTACTCTCAACAAAGTTCAACGGGAGAAGAGGTATTGGAAGAACAAGTACCGTACTCTAAACGTGGAGTGCATCAAAATACAGCAACTACTAAAAGAAAAGGACGCTCTGATTGAAATTTTGGAGCAACATGCTGTAGAGAATCAAGATGACCAAAGGCATTTGCTCACTCCTTTCACCTGGCAAAGGAATGACAACCCGACAACGGCCCAAGAGCCCCGGTCAAAGAAAAGGAAAGTACCAGAATCAGCACCCGGTTTCTCCTCAGAGAGGACTCTGGGCCCATTAGCTTAGGTTTCTGTTTCTGCACCTTGTAATCTACTGTATTTCCATTTCTGTGATCCTTTGAATTCAATAAAAAGGGGTTTCCCCACTGTTTGATATTTGCAATCTAATTTTCGAAGTTTATTTTGATTAAACCAAAAAAACAATTAATATAATCATTGCATTCATCATTCTCACATCGCGTATTCTTCTTACCTACGAATCTCACGTTTGTGTCTCGATTCTAGAGTCAAACTGTCTCATTCATATAATACTCGGGCCAATCGTCAGAAAAAGATGGATGATCTTGAGGAAGAGAACAGAGAGTTGAAAGAAGAGATCAACGCTCTGAGAGAGGATATGAGAAAGCTTCGTAACGACATGCAAGCCATGGCAGAAGCTCAGCTACAAAGGACTGTGATCTCAAAGATCACCTCAACGCCCATAGTGGAGAAGTATGATCCTAGGTATCAAATGCCGAAAGATCGTCCTTGGGGCATGCTTGTTAACTATATCTCGGAAGGATATGTTCCGCCGATCACTGAAGATCAGGGAATTATAACAAAAGCCGCTGGGCCTGAAGGTTACAAACTTCAGGAAAGCAAAGATGCCAGGGGCATACTGAAGACTCCTGAAGGTTACAAACTTCAGGAAACGTCAAGATTCACTGCCGTAGTCACGGTACCACCCCCTGTGGTGCACACTGTCCCGGAAGGACAGATTCCACCGATACCTTCTAGTAAGAAGGAAACTATGTTTGATAGAATGGATGAATTCCAGGAACAGTTCCTGGAAATGCAGAAGGAACTGCAAGCCATCCACGGTCAGGATTTATTTGGAAAAGACGCCGCAGACCTTTGTCTGGTCCCCAATGTGAAAGTTCCGCACAAATTTCAAGTGCCCGACTTTGAAAAATACAAGGGTAACTCTTGCCCTCAGAGTCATATGGTGATGTACGCTCAGTGAATGTCAGCTCTGATAGAGAATCAGGACCTACTGATTCACTACTTTCAGGATAGTTTAACCGGTGCCGCACTCAAATGGTACATGGGTTTAAACCGTGCTACGATCAGCACTTTCAGAGATCTTGGCACTGCCTTCGTCCAGCAATACAAATACAATTTGGACATGGCACCAGACAGAGATCAACTCAGATCAATGTCACAAAAGGACAAGGAAACCTTTAAGGAGTACGCTCAGAGATGGCGCGGAATTTCCGCTCAAATTTGTCCACCTCTTGAGGAAAAAGAGATGACAAAGATCTTCTTAAAGACCTTAAGCTCATTTTACTATGATAGAATGGTTGCCAGTGCGCCCAGTGACTTCACCAAGATGGTCGGTATGGGAGTTCATCTTGAGGAAGCCGTCCGAGAAGGACGTCTAATAAAAGACGCCGGATTATCGTGTAGTACAAAACGATACAGTAGTGCTCTCCCTAAGAAAAAAGAGCAAGATATTGGGAATATCTCTCTCGGAAAGCAAAGGCGACGGTACCAACCGGTAGCAACTGTAACTCCTGCTATCAGCCCTGCACCTATTCCTACGTATCATCCTCAGGTTACGAAAAGCCAACCTAATCAGCAAAGGACACAACAGCCTCTTCAGCAGGCTCGTCCTCCATACAATAACAACTGTACAACGCGGCCACCAGGGTTTGATCCTATACCCATGTTATACGCAGAACTATTTCTGTTACTACTGGCTAAGGGGTACATCCAGACTAAGTCTCCTCTTACAGTACCAGAAAATCCACCTTTTTGGTTTAAGGTGGATCAAACATGCCCTTATCATCAAGGAAGTCCAGGGCATAACATAGAGAATTGTCTCAATTTCAAATCCGACGTGCAAAAGCTTGTTAGGAGCAGGCTCTTATCTTTCAAAGATACGAATCCCAATGTTCTCACAAACCCGCTGCCTCAACATGAGAAAGCTACAGTCAACTTGATTGAGAAAGAATTTAACAATGTCTATCAAATTCACGATGTACTCTTGTTGAGGACCAATCTGGTCAAGATGCATTATAGACAGAGTGAATATGGCCATGTGCCACCTCATAATTATCATTAGTGTGATATCTGCTCTAAAAGTAATCAAGGATGTTCTGTGGTGCAATCAGCTCTACAGGAACAGATGGATCTCGGATGGATCCAAAAGCACCGAGTTCGTGGAGTTAACATGGTTTACACGAATTCCAACTTCATTCAGAACCACGACATCCGTGCGATGAATGTTAACTTGGTGGCAATGCACTCAAGGCAAAGCCAATATCATAATCTGCCGCGGCACGATTACAGTTCTTGTCTGACTTGCTCTGTAAACAAATAGGGATGCTCTTTCATACAGGAGGCCCTCCAGCGTCAGATGGATCTTGGATGGATCCAGGACTACCATGATAGGAATCCCTATCAGATCAATATGGTTTAGATCTTCGACATTCGCTTGATGAATACCAACTTGGTAGAATTGCATGCTGAGCAGGTCCGACTCGGATTCCTGATATCACATAATTATCACAACTGTAAAGCGGGTTGCGAAAACGATCAGGGATGTGCCCTTGTCCAGGAGGCACTTCAGCACTTGTTAAATCATTGGTGGATGCCAATCTACATGGATGAGAATACTCAGCAAATTAGTATCAATAACAGAAACCCCACTCGGCGCCAAAGTTAGGATGTCCGACTCGTGGAATCTAACCTAGTAAGGTTACATTGTATTCAAAGTGGGCATGGCCAGGTGCCACCACACAATTATGAACGTTATGGAGTCTGTTCAGAAAGTAACCAAGGGTGCTACCTTGTGCGAGCAGCTCTCCAGGGGCAGGTGGATCATGGAGAGATCCGCCCATATCCAGGTTCCGGACCCATCAATTGGTCGCCGAACTACCTTGCCAATCAAATTGAGGACGTTGTCGTCATCTCTGATCATCAGAGAACTAGGGATGTTTTCACCATCATCCCTCTGCTTGACGAATCAAGAATTCCCAACCGGGAACGGATCGAGATTACGTACGATGGTCAGAAAAACTAGAAGGTTCCCATAGTCGTCTATCTTTCGGGACCACTACCGTATGAATCAGCTAAGGCAATCCCTTACAAATACGGTGCAACGACAATTGAAAATGGAAAGGAAATTCCATTACCCTCCGCCGTGAATATAGCAGACATCAGTCGTGTAACACGGAGTGGTAGAATCTTCAACAGAGGAGTTGGAGAGTCCAACAAAGAAAAGAAACTTCAGACAGAAGCTCCCGATCCATCAGTCGGTCAATCCAGTAATCCCGACCTTTCGAAAAATGATGATGAGATACTGAAGCTCATCCAAAGGAGTGAATACAACATTGTCGATCAACTGTTATAGACTCCTTCAAAGATCTCGGTATTATCACTGTTACTCAGTTCAGAAGCGCACATAAAGGCTCTACAGAAAGTCTTGGAGCAAGCCTTTGTGGAACAGGATATAACAATCAGACAGTTCGATAGCATTGTCTCTAACATCACTTCCTACAATAACTTGGGATTTAGTGATAAGGAATTACCTAAAGAGGGTCGTCGTCATAACATGGCACTCAATATTACAGTTAACTGCAAGGACGATGCTTTAGCCAGCGTACTGGTAGACATAGGGTCAGCCCTGAATGTTATGCCAAAGTCCACTTTGACTCAATTATCATTCAAAGGCCCTCCGATGAGAACCAGTGTGGTCGTCGTCAAAGTATTTGACGGATCCAGAAAAACGGTTATCGGCGAAGTTGACCTTCCCATAACTATCGGTCCTCACATTTTCCAGGTCACCTTCTAGGTCATGGACATCCGGGCAACGTACAGTTGTTTATTAGGAAGACCTTGGATACATCAGGCTGGAGCAGTCACCTCGACCCTCCACCAAAAGCTAAAGTTCGTCCAGAACGGCCAACTCATCACAGTCTGTGGGGAACAGGCCTTGCTTGTCAGCAATTTATCGTTATCCACTTATGTGGAACCAAAAGGGATAATCGGAACCCAGTTCCAAGCACTTTCGTTACACAAGGACGAACAATCCGGAGGAGGAACTTCGATTTCCTCATTCAAAGATGCTATTAAAGCGGTCGAGAGTACCAATACAATAGGATGGGGACAGCTTGTCATTCCTACTAGCAATACAACAAAGAAGGGTCTTGGTTTTTCTGCAACCTGTACTCGAACAGCTGCTAACGATGAAAGTCTTCATCCCATTCAGGACTTCTTCCACAGTGGAGGTTTCCTTCACCTAGTGTCTCAAATAGTCCATGCTATCAATGAGGAGGATTCCTCCGATACGGATGAAGAATGGAAGTCATATCTTAACAAGGACGGTTATATGTCTCAGGAAGAGGTGCCTACGCCATTTTGCTATCCCACACAGAGTTCGAGATTTATACCACGGTCAGATGTCGAAATGATATACGGAGGTTGTGATCCGGAAGGATGTTGTGCTCCGCCAAATTCATTAGAGGAGGACACTCTGATGAAAGACAACTTTAACCATAATTACTATGGCCCGATGGATGGCCTGCCATTGTGGCAGCCTTACCCAGGAGACTTGAGGCCAGAAAGTCAACCGAGTAATGAAACTCAGCTGAGCATCATTGAACAGAATACCTGTGTCCCACCATGTCATGGGATCAACACTCAGGTCATTCAGAAACTACTCGACACGACGATGAATTCGCAACGTTTACAGGACTAGAATTCATCAACTATGCTTTTCCCGAGGTCAACGTCATCGAGAGGGATGACTCCTCCAGTTCCAAAGAAGTGTGGGACACCTTGAGACAACTGAGTGGAAAATATGACTATATGGTCAAGTACACCGCTCCCGAAAGCTCTCGTATCAGGCTCGAAGACATCCAGCCAGCTGGATGGGGAGATACAACTGAGAGTACAAATGCTATGCAAAATGCAACTGAGGAATTCTCCTACGATAATTCTGCCTGGGAGATAGATTCCAATGATCCTGCTCCACCAGAAATCATCGTCATTTTTGAAGACAAATCGAGGAAGGTACTAGACTTTGTGATTCACCGAGGAGTTCGCCTCCAGTGTTTCGCTGTTGATACTCCGAAGGTCGTTCGCCAATCAAAGTAATTGCCATCTTTAACCTTTTACCCTGCCCAGGTGAAACGGATGTTTTGATAGGGCTCGCTTTCTGTAAATTTTCCCTCTTCGCTTTGCCCAAAGCGACTGAGTTTTGTTTTATAGGGCTGTAGTTTCAAGAATCGACTTGTTCATTAATAAAATAACGTCGTTCTGTAATTTCTGCATTAATTGTTGTTTTCTCTTTTTGCTTTTTCTTAGAAAATGGTAATCCTAAAAAATAATTCAAATAAAAACAAGCAGTAATAAAAAAAAGACACATTGCACACACTTGCATTTTCTCTATCTCTTCTAAACACGAATCATCACGTCATACAGATTGCTTGTTTTAAACCCCGCTGAAACATACGATCCGATGCCTTCTCCCAACTTTGAGTTCCCGGTATTTGAGGCTGAAGAAGAAGATGACAACGAAATTCTAGAAGAGATCTCCCGATTACTCAGACAAGAGGAAAGGTTCATTGAACCTCACAAAGAGCCGTTGGAAATGGTAAACTTGGGTTCAAAAAAGGAGAGAAAAGAGATCAGGATTGGGGCACTGCTCAGTCTAATTGCCAGAGAGGGTTTGATAAAGCTTCTCAAAGAATTCCCCGATGTATTCGCTTGGTCATATCAGGATATGCCAGGGTTGGATACCAGCATCGTGGAACATCATTTACCGTTAAGATCGGAATGTCCGCCAGTAAAGCAAAGGTTGAGACGCACTCACCCTGACATGGCCATCAAAATCAAAGAAGAGGTACAAAAACAGATTGACGCGAGTTTCCTCGCTACGTCAGAATATCCCCAATGGTTAGCCAATATCGTGCCTGTTCCGAAAAAAGAAGGAAAAGTCAGAATGTGTGTTGATTATAGAGATCTAAACAAGGCTAGTCCAAAGGACGACTTTCCTTTACCACACATTGACATGCTGGTAAACAGTACATCAAAGTTCAAAGTTTTCTCCTTTATGGATGGATTCTAGGGCTATAACCAGACTAAAATGGCGCCGAAAGACATGGAGAAAACTTCGTTCATTACCCCATGGGGTACCTTTTGTTACAAGGTAATGCTGTTTGGTTTGAAGAACGCCGGGGCAACCTATCAAAGGGCCATGACTACTCTGTTTCATGACATGATACACAAGGAAATCGAGGTATATGTCGATGATATGATTACAAAATCTAAGACAGAAGAGGAGCATGTGACCCACCTGTCAAAACTTTTCGAGCGTCTGAGAAAATACAAACTCCGCTTGAATCCCAACAAATGCACCTTCGGTGTCCGTTCAGGGAAACTCTTAGGGTTCATCGTCAGCCAGAAAGGAATTGAGGTTGATCCTGACAAGGTCAAGGCCATTCAATAAATGCCTTCTCCAAAAACTGAAAAACAAGTCAGAGGATTCCTGGGACGTTTGAACTACATCTCCAGATTCATATTCCTCATGACTGCCACATGTGCGCCGATTTTCAAGTTACTCAAAAAGAACCAGGATTTCGTTTGGACAGAAGATTGTCAAACCGCCTTCGACAGTATTAAGGAATATCTGTTGAACCCGCCGATTCTATCCCCTCCAGTGGAAGGAAGACCACTGATCATTTACTTAACCGTCTTGGAAGACTCAATGGGGTGTGTACTTGGCCAACAAGATGAAACCAAACGTAAAAAGTTTGCCATTTACTATCTAAGCAAGAAGTTCACCGATTGTGAAACTCGGTACACGATGCTCGAGAAAACTTGCTGTGCTTTGGCTTGGGCAGCCAAACGTCTGCGCCAGTACATGATTCGTAACACTACTTGGTTAATCTCCAAAATGGATCCAATCAAGTACGTCTTCGAAAAACCTGCTCTCACGGGATGGATTGCCCGTTGGCAGATGCTACTATCAGAATACGACATCGAATACCATGCTCAGAAAGCCGTTAAGGGAAGTATTTTAGCCGATCATTTGGCTCATCAACCGATTGACGATCAAGAATCAGACGGGTTCGACTTCCCAGACGAAGATGTCATGTACCTAAAAATGAAAGACTGCGACGAACCGCTACCCAGTGAAGGGCCAGAGCCAGGTTCCCAGTGGGGACTAATCTTTGACGGAGCAGTTAATCATTATGGAAACGGAATTGGGGCAATAATTGTTACCCCTCAGGGTACCCACATTCCTTTCACCGCTCGACTTACGTTCAAGTGTACAAACAACGAGGCCGAATACGAAGCTTGTATTATGGGTCTCGAAGAAGCGATTGATTTAAGGATCAAAAACTTGGATGTATACGGCGACTCAGCCCTGGTTATCAATCAGATAAAAGGAGATTGGAACACATACCAATCAGGACTGGTTCCTTACAAAGACTATGCAAGAAGGTTGTTACCCTTCTTCAACAGAGTCGAGTTTCATCATATCCCTCGTGACGAGAATCACATGGCTGATGCATTAGCCACTCTCTCTTCCATGATTAGTGTAGGTCAATGGAACGACTTACCTAAGATCGACATCATGCGCCTTGAACAGCCCACTTACATCTTCACGATTGAAGCAGTCATAGACGACAAACCTTGGTATCACGATATCAAATGCTTCCTTCAAAAACAAGAGTACCCACCTGGGGCACTAAGGAAGGACAGAAAAACCCTCAGAAGGCTAGCAGGTAGCTTTTTCCTGAGCGGTGATACTCTCTATAAGAGAAATTTTGACATGGTCTTGCTCCGATGCATAGACAGACCAGAGGCAGACATGCTAATAAAAGAAATTCACGAAGGATCCTTTGGCACTCATACCAGCAGACATGCAATGGCGAGACAAATTCTTAGAGTAGGGTACTATTGGTTGACAATGGAATCCGACTGCTACAAGCACATGAGGAGGTGTCACAAGTGTCAGATATACGCCGACAAAATCCATGTACCGCCATCACATCTCAAAGTTTTTTCTTCCCCATGGCCTTTTTCCATATGGGGAATCGATATGACCGACATGATCGAACCTAAAGCTTCAAACAGACATCGGTTCATCCTGGTCGCCATTGACTATTTCACCAAGTGGGTCGAAGCAGCGTCATACGCTAATGTAACCCGACAAGTGGTGGTCCGATTTATCAAAAACAGTATCATCTGCCATTATGGTGTTCCAAACCAGATCATTACTGATAATGGATCTAACTTGAACAATAAGATGATGAAAGAGTTGTGTGCAGAGTTCAAGATCGAACACCATAACACATCTCCCTACCGACCCAAGATGAACGGAGCGGTAGAAGTGGCTAACAAGAACATCAAGAAGATTGTTCAGAAGATGGTTGTAACCTACAAAGACTGGCACGAGATGCTACCCTTTGCTCTTCACGGTTATCGAACATCTGTCCGCACTTAAACAGGGGCAACCCCTTTCTCTCTAGTATATGGCATGGAAGCAGTGCTTCCCATAGAAGTAGAGATCCCATCAATCTGGGTATTGATGGAAGCAAAGCTTACAGAAGCTGAATGGTGTCAAAGTCGACACGACGAACTGAATCTGATTGAAGAGAAGCAAATCACGACACTATGCCACAGTCAGTTGTATCAACAGAGAATGAAGAAGGTGTTTGACAAAAAGGTCCGACCTCGCGTCTTCAGGAAAGGAGACCTTGTGCTCAAAAAGATACAATCATTTCTCACTGATTCTCGGGGTAAATGGACTCCGAATTATGATGGCCCCTATATGGTCACGAAAGCTTTCTCAGGCGGCGCCTTGAGACTTGCAACCATGGACAGAGAGGAATTTGCCTACCCCATAAATGTTGATGTAGTCAAGAAATACTTCGCCTAAAAAAAACGTCTCGGTGGATTGATAACCCGAAAGGGCGGTCCAGGCAAAAGTTAGAGACAAAATAAAAAAAAATCATCCCGGTGGATTGGAAACATCACAGTACAATCCAGGCAAAAGTTAAGGATAATGGCAAGTAACTATGTTCAACAGAGGCAAGTCCCTCAGCAGCAGGAGTTACACCGTCCATCGGAGGAAAACTCCAGTCAAGGTCATCTTCGACAGAGGCTCAGGATGTCCCGAATTCAAAGTTGGTAGAAGGATAGTGGTCGTTATGTTTCAACGTATCCCCTTTTCCCTGTAAATTACCATTTTCTAGCTTTGTATATACTTTTTGGAATCACGCGTTTGGCTGATCTCCATCTTATCAATAAAATTTGAGCCCTTGTGCTTTTGTTTGTAATTCCCATTTGTTTTAGCTTTACAGAACGACATTTTAACATGCTCAACGATTCTTGAAATAAAACAAAAATGAATTTACTTGTAAAACTTTTTCAGCTTTTAAAATAAAGATGGCAATTTCTTTTGACTGTTGAGCATCAAAAGAGCATCAACCGCTTCTCCAGAAGTAAGCGAACTTCAAAGTGCAGAATCAAAGTACTCCTTCTAACCCAGTACGCCTGAATAAAGGGATCAACTGTGTCAGAGACCTTGTTTCGTCTGACACGCCTCGGCCGAGTTCTCATCTCCTAAGCCCGATTAACGGTATTCCCCACGAGGACTACTTCTCCTAAGCAAGGTAGAATTGCTATCTTGAACCAAGTGATACCTTTCATCTCCCGCGACGGCCGAGTATCCAGTCGTGTTCATCCGTTAGTTTGTATGTCGCATCAGTTTTGTCAACATATACATACATACATCATGCATTATTTATTTTCATTCACATTTCATATTGCATCACTCTGGGTTGTCTTATCCCCTAGTGATAACAGTCCTCTCAATCGAGTTGTCGATTCTTTCCTCGTCAGGAAGTGAATCATCTGAACAATCTCGCCTCCAGTTATTTCTAAATTAAAGATAGGTCCTGGACCACTTTGATAACTTGAGCCTCTGAAAAACCAGAGAAACTTTCAACAGATATCACTCTTCACCATTGAAGATGATATCCTTGCTTTCCCGGATTAAGGAAAATCCCGAGAGAAAGCCTCATAATAAGAGATTCGGGGATACGACAGTTTTTCTCCGAAAGAACCACTGATGAAAAGGTCATCGGCACCTCAAAAATGGATCCCATCATATGGCATTTCTCCGAGAAAATCCCGAGAAAAGTATGATGTAAGACCCCAAACGAAGGCAGTCTTTCAAGGGACTCGCATTCCCCAAATAGAGTCAACAAATGGCATCTCCAACAGAGAAGTTTGTACACCTCTACAACTCAGACGAATGGATTCCCCAGCAAGTCTGACGTCAACTTTTTCCATCAAATGGCATCTCCCCAAGAAGATTCGGTGAAAAGTTTTAGGAAAACCGCTACGAATAGCGTCCCTTGTCAATAAAGTTTATTGACAAAAGAAACTTAGACCAGTTCCTTGGTAGGAAACCAAGATCGAGGGGAAGTTTAAATTAGAAACTAAGACCAGTTACTTGGTAGGAAACCAAGAACGAGGGGAAGTTTATATCAGAAACTGAGACCAAATCCTTGGTAAGAAACCAGGATCGAGGGGAAGTTGACAAAAGAAAACTGAGACCAGTTCCTTGGCTGAAGACCAGGATTGAGGGGAAGTTTACCTTTTCTAAGTATCATTGCTTAGCAAAATAAGATGAATGCGATCTTCCATTCATAACCACCATCAAAATTTTGGGTATTCCGATATTTAATCCTCTTGCACCCCGAATGCCCGAATACCTTCGTCATTCACACCTTCGTGTCCAAGAAGATTAAATAGGGGCATCTGTCATACCCCAAATTTTGACCATTAAGATTCCCATCATTGTGTAAATCATCATCACAATATGGATGTACCTTTATTCCTCATCAATCTCCTCAAGGAATTGTTTAGCATCCACTGCAATCAGAACTTAGGGTTTCAAGCCCTCTCAGAGCTTTTAGACAAAGGATCAATCAAGGAATGATATAATTTTCAACTTGTCTACACCATCAAACATACACAATGGATCAAAAGGACTCCCACTTTAAGGATTAAGCACAAGGATGCTCCCTTTTAGGTGGATCAAGCCTCAAGATCGCCAGTGTCACCAAATTAGGGTTTTGATCGAACAGGGCCTCCAGATGGAAATTTTCCTCTGGTCATGAGCCAAAGATCCAAAACATAACCTAATATGCTCCATGGAACCTCATAAACTCAATCATCCAGTCAATTTTGCCTCAGGGGATGCATTCATAAAAAATCAGGAATTAGGGTTTCTTGACCTAATTCACCCCTAAGTTGACTTTTGGGACCAATTATGAACCAGGACCTCAAGAGAGGATTTGAGGATCTCCAATATTCCATATTGATCCATTTGGAACAATGGATTGATCCAAGAAGCTTGAGCAACAAGTTTCAATTTCATCTGAACCACAGTTAGGGTTTCGCGGGAAAAGTCAATTGTAACTTTGACTTTTGACCAGGACATGCTCCCAAACCCTAAGACATGATTCAATATACCCTATAACACCCATAGAACATGTCTATCAAGTTTGATTTAGGTCAAGGACATGATTTCCTGAAGAATTTCACAGTTTGGAATTCATCGGATAAAAAGTCAACTGTGCACAAAAGTCAACTTTGACTTTTTGAGATTTTTCACAAAAATGGATTTTTAACCCTAAAATGATGTTTATGTATGATTTGAATCATCATTCATCAAGAAAAATCAAAGAAAATGGGATAACTTGTAAAAGGGGTAACCATAAAAACTTAGAAAATTTTCTAAGTTATGGAAAAAAGTGACAAAGGTACCAACTTTGGAGGATCATAACTCCTAAACCACAAAGCCATTTTTTTCCATCCAAGGCTTGATTTGTAGATCTCATTGCCCTTTACAAAAGCTTCATACTGACCTATGTCCAAATTCCTCATGGATTTTGAGTTATGGAGTGATCAAAATCAAGAAAAGTCACTTTGTTCCAACACTTAGTGAAAATTTCACTAAGTCAGATTTTGCCTTACTTTTTTCCAAATGTAGGGACATTTTTCACTTGGATCCAAAATGTATCAAAACCAAATATGATCAAACAGTTGTTGTATCATGTAAGGGCTTTCCAAAATGGCCAAGAACATCACCAAATTCAACTTGAGCCATGAGATATGACATTGGCAAGTTGCCTTGCTGAAATCTGCCAAGGCAAGGCAGATTTTTGCACTTTTGCTCGATTTACCAAAATCATCCAATTCCAAGCCTTGTCATCACCTTGGACACATCCGAGGATTGAATCTAAAGGGGACAATCACTGAGCCAAGCCTCCAAAGTCCTTGGAACAAGAAATAGCATGTTGAACCTAGAATTGCCCAAAATAGGGACAAGACTCCAATTTTGGATTGGAGCATTCAATGGAAGCATCAAGGTGGCATGGACTGAGCCATTCTCAACTGAATTCAGTCAAGACTTATCCAAGACCAAGGGGACCAGCAGCCTGTGCCCAAACCTCTAGTCAATGGCTAGAGGAGACTTGGATTTTCATTTGCCAACATTGGCCAAACCTACTCAGCAGTTGCCATTCACTATTCCTTGCAAAACAAACTTGCTATACTATAAATAGAGCTCAATTGTGATCAGTTTAAGTACACCAAAGGCCTACAACACTTGCCTTTCTCAAAATCCACTTCTCACTCTCAAAAATGCCTTTCTTAGCAAGTCACTATCGGGTTTTTCATTAGAGAGAAATTCCACTCAAACCAATCACACACACACCTCATATACATCATATGTGAGCTGATCAAACACTTAAACCACATCTGGAACACTGATTTCTCTGAATCACCAGTCAATTGCTCAAGGTTTTAACCAAAGTGCAGTTGAGATGCCATGAAGTGATCCAGCCAATTTCCATCAAGTCCAAGCATTCAAACACACTCCATAGGGTGTAGGGAAGCTGTTCAGATCATCATAATTCATCTGTAACACCTCCTACTCAGAAATCAATTTGCTCTTGCTGTCACGACCTAGAGGTAAGCCTAAACTTGGTCATCTCTCAATCTATGCATATTTCCTCACACAATACTTTTTGCCAAATGTTCATAATCATGCATGGAATGTTTCCCCTCAAGTAATTGCTTTGTTTGAATCGTGTATTAAAAATCCCAGCCTTCATGCAGAATTTAGGGTTCTTGAGGATTTTTTGTGATTTCTTGTTTTATGCTTAATTTAAATGAAATTAATTGCCATAGACATGATCGTGAGGTTGAAACGAGTTGATTGGTATGTGGATTGCATGATATAATCAAGTATTCAGTGAGATTGGATAGAAAATGCAAATCTGGGCAAGGCAGAAAACGCGCGTGTTCTTGGTCCACGTTCTTGGCGCCATTTTCATAAATTCAAATATTTGAATTTTGTGATTTTATTTAATTGATTCAAAAATTAATTTCTCTCTGAGTTTTAATGATTTTGAGTTGATTCTTTTTTTAATAATTCACAAAAATGTTAAAATATTTTATTTTCCCAAAAAATACCAAAAATATTATTTATTTCATATAATTGATATTTTTGCAAAGAATTAATATTTTAATTGTTTTTGACATTTTGAATATTTTTTCCACCTTGATTTTGCAACTTTTAATGCCTTCTAATTATTTTGTAGGTCAATACTTAATTTTTGAAGCATTAATCCAAGATCACAATTTGTTTTCCATATGTTAAACAATTTTGATCATTTTAATTGAATTTTTATTCAATTAAAATACATTTTGAAAACAAATTAGGGTTTTGGATTAATTCAACCCTCATAAAACATTTTCAAAACTTTTTGGGCCTCTAATAGAGTGTAAGACCCAACCCTTTGTAAATACAACCCATTTTGGGCCTCACTTATTGTATAAGTCCCGTTGTATTTCAAGAAAAGTTCGACGCGATCATCATCCATTGAAAAATAAACATTGGGCCTACCCTCATGTAGTAAGACTCATTTATTTTCTTTAAAACCTTTTGGGCCTCTTAACAGAGTGTAAGACCCAAACCCCCTTTGTACAAACAACTTTGGGCCTCACTTATTGTATAAGTCCCTCTGTACAAGTGAACGGCACGATCGTCGCCTTTTAAAAAACTTTGGGCCTCTCCTCGAGCTATAAGACCCATTCAAAACTTTGGGCCTCTAATAGAGTGTAAGACCCAATCCCCTTTTAACCAAAAACAACTTTGGGCCTCAGATGTTGTATAAGCCCCTTTGCGTTAAAAGAAAATCTCGGCGCAATCGCCATTTTAAACGAAAAATCATCTGGGCCTACCCTCGTGTTATAAGCCCCACTCTTTTTCTTTAAACCTTTTGGGCCTCTTGAGAGAGTGTAAGACCCATCCCTTTGTACAGAAAAAAATTTTTGGGCCTCAGTCACTTGTATAAGTCCCTCTGTACAAATTCAAACAGTGCGCTCACTGATAAAACCCTGGGTCTCTCCTTGAGCTGTAAGCCCCAAATCTTTCTTTTTCAAAGCACTTTCTCCTTTGATTTTGAAATATACTGTTGTTTTCAATCTTTCTTTGTTGAACAACTAACCAAACAGCATGGAAGCTCTACAACCGAGTAAGTGTTTATATGCTTTCATTTACCGCTTTCATATACATATAACTGTATTGTGGGGCTGTTTCACTGTAAGTCTTGTTTCATAAACTCATATCAACTGTGTAATACTAGTATAGATATTTAGAGTTTCCCCGGCAACTACGTCTAACATTAAGCCCGTTGATCACTCTTAAATAGTCAAAACTAGATCCCCATAGGATTACCAGACACAGTCTTCCCTCCTCTCGGGGTTAAACAATATGGAGACATGAAAGGCAGCATTCTCGGTGAACCCTTTCATAGACTGTCACTTGTAGAAGTTGTCAAGGAAACTCTATTCCCCAGAGATGATCTCTTCTTCGTGAATTGCATCTCTTGAGTTTCTTCCAAATTCTCGAACTTTCCTGGCTTGATCTATTCTTTGTGAATAGCCTGTCTTGAACTTCTCGGGGTTTGGGGACCCACAGGCTTCTTAAAAGCACTTGTCAAGAAACTCTACTCCCCAGAGATGATCTTTTCTCTGTGAATGGCATCTCTTGAGTTTCTTCCTAATTCTCGAACTTTCCTGGCTTGATCTATTCTCTGTGAATAGCCTGTCTTGAACTTCTCGAGGTTTGGGGACCCACATGCTTCCTAAAAGCATCCCCGCCTCCTCTTGGGCATTGTACAAGGACCCGTCGGCTTCTTAGAAGTATTCTCAGCCTCCTCTTAGGCTTCGTATAAATGATTTCTTCCTCCGGGAATGATAGCCTCCTCTTGGGCTTCATACAAGGACCACTCGGCTTCTTAAAAGTTTCCAGCCTCCTCTTGGGCTTCATACAAATTGTCCCGACGACCTCCTAAAGGTATAGGAACATTAATCAGTCATCTTAATAAAACAGTCTTTCCAAGAGTCTACTACTGTTTCTCAAAGCATAGTCTAAAAGATGAAACTTTAGACTTAGACAGTCTAATTTCCTTGAGTCTCCAAGACATTCTCAAGCTCCCTTCAAAAATAGGAAGAAAACCTGTAGACTCGGACAGTCTCAATACCTTTCGGATTTCCCACTTCCTTAAAGAACAGGAAATATCCCTGATCCTCGAATAAAAATCCCTGAGTGCCAATATTACTTATATAAGAACTGATTTTCTCTTTAAATTAGCATACTGGACCTGTCACTCAACTGAAACAGTAACCCTAGCCTGCTCTTGGGCTTTATACAATGATTCTCCCCAGCGGAACCAAGCTTTTTTTAGCCTTCATCTTGGGCTTTGTACGAGATACAAATCACTCTCTTGTTGAGTATAAAACCCTTAGCCTCCATCTCGGGCTTCGTACGAGATACAAAAAAAAAACTCTCTTGTTGAGTCAAATAGCCTCCACCTCGGGCTTTATACAAGATACCAAAAGACTCCCTCATTGAGTCAAAACCTTTTAGCCTATCTCTCGGGCTTTGTACGAGACACATATTATCCTCCTCTTAGGCTATGTATAAGAAAACCACTGGTTGATCCAATCAACCTTTTAACATCAAAGTTGTGCCTCGTTCACAGTACACAAACATCAACAACTCCTTTCCCTTCATCTAATCGCTGTAAGCAGCAAGCCTCTGGATCATCTACATCCATGCCACTGTCCCTCTTTTAGCATGAGAAATTCCTAAGGAAAGATGGCATTGCTCTACACTGAGTTAAAGTCTTCTCCTTCAGGTCAAAAACCCTTATAACGGAGATTATGGCATTGCTGGATTCACATATCCTAGTTAAAGTAATCCTCCTTTATAAACCAGTCACCCAACAGTTGTGACATACAAACCCCTCTTTAGAGATGACAAATTCTCTCTAAAGGCAACACCCTTTTAGCTTCACATCTTGGGCTTTGAGCAAGATACAAATAGACTCTTTCGCTTCACATCTTGGGCTTTGAACAAGACACCAAAACACCATTTCCTCCCATAGAATAGGAGGAACTACGATCGCTCTGATTTCCCTGTTTCGGTAAACGGGAATACGTAGGCATAAGATTGAAAAAAAAATCTTAGCGAGCACACTAAACAAAAACCCAAGATCCCATACTTTCATACATCCGTCCTAACATCTTAACCTCCCACCAATCGACCGAACACTACTTTTAACAAAATAAACCCAATAGAGACCCCGAATCTTTGTAGCATCTGTAAACCAACAGTTTTGACTGTTTAGCCTCAGTTTGCAAGCAGGGTTAATTTGAGACATCTGTTTCCCTTCCTTCATCAGCTTCAATAGGATAAAAAATGAATCGAGCTGTAGATACCAAAGAGCGGTAGTGCTTCGCAACCACATCCAAAATCGCTCGCTACAGAGCAGTGTCGGGACCGCCTCTAACTCTGCAAATCGTTTGCACGATTCCTGCTCTAAAGAGGATTTCAAATAAGACTCTTCCATAGGAAATATACGATTTATTCATAGTTCTTGACAGAAGGATTGACTCTTTAAGATGGTCAAAGATTACTTGGGACAAATCTATAGAGGTTTGCTTAAGAAGACACATGATTAGAAGCTTATCATCATGATACAAAAAATATTTGTTACTATTGTGAGGGCGAAGATTTGTCAAAATGAACTTAAACCATCCTTTTGTAGTAGGAAGAAGTTTTTCTGGATTTGTGGGTTCAAAAGCAAAGCCTTTGTCAAACATGTGATGCATTTCAGCTTTGGAAGTGCATCAAATGGAGTCGTGATGGGTTGTGATACCCCCTTTGGGACAGTCAATGGCTTCAGCAATGTTTGTAGAGTTGAAGGAAACTGGAAGACTATAGATGTTTGAAGAGATAGACAGACCATCACTACTGACAGAGGCATTGATCCAAAAGGATTTTAAGATGTTTGTATATATTGAACCTCTTAACATAGACATGTATCCATTCCAATTTTGAAAATGAATCCCAAGAAGAAAGTCTTGGCTAGCATCTGCTGGATTTGGTCGTTTTTCATTGATGACCTCTAAGAGATCATCGTTGCCATGAAATGTTCTTGGAGTCATTCTTGTTTTTTTTTAGTATTCTAAGAAGGTTTTGAACAAAAGATAGTGAAGATTTATAGGAATGAGATATGACTTTAAATAGGCAACGGGAAAGACTACAAAAGTGAATGGGTTAATAACTGAGAGTGACTTGAAAAGACCGATTCATTATTACCTAGATACGAGAGTAGGTATGAATAGTGTAAAAGACAAGGACAAGTACAAAGTATAACAGTCTTTTAATCTAGGGAAAATCAAAGGATCACGCATATAATTTCTTTATCTACTTTTTGACTGAAGTCAAAACTTTCAATAAATACATACTTGTGAGTAGTACTTGATTACTTGCGTGAAGTCACAATAGAGAACATATTGCTTATGAGAGAGTGCACAGATGTAGGATTGAGCAGATGCGTTGCTATTTTTATTTAGTCAGTTCATAACTATGCAATGTTAGTAGTTGATGTACAATCACTATGATACGTATTAATCAACCTTGATGACACGTTACTTTCTATGGTCAGATCAAGTAAGAATACTTATTAGAGTATGATAATGATTTTCATGCAATTCTTCTTAAGAATAAAATCCTAAAGTAAAACCATTCATGATCTTGGATTCAAAGGATAATTCATTCATTATCTTGAAGAGAATGCATAGTGCAAGAGACAAAGCAACAAAACAGAGAGCAAAATAACCATAACCCTATTCTATGATCCTTCAGGGATTCCCAGAGAATTCTACATAAATCATAGGTGAACATTCTACGGTTGCCCCAATGTTTTCTAACCTAGTGATCACATCTTGAATCTCAAGGACACGAGATATGACCCTTCCATACGGAATACTAAAGAAAGACTTATCTTTAGATAAGAGGATTTGTTCTTGCAAGTAATTGAACATGGTTTGAGGGAGGTTTATTTTTCTTCTGTAGACCAGAAGGAAAATAAATTGTCGGTCCGAGTGAGACAGCAATCCTGCTCCTATTTCTCTAGGTCGTAAGTTTGTTTCCATGATCCCGTGCCAGAATTTAGCTGAGGGAGTGAGTGTGGAGGCACAGTTGGAGGGACCATTTCCACAATGAATTTTGTGAATGAGATCAGTGAAGATATTTCTTTCTTTGTAATCTTCAGTGGTATCACCGATTTCATCACACTTGATGGCTAGTACAATGACAAAGGGATTAATCAATACAGGGATTCCGGAGATGACTGAATGAATGATGTGTTGATTATACACGTTTGAAAAAACACCAGCATTTGCCCAGAATTCTTTGACTAGGTCGGTGTAAATAAGGCCTGGAAGCATGTTGAGATAACCCTCCCATTTCTAACATCGTAACTCTGACGAAGTTCTTATCATACCACGTTCTTTTAAAGAACTGGTGTTCACAGTAACTCTGAGAATTCACCCTTAGCAGCTTTTGGATGTGAGTTAGACATTTTGGAGGTGAGGGGATACAAGAGAGAGACACTAGCTGAGATGGGCTGGAATGATGGATAGAGAAGTGAACATGGTGCCTTAAATAGGCGACGAATAAAGTGAGTTAATAAGTTCCTGTGACTCCAAACGACAGGTTCGTCATATCCTAGACATTACACTAGATATGAATAGGGTAAAGGATGGATACGAGCACTAAGTCTAACAGTCTCTCATTCTTGGAAAAACCAAGAGATCACACATAGAATTTTCTAATTAATTCTTGACAAGGGTTAAAAAAAATCGCAATAAATGCATATGTAAGAGTGACATTTGAAAACATTAACTAGGAGTGAAAACAGAGAGACACATTGCCTAATTTCAAGAAGATTTGTCTTACATATCTAATAAGTGCACAACCATAGAGGTAAGCATAAATATTTTTTACTATTTTCAACAAGAAAGCGAATCTTAGTTTGTCAGTTCATGATCACGCCTGGTTAGTAGATGCGAAGATTTTAAGGCAAAACCAAGGTTACACGCATTGGAGATCCTATTACTTTGGTGACACGTATAGATTTTCAGAATCCGAAAAACCAGAGGATTTCCAACTGCGCAGGGATACATCTGACCTAAGGCATCTTCTGATGACTGTGACTAAACTTAAATGTTTTTAAATAGAAATCCCATTTCATCAGATTTTTTACTAACTACATAGAATTTGATAAAATCTTTCTTAACTTGATATCACAAATATTCCACTAAGATAGAGGATGTACTGTACTTTAGGGTGACCTCGATCAAGTACTTATCAGGTGTCAGGACTTTCTAATGAGAGAGAGAAAGGCATGAACTAGTCATGAGAATATTGACAGAGTTGCATATTTCATACGAAATATTTGTAGATTATTTTCGGAAGAACTTATGTTCATAGGAATATATCGTGGTTATTCAAGATTCGCAATTTTGACTGAGGTACGTTGAGTGCACACATTGTCCAGAGATTTGATCAAAATTTTTTTCTTGGAAAGAGAGAATATTTCAGATCATTAATATTTTTACTTACCAGACAGTTTTTAGTTTGGACTTATTTAATTAGTCGTTGATAAGGAGAGTCATACCTTAGAGAATCTGAAATCTTCACCGTGATACTTTATCTGAGTGCTTTCTGTTCTGACTCTGAGCTTCTGCTTCCTTCAGAGTGATCTAAAATTGTATTCTGACGTTTGAAGAATATCGATGTCTTCTGAACTCGGATCTCTAGTCTGAGACTAGACTCAATCTTCTCTTCAGATGATCTTTCCCCTTTTTCCGTTTAGAAACATTCATCTGACTTCTGAAAGCAACCTTTAGAGATTCTGATTTTTATTATCAGAACATCTATCTTTCATCAAGCTTCCTTATTTTCAGAAGGTCATTAATTTCTTAACTTAAGCATAAACTGCCGAGAGGTTATGTGCTCGAGAGAATTGATTGACATTTCATAACATCTTCTGACTCTGTTTCTTCGAACAGATGCAAGACTTGTTCAGAGACAAGTATGATCAAACATGTGTGTAACACATGACATAGTTTGCATGACAATATTGTTCTTGCAATGCTGATCTAACTTGTTTAGATTTAGTCCATCAAAGGATTGACAACATATCTGCTTCTGAAAAGAATGTCTACTGATTTCTTCATTCTGAAAAACATCAGTGACTTAAATCCTGTTTGACTTCGAGTGGATGACTTATGTTTTTGCATCTAGTCGAGTATCTTCTGATTCCATAATTTATACAACCTGAACTTCTGAGATATATTAGATAACATTCTGACCAATAACGGTTGATTCGGCTGAGATAAAGTAGAACTCAATCGTCTATGTTATTTTAACCAAGACTCAGAAATTGTTCTTAAACAGATTCCTGATGAATCACTAGATTTCCTCTTTCTAAATGTTCTTCAGTTTTCTGCAAGGCTTCTCAAGAAAACAATATTCAATTCTTCGTTGAATCTTTTAACTGCAGACTTCATTCTGAAGTTCAAAATCATAGAACAACAATTCTTTCTTCTTTACATGAAGAAATTCTTAATGAGCTCTAAATGAGAAAGTCAAGGGTGGACTAATCCGTTTCTTGAAAACATCTCAAAAACTCATAGAGAAATAAACTTCAGCAAACAAGATTTCTTGTTTTCTGATGATTCAATCTTGAGCAAATACGTTGTTTATCTAAACGTATCTTCTAAGATAAACATTCAACAGATACTACTACTTATCTGATGAATCTATCTTGTCAGCTGATTCTTCAATCTTTTCCTAAGTTTTAGAGAGGAGGATTCTGTTGTTGACAACTACAAAACTTCAAGAATCAGTGACTTGCTCCGGTAATCCGTTTGATTACAATTTAGTACACAATCATCTTCTGAACTGATACTGAAATTGTAAGTGGATTGAAATCTCACCCAGAGTATTTCAACACACCATATCTGGATCTTTTTTTTACACTGTTAAGTGTTTGATATACATCAATAACAGAACCGGAGCTCTGATACCAATTGAAGGTGTGAGAAAGAGACAAGAAAGGGGGGGTTTGAATTGTGTTTTAACTTTTTCTAACTTTTCGCCTCTTATCGTTAACATGCTAAGAGAATATCAGAGTTGCGTTGAAAGACTCTGACTTGCAAAGTGTCATTCAGGTGGTGTGATGCATGAAGCATAAGCGACAATGAGAATCTGAATTAGTTATGCTTGAATCAGACTTGCAATGCAGAAGCTTATCAGAGTTGGGTTGCAAGGTTCTGATTTGCTATGCAAGGTTCTGATAATTGATGCAGAAATATAAACAATAAAACAAAGCATAAACAAGAGTAAAGAACACACGATATATCCTGGTTCAATTAATCCATTCTCAAGCTAATCTAGTCCACCCTTCCAAGGTGATTTCGCCTTGAACACAAGGACTTAATCCACTATAATCAATTCCGATTACAGATGCACTGGCTAACGCCGGTGACTAACAACCTGCACAACTGCAGCTGTGACTAAGCCACCATGAACTGTTCAGGGATCCAAGTTAATGGATTTAACAAACATTGACTCAATAGGTTCCAATCTCGCAAGATCTACTATCAGGATTTCACAGCTAAACGATCAGGGATCCGAGTCAACAGATATAACATTTACTGACCATTCTTCCAGGATTTTCAATGAGTTCCATCAGTGTTCTCACAAGAGTCAGACCTATAATTGGTCCTCTTGGAGATATGACTATCATTGACCGTATTTCAAGATTTCCACAATGACACCCAACCATTGTCTTCTCAAGTCTCCGATCACACTGATCACTTGAGGAATCCTAATTCACATAGAATTAGTTGTTCTGGAGATTCATTGATGCTTCTTAACAAGCAGATAACTCTTAAGTTTAAGTACAAATGAACACAAGGTGTTCTAGCAAGATGTGAGCAACAACTCCTTGCTATCTTTTGATTCTGCAAAGATATGTTGATTTGATAGTTGATGACATCTTGTAGATCTTCTTCATCTTCTTTGTTGAGCAAGCTTCGAGCAACAACTCCTTGCTTCAGATCTTCAATATAGCCCAGATGATGAAGTTGGTTGACGACTTGACTGATTTGTAATGTTGTTTTGTTCATCAACAGCTTCTGTTCCAGTTGATTGTTGTTGCGTTGAATGATGATCTTTGAGCTTCAACAACAATGGTCGTGTGTTAATGGTGATAGCTTTAAATGTTTAATGTAACAATGATAACTGATCGTTGTGACTATCATCACATCGACACCTTCAGAAGCGCATACTCCTTTCCTTTAAATAGCCAAGTAAATTATAGCTGTTGAAGAGCTGTTGGCTGTTTGAAAAGAGTCGTTATGAAATGATGAAAGTTGTACCGCCATATCTTTTTTTCACTGTAGAAGAAGTGATGGGATAGATCTTTTTAGCACGGTGTAGAGTCATTGCTAACGTTAACATTTGTCTTCAAATCTTCAGAGGCTTCTGATGGTAATTAATTGAAGCATGAGTAGAGACTTTATAACTGGGTCTTCAAAAACTTCAAGTCTTCAGTCTTCAGAACTTGTCCATTAGGAATTTGTCTTCAGAGCTTCAACACTTGTCTTGAAACCCGTTATCTTCACTGCTTCAAGTCTTCAGAACCTTGTTCACTCAGAACGCTGCCTTCAGAACCTTCAGCACTTGATCATTTGAATCTTAATCTTCACAACACTTCAGTCTTCAGAGTCTTTCTGCACTTGATCATTAGAGCCTTCAGCCTTCAGAACTTCAAGTCATGAGAATCTTCAGCACCTCGGTTCTCCACAAGATTATCTCTTCAGAATCTTCGCTATCTTCAGAATCATAACCACTTTCAGAGTAGCATCCACAAGAGCATTGCAACAGCATTATCGGCATCCTTGGATCTATCTTATTATGATCAGATACAGAAGCATACTTGCTTCTTGCGACTTGTGTTACACATAGTAATTCGCATATGATCATTTACGCACATCTTGCTGGTGTTTGTTGGATCTGATATCTTCTATGATTATGATCTGCACACAACACACATTAGAACATAAAATAGTTCTTTCACAAATACTCGTTGTTATCATCATAACATAGAGATGACTTGCAGAGACAACTCTTGCTCTTACACTTTTTTTGTGGAGTTTTTCTCTTCAAAATAAAATTATACTTGGTTCTATAATATTTAACAATAAGTTAATATTCAACAAACAATAATAACTAAAACTTGAGCTTACTTTTCTTTTCAAAGCATCTGAATTTTAAGTAGTGCTATTGAACTTCTTTAGGCTGTGTCCAAATTTATCACACTTAGTAAATCTATAAGCCACAAAAGTCTCCTCTTTCTAGAGGTCTTCTCACCTAATTCCCCAAACCCGAGTTATTATAGGTCTTCTAGGTTCCATAAAATTTATAGAATTTATAAAGAAATTATAACTTATTGCATACATATCTCTTGAATAACACACATCTACATATTCCTCATGGTATCGTTTCTTTTAACTTGTTGGAGTATGTAATTTTCAAAAAGTACAAGTGTGTGTGTTCCCCTTGCAAGAGTAGGGATACTCAGAGGCCTTACTAGTTTTATAACTCAATATAAAGGATATGGCTTGCCCATGACAGAGATAAGCACTATACGATGGTGTTTTGTGGTTACTTAGGAGTCATTCTCATGTGAGGTGAGAGGCTTTACCTATGACTGGTGAGGCTTGAGATCAAGCGTATGATTATGGTCAGTCGCGGTGTTGTAATTATGGTAAGTATTATGCTCTTTTGAGGCGTAAAAAATGAGTTATCCCTTTCCCTTGGGGAAAAAGTATTTATAAAGGCTCTTTGAACCTAGGGTTTAAGCACCCCTTAGTTGCATCAACTGCTTCCCTCTTATCAAGTGAGGTTATTAACCACCTATCTTTTAGAAGGTAATGGAGACTCCCTCTTTCTTGACTCACACGTCATGGATAACTCTAGGCGGATCTTCGAGTCATCGCCCAGACGATACGGTTCTTGGAAGAGGGCGCCCTAGTTTAGGACTTCCACAAATATAACACTACATATCCCCTCAAGCACGAGGGCTTTTCTAAAGACGAAATGTTCTTAAACTCTTATTAAAAGTACATTGTCACAATATTAGGGAACCCCTAGTCAAAAGCATCATATTCGTGGGACGAGTCACTTAGCTATGGGTGAGTCCCTCAGTTGAAGGAACCTATATATAAGGGCAAGTACCTCAGCTAGGTACGAGTCCCTCATCTGAAGGGACCTGTATATATGGGCGATCCCATTAGCTAGGGGCGAGTCCCTCAATTGAATACACCTATATAAAAGAGCGATTCCCGCAGCTAGGGGTGAGTCCCTCAACTTAAGGCACATGTATATAAGGGTAAGTCCCTCAGCTAAAGGCACCTATACATAAGGGCGAGTAGACTATGAAAAAACATGCCTACTTTTAGGTGAGGTTCTGAGACGTCAGAACGTTAATCACCTCAAAAAGCATGAGTGAGAAAAAGGTACGAGTGGCATTTAATGCAGTTCTGTTAACCCTCATTTTCGATGCTAGAAAGAATCAAAGCTATTTTAAGTTAAAAAATTATTTTTAACGTAAAGAAGGCTTCGACCCAGTTTTGGTGAAGCCTGAGTCGAATAGGGGTTTTGGAAACCTCAAAAAATGGTTAAGTGTTGGGAAAGGTTTCGACCATGGGAATATTGAAATGCGCGATGCAGTTATTAACTAAGGCTGGAGGGAATTTCTAATGTTTGAAATTCAAATAGGAGCAGTTGTGAACGTGGGAACAGTCGAGGCCAAGGAGAAGGCACCAAAGGGACACGTTTGAAGCAATAACCACCACTTAGTAGTTATTTCTTAGCATTATAAATAAGAGTTAGCTCTATGTAATAAGTGTGTTCATTTTTTTGTACAAGTTACTCAAAGAAACTCAAAGTACCCGCGCGTAGAGAAACGAGTTCGTGAGAATGTACGTAATATAACACCACCCTTTATTTATGCATTAATGCAATTTATCTTCATCATGTCTAAGCTTCAAGCATTTACTTTCCATGTCTTTACGTTTTCCTGAATTTTACTTCTCATGTCAAATTTACTTAAAGTCTTGTTTTTAAACTTCCTGCATTTACTTTCGACTGCACCTTTATATTCAAGCATTTACCTTTAAAGTCTTTATTTTCAAGAACGTGGAGTTCATATTTATTTCTTGTCTTTTATCTTCAAGGTCTTTTATTTTTCAAGTCATTTATCTTTCCGCATATTTACTTTCGACAGCACCTTTACATTTCAGTCTTTATTTTCAAGAACGTGGAGTTCATTGCATTTTATTTTCAAAAGCTTTTACATTACTGCATTTACCTTCAAAGTCATTTATTTTCTTGCCCTTTACTTTCGACAGTCATTTACTCTTTCTGCACCTTTTACATTCAAGAACGTGGAGTTCAAGCACTTTTACATTTCTTGTTGTTTACTTTCGACAGTTATTTATCTTCCTGCACTTGTATTTTTCAAAGTCATTTACCTTTTGGTCTTTTACATTCGACGCCTTTAAAATTCTGCATCATTTATTTACAGCCCTTTACATTTCCAAGCCTTTACTTTATTTGCAAGTAGTTGAACGTGGAGTTCATGTAGTTTTCTTTTACTGTCGAACGTGGAGTTCAATTTACATTTCTTGCCTTTATCATTGTCAGTTACACTTTCCCTTAAATTTAGCACATGTCCTAGGATTTGTGTGGTCGATCCTGCAAGTTAGTCAGTTTTATTTAAAATTGATAGACCAGAGGTTGTTTACCAAAATTCACAGTAAACAAATTGGCATGTCCAGTGGGACCTAGTGCTAAGTTTTATACTTTTTGTTAACCTTATCTTTCTTGGTGAAGAAGTACTTTCGTTGTATGTTATTGAGAAGTGGGAAGTTAGCCACAACAAACGAAGGAATACCAAAGAGAAGATATACTAAGAGAATGGCAACTAATGCTAATCAACAAGTTGATCCTCAAGGGAGTATTTCAAACACTCAGTCAAGTAGCAGTATGGGGTCTCAAAGCACACCATCACCAGTGTCTTCGATAGGAGGACAGACGTCGCCTTCATTAGTAGTGTCTGAACCAGGATCAATATGCACAAAATCATATACTCAACCTGTGTTAGAATACATAGGACCACAAAGTCCTAATTCACCAACACCCCCAGGAGGAAATTCAATGTACCGGCATTTCCCTCCTCCAGGTTTTCCACATCCAGGGTCAAGGAGTCAACCCTATGGCATGCCTACATCAATGATGCAAAATCTGCAGAATGCTCCACCTGTATTTTCAGAGAATGTAGTGTCTTCGCCATTACAAGGATTAGGACCAGGGGGTCGAAACAATCAGAGTATAGGTGTTGGTTACTCCGTGCAAGCGCCTAGTCTTACAGATACATCCATAAATTGTTTGAGACAGCGGATGGATGAAAGTAACACGTAAATGGTGCATACGTTGTCTCAGATAATGGGAGAAGTTTTTCAACCCTTGATTCAGAATACAACTCAAACTAACCAATAATTGGCTACACAATTGGCATGCATGGCTGATTTCATGGGAGTACCAGCGGTGGATCAAAGAGCAACTGTTGTCGAAGATATCCCAAGACATCATCCACGTCATGTACATGAGGTGAACTTGGAAGATCAAGAGATGATTGATCATTTTAGAGTCGAACCACCAAGAAACTAGATGCCAATCCAGATGGAGGAAGAGCCAGTAGTGATGGTGAACAGGAACCAAAATGCTGATAAGTTACTTAGACAGGTTCGACACCAAAATCAAGCAGAAGAAAATAATCTTGCAGCCATGGTTGAAAGGATAATGACCAGAAATGGTGTGAATCTTGGCTTCACAAGGCCAAATTATACTTCGCCTATAGTGGATTATATTCTCCAAGCAGAATTACCCCCTAGGACGAAGGTTCCAAAGTTCAGCAAGTTTTCAGGAGATACTACTGAATCTACTGTCGAACATGTGGCTAGGTATTTGATTGAAGCAGGCGAAATTGAAGCTGGCGAAAGCCTTAGGATCAAATACTTCCCAAGTTCCCTTACCAAGAATGCCTTCACATGGTTCACTACTTTGCCTCCAAATTCCATATACAATTGGACCCAACTAAAACATTTGTTTCATGAACAGTTCTACATGGGGCAAACTAAGATTAGTTTGAAAGAATTGGCTAGCATCAAACGTAAAGTTACTGAGCCAATTGATGATTACCTGAATAGGTTTCGACTTCTTAAAGCCAGGTGCTTTACACAAGTACCAGAACATGAGTTGGTTGAAATGGCTGCTGGGGGTCTTGATTATTCCATTAGGAAGAAATTAGATACCCAATATCTTAGAGATATGGCCCAGTTAGCTGATAGAGTCCGACAACTAGAAAGGCTAAAAAAGGAAAAGGCTAAATTCAGCAAGGGTAAAAAAGTAGCCTTTGTCGAATGTAATGAAGATGTGGAGAATTTGTATGATGAAACATCTTATTTCGACGGAAATGAGGTTGACGTTGCTGAGTTAAAGCAAGGTCCACCTTATGCCTGCAAATTATTAGCTCCTTCAAATGGAAAAAATCCTGTCGAATCTAACGACAAATTTCCTAAGAAAACATACACTTTCGACGTCACTAAATGTGACGAAATTTTTGATTTGTTAGTTAAAGATGGGCAAATGATAGTACCTGCTGGTGCTAAGATGTCACCTTTAGAACAAAGAAAGAAAAGAGGTTTTTGTAAGTACCATAATTTTTTGGGTCATAAAACTTCTCAATGTTTTCTTTTCAGGGATTTGGTGCAAAATACTATCCAAGAAGGAAGGCTGAAGTTTGGTGACAAAGGCAAAGCCCAGATGAAAATTGACTCTGACCCATTGCAAGTTGCAGAGGCTAACTACATAGAGCCTCACGAGGTCCAAATGGTCGAAGCCACATAAGTATTTGATCAGTTAGTCAACATGGTGGAAGTTACTGAGGACGTCGCCACCAATCCTGTGATAACTGAAGGTTTTAATAAGGCTGCGAATGGCTTGAATGCTGATGGGGCCAGTTTAATGTTGGTGACCAAAGAAACTGCTGATAAGTTTGTTGAAATGGATAATGCTGCCAAGGTTTTGGATATGGCAGTGAGCGAATTGAAGATAAATGCCACTGAAGGCATCAACATGGTCGAATTGCTTGAAGAATCTTATTCTAGCTCAGATAGCATCAGCACCAATAAGGCTATGGGCAGAAATGCCCCCAAAGTCCAAGTTGTTAAAGAATTGGAAGATGACATGCTATTGGTAGGAGAGATGATAGACATGGATGGTTGTTTGGTAGAAAACTGGATATGTATGGTTGCTGAATAGTTTTTCAAGATGTCTCCTAATGTCGAAAAGGTTAATGCTGAAGAAATGGTTGAAGCTGAAAAAGCTGCTTGGCAAGAAGCTTCCCAAAAAGCTACAAAAGCAGCAGCAAGTGGTGGGTGTCTGGCGAAGACCACTGAAAGTCTTGAAGCTCATTTCTCCAAGATGCGCTTAAAGGATAAAATTGATGTCAATATGGTTGAAATTACAGATCAAAAAGCTGAACAAGTGAGTAAGGCAGATGAACAAGAAGAGCGCAACAAAATAGCTTATCCTAAGCAAGAGGAGACAATTGTGGATTTTCTGCACCGTTGCCAGAAAAAAGGTTCTGGAGTAATGCTATGTCCTAGATGCAACGCCATTTTTGATGAGAAAGCTGCCCACAAGTTAGAAGGTGTCAAAAAAGCTGGTGGAAGCTGGGGGCAGAAGGTAAATAAAGGTCCCAGAAGTTTTGACCATAGACAACTTTAGACAGGGTTAAAAAACCAAGTACCAGGAGTTAGGCCAGGTACATTCAAACCAGCTGCGAATGTGCCAACAGGTAGTTGGATCAAGCCTATCGAAGGAAGAGGACAGAAGAAGAAGTGGGAGAAATTTGATGTGGAAGGAGGTTCTTCATTTGAGTATAGAAAAGAGAACCATACCACCAACAAGTCAGCATACATTTCTCAAAATTACAAGGGTAAAAATCCCATGTCTAGATCACAATGGCGAAGAAAGCAACGTAGGCGAAAGGCTATCAGGGAGACTCAGGTACAAAGAGAGTCAAGCACCAATATTGATAATCAAGCTGGGACAATTGAGAAGATGCCCATAAGGCGAAAGCTGTTCAATGTTCAGCCAGAGAAAAAAGTTGAAGATGATGAGAATATGACTGATAATTTCGACAGTGAGTCAGCAGCTTCTCTAGATATTCTTGTGAATGTGGTATCAGTGATGCCAAAAGAATTTGGTCAAGTTTCAGAGGTCGAAGACTTGGATCAAACTGCTGAATTAGAAATGTTGGCACACACGCCTGTGTGTTATTACATCATGAACAATGGGTGCGTCGAAGAACAAAATGCTTTTTTTGAACGCCCCACAGAGGTAATGAAGGGCCATCTGAAGCCTCTCTACATTACTGGCAAAGTAGAAAATGTTCCTGTTAACAAAATCTTGGTGGATTGTGGTGCAACTGTTAATTTAATGCCAAGATTTTTGCTGAGCAAGATTGGGAAGTTTGAGACTGATACCAAACCCTACAACATGGTTCTGTCGAACTATGAAGGAAAAGTTGGTTCCACTCTAGGAGTGATTCAAGTGGATCTTACTGTGGGAACCATTACCAGACCAACAGTGTTTATGGTCGTTGAGACGAAAGCTAACTACAATCTACTCTTGGGTAGGGAGTGGATTCATGGAATAGGTGTTGTACCTTTATCTATGCATCAAAGAATCACCATTTGGAGACCTGATGGGATAGTTGAAAATATTGAAGCTGATCAAGGGTACTTTAAGGTGCCTATTAATCATGTGGATAATAGACAGTTTGAGACACATTTGGCGAACATTGCTCCATGTCCTCCAGCCGACTTTGAGTTTACGCCTGATGAAGAAACGTTTTATTCATTGTATTTACACCCTGTCGAAGGTTTCAGACGGGACAGGGAAGTACCAGGAGGAAGGTTGCCATGCTTAGGCTCACCTCCAATAAAGCCCACAGGATGGGGAAATGAATTCAGTGATCATGACTGAGTTCGAAGCTTTAAAAAGAATTTCGGCCTATGTGGCTGAAACAAAACTACAAGCGGCTTTGGAAGCTGCCAACGACTATATGGCTGGCGAAGCCATTTCTGAATTTTATCAAGAAGGTCCTGGTAAGGACTTCGACCCAAAACCTCCAGATAAGGTTGAAACTGGAGAGCAAAGCCAGAGGCTCGACGCCATCTATGAAGATGAGCCTTTGGGATTTGAGAAGGATCCGTTGGCGAATAACGTCAAGATGCTAGCACAAGATCCTTTAGAAGAAGTTGACCTCAGTGAAGGGACAACCAAAAGGCCTACCTACATCAGTGCCAACCTTGATCCCCAGTTGAACGTTGAAGTGGTTCAGTTGTTGAAAGAGTTCAAGGACTGCTTCGCCTGGGATTATGATGAGATGCCTGGTTTGAGCAGGGAGTTGGTCGAACACAGGTTACCTATGACACCTGGAAAAAAACCAGTTAAAATTCTGGTACAGACATGTGATGTCAAGTGCAATATCACAACATCAATATCTGTTGTATGAACAAGTCAATAATAGAAACAGAAACGCATAAACCACACACAAGGATTGTTCACCCAGTTCGGTTCAACAACCTACATCTGGGGGCATACCAGGCCAGGAAGGAAGTCAACTATTAGCAGTATCAAATTACAGACTCAACAAACCAGTTGACAATTTGCCTAATTTAATCACTACCCAATGACCCTTCTATCTAAGTTCTCCCTAGATAAGAGACTCCATCTCACTCCCTAGATTCTGCAGCAGGACATGAATATCTTAGTATGCTGGATGGATATTCTGGCTACAACCAAATATTCATTGCTGAGGAAGATGTTCATAAAACTGCTTTTAGATGCCCTGGAGCCTTAGGCCCCTATGAATGGGTAGTGATGCCTTTTGGTCTCAAAAATGCTGGTGCCACTTATCAAAGGGCGATGAATTCAATCTTCCATGATTTTATAGACACATTCATGCAAATTTACATTGATGATATTGTGATAAAATCTATTTTTGGGAAGAGTCACATTGACCATCTTCGACAGTCCTTTGAAAGGATGAGAAAATATGGTCTTAAAATGAATCCTCTCAAATGAGCTTTTTGTGTGCAGGCAGGGGATTTCCTAGGCTTTGTGGTCCACAAGAAAGGGATCGAAATAAATCAGGATAAAACCAAAGCCATAATGGAGGCGAAAGCACCATCAACCAAAAAGGAGTTGCAGTCGTTGCTGGGCAAGATCAACTTCTTAAGAAGGTTTATATCCAACCTGAGTGGCAAAACACAAGCCTTTTTGCCATTGCTTCGTTTCAACAAAGATGGTTTTGAGTGGGGGCAATTACAGCAGGAAGCCTTCGACAAAATCAAGGAGTACCTAAGCCACCCTCCAATTCTTTCACCACCTTGTAGCAACAAGAGTATGAGATTGTATATAGATGCATCAGATAAAACTCTACATGCCTGGCTCAAGACAAACATGTCCTATACCATGTTCTGACATCGCATCAGACATTGTCTGCTGGCTCACAACATTATCAATCCAAGACTTCCACAGAAGATAATACATTCCAAACCAATAAACTTGTCTTCAGACTTCTTCTCAGAAGCATGTGCACACATGATTCACATGACTAGAACCAATAGTCTTAACAACCAATGCCAACCAACAGCCTAATGTCATAACAAGTTATCTGACATTAGATCCTCATAAGAGGCAACCAATCTCCACAAGCTTGATCATCATGCAAGCTTCACAATATATGCACCTTTGCTGCAGAATCCATAGACAAGTACTCCCCCTGTCATGGTTAACCAATGTTCTAGATGAAGATGAACATTTGGGCACACTTGCTGAGCACATGAATTTTGGTACCATTGTCCTTTTCTCCAAAGGCAGTCATTCCCTATCATACTCTTCATCTTCAGACTTTTCTACATTCTCCATCCAAGGCAGACCTTCTACTTCATCATTCTCCCGTATGACTATGTAGACGCTCCTTAGGCATAATGTATGCACCAAACTCCAGAACCAGAACAAAATATCCTTTACCAAGGATATCCAACCTAAAAAAATGTTCTAACATCTGTTAGGACATTCATGACACATCACATATACCACACACCATGGTTCTAGATATGCTCCACTACTGAACTTACTATCAGCATAGTAATCTAAACTGAACACTGCGTCACCAGCTTGAACAAGAGAGCTTCAGAAAGCCAGAGAGAAATACACTCTCATCCACCAAAAGAAGGTATGCTTCCATTCTCAATCTAGAACTTCTGCCAAAAGCTCAAACAGAATTAGAACCTCCTTACATTTTCAACTAAATACTCTTCTGCACAAGAGCAATCAGTTTCAAGCATCCTGCTTGAATGCACACAATGAAACCAACCAAATTCCACCATTTGATTGATCTCAATCTTCTTCAGAACTCCCACAAGATATCCTGATCCACCTATGAAACCAGATCTTCAAGTCATATGAACTACTTGCTCCAAAGCAAGACATCTTGGATTCACCAAGCCTCTTAGTCATGTAACATCTTCTCAAACCACAGCTCTCGGAGACTGTATGAGATAGATCTTTTTGAAGCATCCGTAACTTCCAATACTGTAGATCACCTCTATCTTAAGCTGATGTGCCACATCACCAGCTGAGATTCTGATGTTAAGCTAGATGTCAAAACATTATGATATCCAACTGTTGAATTCAGCTCTTCCTTCTGCCACTTAGACGAACCTCCTCCCATTGCAGAAACAGATTTCCATGCTCTCATAGACTTGATTCAACAATCAAGTTTGAGTAGACAACCTCCATCCTGCTTAGAAACTCCAAAGACTTCAAACCTACCACATCTGAACCTTCAGAAAATAAGTAGTCCAAGATTTCCCCATAGCGATACTAAAGAAAGTCACTTCCCTTAGTAGAGCCGTTAGTAGAAAGCCAGAGATAACTGCCACTTATCCTCGACCTTCACAACCAGAGCAAACACCAAGCTCCAACCCACTTAGATCAGAAATAAACTGATCCAAGCTGTAACCATCAAGATTATGATGTATTCATAGTCTTCCATCTTCATCTTTAACAACACCACCATCTGGACAAGTCATTCACAAAACTTTCTAGGAACAGATGCTAAGCAAAAATCCCAGGTCAACACCTAGGCGACTTGTGAGCGAATGTAGAACCCCTCCCATGATTCTCCAAACCTCTGATGAAAAGATGTTAAAACAATAGACAGAACATCCTTAATCTTGTCTTTCAAGGATAATCAATTAAATACTTGTGAATAGAAATTGATCCCTGTGGTTTAACCCTTCTCCAGATTTCAGCATCTTCTGAATCTTCTTCATGACATACCATTATGACACCCATTCATACCACAAACGCCTTCCAGGTTAGGTCAGTGTCTTGATCTTTTACTCCACCCTGAGCAAAGAACTGAAATGATGTTTCAACATCAGTTCTGACATTAGTCTAAATCACATTAAACATCTCCTATGGATTTGGAGACTACAACCATATTAATCCACACATATCTCTTGTAGGGAACACACGAGAACATATCAACATCTGATCAACTTCCAAGATCAGACCAACAAAACTGCAGTAACTTGCATAACACACTCTTCCAGAAGCTTATTCTTATAAGCACAAGGTTCAGACCTCTTGTCTAACTTAAGAGTGATAACTGCCATCCTTCTGAATCTAAAGCCAGAGTTTAACCATACCATAGACAATCTGCTACTTCCAATCCTTCAAGCCACCAAACTGGAAGAGTTTATTCCATACAACTAATGCAGACACCAATTGACCACAGGCTGATTTTCACTGCCACTGCACACAGACTCTTGGATGCATTTTCCCTATAATATTTTCCTCAGACAGTTTAGCTCAAACAAGGATCATCTCCTTCTCTTCTGCTATCAAGATTACTACCTTTTCTTCAACCAGCTCCAGCTGACATGCTATGACATTGTTCAACTTCATAGCTTCAGTGATCTAATGGGTCTTTGACTTAACATAAACTGCTGATGTGTAGCGCGATGTCGAGACATATAAGCTCAGCTTCTTTCTTGATGAAACTTCCTCCTCCTTAGGTCACCACAACTAAGCTTAAGAGATAACTTATCAAGATCTTCACTCCCGCATGAAAGATTTGACAGTGATACTCTTTTGCTTTGGCTCAACCCTCTTCTTTCACCATCAAGAAAGATGATAAAGAAGGAATCATTGTACTGAACAGACTGATCTTCAATGTCTGACTTGAAATATATTATTCTTCTGATCCTTCCATGTCAAACATTCTTTAGAAGATCCATTCACCTTATGAACACTTCTCTCCCAAACAAGGATATGAGATAACCCTCAAGTAACGTTGGCCTCTCTAACCAACCGGTTGAAGCTGTCTTGCATAAACTACAACATCATAGGATATCCTGCTAAGGAGACCAAACCCTAATGTCTTTCCAAGAGAATATCTTCCTAGAATCTCAACACCAGAGATACAAGAACCAACCAGGGTTACAACAGATACCATGCAGCGGAACACGTAACAACTCCTCAACAACCTTCAGGCACTACTTGCACACTATCAGCATAAACCATGTGCCAACAATACTTTATCATGAATAGTCCAACCTTCACTCCAAGGGATCATATAAACTACTATATGAACTGACCAAGTCCAAAACTATCTTCCTTGCTGATGAACCAGAAAGTATCTTCCCAAGATCTCATCCAGAAACAGACAGGATGCCTGCTCTGATACCAATTGAAATTCTGGTACAGACATGTGATGTCAAGTGCAATGTCACAACATCAATATCTATTGTATGAACAAGTCAATAATAGAAACAGAAACGCATAAACCACACACATGGATTGTTCACCCAGTTCGGTTCAACAACCTACATCTGTGGGCATACCAAGCCAGGAAGGAAATCCACTATTAGCAGTATCAAATTACAAACTCAACAAACCAGTTGACAATCTACCTAATTTAATCACTACCCAATGACCCTTCTATCTAAGTTCTCCCTAGATAAGAGACTCCATCTCACTCCTAATCATTGCAATGATGACTGGCAGTCAACATCTCTGCCACTGCATCAACAACTTGATTACCAACAACTTTTCAAACACAGAAAAGTAGAAGTCACACTTCCATGACACACCTTGGAGTTGCTTCAAAGCTTCCTCCAAGAACAATACAATACTCATTACCTACAGGTTTTTGAGTAATAACACAGTGACCATCTCACAACCCGAGTGGTTCACTTAGACTAAGCCCTAATGATTTACATCTTGGACCCGTGTCTATTCTAGATTACAAGCATTCTATTTATAACCTTTTTCCCAACTGGATTTGGGCCTTCAAATCTTCTGCACCAAATCTGTAACAGATTCTGTTCTTCAATAGATATTCTGCTCTTCAATTAGATCTTCAATTAAATCTTCATAATAAACTCTGAATATTCTCCATATCTTTTTGCATTAAATTAGCAACAAACTAATCTTCTTCATTAATGATTGCACCAAGAAATTCGCATCTAATCTAACTAACAGATCTCCTTAAATCAACATAATGCGTGCAGCCCTAAAAACATCATAACTTGATGTTTTAATGTTCTGGTATAGTGATGTCAAGACATCGCATGTGACATCACTCTTCAGCACTTTAACTCTTCAACACCTTAACTACTTTCACAAAACCAGAATGTTAACCAATCATACCAATAATGCTAGAAGCTCATGTTGAAACATCAACCATGATATTAACATTGCTTTACCAAAATTTCAGCCAATCACAAGAACTTACACCAGTCAAGCAAAATCCAAGACGGTTTGCACCAGAGATATTGTCAAAGATCAAAGAGGAAGTCGAAAGACTGCTTCATTGCAAATTCATTCGCACGACAAGGTATGTCGAATGGTTGGCTAATATAGTACCTGTTATTAAAAAGAATGGGTCTTTGAGAGTTTGCATTGATTTTAGAGATTTAAACTCTGCAACTCCTAAAGATGAATATTCAATGCTAGTAGCAGAGATGTTAATAGATTCTGCAGCAGGACATGAATATCTTAGTATGCTGGATGGATATTCTGGCTACAACCAAATATTGATTGCTGAGGAAGATGTTCATAAAACTGCTTTTAGATGCCCTGGAGCCTTAGGCACCTATGAATGGGTAGTGATGCCTTTTGGTCTCAAAAATGCTGGTGCCACTTATCAAAGGGCGATGAATTCAATCTTCCATGATTTTATAGACACATTCATGCAAATTTACATTGATGATATTGTGATAAAATCTATTTCTGGGAAGAGTCACATTGACCATCTTCGATAGTCCTTTGAAAGGATGAGAAAATATGGTCTTAAAATGAATCCTCTCAAATGTGCTTTTTGTGTGCAGGCAGGGGATTTCCTAGGCTTTGTGGTCCACAAGAAAGGGATCGAAATAAATCAGAATAAAACCAAAGCCATAATGGAGGCGAAAGCGCCATCAACTAAAAAGGAGTTGCAATCGTTGCTAGGCAAGATCAACTTCTTAAGAAGGTTTATATCCAACCTGAGTGGCAAAACACAAGCCTTTTCGCCATTGCTTCGTTTCAACAAAGATGGTTTTGAGTGGGGGAAATTACAGCAGGAAGCCTTCGACAAAATCAAGGAGTACCTAAGCCACCCTCCAATTCTTTCACCACCTTGTAGAAACAAGAGTATGAGATTGTATATAGCTGCATCAGATAAAACTCTACATGCCTGGCTCAAGACAAACATGTCCTATACCATGTTCTGACATCGCATCAGACATTGTCTGCTGGCCCACAACATTATCAATCCAAGACTTCCACAGAAGATAATACATTCCAAACCAATAAACTTGTCTTCAGACTTCTTCTCAGAAGCATGTGCACACATGATTCACATGACTAGAACCAATAGTCTTAACAACCAATGCCAACCAATAGCCTAATGTCATAACAAGTTATCTGACATTAGATCCTCATAAGAGGCAACCAATCTCCACAAGCTTGATCATCATGCAAGCTTCACAATATATGCACCTTTGCTGCAGAATCCATAGACAAGTACTCCCCCTGTCATGGTTAACTAATGTTCTAGATGAAGATGAACATTTGGGCACACTTGCTGAGCACATGCATTTTGGTACCATTGTCCTTTTCTCCAAAGGTAGTCATTCCCTATCATACTCTTCATCTTCAGACTTCTCTACATTCTCCATCCAAGGCAGACCTTCTACTTCATCATTCTCCCGTATGACTATGTAGACGCTCCTTAGGCATAATGTATGCACCAAACTCCAGAACCAGAACAAAATATCCTTTACCAAGGATATCCAACCTAAAAAAATGTTCTAACATCTGTTAGGACATTCATGACACATCACATATACCACACACCATGGTTCTAGATATGCTCCACTACTGAACTTACTATCAGCATAGTAATCTAAACTGAACACTGCGTCACCAGCTTGAACAAGAGAGCTTCAGAAAGCCAGAGAGAACTACACTCTCATCCACCAAAAGAAGGTATACTTCCATTCTCAACCTAGAACTTCTGCCAAAAGCTCCAAGAGAATTAGAACCTCCTTACATTTTCAACTAAATACTCTTCTGCACAAGAGCAATCAGTTTCAAGTATCCTGCTTGAATGCACACAATGAAACCAACCAAATTCCACCATTTAATTGATCTCAATCTTCTTTAGAACTCCCACAAGATATCCTGATCCACCTATGAAACCAGATCTTCAAGTCATATGAACTACTTGCTCCAAAGCAAGACATCTTGGATTCACCAAGCCTCTTAGTCATGTAACATCTTCTCAAACCACAGCTCCCGCAGACTGTATGAGATAGATCTTTTTGAAGCATCCGTAACTTCCAATACTGTAGATCACCTCTATCTTAAGCTGATGTACCACATCACCACCTGAGACTTCTGATGTTAAGCTAGACGTCAAAACATTATGATATCCAACTGTTGAATTCAGCTCTTCCTTCTGCCACTTAGAAGAACCTCCTCCCTTTGCAGAAACAGATTTCCATGCTCTCATAGACTTGATTCAACAATCAAGTTTGAGTAGACAACCTCCATCCTGCTTAGAAACTCCAAAGACTTCAAACCTACCACATCTGAACCTTCAGAAAATAAGTAGTCCAAGACTACCCCATAGCAATACTAAAGAAAGTCACTTCCCTTAGTAGAGCCGTTAGTAGAAAGCCAGAGATAACTGCCACTTATCCTCGACCTTCACAACCAGAGCAAACACCATGCTCCAACCCACTTAGATCAGAAATAAACTGATCCAAGCTGTAACCATCAAGATTATGATGTATTCATAGTCTTCCATCTTCATCTTCAACAGCACCACCATCTGGACAAGTCATTCACAAAACTTTCTAGGAACATATGCTAAGCAATAATCCCAGGTCAACACCTAGGCGACTTGTGAGCTAATGTAGAACCCCTCCCATGATTCTCCAAACCTCTGATGAAAAGATGTTAAAACAATAGACAGAACATCCTTAATCTTGTCTTTCAAGGATAATCAATTAAATACTTGTGAATAGAAATTGATCCCTGTGGTTTAACCCTTCTCCAGATTTCACCATCTTCTGAATCTTCTTCATGACATACCATTATGACACCCATTCATACCACAAACGCCTTCCAGGTTAGGTCAGTGTCTTGATCTTTTACTCCACCCTGAGCAAAGAACTGAAATGATGTTTCAACATCAGTTCTGACATTAGTCTAAATCACATTAAACATCTCCTATGGATTTGGAGACTACAACCATATTAATCCACACATATCTCTTGTAGGGAACACACGAGAACATATCAACATTTGATCAACTTCCAAGATCAGACCAACAAAACTGCAGTAACTTGCATAACACACTCTTCCAGAAGCTTATTCTTATAAGCACAAGGTTCAGACCTCTTGTCTAACTTAAGAGTGATAACTGCCATCCTTCTGAATCTAAAGCCAGAGTTTAACCATACCATAGACAATCTGCTACTTCCAATTGTAACACCCCGATTTTTAACAGCGGGAGTGTATATTTTTTTTTAAATGCCATACATAATATTGACAACTGTCTCTCCAGGAAAAATAATAAAAATGATTAATCAGAGTACGAGCTTTCGATCTAAGTCTTTTCCATAATAGGACCAGCGTGATGCCCACTAGTATAAATATTTGTCCATACACATACAAATAAGCACTCAGCTATAACAATAACAACAACAACAACAACATGGACAACCCCAAAACATGACCCTAAGCTGATCTTGAACTCCTAGCCCAAGGACATCGCATCTTGAAAGTCTTCACGACACCTGGATACCTTAACTATCACAACTTCTAAACCTGGGTGGTCGTTAGCCACATCATAATAATAGTAGAGGGTCACCATCTAAAAACAGCATATATGGAAGAATACACACATGCCAGCAGAACATGATATACATAACAACATGAATAAGATGACAATATGATATGTAGAGCAACATAAATGAGGTGACAGTATGATATATGTAACAATCACAACATTTAATTTAACACACAAATGCAATGTACAAACATCCTAAATGCAGACCTATATGAATTTGGTGGTCCCAATTCGTCGGGTACCCTCACCATGCATGAATCCCGGAATTTAACCTCTCCGCAGAGAGTCGTGATACCCCCTTGGGTCCTCACTAACCGTGCTGCCTCACAGACATAAAAGTGCTGCCCTTGCAGACACCCGGTGTTGCCTCCCTCGTATTCACCTGACTCAATTTGATCTCAAAGGATCGATGACGGCTCAGTCACATCACCTGGTGCAGTAGAATTCCCTTCGGGATTAGGTGATGATTCAGAACCCATCACCCTGGCCCATTCGGCGCCAACTACCTACACGCAACTATGGTATGCATGAACTCACACATGCAAATGCAACAATTTATGTAACCACAATATGTATAATCACAAAGTGTAAAATCACAATTCACAATTCAGTTCATATATCTATCACAGATCATATGAACAATCCTCAGTACCAACAGGTGGCTCAGACGCACCTCATGTTGTCCTCCTCGACATACACATCAATCGCAATTCATATATTTATCACAAATCATATGAATAATTCTCATTACCAACAGGTGGCTCAGACACACCTCGTGTTGTCCTCCTCGACATACACATCAACCGCAAATCATATATTTATCACAAATCATATGAATGCACATCACAAGTTTAGCGTCATAGCATAAACACATATCCCCAACTGGGCACACAATCATGAATATAACCACACAACCTCAACTGGCACACAATCATTCAAACATCCCCACAAGGGCACACAGTCATGAATACAAACACACATGCATTCAATCACATATAATATCGTTAGAAAGTGCCCTTACCTGAGCAAGCTTCCAACCCAAAAAACTTACGCTACGTAAGATCGATTTGTCTCTCACGATGAAATCTCGTACCCGATTCACACTTTCAACCTTATAAAATACACAAAGGACTTAAGTTAAAACCATCTCAGATACATCTACAATAAGGCTGGGTCTTGATCGCTAACCTAAACAATTAGGGCTTTAGGTTTTCACTCCCCGATTACTAACCTAATCGCTCTATAGAAAAACCCACACAATTTAAATTCATTTATTTTGAACAACAATTTGAATTTCAAAAATCTAGGATTCACGCCATTAGGTCACCCACAGTACATCATATAACAGCTCACTGGCTCCACGTTATATAACAAAAGCACAACACACAGTAAAACACCGACCGCACACACTTTACGTGATAAAACCCAACACTTTTTCAAAACCACAAAAACTAAAATCATCTCTTGCCCTCCAAACCATTTTTAATAGAAAGAACATCCCGTTAGCTTTCCAACGCTTCGAACGGGGATCAAAACCGACTTACGGATCAAAAGATATGAATTTTCGAAGTTTTCGCCGAAAACCCCCCTTTTGCCTTGAAAACCTACGTGTTTTGGCCTTTCCACCCGAAAATCCGACCGATTCAATTATTTTCTTCGAAATAACCACATACTCGTACTCACCTAACATATAGCAGTGAATTAGAACCATTAAACACGATTTCTACGACGTCCGTTTTCGATTCAATTCTTAAAACCCTCATTTCTCAAAAATGTCCAAAGCTACGAAATCACCCGAATTCAATCTTACAGGTTTCAATAATCACGGTCTAACATTCCTCGACTAAACTACGTAATTTATTTCGAATTTCATCCGTGAAAACATCGATTTCTATCGATTTTACCAATTTTGCTCAAATATGTAAAACCTAACATTTTCTAACCAAAACCAACCAAACAAACACCTACATATACATATACTATCATAGGATAATCGAGTTGAGTAAACTTACCCGGTTTACTCGAAGATCCGGCTCCGATTCGGATGTTTTCCCCATTTTCCCCTCTTTTCTCTCTTTCTCCTCTCTTCTCCTTTCTTTCCTCTTCTTTTCTTTCCTTTTACTTTCTTTCTCTCTAATCTCTCTATATATATAATCTAAACTTTCCACTTAATCCCCATCATATCCTTTTCTAAAATATCTAATCCGCAAGATTACCGTTTTACCCTTTCGCCTAAATATCTCCTAAACGCTCTCAAACGAAAACATCGATGAAAAAAAGATATATTATAAAATAAAAGTCAAGAATAAAATTACAATATACCCGCCAAAAATATCTAATGGATATAATAATAATATCTCAACAAAATATCTAATGGATTTAATAATAATATCTCAACAAAAAATCAAAAAGATCTTATCTTAAAAACATATAATAATAGTATAACCTAAAAATATCTAGATATTTAATGTCTCACACTTAAAAAAATGTTCTGACTCAGACGAGTCGTAACTCGCTCACGAACAACTTTTTATGAAAACCGAAAAATTTCACCGTCGCATTTTAATTAAAACCACCCAAAATTTTCGAATAAATTGTATTCCGAATAAATTTTTGTTCCTTAACTCAGAAAGATATATTGAGATTAAATTCTCAAAATCGGCGATATATAAAACTCCCATTTAAATTTTGACGACAATCGGAGTCCGTGAAAATTTAAACGACGGGTATAATTTGCCCGTTTTCCCAAAAATCGGCAGAAACACAATTTTGAAATTTCGAAAACATAGAAACATTCGGAATCCAATATAACTACCGTGCCAATAGAAAAAGTCTGATTGAATTAAAAAGAAACCACGTGGATCAATCCAGACCACAACCGAACACCCTAGAAATATCGGGTATAATCTGCTCGCTACTCCAAATTTAGTAGAAAAACAGATTAAAATGATAAAACATCATAATATCATACGGACTAAAATATACGGGTCTTACACCAATCCTTCAAGCCACAAAACTGGAAGAGTTTATTCCATACAACTAATGCAGACACCAATTGACCACAGGCTGATTTTCACTGCCACTGCACACAGACTCTTGGATGCATTTTCCCTATAATATTTTCCTCAGACAGTTTAGCTCAAACAAGGATCATCTCCTTCTCTTCTGCTATCAAGATTACTACCTTTTCTTCAACCAGCTCTAGCTGACATGCTATGACATTGTTCAACTTCATAGCTTCAGTGATCTAATGGGTCTTTGACTTAGCATAAACTGCTGATGTGTAGCGCGATGTCGAGACATATAAGCTCAGCTTCTTTCTTGATGAAACTTCCTCCTCCTTAGGTCACCACAACTAAGCTTAAGAGATAACTTATCAAGATCTTCACTCCCGCATGAAAGATTTGACAGTGATACTCTTTTGCTTTGGCTCAACCCTCTTCTTTCACCATCAAGAAAGATGATAAAGAAGGAATCACTGTACTGAACAGACTGGTCTTCAATGTCTGACTTGAAATATATTCTTCTTCTGATCCTTCCATGTCAAACAGTCTTTAGAAGATCCATTCACCTTATGAACACTTCTCTCCCAAACAAGGATATGAGATAATCCTCAAGTAACGTTGGCCTCTCTAACCAACCGGTTGAAGCTGTCTTGCATAAACTACAACATCATAGGATATCCTGCTGAGGAGACCAAACCCTAATGTCTTTCCAAGAGAATATCTTCCTAGAATCTCAACACCAGAGATACAAGAACCAACCAGGGTTACAACAGATACCATGCAGCGGAACACATAACAACTCCTCAACAACCTTCAGGCACTACTTGCACACTATCAGCATAAACCATGTCCCAACAATACTTTATCATGAATAGTCCAACCTTTACTCCAAGGGATCATACAAACTACTATATGAACTGACCAAGTCCAAAACTATCTTCCTTGCTCATGAACCAGAAAGTATCTTCCCAAGATCTCATCCAGAAACAGACAGGATGCCTGCTCTGATACCAATTGAAATTCTAGTACAGACATGTGATGTTAAGTGCAATGTCACAACATCAATATCTATTGTATGAACAAGTCAATAATAGAAACAGAAACGCATAAACCACACACATGGATTGTTCACCCAGTTCGGTTCAACAACCTACATCTGGGGGCATACCAAGCCAGGAAGGAAGTCCACTATTAGCAGTATCAAATTACAGACTCAACAAACCAGTTGACAATCTACCTAATTTAATCACTACCCAATGACCCTTATATCTAAGTTCTCCCTAGATAAGAGACTCCATCTCACTCCCAATCATCGCAATGATGTCTAGCAGTCAACATCTCTGCCACTGCATCAACAACTTGATTACCAACAACTTTTCAAACACAGAAAAGTAGAAGTCACACTTCCATGACACACCTTGGAGTTGCTTCAAAGCTTTCTCCAAGAACAATACAATACTCATTACCTACAGGTTTCTGAGTAATAACACAGTGACCATCTCACAACCCGAGTGGTTCTCTTAGACTAAGCCCTAATGATCTACATCTTGGACCCGTGTCTATTCTAGATTACAAGCATTCTATTTATAACCTTTTTCCCAACTGGATTTGGGCCTTCAAATCTTCTGCACCAAATCTTTAACAGATTCTGTTCTTCAATAGATATTCTGCTCTTCAATTAGATCTTCAATTAAATCTTCATAATTAACTCTGAATATTCTCCATATCTTTTTGCATTAAATTAGCAACAAACTAATCTTCTTCATTAATGATTGCACCAAGAAATTCGCATCCAATCTAACTAACAGATCTCCTTAAATCAACATAATGCGTGCAGCGCTAAAAACATCACAACTTGATGTTTTAATGTTCTGGTATAGTGATGTCAAGACATCGCATGTGACATCACTCTTCAGCACTTTAACTCTTCAACGCCTTAACTACTTTCACAAAACCAGAATGTTAACCAAGCATACCAATAATGCTAGAAGCTCATGTTGAAACATCAACCATGACATTAACATTGTTTTACCAAAATTTCAGCCAATCACAAGAACTTACACCAGTCAAGCAAAATCCAAGACGGTTTGCACCAGAGATGTTGTCAAAGATCAAAGAGGAAGTCGAAAGACTGCTTCGTTGCAAATTCATTCGCACGGCAAGGTATGTCGAATGGTTGGCTAATATAGTACCTGTTATTAAAAAGAATGGGTCTTTGAGAGTTTGCATTGATTTTAGAGATTTAAACTCTGCAACTCCTAAAGATGAATATTCAATGCTAGTAGCAAAGATGTTAATAGATTCTGCAGGAGGACATGAATATCTTAGTATGCTGGATGGATATTCTGGCTACAACCAAATATTCATTGCTGAGGAAGATGTTCATAAAACTGCTTTTAGATGCCCTGGAGCCTTAGGCACCTATGAATGGGTAGTGATGCCTTTTGGTCTCAAAAATGCTGGTGCCACTTATCAAAGGGCGATGAATTCAATCTTCCATGATTTTATAGTCACATTCATGCAAATTTACATTGATGATATTGTGATAAAATCTATTTCTGGGAAGAGTCACATTGACCATCTTCGACAGTCCTTTGAAAGGATGAGAAAATATGGTCTTAAAATGAATCCTCTCAAATGTGCTTTTTGTGTGCAGGCAGGGGATTTCCTAGGCTTTGTGGTCCACAAGAAAGGGATCGAAATAAATCAGAATAAAACCAAAGCCATAATGGAGGCGAAAGCGCCATCAACTAAAAAGGAGTTGCAGTCGTTGCTTGGCAAAATCAACTTCTTAAGAAGGTTTATATCCAACCTGAGTGCCAAAACACAAGCCTTTTCGCCATTGCTTCGTTTCAACAAAGATGGTTTTGAGTGGGGGCAATTACAGTAGGAAGCCTTCGACAAAATCAAGGAGTACCTAAGCCACCCTCCAATTCTTTCACCACCTTGTAGAAACAAGAGTATGAGATTGTATATAGCTGCATCAGATAAAACTCTAGGGAGCATGTTAGCTCAGGAGGATGAAAATGGAGTCGAAAGAGCCATTTATTACCTTAGTCGAGTTTTAAAAGATGCAGAAACTAGGTATAGCATGATTGAAAAGTTATGTTTATGCTTGTATTTCTCTTGTACTAAATTGAAGCAATATATAAAGCTAGTTGATGTGTATGTTTCTTCTCACTTTGATGTTGTAAAACATATGTTATCTAAGCCTATTTTGCATAGTCGAATTGGCAAATGGGCATTAGCATTAACAGAATTTTCTCTAACATATCAACCTTTAAAAGCTGTGAAAGGGCAAATAGTTGCAGACTTTATAGTTGACCACTCCATAAATGAAAATGATTTGAATTATGTTGAATTAAAATCCTGGAAGTTATACTTTGATGGATCAAGTCATAAAAATGGAACAGGAATGGGAATATACATTATTTCTCCTGACAAAATTCCAACAAAATTCAAGTACAAGGTTGAAGGACCTTGCTCTAACAATGAGGCTGAATATGAAGCATTAATTGCTGGCCTTGAAATTTTGTTAGAATTGGGGGCAACTAGAGTCGAAATAATAGGAGACTCAGAATTGGTTATAAAATAAATCACAAATGAATATAAATGTGTTAAAGAAAATCTCATTATGTACTTTGTGATAGCCAATAGATTATTAAATAAATTTGAGGTAGTGGCCATCCAACACATACCTAGAATAGAGAATCAAGTTGCTAATGACTTGGCTCAAATTGCCTCTGGATACAAGGTGTCGAAGGAAAACCTTCAAGAAGTAATTGAAGCAAGAGGTAAAGTGGTGGATGTTGGATTGTGCCCATCAGACTTAGAAACAACTAAGCTTGGATGCATAGATGGCGAAAATTTTGAAATTTTTGCTATAGATAATTTGACAGATGAAGACTAGAGGAAGCCTATAGTTGAATATTTGCAAAATCCAATGGCTTCAACAGAGCAAAAAATCAGGTATCAAGCTTTAAGCTATGTACTTTTGGGTAATGAATTGTTTAAAAAGACCCCTGAGGGAGTCTTATTGAAATGCCTTAGTGAAGCAGAGACATATTTGGCTCTTTCAACAGTACATAGTGGGGCATGTGGAGCACACCAAGTTGTCCAGAAGATGAAATGGCTGTTGTTTCGATAAGGCATGTATTGGCCTACTATGCTGAAAGATTGCATAGAATTTGCTAAGGGTTGCCAAGAATGTCAAATTCACGCTGGCATACAGCATATCCCTGCAAGTGAATTACATTCCATAGTGAAACCATGGCCTTTCAGAGGATGGGCTTTGGATATAGTGGGAGAGATTCGACCAGCATCTTCAAACAACCAAAGATATATTTTGGTGGGAATTGATTATTTCACCAAGTGGATTGAAGCAATACCACTGGCGAATATAGGTCAAGAAGATGTTATTGAATTCATTCAAAATCACATTATTTATAGATTTGGTATTCCTGAAACAATCACTACGGATCAAGGATCAGTGTTTACTGGTCGAAAGATGCAGGAGTTTGCCAAAGAAATAGGTTTTAAGTTATTGACTTCTACACCTTATTATGCTCAGGCCAATGGGCAAGTCGAAGCTACCAATAAGGTAGTGATTGGATTAATTAAGAAGCATGTGGGAAAGAGGCCTAGAAATTGGCATAAGACATTAGACCAAGTTCTTTGGGCATGTCGAACATCCCCTAAAGAGGCTACTAATACTACCCCATTTCGACTTACTTTTGGTCATGATGCAGTATTGCCTGTTGAGATTTATTTGCAATCTATAAGAGTTCAAAGACATCATGAGATTCCTTCTGAGGATTATTGGGAGATGATGATGAATGAACTAGTTGATTTGGATGAAGAGAGGCTTAGAGCCTTGGAGTTGTTAAGAAGACAAAAGAAAAGGTCCGAAGAATCCTACAACAAAAGGGTTAAGTCTAAATCTTTTGCATGTGGGGATTTAGTTTGGAAAGTGATTTTGCCTATGGATCGAAAGGATAGAACATTAGGAAAATGGTCTCCTAAGTGGGAAGGTTCATTCCAAGTCATACAAGTTTTCTCTAATGGAGCTTATGAAGTGGAAGAGTTGGACAAAGATAAAAGAGTCTTGAAAGTAAATGGCAAGTATTTGAAAAAATATAAGCCTATTTTGCAAGAGATTCGCATCAAAACTTAAGCTTTATTCAATAAAAAGAAAGCCAAAATAGGTCAAGTCAGGCTAATATGGCATACAAAGCAAAGAAGAATCAACACAACAATATTTTAATCAAGGAAAGGTTATTCATAATCTCTCCAATCTATGGATTTGAGGAAATCCATATAATCTGCATCTGGTTCATCATCAAAGTCCAGGGTGTTGGAGCGTCCTTTCTTAGAGATCTTCATTTTAGTTTCTCTCTTCTTAGCTTGAGAGGTTGCTCCAATAGAGGCTTCAGGTTTCTTTGTTGCCTCCATCTTTTTTGTTTCCTCAACTGCCTTTGCCTTTCCAGCCATTTTCTTGGTTGATGACTTCTCTGAATTGTTCATAGTTACTTTGATGAATGAACCTGGTTCAGATGGAAGAGAATTTATAGAGGCGAAGTATTGATTGGATTGGCCAGTCAAACGGTGGAAACACGTGACTTATTCTTGGAAGTATGCCTGAGGGTTATGCTATAAATGTTACTTTAAAGATAAAGGCTTATGCCTTGAAGTTTTAAAACTGAGAAAGTTTTGTTTTCCAAGAAAAAAAGGCAGAATGTCTTAATTGCATAATTGACTTAAATATGAAGCAATAAATAAAATGCATCATAATATAATATGGGTCGAAAGCAGTTAATGGCGAAATACTAACGATTGATTAATCAATGCCAAAGGCATAAAACTGTCATTACATAAAGACCTGAAAAGGCCAAGAAACAAATTATTGGTTAAGCAAATACAGGTCTTGAAAGCATCAGAAGGGAAGCCTCGACTCCAACTGGGCAAAGGTTTCTATGTGATGTTTGAGGCGAGCATTGCACAAGGATTCATCAAATTTAGCTGTGGCAAGCTGTTTCTCAAGTTTTTGGGCTGCCTCAATACGATCCATGGCATGTTTCATTTCCCTAGCCATCTCAGTGGTGTCGAAATTCTGCAAATCACGGCTGCGTTTTTCAGCATTCTCAATTTTAGCTTGTAACTCAGTGATTTGCTACTTCCAGGCTTCAATATTCTTCTGATTGGAGGCTATTTCATTTTGTGTTTTCTTTTGTTCAGCCTCTATACTTTCGACCTTCTCATATGACTCCTTTGCACCACACCAAGCCGAACTCTCAAGACCAGATGTTTCCTCTATGGTATTCCTGATAGATGGAAGCAGCTTTATCTCTGCAGCTATTTGGTTCACCACAGCAGTTAACTCTATCAGAAAACCAGAAACGTCTGGATTAAGAGTGGTGAGTTCAAGCTTTTCAAGGGTATCCTTCAGATAAATGGTTGCAGATGGGTCTGAGGCTAAAACTCTGTGAATGTCCCCCCTGAAGAATTTTTTCTTTATGGCTTAGAGGATTGGTTTGGCGAAATCATCTGATGCTGGAGTCGAAGAGACAGAAGAAGAAGAACCATACTTCTGCCCGAGTATTAATTTGGAATACTCACGTGGGTTCGACCACTTGAGTGATGTCAGTGAGTCTCCAGGAGGTGGAATGTTAGCCAAGGTTTGCTGGACCACAGGCGAAGGAGTATGGTGGGGATTAGGATCAGTTTGTTCTTCTTCCTCCTCTTCTTCTGATTCTTCTCCTTCTTCATCTTTTTCTTCTTTGACTATCATTTCTTCGTCAGGCTCTTCAGCAGTTGGTCGAATATTCTCCTGGTCATCAGCTGGTGTAGGATGTGGTTCATTTGTCTCCTCAGGCGCAGCTTGACCAGGATTGTCGTTGTGTGTTTGAACTTCAGGTTCATTTCTTTCTTCTTCAACCAATTGATCATTATCCATGAAATTAGCCAGGTTGAAAAGTGGTGGACTTGAGGCATCATCATCATCAGAATTGGCGCCATCAGCTTGTGCATTTTGAGTGGTGGTTTGAACTGGTGGTGTGGTGTGTTCTGCAGCATGTGGATTAGGTTGATTGATCTCACTCAAACCAGAGCCAATATCAGAAGATGGGTGATAAGTTGGCTCACCTTGGCTGTTGAGGAGCGTGGTGGTGAAGCTTCCTGCAGTCGGTTGAGGAGTGGGATTGTTAATTATGTTGGTGACGAGGTTGCTTGGAGTTGTTTGGGGATCAGGATTATTGATTATGTTTGCCTAAAAGAACACAAGTGGAGAAAATGAGATTGAAAGAATTTGGGCGAAAGACGTCAGTATAATGAAAAAATGGTGCACATACCTGAGCTTGTATAGCAGCAGGACTTGAGTTATCACTCCCATGGTCACCAAGAGGTGTTCTCAAGGCCACCGTGGAAGGTTCTTTTTCGACACCACTTGTGGTGGGTGCCTTTTCAAGTATTTTGGCCACCTTCGAAGGAGGTGGGCCAGCAGGTCTAGATGCTTTGATTGGTTTTCTTCTTTTCTTTGTAAGAACCTCCTCAGGAGATTCATCTGAAGCATCTGAAGATATAACAACAGCTGGGGCATCCTTTTTACCTTTCTTTGAAGATGTTGGAGGTTTTCGACCAGTCTGAAGAGGCAATACAAATATAAGAAAGAAATTCATATAGTAAAAGCGTAAGCAAGGGATGTGAAATATACCTGTGTGCTATCTGGTTCTTTGCCACTTTGTGAGGTAGCAGCCCTAGTTGAAGCATTTTCCTAGGCACAGCTGAAAGACAGTAAAAATTGTTACAAGTTAATGATTACGTGGTTAGTTATAAAGCCATGGATTAAGGTTTCAAACCTTCATATATTTCAGATTCGACACGAACGTCCTGAATTCCTATATGAAGTTGTCCTTTAAAACTGTCTAACATATGCTTAGTCGGAACCACTCGTTGGGCCTTTGGCTGAGACTGCTGTCGAAGAAGTTTTAAATGCTCCCCACAGACAAACCAATCTGGAAATGGAGGGGCAAGCGCCACTCCAAAATCAGCATTAGGCAGTCGAGGGAACTTTGGAGGAAAAAGTTTAAAAGCTACCTCATAACGTTTCTCACGAGGGACGTTTGGAGGAATTTTTAGTTGATCCAGCTTTTCTAGAAATTTTCTCTTTAGAGTGACAGCAGCCTCATGAACGGTTCGACTAAGATCATTTGGTCGATAGATAGTTTCAAAGTATTTTTGAAAAGCCTGTATTTCTTTGATGTGAGTAAACTTACTCTTTTTCGTCTTGTCCTGTACATTGAGAAAAGCTTGGTCAAGTAATGAAGAAAATGTAGCCACATCAAGAAAGTGCTCACTATAGTGCTTCGACCACCATTGGTGGAATGATGAAGTGCATAGAAAAGAAGGCTAAAAAAACACAGGAGAGAGGACTTTTCTTTTCTCATTCCGGCTGTCAAGTGTAATGGAGACATTTTCCTCGTTGAAGCAGGAAGTGTGAAGAATTACTTGGCCCTTTCTCTCATACAAGCATTGAGGAAAGCTCTGGGCCAGCCCAAACTGTCGAGAGACAAGGTTTGGTTGATAGGAAATCAGTGCTGATAAACCCCTCCATAAGTTTAGCCCGTGGATAAAGAATCTGGGAATCAAAAAGGCTTCCCAGATAGCAACAGATTCTTGATCAAGAGTTTGGTGAGGATTTGGAAATGGCCTTTTAAACCACACAGGGTCGTATCTTCTTTGAGCAAAAGGTGCCATGCTAGGAGTGAACTCATAGCGCTTGGCAAACATCATAATATAACTGGTAAAGGCCCTTTGAAGGGTTTCACCATCATCATTGGGAGTGAGTTTGGCCAGACGCGTCCCTTCGACACTCTTATCCCTGATTTCAGCAGAGGCTTCATCAACTAGGCCTTTTCTGGGGAGGCTAGCCTCAAATGTAGCATTAAGCCACAATTGAAGTAGCCAAAGAGGCCCACTCAAGTGCATAGGACCTTGGGCCTCCATATTTCTAAGTCAAGAAGCCCCTTCGTTGATAGACTCATAAAGGTTCGCCAGGATGAGTTCACTCAAGCAGGTTCCTCTGTTGTTGTGAAGTTGATTCGCCAGGGGCAGGTACTTCTTAGCTACCGGCAAAGATTTTGTACAGAAAACATATCTCGACAGCCAGACTGTGAGAAAAGCAATATGTTCTTCATCAGACACTTTGTCATCTTCTTGTTTAAAGTGGTGTTTGATGAAGAGAGTGTATGTAAGTTTAGAGCTTGAAATATTGATGGTGTCTTCAGCATCAACATCAGGGTTATAGGTAAGGCCATCTGGGCGAAGTCCTGTGATGGCAGCTACATCGAACAAGGTTGGGGTAACCATTCCACATGGCAGATGGAAGGTATAATGGGTGTTATCCCAAAAGTATAAGGACGCTGCCAACATGTTCAGACAGTATGGTATGCTGGTCTTCGACAGCATAAGAAGGTCATAAATCCCTATATTCTTCCAATGTTCAACTTTGACCTTCTCCATCTTCGCCATCCATTGGTCAAACTCCTTCAAGGGATTGACAGCTCTCACCATCCTGGTGCCATCAGTGAGATAGCCAACGTTGATTTTGGGCAGGGGGATTTCTTCAGGAGAGGTTTCAGCAGCAACGTTGATTTTTGGAAAACTCTTTTGCCCTAACGGCCTTGTTTTCCGGTAAGAGGGGAGAAACTCACTTAGTTTCTCATTAGAAATGTCAACACCAGCTAGAGGACCAGACAGTGCATAAGGTTTGTCAGAAACGACTAAAGGGATCATTACCTGAGACTTGTATATGTGTCTGGTTTCTTCAGTGGTGGGTTCCGGCATGCAACGGCGGTTATCCACTATTTGGGGGCCTGGGATATTAGCGAATGGAGGAATGGCTTGTTTAAATTGAGCAGTCTTGCCTCTTTGAGTTTTCTTTGGTTGAGGATTGGTTTGGGAAAACGCCATTATTGAAGAAGACGAAAAGATGGTGTTTTCCTGGGTTTTGCGTAAGAGAAACTGAAGAGAGGAGGATGTTCGCTTGAGAATATGAGAGTGTGAAAAGTTCACAAAGTGGTGGAAATGGGAATTTATATACGTTTGAAAATCCCAAGAGCCTTGGATCTACCGTTGAAGTTGAGGAGTTAGTGGGACGCGTGTTCTTTTCCTGGAGACGTGATGAATGGTAGCAGTTATGAGCAGACTGCAAACATCTGCTTTCAAGAAAAGTGTTATGATGAATACGGCTGAAGTGACGTTTAAGGATTTGTCATGATGTTATGACGTCATAAGCGTGGGTCAAAGAAACTGAACAATTCAGCCACTAAGTAATTAGTGGGATATTCAGTTGAGGCCATGCAAACAAGCGTCAAAATGGTTATTATATCAAGAAATGACCTTCCTACCAATTCTGGCGAAAGGACATTCCTTGGGGGCAATTTGTTAACCCTCATTTTCGACGCTAGAAAGAATCAAAGCTATTTTAAGTTAAAAAAATATTTTTAACGTAAAGAAGGCTTCGACCCAGTTTTGGTGAAGCCTGAGTCGAATAGGGGTTTTGGAAACCTCAAAAAATGGTTAAGTGTTGGGAAAGGTTTCGACCATGGGAATATTGAAACGCGCGCTGCAGTTGTTATACTAAGGCTGGAGGGAATTTCCAATGTTTGAAATTTAAATAGGAGCAGTTGTGAACGTGGGAACAGTTGAGGCCAAGGAGAAGGCGCCAAACGGACACGTTTGAAGCAATAACCACCACTTAGTAGTTATTTCTTAGCACTATAAATAGGAGTTAGTTCTATGTAATAAGTGTGTTCATTTTTTTGTACAAGTTACTCAAAGAAACTCAAAGTACCCGCGTGTAGAGAAACGAGTTCGTGAGAATGTACGTAATATAACACCACCCTTTATTTCTGCATTAATGCAATTTATCTTCATCATGTCTAAGCTTCAAGCATTTACTTTCCATGTCTTTACATTTTCCTGAATTTTACTTCTCATGTCAAATTTACTTAAAGTCTTGTTTTTAAACTTTCATTTAAACTTCCTGCATTTACTTTCGACTGCACCTTTATATTCAAGCATTTACCTTTAAAGTCTTTATTTTCAAGAACGTGGAGTTCATCTTTATTTCTTGTCTTTTATCTTCAAGGTCTTTTATTTTTCAAGTCATTTATCTTTCCGCAAAATTTACTTTCGACAGCACCTTTACATTTCAGTCTTTATTTTCAAGAACGTGGAATTCATTGCATTTTATTTTCAAAAGCTTTTACATTACTGCATTTACCTTCAAAGTCATTTATTTTCTTGCCCTTTACTTTCGACAGTCATTTACTCTTTCTGCACCTTTTACATTCAAGAACGTGGAGTTCAAGCACTTTTACATTTCTTGTTGTTTACTTTCGACAGTTATTTATCTTCCTGCACTTGTATTTTTCAAAGTCATTTACCTTTTGGTCTTTTACATTCGACGCCTTTAAAATTCTGCATCATTTATTTACAGCCCTTTACATTTCCAAGCCTTTACTTTATTTGCAAGTAGTCGAACGTGGAGTTCATGTAGTTTTCTTTTACTGCCGAACGTGGAGTTCAATTTACATTTCTTGCCTTTATCATAGTCAGTTACACTTTCCCTTAAATTTAGCACATGTCCTAGGATTTGTGTGGTCGATCCTGCAAGTTAGTCAGTTTTATTTAAAATTGATAGACCAGAGGTTGTTTACCAAAATTCACAGTAAACAAGTTCATGAAAGCGCTTCTTGGGAAAATCAAATTTTTTTACTCCTTACACGTGTCTTCTAGGTGTGGAGACTCTTCCACTTCTTATGGTAGTTCCCTCATTAGGTGAACGTATGACCATGTGTGTTTGGGCTTCCCTATATTATTTTGTAAAAACCCTTTTATTTTCCTTTTCCCTTTCTCTTTTCACAAAAGCGTTTCTGGGTTAGACATCTTTTCTTCTAAGTCCCTGTTTCTATTGATCATGGGGAAGAAAACTAAACCAGTTCATGTCCAAGACATCACATCCTTGTATTCCACTAAGGAAATGATTGATAAATCTAGTCATGGCATCAGATTTTCAGCGTGGGCCGAGAGAGGGATGTGATCATGAAACCCTATTCAAAGAATGAGAGGGAAAATATTAATACTCCCGACGAGCCGTCTGCTCCTTATTTTTACACCCACATTCCTATTATCTATGAGCTAAGGGTTTTGATTCCCTTTACCTCTTTTGAAATAGAGTTCTTGACTGCTGCTAACGCCGCCCCTTCTCAGGTTACCCCAAATGTATGGGTATACTTAGAGCTTTCTAGACAGTCTGTTGTAGTTTGGGTGTATCCCCCTCTATTAGAACTTTCTAGAATCTCAAGGCTGTGAATATGTTCATCACTGAGCTGTCAAAGTCTCGATATAGGCCAAAAAAATGGGTTTCCTTGCCTACATATCAAATCACGAGGTTGGAATGTGAAACCGTGGCTAAAGCATTGCATTCCCAAGCAAAATTTTGAATTTTTGGTTGTGGTAACCGATTACAGCATTTCCTGTAATCGATTACGCACATGAAATCAGCCCAGGGAGAACTTTTTTACCTTGGTAACCGATTAAAGCTTTTCCTGTAATCAATTACAGCTGTGAAATGTGCAAATTTTTAGCTGATTCTTCATACTATAGCAGCTCTCATCCTATTCTTTTGGTCTACATTGTTCTAGCATTGTGTGGAATATTCTAGACACTTCAAGAAACCACTTGCATTTGCTCCAATACATCATCAACAATAAAACTCATCATGCACCTACATTTCCAAACATGTTAACCATTTGATCACGTGATTTACATTGGGATTCTCTAACTGAGTTAACTAATAACTAACTGAGTTAGGCTCCAACTCAGTGAGTTGAGCCTAACTAACTCCAAACCAAATTCCAAACCACCCTTAGCTAGATCCAAACCAAGTTCCAAGCCTCCACTCACTCCAAGCCTAGCTTCTATTTAAACAAACCTTCACATTGTTGCAAAGGAGCCTTAATCATTCTCCCACTTTGCTCTGAAATTTCACTCTCATTCTCTGCATTTTGTGTAACTCTCTCTCAATCATCTTCATCTTCTTCACCACACCTCACTAGAGCTCTTTTCCTCCATTAAAGCTTAGCAAGCTTCACATTGAACTTGCTATTCTTTTGAGATTGACCTCCATTCCACTATATTTCTTCTTTGAATTATGAAATTACAACAACTTCTACTTCAATTCAAGCTTTGGAAGTTGATCATTGCAAGAGTTTTTGTGCAAACTCAGATTTGAAGCATTTCTCGCGTTTTCTTCGGTTTTCGCTACGGATTGCTAAGGATCTTGGAGTTCTCTAGTTTTATTTGCTTCTCTGCATCACATTTTTCTTACAACAATTACCAAGGCAAACCTCAGCCTTGTAGGTTGGTGATTCTTGCTTATTTCACTATTTTCGGTCGATTCTGCGTTTTTGCAATGTAGCGCTTAATTGATGTTTTATTGATGGAACTCTTGCTTTGCATGATCAATTCTTTTAGCTTTCAATTGCTGTGAATTAACATGAATTGTGCATGTACTATTATGCTCTGTTACCTTGCAATTGCATGAATAAGCTATTCTGAAAAAAGTGCTTCTGAAATGCTGTTTTTGCATGCGTAACCGGTTACAGTATTTGGCGTAACCGATTACGCCACCTGCCTGCGCCCCTAGGAGGCATTTTTTTGCCTTGGTAACCGATTACAACATTTCCTGTAATCGATTACGGCTGCGATTTTTGCCCAAACTGCTGCTGTTTGAGGCTGTTTTGCATGCTTTAGTCATATACTTCCCCATGTTTGCTCATATTGATGTTAATGCTACTGTCTTAGTTCAGAATTGACTTGACATGACCTTTGCTCGATTAATTGCATAGTTTTTCTCGATTATTTTGTAATTTGATCACATGTTTCATAACACTTTTTGCACAGTTCTTGTTTGTGTGTTAACATGAGTATGATTAGTGATGTATGGTAACTTTGTCTTTGTTAGTGCTTGGCAATTCTAATTGGATGCATTAGATTTATTCTTCATTGAGCAAATTTAATTTTGTACAATCATTACTTCGCACGTTTCCTTTGATGATCTTTCGACTCGCTTGAAAGATTGTTGGCTTGTTGCTTCCCTTTGATCGATTGATCAAAACCTTGTTTTGATTGATTGATCTTCCCCCGCCCTTTTCTTCAGGATTTCTTTAGAGTCTTTCTTTCTTAATCCTGCTGAGCCGGGGGTCTGCAGAACGCGTTGGAGCACTGTACAAGATTGCGCTGTTACTCTGTCGGTTTCAATTCCCGCACTATACTTTGAGTGCTAGAGAAAGAATGAGAGTGGAGAATTCCTACACTCATTCTGATTATTTTGGGTAGGGACGAATGACCCTGTGTTTGGAATAATCGTCTCTATCTACGGGCTATAGTGTCTCCCGATCCTCAGCGGAGTTGATCTTTGATCCCTCATTCCCTTTCAATCTTTCTTTCCTTGGGTTAATCACCTTCTCTTGGTTAATCACCCATTCCTTTGGTTGATTACAGTCCGTCTGTTAAAACCAATATTTCCCTGGGTTAATCACCTCTTGGTTAATCACCCTCTCTTTTTTTTAATCACAATCCGCCTGTTAAAACCGATCAATCTTTACTTGGGTTAATCACCCGCTCTTTTGGTTAATCACAGCCTGTTTGTTAAAACCAATCACTCTTTCCTTGGGTTAATCGCCTCTTGGTTAATTACCCGTTCTTTTGGTTAATCACAGTCCGTCTGTTAAAACAAATCTTTCCTTGGGTTAATCACCTCTTGGTTAATCACCTGCTCTTTTTGTTAATCACAGTTCGTCTGTTAAAATCAATCTTTCTTTGGGTTAATCACCTCTTGGTTAATCACCTGTTCCTTTGGTTGATCATATTCCATCTGTTAAGACCAATTGATCTCTTTGGGTTCGCAACCTTCTTTTGGTTCAATACCTTCGTCATTTAATATATCGAGTCCCTTTGGGTTACAACCTTCGCTTAGTTCTACACCTATTCTCTTGGGTCACAACCTTCGCTTGGTTCTACACCCGTTCTCTTAGGTCACAACCTACGCTTGGTTCTACACCTGTTTCTTTGGTTGATCACAGTCCGTCTGTTAAAACCAATCTTCCTTGGGTTAATCACCTTCTCTTGGTTCATCACCTGTTCCTTAGTTAATCACATTCTGCTTGTTAACATACAAAGTTTTTCTTGGGTTAATCACCCGTTCTTTGGTTAATCACAGTCCGTCTGTTAAAGCCAATACCCTCGTGAGTTAGCAACCTTCCTTTAGTTCGAATACCCACGCCCTCGAGTTAATAACCTTTTCTTGGTTCAAATACCCTTTCCTCGGTGTAGTATTGCTGGTCAGTTAAGCGTACCGAGCCCCTTTGGGTCACAACCTTCGCATGGTTCCACACCCATTTTCTTGGGTCACAACCTTTTCTTGGTTACACACCCATTCTCTTGGGTAATAACCTTCGCTTAGTTCCACACTCGTTCCTTTGGTTGATCATAGTCCATCTGTTAAGACCGATTTCTCCTCTCCGTGTTAGGTTAATCACTTCTTGGTTAAACACACATTCTTCTGGTAAATCACCGTCCGTCAGTTAAAGACCAACCACTTCTTTTCTTTCGGTTAACTACTACCTGTCAGTTAAAGCACCGAATCCCCAGTGGATCAAACTATGAGTCTTGATTCAACTCTCTTGCTTACACTCCTTGTCCCGTCTTTTGTTCCTATCTCTTATCCTTCTCTCTTGGTTTTGACACCATTTCCTTGCTTCTTTTTCTTAATTTTGACACCACACTTCCTTTCTCTCTTGGTTTTGACACCACCTCTTTACTCCTTTCATCCTTAGTTCCTCGAACTACCTAGCTCTAACTTCCTCATTACAATCTGAGGATACGTAAGCACGAGATCGCGAGATCTTGGCGAGCAACCTTTTCTTCCACCCGTCTTCCTCTTTTCTCCTTTTCTTTCCTAATTCCATGAACTACGGAGCTCTGAATTCCTCATTGCACTATGAGGATACGTAGGCACGAGGGACCCAATCCTCCGCGAGCACTTTCTTTTTCCCTTTGCATTTCCTCTTTAGCTAGTAGCCTTTAAATAGATAACCCATTCGAGCCTAGAAGCAAGCAGAACGGTTCCCGTCGAGTACGACAGATGCGTGGGGTGCTAGTACCTTCCTCTCGCATAACCGACTCCCTTACCCATTTCTCTTCCACTTGTGTTTTATCGATATTTTCCCTGTCCTTTGGGACTAAATAATGTTCGGTGGCGACTCTGTTATATCTTTGAGTGTGCGATTCACTCAGGTATAATCCTGCTAGCTTTAGGGAGACCACTCAGGTCCTTGCTCATCTTGAAGAAGTGGATGATTTAAGTCAATTACTCAAGAGGGCTCGTGACACTCTGAGAGGTTTGGAGGCTTAGGTCTCTCTACTTAAAGATAAAGTCGTGATGGCCTCTGTCCATCATTTTGAGAAGGCGAGGAGGCAGGTTGCTCTTCTTTATTCTAATATGCACTTGATCTCCATGGATCCTTTTCAAATGATTTGAGATGGACGGTTGGTAGATGAAGAATAGTTATTGTTCTTACACCTTTTTTTTGTTGTATTTATTTTTCCCCTTCGTGGTGTTTTGTAATTTTTTTAAACAACAACGTCCCTTGGGGCGACTTTTATATTAACCTCTTTTATCACCATTTTCATGTTTTTAACCTTTGCCTAAGGGAGTTTGTTTTCATGTTTGCCTATGTGGGCTACAAGGATACCTCTCTTACCGATCTAGTGATATGATCGCCTCATCGAACGACAAAGATCCCAATTAAGGATCCTGAAATTTGATTGCCACATTGGGCAGTAAGGATCCAACTTAAGAATCTAGCGAATATGATCTCCACATTGGTCGGCAACGATCCCATTTAATAATTCATCTATGTATTGCCTTATTGGACGGTAAGGATCTTACTTAAGCATTCATTGAATATGATTGCCATATTGGGCGGCAATGATCCCACTGAAGGGTACAACAATTTGATCGCCATATTGGGCGATAAGGATCATACTTAAGGAGCCAGCAATATGATCGTCACATTAAGCAACAAGGATCTCGCTTAAGGGTCTAGCAATTCGATCGCTACATTGGGTCACAAGGATCCCACTTAAGGATCCAACGAATACGATCGCCACATTGGGTGGCAAAGATCCCATTTAAGGGTCCAATAATTCGATTGCCATATTGGATGACAAGGATCCCACTTAAGGATCCAACAATTATGACCGCCTCATTGGGAGGCAAGGATCCAACTTAAGGGTGTGTTTGGTTCAAATGAGGGGTAGGGGAGGGAAGAGATTTTAATGGAGGGAAGGGAAGAAGAGGGGAGGTGAGGGATTTTTTTTATTATACATATGTTTGGTTCAAAAGAGGGGAGGGGAAGGGAAGAGAGAGATTTTAATTAAAAATATGTTTGGTTCACGAGGGGGAGGGGAGAGATTTTATTAATAATTTACATTTTTATCCTTATGATCTTATATAACTGATATGATATTTAAAGATGAAAAATTCAGAAAAAAAATTTTGGCAATAAAATTTGTAATATTGAGTGATTAAAACATTCATAGCCTGCCACATAACGTTAAAAATATTGAGTACATTTGATTCATATTATAACTCTCAAACACAAATTAAACTATGTGTTTATAACAATTTTTAAATACACAAAATCACTTATTATTAAATATTATATATATATATATATATATATATATATATATATATATATATATATAACAATGTAATAAATAAAAAATAAATAAAAGATTTAAAATTTGAAATAAAAGAAAATATAATGAAATACATAACAAAATTAGAAAAAATCAAACATAAAAAAACATAAAAATAAAATTATAAAAGAAAATAAAAATTGTAGTGATTATAATTTATATTAAATATAAAAATAATGAAAAATAATTTGAAGGTGAATAGTAATTATAATAAATTGATGGAAGAAATAAAGAAAAATCACGCAGAAGAGAAGTAGGAACACAAAATAAAATAAAAATTTTCAAATATTAAAATAAACTGAGGATATTTTAGTAAATATAATAATTTATTAAATATCAAAGCTCATATTCCTTCCTCTCCCCTCCAAATTCCTCAAATTTGGGGGGACGCAAAATGTAACACCCATTTTAATTATTTAGTCATCTTGTATTAATCTTTAAGCGCGTCCTTGGTTGGGAGAGTGTCTGAGTGCGTTTACTTGTTGACCTTGGCTTAGAGGGTAGATTATTGGAATAAAACCTTAGACTAATAATAATAGAGACATAATTAAATAATAATCATAATTTCAGTAATAATATAATTATTATTATTATTATTATTATTATTATTATTATTATTATTATTATTTGGAATTAATTAAAATAAGAAATTAAGGGATTAAGAGAGGTTTAGGGAATTAGGAGAACAGTTTCACGATTAACGAAAAGAGAGAACAAAGGAGAAGAGAAAGAACAAGTGCTAGGGCTTGAACCATCTTCCCCAATTTGTCAATTTTGCTGCAGAATTCAAGGTAAGGGGGAGGGGGAAACTGTTAAATATTGGTCATTTACTCATGATAGGGTAGTGGGAATTCCTTAATCCCGTAGGGTTTCATATCCATTATTGTGTTGTGATGAATTGTAGAGTATGTCTGATTTAATTCTGAATTCGTACATGTGTTGATATGTATTTTCTGAAATTCTTGTTGATAATGCTGTGGTGTTTGAATCTAATCTGGTATGTGGTGTATTGTTCCTACTTTGGAAGAACGATTCGAAGTGTTGGATCCATAATTGATGTAGTAATCATAGGATGCAAGTGAAAGAAGAAGATTTGAACCTAAAATCAAAGTAGAAGGGATTATAGGACTGGTTGAGAGTGAACAAGTGATGAAAACACAGCAGAGAGCAGAAAGATGAACTAACTGGCCGTTCGCGTATGAGATCTGGCCGTACGCGTAACAAAGGAGGCCGTACACGTATGAGAACAAGGAGGAGGGAGTCATACGCGTAATAGAAGTGGGAAAGGAGGGAATTACCTGGACCTCTGCCCGTACGCGTATGGTTTGCGTATGCTTAGCAGGGCAATACGCGTATGGAGTAGCCGTACGCGTATGGGGATCTAAAGATGAGATTTTCTTGGAAAGAGAGCCTTGCTCGTACGCGTATGATAATGGGTAGTACGCGTAGGGTAGAGTAGGGAAGGGTGAGCATACGCGTATCAGATGGAACCTTACGCGTATGGGTGAGCGAGGAAATGAGTCATACGCGTATGACCTGGGTCAGTACGCGTATGGACTGGCAGTGTGCAGAATTTCACCATTTAGCGATTCCTTTCCCGTTTTTGCAGCGGTTTCAATTTCTAATGGTTTGAGAGGTTTAGGGTAGTAGTCAGTTGTTGAGGAATAATAAATTGGTGATCGAAATAATAATTTTAATAATTTTAAGAGATTAATTAATAATTTAGATGTTTGGTGTGCGTGAAACAATTATGTACTGATGGTGTTGATGTTATGTTAAGGTGTGATCAGGAGGATCGTGTACATGTGTTTCTGATATTATACATGTGTTATTGTGCATCATATGTCATGCATTTTCATGGTGATTGGTGGGATGGATTGTTGCTCAGGAGGAGTGTATGCGATTCATCCGTACTCCTTTAAGGAGAATGGTGGGGATAGATCATTGCCAAGTAGAGGTGTATGTGATCTATCCGGGGTTCGATTGAATGAACCAATTAGTCGGTACCGCATTGCATGTGTTGAGTTGCATACATTGTTGATAATGGGCAGTAGGTCGTGTTTGATGTTTGATGGTGCTTGTGTGTGATGACTACCTGTTTATCATGTATTTATTCACCTATAATATTTGAATGTGATTTCTCACCCCTTTGTTGTTGTTGTGTCTGTGCTTCTCCGGAAGTACAGATAATCCAGGTACTTAGGTAGCTTGGATATTGGTGTTGCTGATCGAGTCCATAGGAGTGCTCTGATACGTAACACGGGAATTATTTGGGGGATTTTAAATCATCTGTTATTTGTTATTCTTTCATTTGTTACGTATCATGTTTTCGTTGTATTTTTGGTGAACCACGGTTTTATGTGGGATTTTTATAAGTTGTTGGCAGGTGGTCGTGAATTGAATGAATAAAATTATTTCCGCTATTTCATTTAATAAAGGAGTTTATTTGTTGGATTTTAATGTGGCATTTCACTTTTTGGTGAAAACTCTGATTTATCTTTAATATTTTGTTTATTTTCAAAATGGGGAAAGTGGGGTGTTACAATTGGTATCAGAGCAGGTCGGTCCGTCCGGCCAGGTGTTATAGTTGAGTCTGTCCTTAGAATAGAAGTTATTTGTGTGTTCTGACCTTGTGATGATTATTGTCCAGTATGGCAAGAAGGAATGATGCTGCCCTTGCTGCTGCTATGCAAGCCATGGCACAAGCTGTAGAGAATGCCAACCAGGGTGGAGGTGCTCAGTTTCGTGACTTAGCACAGTTTCAGAGCAATAAACCGCCTACGTATGAGGGAGGTATCTTGGACCCAGAGGCTGCACATAAATGGCTGAAGGCTGTGGAGAAGATCTTCAGGACCATGGAATGCAGTGATGCTCAGAAGGTACGGTTTGGTACTCACATTTTGGAAGGAGAGGCTGAGGCTTGGTGGGACAACAGTCGCCAGAGATTGGAAGTTGCAAGTACTGAGATTACTTGGGCTGTGTTTCAAGCTGAGTTTCTGGAAAAGTATTTTCCGGAAGACATTCGTAGTGCGAAAGAAGTTGAATTTTTGGAGCTGAAGCAGGGTGATAAGACAGTTGCTGAGTATGCCGCTAAGTTTGAGGAGCTGGTTCAGTATTGTGCTCATTACAATACTGAAGAAGCTATAACTTCGAAGTGTTTGAAGTTTGAGAACGGGCTGCGTCCCGAGATCAAATTGGGTATTGCTTGTCAGAAGATAAGAAACTATCCAGAACTGGTAAGCAGAAGCAGAATTTATGATAATGACAACAGGGCCAGAATTGCTCATTACAAAGCTGTGAATGAGAAGAAGAATGAGCAGAGATTTGGGGGAACTCCTTACAGTGCTCCAGCTGATAAGGGGAAACAGAAAACTGATGTGGGAAAGAAGCCAAAGGAGAAGGGAGCAGGTGCTGATACTCTCAAGTGCTTCAGAAGTGGTGGCGCAGGTCACCGTGCTAACAACTGTCAGACTGAGGTTAAGAAGTGTTTCAAGTGTGGCAAAGCAGGTCATGTTATAGCTGATTGCAGAGCCACTATGCCTACTTGTTACAATTGTGGAGAGAAGGGTCACATCAGCACTCACTGTGAGAAGCCAAAGAATTCTCAGGCGTCTCAAACTAGTGGGAAGGTGTTTGCCTTGGTGGGAGCCCAATCCACTGAGGAGGAGCGTTCCGTCAAAGGTACTTGCTTTATTAATGATGTTCCTTTGATTGCTATCATTGACACCGGTGCAACGCACTCGTTTATTTCTGTTGACTGTGTGAAGAAATTAGGGATTGTGCCATCTACTCTAGAGCAGAGGATGACGATTGAAACTCCATCTATTGGTTCCGTGGTTACTTATTTGGTGTGTTTGAAGTGTCCGCTGACCGTGTTTGGTAGAGATTTCAGAGTGGACTTGATTTGTTTGCCATTCGGTAATCTTGACGTTATTTTGGGAATGAACTGGTTGGAGTTCAACCGGGTGTATATTCATTGCTTCAGGAAGACGTTGCTGTTTCTTACTCCTGAAGAGGAAGCATTAGCAGATTCGCTATCTAGCAAGGAGTTGAGGGCGTTGTTGGAAGATGAAGCAAAGTTGTTTGCAGTATTTGCCTCGTTATCTGTGGAGAGCAAGACTTCAGTTAATGAATTGCCAGTAGTTAATGAATTTCCTGAAGTGTTTCCAGATGACATCACAGAGTTGCCTCCGACAAGGGAAGTTGAGTTCGCTATTGATCTTGTACCGGGTACCAGACTTATCTCTATGGCACCGTACAGGATGTCTGCATCAGAGTTGGTAGAGTTGAAATCTCAGGTCGGGGAGTTGCTCGATAAGAAGTTTATAAGACCAAGTGTGTCGCTGTGGGGAGCTCCAGTGTTGTTGTTGAAGAAGAAGGATGGTAGTATGCGTCTGTGCATTGATTACCGTCAGTTGAATAAAGTAACCATTAAGAATAAGTATCCACTTCCTAGGATTGATGACTTAATGGATCAGCTGGTAGGAGCTCGAGTCTTCAGCAAAATTGATCTGAGGTCGGGTTACCATCAGATTAGAGTAAAGGAAGGTGATATTAAGAAGACTGCTTTCAGAACTCGCTACGGACATTACGAATATGCAGTGATTCCTTTCGGAGTGTCTAATGCGCCGGGTGTATTTATGGAATATATGAATCGTATTTTCCATTCTTATCTGGATCAGTTTATTATGGTATTTATTGATGATATACTGATATATTCTAAGTCTGACGAAGAGCATGCAGGCCACTTGAGAATTGCATTGCAAGTGTTGAAAGATAATAAATTGTTTGCAAAGTTCTCGAAGTGTGAATTTTGGTTGAAGACCGTGAGTTTCTTGGGTCATGTGATTTCTGGTGATGGTATAGCGGTGGATCCCTCTAAAGTAAGTGCAGTACTTCAGTGGGAAACTCCGAAGACCGCAACGGAGATTATAAGATTTTTGGGTTTAGCAGGTTACTATAGAAGGTTCATTGAAGGGTTTTCTAAATTGGCGTTGCCATTGACTCAGTTGACCAGGAAGAATCAAGCTTTTGTCTGGGATGCTGCCTGTGAGGAAAGTTTTGAGGAACTGAAGAAGAGTTAACGACAGCACCAGTGTTGATTTTACCAAGTCCGAATGATTCTTTCGTAGTGTATTGTGACGCGTCTAAGATGGGATTAGGCGGTGTGTTGATGCAAGGTGGCAAGGTAGTGGCTTATGCTTCAAGACAGTTAAGGGTGCATGAGAGGAACTATCCTACTCATGATCTTGAATTAGCTACAGTGGTGTTCATGTTAAAAATTTGGAGGCATTATTTGTATGGATCGAGATTTGAAGTGTTTAGTGATCATAAGAGTTTGAAATATTTGTTCGACCAGAAGGAATTAAATATGAGGCAGGGAAGGTGGTTAGAATTCTTGAAAGACTATGACTTTAACTTGAGTTACCATCCGGGAAAAGCTAATGTTGTGGCAGATGCTCTGAGTCGGAAGACGATTCATATGTCTGCGTTAATGGTAAAGGAAATGGAATTGATTGAACAGTTTAGAGATTTGAGCATGGTTTGTGAAACTACACCAGGAAGTATCAGATTGGGCATGCTGAAAGTGAATAATGACTTTTTGGATGTGATTAAGGAAAATCAGAAATTGGATGTAAAGTTGGTAGACTTGATGCCTACAGAAGGAGATGATCCTGATAGTGACTTTAAAGTGGATAATGTGGGTGTGTTGAGATTCCGGGGCAAAATCTGTGTACCGGATAATGAGGAATTGAAAAAGGCAATCTTAGAGGAAAGTCATCGGAGTAGCTTGAGTATTCATCCGGGAGCTACAAAGATGTACCACGATTTGAAGAAGTTGTTTTGGTGGTCCGGTATGAAGAGGGACATAGCTCAGTTTGTCTATGCTTGTTTGACATGTCAGAAGTCAAAAGTGGAGCATCAGAAGCCTTCGGGATTAATGCAACCGTTGGAAATCCCTGAATGGAAATGGGACAGTATTTCGATGGATTTTGTTACTGGTTTGCCAAATACGGCGAGGGGCTTTGATGCTATTTGGGTAGTGCTGGATCGACTTACGAAATCCGCACATTTTATACCAATTAACATCAGTTTTCCGTTGTCGAAGCTGGCAGAAATTTATATCAGGATAATTGTGAAGTTGCATGGTGTTCCATCGAGCATAGTGTCGGATAGAGATCCAAGGTTTACTTCAGAATTTTGGAGGAGTCTGCAGGAAGCCTTGGGTTCTAAGTTGAAGTTGAGCTCGACTTATCATCCACAGACCGATGGTCAGTCAGAGAGGACCATTCAGTCATTGGAGGATTTGCTGAGAGCCTGTGTATTGGAAAAAGGTGGTGCGTGGGATACTCATGTGCCATTGATCGAGTTCACGTATAATAACAGTCACCATTCTAGCATTAGAATGGCACCTTTTGAAGCTTTGTATGGACGGAAGTGTAGGACACCTCTGTGTTGGTATGAAACAGGTGAAAATGTGGTGCTTAGACCAGAAATTGTCCAATAGACTACTGAGACGATTCAAATGATTCGTGAAAAGATGAAAGCGTCTCAGAGTAGGCAGAAAAGTTATCACGATAATCGAAGGAAGGAGTTGGAATTCAGTGAAGGTGATCACGTATTCCTAAGAGTTAACCCAGTGACCGGTGTGGGTCGTGCTTTGAAATCTAAGAAGTTGGATCCTAAGTTTATTGGACCATATCAGATCTTGCAGAGAGTTGGTGCAGTTGCATATAGAGTGGCATTACCACCGGAGCTTTCGAACTTGCATGATGTGTTTCATGTGTCGCAACTTTGGAAGTATGTTTCAGATCCGTCTCATGTGATTCAGAGGGACGAAGTTCAGATCAGGGAGAATCTTACCGTTGAGACGATGTCGTTGAGGATCGATGATCGTAAGATGAAACAGCTCAGAGGGAAGGAGATACCTCTGGTGAGAGTGGTTTGGGGAGGTGTTGCAGGAGGCAGTGTGACCTGGGAATTGGAAAGCAGGATGCGAGAGTCGTATCCAGAATTATTTCCATCAGGTAATTTTCGAGGATGAAAATAATTCAAGTGGGGGAGAGTTGTAACACCCATTTTAATTATTTAGTCATCTTGTATTAATCTTTAAGTGCGTCCTTGGTTGGGAGAGTGTCTGAGTGCGTTTACTTGTTGACCTTGGCTTAGAGGGTAGATTATTGGAATAAAACCTTAGACTAATAATAATAGAGACATAATTAAATAATAATCATAATTTCAGTAATAATATAATTATTATTATTATTATTATTATTATTTGGAATTAATTAAAATAAGAAATTAAGGGATTAAGAGAGGTTTAGGGAATTAGGAGAACAGTTTCACGATTAACGAAAAGAGAGAACAAAGGAGAAGAGAAAGAACAAGTGCTAGGGCTTGAACCATCTTCCCTAATTTGTCAATTTTGCTGCAGAATTCGAGGTAAGGGGGAACTGTTAAATATTGGTGATTTACTCATGATAGGGTAGTTGGAATTCCTTAATCCCGTAGGGTTTCATATCCATGATTGTGTTGTGATGAATTGTAGAGTATGTCTGATTTAATTCTGAATTCTTACATGTGTTCATATGTATTTTATGAAATTCTTGTTGATAATGCTGTGGTGTTTGAATCTGATCTGGTATGTGGTGTATTGTTCCTACTTTGGAAGAATGATTCAAAGTGTTGGATCCATAATTGATGTAGTAATCATAGGATACAAGTGAAAGAAGAAGATTTGAACCCAAAATCAAAGTAGAAGGGATTATAGGACTGGTTGAGAGTGAACAAGTGATAAAAATGCAGCAGAGAGCAGAAAGATGAACTCACTGGCCGTTCGCGTATGAGATATGGTCGTACGTGTAACAAAGGAGGCCGTACGCGTATGAGAACAAGGAGAAGGGAGTCATACGCGTAAGAGAAGTGGGAAAGGAGGGAATTACCCGACCCTCTGCCCGTACGTGTATGGTTTGCGTATGCTTGGCAGGGCAATACGCGTATGGAGTAGCCGTACGCGTATGGGGATCTAAAGATGAGATTTTCTTGGAAAGAGAGCCCCTGCTCGTACGCGTATGATAATGGGTAGTACGCGTAGGGTAGAGTAGGGAAGGGTGAGCATACGCGTATCAGATGGAACCTTACGCGTATGGGTGAGCGAGGAAATGAGTCATACGCGTATGACCTGGGTCAGTACGCGTATGGACTGGCAGTGTGCAGAATTTCACCATTTAGCGATTCCTTTCCCGTTTTCGCAACGGTTTCGATTTCTAATGGTTTGAGAGGTTGTGTTGAGGAATAATAAATTGGTGATGGAAGTAATAATTTTAATAATTTTAAGAGATTAATTAATAATTTAGATGTTTGGTGTGCGTGAAACAATTATGTACTGATGATGTTGATGTTATGTTAAGGTGTGATCAGGAGGATCGTGTACATGTGTTTCTGATATTATACATGTGTTATTGTGCATCATATGTCATGCATTTTCATGGTGATTGGTGGGATGGATCGTTGCTCAGGAGGAGTGTATACGATACATCCGTACTCCTTTAAGGAGAATGGTGGGTATAGATCATTGCCAAGTAGAGGTGTATGTGATCTATCCGGGGTTCGATTGAATGAACCAATGAGTCGGTACCGCATTGCATGTGTTGAGTTGCATACATTGTTGATAATGGGCAGTAGGCCGTGTTTGATGTTTGATTGTGCTTGTGTGTGATGACTACCTGTTTATCATGTATTTATTCACCTATAATATTTGAATGTGATTTCTCACCCCTTTGTTGTTGTTGTGTCTGTGCTTCTCCGGAAGTACAGATAATCCAGGTACTTAGGTAGCTTGGATATTGGTGTTGCTGATCGAGTCCATATGAGTGCTCTGATACGTAACACGGGAATTATTTGGGGGATTTTAAATCATCTGTTATTTGTTATTCTTTCATTTGTTACGTATCATGTTTTCGTTGTATTTTTGGTAAACCACAATTTTATGTGGGATTTTTATAAGTTGTTGGCAGGTGGCCGTGAATTGAATGAATAAAATTATTTCCGCTATTTCATTTAATAAAGGAGTTTATTTGTTGGATTTTAATGTGGCATTCCACTTTTTGGTGAAAACTCTGATTTATCTTTAATATTTTGTTTATTTTCAAAATGGGGAAAGTGGGGTGTTACACAAAAAGTGTGATTTGGAGGGATTTCGCTCCCCACCCATCCCCTCCTAAAAATTGAACCAAACATATTTCACTAGAAATACCCCTCCCCTCCCCTCCATCTACCTCAAAACAAACATACCTTAGGGATTCAACAGTTTGATCTTCACATTGGGCGGCAAGGATCCCACTTAAGGATCTAGCGGTTTGATCCCCTCATTATGAGGAAAAGATCTCACTTAAGGATCCAGTGAAAATAATCGCTTCATTGGGTGGAAAAGATCACACTTAAGGATCCAACTGTTTGATCGCCATATTAGGCAGCAAGGATCCCACTTAAGGATCTAACTATTTGATCGCCATATTGGGCAGTAAGGATCCCACTTAAGGATCCAGTGGTTTGATCGCCTCATTGGGCAACAAAGATCCCACTTAAAGCTTCTCTCGAACTCTTAAGCTTCCTGCAAAGAAATGGATAACCAAAATTATAGATTTTAACATAATAAAAAGTGAGGTGCCTCATTAAAAATCCATTTCTTCTGTAAGAGCTCAAAAAGGGAAAAAGTGCACCCTATAAAGTAACTTGTTCATTACAATTGGCATAGATACAATACTCTCCCATAAAAATAAAACAACCAAACAATATTAAAGAAAAACAAATGGTGGTTATGTTGATGTCTTCAAGGGGTATATCTTCTGACTCTTTAGCCTTCAGTCTCCTTAGAGGTTGGGGAGGAGGTCTCTCACCTTCATGGAATTTCTCTGGTGGCTTTATTTCCGAGCTTATCCTCTTGTTCTTCCCACCTGGAGTACGAAACCTATTCAACCTGAGGCTTTCTGTATAACATTTCCTATCGATATATTAATCTCTTTGGAAAACCCCTACTCTCCCATTGGGGACTAGGTACTTCATACACAAATATAGATTATACAAGGCGAAGCCCATCTAGTTAAAGGCTAGTCATCCTATAATCATATTATACGAAGAGATGACATCGATAACTAGATACCTAACATTTATCTCTTTAACTTGATCTTGTTCTCCAATGGTTATTCTCAAAGTGATGTATCTTTTCACCTGCACCTGTTCCCCGAAGACTCCAACCAATGATCCTATGAAGGGCTTTAGGTCTTCCAGGTCGAGGTAAAGTCTTTCAAGCGCCTCCCAATACAATATGTATACATAACTCCCATGGTAAACGAGAACTCTTTTAAACTCCTAATCTTTGCAATTAACAGAAATGATAATGGGATCGTCATTATGAGGGTGAATATCAACTCCATCTTTCTCCAAGAAGGAGATTGTGGCTTCTGGAGCTTGGAGCTCTCCTTCGATCTTGACCTTAGGAAGTTTTCTGCACTCAGGATCTGGCGAGCGTACCTTTTTATGGCTGAGCTAGTTTCCTCGCCTCCGAAGAACCCCCGCTATGGTGTTGAGCGCGTGGCGAGTAATCTTGTTGTCATTGCCCTGAGATGCCTCTTTGTCTTTGTTGGGTCTGGGGCTCCTAGTGTCATCTCGCCCACGCAAGCTGGACCTTCTTGACAAACGGGAGAAGTATCCCTTCACATATTTCTTAAGGTATCCCTCTTGCATTAGTATTTCAATTTCCTTCTTGAGCTGATAGCAGTCCTCGGTGTGATGTCCTTTTACCATATGGAAATTTCACTATCTTCTTGGTGTAGAACCTATCACCTCCGCCTTAGGGGCAAACAGTGTAGGGATGTTGTGCAAGTGTAATACCTCGCGCCAAATTTTCTCACGACGAGTGTTCAAAGGTGTGAAGTTCTTTGTTACCTTACCTATCATTTTGAATGTTGTCTTGTCATTTATCGGCGAGGTATAATTCCTCTTCCTCTGGTGGTGTGAGCTCTCGACATTGGGAACATGCTCCTTTGCGTCACATGCCTTATTTTCGGCGTTGCTTTCCTCGCCCTTTATGTAGCACTCGGTTATGATGGCTACTTCTACCAACGATAGTGTTGGCTTCTGGACAAGGGACTCATTGAAGTTTCCCGCTTTAATCCCATTTTAGAATTCCCCCACAAACATTTCCTAGTTTTGTGGGACGACATTGACGGTGGCCTTATTAAAGTAGGCGAGGTAGTTCCACAGCGACTTCGATGGAACTCGGTGTATGTTAAATAAGCTAATGGTGGACATCTTCCTGTGGCGGCTGGCGGCGAACTGGTGTACCAGTTTCTTTACCAATTCTTGGTAGATGTCGATGTAAGCACGAGGTAGACTCACATACCATTTGAGGGCGGCGCCCCTGAAAGTGTGAGATAGCAACTTGCATTTCAGGGATTCAGGTGATCCTATGATGGCCATTTGTGTGTTGATGGAGGCAACATGCTCGTAAGAATCTATGCATCCATCAAACTTGGCCAGGGAAGAAGGTTTGAAACCTTTTGGAATAAGCGTCCCCATATCTCGTATGAGAGTGGTTGGGGTCCAACAATTTCATCTCTTCCCGGGGGATGGAATCCTATTGGCGTTGTCTGATGTTATGGACATCATCTTTCAACGTTTGGTTATGGCGGCGTAATTCGTCATGGCGGCACGCATATTCACCAAGGCTTCGACATCACTGCTACTGCTGGTACCTTCTGGTGTAGGAGATGAAGCTCTCCTATTAACCATAACTGAAGGTGGCTAAATATATGAGTAAAGAGTAACAACAGAAAGGGTGATGTTGATAAAGAGGGTGTGCCCCAGGTTAGTTTTTCTGGGGCCCAATGCTAGACGCCACTGTACTTGTTAAAAAGTACAGGTGTGCGTGTTTTCTCTGTAAGGAGAATAGGAAGACTCAAAGGCCTTAATAGGTTTATAACATGATATGGTGGTTAAGACTTTACCAAGACGGTAATTTATTCCTAGGCATGGACATGACAATATGCTTCCGTATTCAAATATAATTGCAAATATGATCTTCATATTCATTAAGTTGTTTCTAATCCTCGTATATAGTTAAAATAGGCTAATCTCTAGAACTAAATTTGTGACATTAAATGAATCATTATTATTCATCAAAACATCATATTTTAAAGTATATATTAAATGCATGCTTACACCAATGTCTTGATTGGAACACCTATCAACCACTCCTAAGCCTTTTATCCACTAATAACTCCATTTATACGAGTATCTAAGTCCCAAATAGTTGAATTAATTGGTTGTATCTTAGATGATTAATATTAATTTTGTGTTTTTAGGAAGTTTGTAATGTTTTGTAATTGAACACAATAGGTGCTCCATCTTTGAATTTCACTTGCTTTTATTGTACATGATTAACCATTTTGATGGGCGGTGTCATAAGAAATCTTAATTGTTGATTCCCACCAGACTTAATTTTAGAAGATGTTGGTTAATGTTGTGATACCCGAAACAAACATTGAAATCGAAAGGATTCTAGAAGTTTGGACTATGGATGAGCTGTCATAAGGATGAAAAAGTTTTCAAAAGAATTACATATGTCTCCCATATATATTTCCCATATATATTATACTATTCTAGTACATGTACTAACTAAAAAAACGAGAACATGCTTTATTCTTGAGAGAATGTTTATGGACAATCAAAAGGGCTTTAGGATAAAAAAGGATTTTTAAATAGAGAGAAAAACCATAGTGCAACTAAGTTGTGGAGAGTTAAAAATTCTGCAGAGAAGAAAAGGAATAAATCAGAGCATTTGTAACCATTTTCTTCCCCTTGCCCAGTTCTTGAGGAATCCGACATTGAGAAGCGCGCCACCAGAAATCACTTCCAGTTGAAAGACTTCAAGGGACAAAAGTGCTTCTTTATCTTTATCATTCTCATTCTCGTTATTTAGAAATGTGTAATATATGATAAACAGTGGCGGAGCCAGGACCCTAGGGCAGGGGGTGCAAATATTTAAAATTTAAATTATGGGTGCAAAAATTTTTTTTCAAGGGGTTCAAAATAAAAAATCACTAGGGATACTAGTGCAAATATTTTAAGTCCAAGGGGTTCAATTGAACCCCCTCAACATACACTGGCTCCGCCCCTGATGATATATGATATTAGTGTGTGTATTTGCTTTTCCCAACGTGAGCTAAATCTTTCTTGTTGGATAATATGAAATTTCATGGAATAATAGTTTTTTGAATGTTAATGAGTGTGATGTTGTGGCTATGTAGCACCGACACCTTTAAAAAAAAGTGTGTTTATGTTTGTGTCAAACACCTACATCAATATTTATAATTACGTTTAAGTTATTCATTTTTAAAATTATTAACGGTGTCACCGTGTCAATATCAAGGTCGTTTTCAGTGTATCTGGGTTTATAGTGTTGTGCTATGTTTAGTTCTTGTATTTTACTGTCACATGTTTAATTATAAGTTTGACCATCTTATAGTTAAATACAAATTTGTTAGGTTGCGGTAAGATTTAACAAATGAGTTTAAAGAACTAATGTGATAAAGTAGGAAGTATACATACATTATTTACTTAGTCACTTTATGACATAAAGGAATAGAATTGTAGGGGATGAACAAAACACATTATACTTGAACTCTACTTATGTGATTGCGTGACTTAGACATAAGCGCTATAATTGCTTACTACATATTTTTACTTTGTTTACAAATATTATAAGGTTTAGTTTTGACCTCACACGACGTCACATGTCATATACAAATATTAGATTAATTCATGAAATGAATAATTATCCAACACAATTTCATACTCTTTGTTAAAACCTTGTGTTTCTCTCTAGTTTCCATGACTTTAATATGTGACACACTCATGCATTATTTTACAAAGTTGAATATGATTTATCAAAATGTGTAATTCAATTCTCGTGGGATAAACTTTTTTTTATCACTTGTTACTTGTTACTAATTTAACTGTGCATATGTGCACATGCATATCAAAGCAACATCCATTTTATTTAGTTCAACCATCTTTTCTTGCCATTCTTGATAATAAGTTACCTTGAAAATTCTCTTCATCAAGTCTCTTAGGAGAGTTCCTCCTCCAAATTTCTTCATGAAATTTGAATATAAGCGTCTAAGGCATAACTTATGCTCAATTCCCTCAAACATTTTTTTTTAACAAGATCATCAAATCCTATACATAAAAATAAATTTTGTCAACATAATAACATACTAAATAAAAAAGGAAAAACAATAATAATTCACCTCTCACCTTTTGCTTATCCGATATGAACATATATCTCTTATCTTATCCAATATTTTTCATTAGTAATTGTAGAAACTACCTCTAGCTTTTCTTCGTTTCTATTTCAACAACCCCAAAAGAAAATGAAAGGTATTGATCATTGTAGTTCCTACCTACAACTATTAGAAGTCGTCCCCATTTGGTCTTTACGTGACAACCATTAACCCCAACAAATTGATGGAGAAATTTCCAAAATATTAAATTGATAAATATTAATGGTTAAATTAACAAAATAAATGACTAAAAGTTGCAACTGTCTAAAATAAAACCAGAGACCGTATAATGATTGGGTGCGTGGTCAAAAGGTGCAACCATCAGATCAACACAACTTTCCATGAAAATATTTGTTGTTATTGATTACAATAGTTCGTGAATGGTCATGTTGGAATAAAATGAAACATTGTTTCTTCACACCAATCAGTACATGTTTTCTTATAAATAGATATATTTGTCAGCCATAAAATACACAAAAAAAATATTTGTTTCAAGTGCCAAAAATTATATCTAAGTCATTCTTTATTTTTCTAGTGCACGAGAATAAATGAGAGAATTTTATTCTGTAAAATATCGTTGATTGATATGCTTAATGTGAATGTGCGATCCATGTTAAGGCTTCCAAAATATCCTGAAGGGGATTCGTCGGTTAACCCATTTGCATCCAATTTGTCTAAATTGGTGGGGGTGAATTGAACCTAAAGCTTAGTATAAACACACACTTTGGAATTATTTTGTGCAACTTTCGTCGTACCGTCTTCATCATCTTCTTCTTGTTCATGTTTTGCAGCAGACCCCCAACACAAGAGAAATAAGTTGGGTCTTTGACGGATCAAATGTGCTTTTGTTGACTATGCACCTAACATTAAAGCATATTAACTTTTGAATTTGAAATCTAATGAAATTATTGAATTTTGAAAATTGAAATTCTTTGAGAACCTCATAATGAAAGATAAGAAATTCAAGATTCCCACAATGAAGAACCTCGTGAGGAAGGTTAATTTTTCACGGATTGTTAAAACACAAATAAAAAATTGTGGCGTCCACAAATCATATTTTTAGAGATGATGCTCTAATCAAGAAATTAAAAAATTCTTGAGAAAGTAATGGAGCTTTGAATGTGGAGAAATAGGACATGTTAAAAATGAATGTCCTACACTTCAAAAGAATAATAAATTCGAAAGCAAGAATAACAAAAGGTTGGTAAATGAAGAATGACATAAAAGTTGTGTATATGACAAAATAAATGACTAAAGTGTCATGGTGATAATTTGTCAAAACTATCAAGAATATAAATATACTTTGTATATGATAATTGTACTAATGTGCTAAAAGTGTTATAATTTGATGATAGATGACAAATATTATCAAGAGTACATAAAGTAATCATATGCGTGATTAGTTGAAAAATTGAATATTCAGAATTTATTAAAGTTTGAAAAATCTTGCAATTCTTTGACGAAAGGATTGACAAAGATATGATGTCTTTGGATATAATTGAATACAATGAAGACATCATTAGAGATGTGGAACAAGCTCGTATCTAATTAATCATCAATAGTAGAAATTCAACTCACACTTGATTAATGTTAAGTCTTGAGTTCAATGATGAAAGTACACTATTAGAGTGATTGAAGTACTTAATGATAGATACATCCCAATGGGTAAAAGTACTTGGATCATAAGAATAAGTGTGGTAGGATGAAGTTTTCTTCTTAATAGACATATAGCATAAGTTTGCTGGAATGCATAATTATGGGTGCATTCTTGATATAATCTACCTATATGAGAATGAAGTGGTGCCGCTTCATAGAGTTCAAGGGCTTGACTTTTAAAGTCTCATGAAAAGGATATGAGACATAAGGTCTTATTAAATGTGTCATATTAATAATTCAATCAATGGTACCGAGATTTCATGTGTGAGTTATGCACGCTTGTTCTAATGAATAATTGGTTCAAAGCTTGTCTACTAATCTATTCGGGAATGAGTGAAAACTTAACTTACTAAGTATTGGTTCAAATCGTAAGATACCTTTATCTGAAACCATGACATTTTCTGAATAATGAATTTAAATATATTTTGAAGATGGTGGGGGATTGTTGGAGAAATTTTCAAAATATTAAATTGATAAATATTAATGGTTAAATTAACAAAATAAATGGCCAAAAGTTGCAACTGCCTAGAATAAAACCAGAGACCCTATAATGATTGAGTGCGTGGTCAAAAGGTGCAACCACCAGATCAACACAACTTTTCATGAAAATGTTTGTTGTTATTGATTACAATGGTTCGTGAATGGTCATGTTGGAATCAAATGAAACATTGTTTCTCCACACCAATCGGTACAAGTTTTCTTATAAATAGATATATTTGTCAGCCATAAAATACACAAAAAAAAATTACTTGTTTTAAGTGCCAAAAATTATATCTAAGTCATTCTTTTATTTTTCTAGTGTACGAGAATAAATTAGAGAACTTTATTCTGTAAAATATCGTTGATCGATATGCTTAATGTGAATGTGCGATTCATGTTAAGGTTTCTAAAGTATCCTAAAGGAGATTTGCCGGTTAACCCATTTGAATCCAATTTGTCTAAATTGGTGGGGACGAATCGAACCTAAAACTTAGTATAAACACACACACTTTAAAATTATTTTGTGCAGTTTTCGTCGTACCGTCTTCATCATCTTCTTCTTGTTTATGTTTTGCAACAGACCCCCAACACAAGATCTAACACAGATAGCCTACACACCCTGGTGAGATACTTATTGCACCCATCAAAGCAAAAATAGAATAAACCAAACCTTGTTTGAATTGTTGGATTCAAGTTTGTCAACATTGATCATTATGATATTTCCGACAAATATCATTTTCAATTCAACAACATTCCTCCATATCAATACATATTTCCTATCACCATCTCCCTTAATAATCCCTTTTGCAATATCATTGGCTTTCCATGCTTTGTTTGGAGTATTCTCAAATGAATAATTTTTCCTCGTGTATTGTATGATATAAAAATTCTCACATTTTCACTTTTTTTTTTTTTGCATTTTCTTGACCACTGTATTTGCACTTTGCTTAGATTTGGCCAACCTGTTGTTCAAAACCGTAATATATATGTGTTTGTTTCCACCAAAGTCTTTGATTGATAATCGTATCTTCACCCACTTTAGAACATAAAACTACAAACACACATTTGCCCTTACATAGTACCCTTACTCCATAATTTTCAATTTTTGTAAATTTAATTTTTGGACCATTTAAAACAAGTAACTCAATAATTGCATCTTTAAATTTAAATAACGAATTAAATTCCACACGACTTGAACTCATAATCCTTACTTCACTACACATTCTTAAATTTTTCACACTGAAGATATTTTTCTTCATCAAATTCATCTGGATCTGGTGAGCTATCTAATTCAGCACTCAAGTATTGCTTCTTCTCTGCATCTTTGCTTTTAGAACCCTAAGCGACAGAAACAGGAGCAAGCACTGTTACACCCTCCGGTCACTATTATAAGCAAATTTAACTTTTTGTGGAACATTCGACTATTAATGTATCTAGTTCATATATAGACTAAGATACATTAATAGTCAAATGTAGCACAAAAAGTTAAATTTGTTTATAATAGTACCAAGAGGGTGTATCTTTTTTTGGTGATATTTTTTTAGAAGTGACTTTGAAGCACAAACCTTGATTCTATATTGGTTCTATATGATTCCCCTTTGATTTCATCTATTAGAACCATTTTATGGTAGATCCAATTTAACCACTTCAAAACCACCATTGAGTGTGATGGTTCTCTCATCCTCAATATCATCAAATCTCAGACCTTTAGCATCATCAGCGCCTTCCAGACTTTCTTCTTCATCAGTTTCTCCATCCTTATTAATTTCATTTAAATCAAGGCATTGGAGAATTAATATCCTTCACATTTTGTTTCTACAGTAACATGTAAAGTTTTTAGTTAATCTAACTTTTGTTTATCCATTAATATAAACTATAACTTTTGTACCAAAACAAGTAAATATAAACTATAACCATGGCAAGCAGCATCTCAATAAGAAGTTTTATAGCATATACATGAGCAAGTAAACAAGTTTTAATTGTTATAGGCACTTGTTAGCCTAACAATTGGATAATGCTTGCATGAAAAACAGAAGGAAGCTTTTGAGGTTCCTTTTATTTACCCTCTTCTGCAGCATACAGAGCTTTGATTTCTTCGATATCATCGTAGCTACCAAGAAATATCGGAGACCGTTCATGAAGTTTTGTTGGAATTAAATCAAGTGCCTGGTAATATACAAGATGTATCAGCTCATTGCCAAATAACTCTTTCATAAGTAAAACAACGGTCATATCTAAGCTAAAAAAAAAGCACTTAAAATTCACGAGTTCGATTAAATTTATGTGGAGCTTAAGGCAGATACATTACCCTTTGCTTGCCGGTGAAAGACTGTCCTCCGGCCTGTTCCAACAAGAAGGACATTGGGAAGACTTCATACAATACACTGCATGAAAGAGGTTAAATTAAGCCATTAATATTTAAAAAATTAAACCTAATAAAAACTATATTAGCTTAAACTGAGGTTGAATTTGACATACCGAAGTTTTCCACTTGGACTCTTTTTGTCAGCAGGGTATAAAAAGACACCTCCATAAAGCAATGTGCGATGAACATCAGCTACCATACTGTTTGAGGTAGAAAAATATTATAAGTTGAAAAAAGATGTTCAAATTTATAAACTATGTTTTGCAGAAGACTCAAAAAAAAAAAATTCAGCTTAAATTTCTATTACTATAAAGTAATTATGTAGGACAGAGACAACTATAGGTTACATTGGTTCGAATTGAACTAGATTCAGATTCCTTAAGCAAGCTCTTGGGTTCGAGTTTGTGGATGGAAAAAATGTGGGTGTGAAGGGAAATGAAGACTTAATTAAAAGTGGCCAGATTCCCAGGCATAGAGTATTCATCAGTAAGATGTTACTGCTGTATTTGATGTGAGTTGAATACAAGCTAATCTCATGGTGGAAATCGTATTAATGCATGTTTGGATTGACGCGTGGTTTTGGCTAAAGCCACACTTCTAAGCTTTAACAAAATCATGGTGACTTATAGTAATTTTAAAAAACTCACCGAAGCCAAACAAACACTATGAAGAGGATTAAAACAAGGGAAGTAAGCAAAATTAGACTCCTTGAGAATATGTGATACCTTCCAATATATCTTAGAGACTTTGCTGATGAACCATCTGTGGGAAACTTGCATTTCTCCACATAACTGAAGTAACAAAATGAATCACAAAATCGTCAAAAATTTTACTTTAGTGCTTAAAACATTTTAACATTACTAAATGCATACGTACGCGGCAGTCGGGCCATCCCAGTTCTTGGCATTCCCTTCATTCACTGAATAAATCTTGCCTTTCTTTGGGATCTGTGAAGAGAGCCACGCATGAAACCATTAGCACAAATGGTGTAGATATATAGGTCATGTCAATCATCATTCTTTATTCAGATTCAATCATGTGTGTAGTTTATTAGATATTATCCAACATTTGGCAGTTGTTGATAAGCCAACTAATATAGAAAATATTTGATAGAGGTGGTCCATCGTAAAACAGAGACCTAATCGGCACCAATTCAAACAAAATAAGGGAAAATGAATGTGTCTCAGAACTCAACCCAGAGTAAGGATAAAGAGGACCCCAGAGTAATACCTTAATGTCAGGGTGAGTTAGGATGAATTCACCGAGAGAAGGGTCAAGGGTGAAACCATTAACACCACTTCCGGTGCTTATCACAAGCTGCAAATTAATAGATCTCAAAGTGTCATGGAGTAATAAAGCATTGTAATTTTAGAATGAAGACATAAAAAGTCATGCGCAATGAACAAGGATACAAGTTTATGAGTATTATACCGTGCAAGAGCTTCCATACATGCAATAACCAGCTGCCAACATGTTCTTCCCAGGTTGAAGGACATCTTCTATGACTGGCTCATGGTTATCTTTCATCATATAAATCCCAAAAATCTACAACATACTCAATTGACACCAGCATTATCCAGTTAGAATGGAGTATAAGTTCTTCTGCACGCAACAACAGCAAATAAAATAGTAGAAGAACAAATCTATGAAGCACTGACACAAATAGGGTTCGACATCTATAATAATAATTTGAAAGAACGACAATAATTGAATGTCACCACATATGTTTGTGTTGTGTTAGTGTTGATCATTGACATATGTCGAACACCAGACACACCTTCAGTGTGAAGTGTCGGTGCTACATAGGAACAAATTGCAAGAAATTGAATAGGGAATAAGGATCACACAGTTCCAATGGAAACACCACAATCAATATTGGAGGAGCCATCCAATGGATCAAAAACAACACAGTACCTGAATCATAAAAAATGAAAGTCCATATTAACAAATCAGACTCCAAGATCAATGTTAGACTTCTCCCTTGAAGGTTTTAAACTGTGGACATCATGTTACAACACGATTCTTGATAACACAAAAATTACAACTGATGTCGTCACAATTTTGTCCACAGTGCAAAAACAAAACTTCTAAAACTTTAAAGATGTGGTCACAATTATAGACGCAAATTGCAATTCGATCAAAACCTTGATTAAAGAAGTATCCAGTGGCTACAATGCAATCATGACAAAATCACTACTACAATTTAAAACCTTCTTAGAGAGTATATGGAAAAAAATTGACACCGCTAAAGAAAGAGTGAGTGAACAACTTTCCACGTTGCGAGGGATCCACAAATATTGCCTCCTCATCTTCTTCAGAAACCAAGATGCACTGTTAAAACATCATACCATCATCATAAGCCATAAAACACATTCTTCAATATACTGTGAAAATTAATTAATCACTTACTGTTCTGCCACTGCTTTTCAAAGCCTTGATGAACACATCATTGGAAAGAACATCCAGCTTCTTCTGTTCTTCACCCTTCATTCCAAACAATAAACAAACATAAAGAAAAAGTTAATATTAAAAATGAAACCAAATTGATGATTAAAAATGAAACATAAAGTAAAATTTGATTTTAGAGTAAAAACATTTACACAAGAACTATTTCACTGCAAATTTTTAATCATCAAGTTCTTTAAAAAACACTTTCAGTGAAACCTCCTCCAACCCCCAAATTAAGTTATTTTCACTTTTAAAGATAAAAAGGTCACCAACCATGTTCTTTTTGCCTGCTATTATAAATAACCTCACAAATTTTAAGTTTAAAGTAATAGCAATATATAAATAAAAAGACATATACTCATAAGTTTGTTTGGGAAACACTTGCCTGAACATTAGTCTCGCCAGCAAGTCCAATGAGCTTAGCAAGACCAGCCTGCACGTATAACAAAATCTCATAATATATTATAATATCATCAATAACATCTCCTATCATCATCATCGTCATAACGACAAATTTCAGGTGTAATCACAATTCAACTATTTCAACCATAATGTCGCAATCAAGACTTTGAAAAATGGCGTGGTTGCGAATTAAAGTTCTTCAAATCTCTCTATTTAACCGCAATTGTAATTGCATCAGCCATATATGACTTCAAATCAACCACAATGAAAATATACATTGCAAATTATTATATATTACTATTGTTTGTCATCAAACGTTTTGATCATAGATCTAAATTGAGGTCTGTAACCAGAATTGAAACATTAATGCGACTGCATAGGTAGGATAGATTCACAACTAACCACAAACAAATGCGACCACAGTTTAAAATCACTTCTGATTACTCTAACCAGAATTTTGACCATATCAAAAAGAATTTAGTGCATGTATGATATCAAGGTGAGTTTGTCGGAATCACAATTATTGTGTTTGATTATGCAGTAAAGAAAATTGATGTTGAGTGAATTTATTCTGTAAATTTTATTCTAGTTAAAAGTGAGGCGAAAGTATGTTCGGTTCTGCAGTGAATAAAATTGATTTTAAGTAAATTGATTATCTAAAATTAATTATAGTTAAAAATGAATTGAATGAAAAATGATTTATGTTTAGATAAATTTATGCAAAATTGAGTTGAACAGTAAATCCAATGTAAAAATCACGACTAAGCTAAAAAACTACAAATTTTAATTTGAAGTAGAATCAATTCTGGAATCAGAATCAATTTTACTTTAAAAGAATCAAACATCTCAAAATTATTCTAAAATCAATTCTATAACTCTATAATTGATTTTGACTCTTCCAAAAGCTAAACTTAGAAGCTACAAATCCTATCTTCAAATAAAATCAATTATGAGTAACATAATCAATTACAATAATCAAACATGTCAGAATCAATTTTACACATCCAGAAATAATTTTGCATACTCCAAATTGAAACCAAACACTAAGGAAGTAACTATTCAAAATTCACGGTGGTTCACAGTTATTCTGACGAATCATCCACCATAATACCTAACATGCACTCAATCAATCCTTATTACGCCTAATCCACCGTGAAACCTAACATGCACTTATTCACTATTCTCCGCAATATCAAAGATTAACGACGCTACCGCAAAATGAAAAGTTGATAGTAACAATATTACTATAATTGCTACAATTGAGTGCTACAAAATTAGATGAACAATGATAAACAAATTTCGGAGAAGAGAAAGAGAATTCGAGAGAGGACCTTGTTAACAGCAGAACAAACGAATTTGCATCCAAGAACAATGTGACTGAGTAATATGCTGAAATCGCCGCGTGATTCAGGGTGCTTTGATTGTTCGTTGAGAACGAAACGGGTTATGGTCATCAAATCGGTGCGTTGTGCATCGGCGATGTGGTCCATTTCTTCTTAGCGTAACCGTTTTCAATCTATGAATGAGTGAATCGTAACAGAATGCAATCAACTATGTACGTAACAAACTCATCACTTATATATTGCTATTTTTTTTCTCTATCTTGACCACAATAAATAAAATATCAAATATCATGAATAATAGTATTTTTCACTAGTAATATTGTAAGAGATTAATTACTATGCACCGATAATGTAACAAGTTTTACACCGTCAATACATTACTATCACCCGTTTGAATTACTTTACAAATTATTAAAATAAAAGTCAAACTTCTTTTTGATATTTACACTTCAGTGCATTTCAATTAAATCCATATAGTAAATACAAACTTCACTAGTATTATAGTAAATACATATTATAGATATTAAATAAAACACAACCAAAAAAACATATTAAATAAAACATCCATATAATTAATATCTATTAAATTATTTAATGATAATTAACACAATTGATCTGCAATTTTTAATTCAAAGTATTCTATAAATTTATAGTGATTATTGTCATTTTGCGTATAGAAAAGACAGAAAATAGATTTTAATTGCCATTTAGTTAGTGTTAATATCAAAAAGATGTAATAAACAATTATTCATTTAGTGTAAGAGAATAGGTTTTTTAAATGTGGCAAACAAAGCTTTTAGATGTGGTTCAAAGAAATGCCTATAATTAGTAATTGATAATATTCATGAATAATATATTTTAATGAAAAAATCTATAATAAAAAATGTGATTGATTAATTTTATTTTAGTTTTTAAATGAGCATAACGACATTAAATTTTAAACATATTTAAGAATGTTTAAATTAATAAAAAATGACTTATAAAAAAAAATAGTTTGAAATGGAAGAATAAATAATCGGATTCTATTTAAACATGATAGAATCTATTAATCATATATTCCTTCAATTTACATTCTTCAAATTATTGATTTACTCAAATCTTGATCCGGGACAGGATGGGTGTAAAGACCGTTGAGGACCATTCAAAATATCTAGGATTACCTGTCGTTTTCGGAAGATCCAAACAAGTTTTTGCGATGGTGGTGGAGAGAATTTGGAAAAAGATTAAAGGATGGAAAGAGAGGTTTTTATCTAGAGCCGGAAAGGAGGTTTTAATCAAAGCAGTTGCACAGGCCATTCGCAGCTATGTTATGAGTTGCTACAAGCTACCGGAAGCCGTCTGCAAAGATATTGAAAGTTTGATCGCAAAGTTCTGGTGGGGGTCGAATAATGGGGAGAGGAAATTACACTGGATGAGATGGGATAGGCTGGCAAGATCTAAAGGAGAGGGAGGTATGAGATTTCGCGGAATAAGCGAATTCAATATCAGCCTCCTCGGCAAACAATACTGGAGGCTGTTAACTATGAAGGGTTCATTGGTGGAAAGAGTTTTAAAAGGAAGATATTATCCTAGGCGTAGTTTAGAGGAGTGCAACCCTGGATATGCTCCCAGCTTCGCGTGGAAAAGAATTCTTGGTGCAAAACAGTTGGTGCAGTCGGGGTCTCGGTAGAGGATAGGTAATGGAGCAGATGTCCTAGCGTTGAAGGATAGATGGATACCCTGTCAACTGGATTTTAAAGTGATCGAAAATCGTGGTACTCTGGATCCCAGCACAAGAGTTTATAATTTGATTGACCATGATCTGAATTGTTGGAAGAGGGAACTGATAGAATCCAGTTTAGGGTACTGCGAAGCGATATCAATAACAAGTATTCCTCTGTCTTTGCGTAATGTGAAAGATGAGCTGATTTGGCACTACGAAAAGCATGGAGATTATTCTGTACGGTCTGCGTACCATTTGTGTATGAGTGGCAAAGCAAGTTTTCAACCGGGACCGTCCTCTGTTCCTAATCAAAAGCTGTGGAAGTTTATTGGAGGATCCCTCTAAGCAATAAGATACGAAATTTTCTTTGGAGAGCCGCAAAGAACATTCTCCCTTTGTTGGTTGCGGAATAGGGCAAGCAAGCAAAAAGATTTGGAAGTATTTTTCCGGGAATTATCGTGTCCACAGAGATCGGTGCTACTGAACTGCCGTTCGACAATTTAATTGTTAATGAGTTTGAGTTTAAAATGGTTTAAAGCGTAAAACCAGAAAAGTAAATCAAAACATAAAAACAATTCATTCTTCAACAAGACGAACTTATCAAGCATACATATAATCCACTCGTCACAAACATAAATTTACCGACCAATTATACTCCACCTGCAATACTCGTCAAAATCATCCAGCATCGCTCACAATAGTGTTCATCTCTGGCACACTGAGCTGAGAGACAACCGTATTACTCTCGTCGTCACTCTCGCGCACGACGCCTCGAAACACGGAAGACATTAAGTTCCGACACCCAAAAGATTATCATCTAAATCTATCTTTAGCATCTAGACAATAGATATTCATCCCTAATTAAGATTCGTGATGTTTATCTCTAACACAACACAAATCCAAACATAAATGCAAAAAGATCAAGGAAGACATCGATAATGATTTGTAAAGCAAATTTCATATAATATTAAGATCAACAAAGATACATATGTTCATAGTAACTATACAATACCCAACAAAAAGAAATTACAAAGAGAAGAGAGAAGAGGAACCAAACATTTCTTGGTTTGTCAATAATAATCGACGAGAGATTCGACTCCGGATCATCCAAATGCAAGCTCCAATGATGTTTTCTAAGCTAATCTACAAGAAAAATGAAGTTTGATGGAGTTGGGAGCAAAAAATACCCAAAACCATCCCTAAAAATGTGTTTTTTACCCATATTTATTGCTGTCATCATCGCAGACCGCGCTCAGCGCGCTCTAAAAAATGGTTAAACCGCCTTAAAAGCGCACTCAGCGGGCTCAGAGCGCGCTCACCGCGCTCCTCGCTGAAATTTGCTCCTTCCGTGGGCTAGGAGCGCGCTCAGCGTGCTTGAAAATCCAAAGCTTGTTTTCTTCATAACTTTTGAACCGTAATTCCGTTTTTCGCCCGGTTCGAAGCGTTGGAAAGCTTATTCAATGCTCTATGCAACAATGGCAAAATCCCACTGCTTAAATACCTACAAAAATGAGATAAAATCAATTAACCTCAATGATATTTACACGGAACGCAATATATACACTAAAATGTAAACTATACGCATTTATAAACAAAACAGGGTTTATCCGTAAGATATTTAACAAAAAGCAACGATAAGTGCAACAAAACATATATATACAAAAATAGCTACAATTTGCACTTATCAGCTCTCCCCAACTTACATAATTGTTTGTCCTCAAACAAAGCCAACAACTAAAGGAACAAAAGTGAAATCCAAGAAATCACGCAACAACAAGTTTTTACAAACAAAAACAAATGCAATGGTTCAATCGAAAATGGTACACACAAAGTAAATACTTACCACTAAACTTCAACGATAACATAGTCACGAAACAAATGCTAAATACAAAAGTCATGCCAAACATTCTAAAACAACACAAGTTCAAATGTGAATCACACCTAGCAAAAATAATCATCGTAGATGAAAAACACAAAATGAGGGATTTTTCACTCACACAACAATCTTGCAGACAAAAGACTAAATTATGCATCCATCAAAAAATTCACATTGAACATACAAAGGCAAGAATCACAAGGACTTTTCAAGGTTGTAATGTGGTCGGGTAAACAAACAAGGGAAATTTCTAAAGGTAATTGAAACAAAAATTTGCCTAAACCTAAGGGAGTGATCAACTCACAAAGATCCAAACACAAAATTTTAACCAACTTCTTCCATAAACCCAAGTGTTACACAATAACACTACTTATTTAACACAATTATTGAAACTCTTTTTGTTTCCTTTTTCAAGGATTTTCTTTTTTTCTTTCTTTTCTTTTCTTTTGTCATATTTTTCTCTTTTTTTCTTTTCTTTTTCAACCTCATAGCAACCAATAACATAAGTGAGAAAACAATGCTCTCCCCAACTTGAATTCAACCACATCATCATGTGAATACTCCCTACTTTCTAAGGCAAGGTAAAAAATTCATACAACAACACAAAGTTGAGGGTTCAAGAAAAAACAACAATCAAGATCCACACAAAAAATAAATTTGACACTCATAGACAAGAATCAAACTCAAACAACATGGATAATGACCAAAGGCTCAAATGGTTTACAAACGATCACACACTCACAAGGTGAATTGACTATTTGGCTTAGGTAGTTGTGCTCAAATGAAACAAAATGCCTTGATCCTTTTCATGCATTCATATAAGCAATACAAACAACAGATTCAACATAATAAAATCCAGTAAAACAAAATTGTCGGTACTCCGAGCATATATGAACAATGGAAGGCTTCCTCACAAAAAGGTTGGGAACTAAAGTGATTCACATACGAACAAGTATATAAAAGAATGAATGGCATAGAAGTTGTAAAAAGCCTAAGTATCATGAATATGCTACAGTCAAGAAAGCGATAAACACATACCTTGAACGTGTACAAAACTTTAAACACTATCATTACCACGCATTCGCAAGTTGAAATGATAAAAAATGGACAAACACCGAATGCGACTTCAAGCAATCGGGCAAAAATTTGAGTCCAAACAACAACAAAAGAATTAGAAAAATTACTAATAATTACTAATATATAAGGCCTTGGTGGAAGTGGGAAAAAGGGGGAGCCAAGTGAACAATTAAAAGAAATCACTGGCTCAGCACAGCAGAGCGCGCTGAGCGCGCAGGCCCGCGCTGAGCGCGCTACACCAGAACCAGAAAAAATCAGTACAACAACAGGGTTCTGGTGTAGACCTCCACTTAACACCTACACAATCTCATATACAATGAAAAAGTAATAACAGAACAAAAAATGATAAAACACGCTTGTTTTACGTCGTAAGCTCGGCGCCTTTTATTTATACACACTTCTCCAAGTTGCCTCTTTACACGGTTAGCTCTCACCGACGATGAAACCTAACCAAACACTTAGCAAACGTGAAGATAAACAAACATATACACTAAATTTACAAGTATGCAAAACATGTAAAATTCACAAATATGGTAAACATATACAAGTATCAATATCAACAAATGAAAATAGACAATATATACGATATCTACACAACTCAAAAACAAAGAAACTATCGCAATGCGATTCAATAAAAACTTCGATCCCGGCAACGGCGCCATTTTGTTGGTTGCGGAATAGGGCAAGCAAGCAAAAAGATTTGGAAGTATTTTTCCGGGAATTATCGTGTCCACAGAGATCGGTGCTACTGAACTGTCGTTCGACAATTTAATTGTTAATGAGTTTGGGTTTAAAATGGTTTAAAGCGTAAAAACAGAAAAGTAAATCAAAACATAAAAACAATTCATTCTTCAACAAGACGAACTTATCAAGCATACATATAATCCACTCGTCACAAACATAAATTTACCGACCAATTATACTCCACCTGCAATACTCGTCAAAATCATCCAGCATCGCTCACAACAGTGTCCATCTCTGGCACACTGAGCTGAGAGACAACCATATTACTCGCGTCGTCACTCTCGCGCACGACGCCTCGAAACACGGAAGACATTAAGTTCCGACACCCAAAAGATTATCATCTAAATCTATCTCTAGCATCTAGACAATAGATATCCATCCCTAATCAAGATTCGTGATGTTTATCTCTAACACAACACAAATCCAAACATAAATGCAAAAAGATCAAGGCAAATTTCATATAATATTAAGATCAACAAAGATACATATGTTCACAGTAACTATACAATACCCAACAAAAAGAAATTACAAAGAGAAGAGAGAAGAGGAACCAAACATTTCTTGGTTTGTCAACACCAATCGACGAGAGATTCGACTCCGGATCATCCAAATGCAAGCTCCAATGATGTTTTCTAAGCTAATCTATAAGAAAAATGAATTTTGATGGAGTTGGGAGCAAAAAATACCCAAAACCATCCCTAAAAATGTGTTTTTTACCCATATTTATTGTTGTCATCATCGCAGACCGCACTCAGCGCGCTCTAAAAAATGGTTAAACTGCCTTAAAAGCGCGCTCAGCGGGCTCGGAGCGCGCTCACCGCGCTCCTCGCTGGAATTTGCTCCTTCCATGGGCTAGGAGCGCGCTCCAAGCATGCATGAAAATCCAAAGCTTGTTTTCTTCATAACTTTTAAACCGTAATTCCGTTTTTCGTCCAGTTCGAAGCGTTGGAAAGCTTATTCAATGCTCTATACAACAATGGCAAAATCCCACTGCTTAAATACCTACAAAAATGAGATAAAATCAATTAACCTCAATGATATTTACACGGAATGCAATATATACACTAAAATGTAAACTATACGCATTTATAAACAAAACAGGGTTTATCCATAAGATATTTAACAAAAAGCAACGATAAGTGCAACAAAACATATATACAAAAATAGCTACAATTTGCACTTATCACCCGTGGTAATCTGTTGAGGAAAGGTATGCAACTTGACCCTTCATGCCCTTTTTGCCATAATGAGATAGAGATTGTAGACCATATCTTACTCAACTGTGAGTTCTCTAGACAAGCATATTTCTCCTCCCCGGTTGGACTTCGCGTGCAGAACAATACTGAGTTTTGTATCTGGCTGGAAACTATTCTTTTCGTGAAAGATCAGTATGCTGTTCAGGTGGTTTGCTCCTTGATTCATAATATTTGGTTTGCAAGAAATCAACTCATCTTTAAAGGCACTGAACAATTCCCATTGGTGGTGGCGCTAAAGGCTGTGGATGCAGTTACGGAGTTCAACGGGTGGAACCCGTCGATCAGTCAAAAACTCCGAATACCAGAACATCAGCTCGTGGATGATAGAAGGATTCATGTTTTACGAGTTGATGCTGCTGTTTGGAATGATGGTACTGTATCGTTCGGTTGTGTGATTAGGAAGGATAATACAATTGTGTTGACTGCGTGCAAAACTGATAGGGTGTCCACGAATTTGACGGTCGCGGAGATGTTGGCTATTAGGTGGTGTTTGCAGACTGCAAAGCTTATAAACTTGGAGGAGTTGGTTGTTCATTCGGACTCCAAAAATGCAGTTGATTGTATAAATGGTTGCTTGGAAGATGTTGTCCTTGCCCCCATTGCTGAAGACTGCAGGTCTATTATGAATGGTTTTAAGTTAATTTCTATAATCTTTGTTAGCAGGTCTGTTAATTTTGAAGCTCATAATTTAGCAAGATTTGGCCATTTTGTTGGCAATAGGACATGGTTGGGGGAATGTCCCAACAAGCCACTCCCTTCTGATGTATCTGTTTCTGTTGGATCTTAATGAAAGAAGTTTTCAATAAAAAAAAATTATTGATTTACTCAAACTATAAAGACTAATAATTCAAACTTGAAAGGATCGTAATATATTTAAATTAATAATTACTAATTAAATAAAAAATTAATTATATTTTCTTTTTATTTATAGAAATCAGGTATTCTTTACGCGAATAATCCTTTAAGTCGGAACAACAATAATGAACAACAAAAATCTACTTCAAAAGAATTAAAAGCTAATTTCAGAACTTAATTTAAATTCAAAATTTCTAATTAAGTTGGAGGAGATCTTTTATTATTTTATTCAAATACACTTAAATGATAATTAATTATGATATCTAAGATAAATATGCTTCAATATTAATTTTATTTTTCTTTTTTTAATATAAATTTATAATTTTAAAAATTAAATTAATCAGATTGAAATGTTTATATAATAATCTGTCATATATATTTTTCCAAAATAACACCTCTAAAACCACTTATCCAAATTCTAAATATACCCAAAAAAAAAAAAATTTTCTAGAACTAAAATAATTGTATAGAGAGAGAAGGACCACTATGTGAGAGGAAGGATGGTAGGTTCAAGGTTTGGGTGATGGGAGAAGAAGGAGAAAGGGATGGGCCTATCTGCTTGATGAAATGACACGTGGTATCCGTAGAATCAAATAACCATCCGTGGCTGTTGCGTCGGATAACGATTTTCGTCTTTCTCTTCGGACTGTGATTTGTACTTTCGTTTCTGTTTTGGGGGCAAAGTTAACGGTTGCAGCTTTTCGTTATTTTTGAGTTTTATTTTTATATTTATGTGGATAATATTCACAGTGTTCCCAACAATCATATACTATATTATATGATTTGAACGACCATTTGTGGTAAATTATCATAAAATTTAAAAGTTGAAAATTTTTTTTTAGTAAATTTAAGTTAAAATAATAATAAACGTAAACAATAATATAAAAAAATAATATAATTTAAAAAATTAAATAAATTAAATATTTAAGTTTTTTTATAATAAATAAGACAATTATAATATAAGAATATAATTTTTAAAAATTTATTAAAAAATTTTAATAAACTCCTTTAATCGTTTTCACATAATTAAAAAAAGTAAATAAAATTCTATTATTCAATATTTGAATCAATAGTAAAGTAGACCTCATTTATAAAAATAATATTTATTTTCGTATATAAAAATATTTTAATCAATAATGTATTTTTTCCCGTATATAAATATTATTTTTGTTTTGACATTATTTATAAATATATTTGAAAAAAATAGTAAAGTTGTTTTCGTATATAAAAATATTTGAATCAAAATATTATTTTTATTTTGACAATATTTATAAAAATATTCAAATCAATAGTAAAGTTATTCTCGTTTATAACAATAGTATTTTCTTTCCTATATAAAAATATTTTAATCAATAATCTTTTTTTTCCCGTATATAAATATTAATTTTGTTCTGACGCTATTTATAAAAATATTTGAAAAAATAGTAAAGTTTTTCTTATTTTTAAAATTTTTGAATCAAAATATTATTTTTGTTTTGACAATATTTATAAAAATATTTGAATCAATAGTAAAGTTGTTACCATTTATAGCAATAGTATTTTCTCCCATATATAAAAATATTTTAATTAATAATATATTTTTTTCTATATATAAATATTAATTTTATTTTGATACTATTTATAAATTTGTGAATTTTCCAACTACAACAAATTTAATTTTCAATGTAGAGCACACAATCCTTTATCTTATTCTAAGAATTAAGATATCTTATTTATGTTTGAGCTAGTTTCTCATGTATTATTTAATAATAACATTTCAAATTTAAAATACAACATGTCAAAATGAACCATCAAACATAACATACATAATAAGATAGAACTTCAAATACCCGCTGCCTATTAACCTCAAGCACTAGCACCTGCAATGAAAATTTTCACTTTGATTCATTGTGAAGATTATAAATCGTACTTATGTTATAAATTATCTTACCAAGCATTATAAAAGAAGAAACTAGTTATCAGGACTAAATGGCTATAAAACATATACTTTATGCAAGCTAAAGCTGGCAGGCTATAAAATAATAGATAAGAGGTTATAACACTACAACATTAATTCAAAATTAATGTCATTGAGTTTTTGTTGGACAAATTGAAAGAACTCTACAAATAAAAAAGAACTGTTTTTCTCATGAAAGGCATAGGGATTAGGGACTATAAATGTCATTGGAAAAAGACAAGTTAAATCAAATTTTTTCTAAGTACCATTTTATATCTATTTTACATAAAACACAAGTTATTTTAAACAACAATAAAAATGACAATCTTAGGTTAATATGCAGCATCATTGTAGACAGTTATTTTATGTAAGCATATAACTTGAAACCAGTAACGGCATACACGACATTTGACACATATACACCAAAAATATAATTAGTCCAAGTTAATTATAGAGCATAAAAGATAACATACCCTGTCTTACGCATATCCTGATATATAGCTAGGGATGTAAATGGATATCCATGGGGACGAATATTATGATATCCGTATCCACCCTGTTGGATAAATATGATATCCATATCCGCCCCATATCCATGCGGGTATCCGTTAAGCGGGTAATCCGCGAATTTTAAGGTATCCGCGGATATTTACAGATATCCATGGATAATATTTTTTCTTATAAAAATTATTTCTTTAAAAAAATATTTTTAACTTCTTTTAAAGATACAAAAAGTTATTACCACATAACATCATACAATTCGCTCTTAATTTAACAATAAAATTTCATCACATTGATTTTCTTCTTATTCACAAAAACATAATTAGATCAAAACATAATATCCATACATTTCATTTTTAACCAAACAAATAAAAAATATTGTGATTGTGAGAGTTATGATGAAAGAGCGGACGACAGAGGAGTGGGAAGGGAGATACTGGTTCGACAGAGGAATGACGACACGTTGGTTGGAATGTGAAATTGTTGAAGTGAGGTATGGAGTATTGAAGAGTTTAAATATGAAATGGCCTATAAAATTTGAATGAAATTTGAAAGGTTTTCTTTAAAGAAAATTTCAAAAAATGAAAGAAATATAAGAAGACTAATTTTTTTAGAAGATGAAAAGATAAGGTATAATAAACTAATGATAGTTAAATAATTTTTATAATTTATTGACGGATATGGATATCCGCGGGTACGAATATCATTAAACTCGTATCCATATCCATTAACAAACGTGTATTTAAATATCCATTTATTTTATCTGTGATATCCATTAAGCTATCCGCCCCATATCCATGATGGATTTTATCCGCGGATATCTGCGGGTATGGATTTCTTTGCCATCCTATAGCAAGCGATTTTGGACGCGGTTCTTAAGCGCTGGTCGCTCTCTGCGGTTTGAGCTTTAAACTACAGGTCGATTCATTTTTTATCCTATTGTGAGCTGAATAAGGAAGGGAAATAGATGTCTCCAATTAACCCTGCTTTGCATACTGAGTTTAAACAGCGGTCTGTTAGGTTACGGATGCTATCAATGTGGGGGGGGGGGGGGGGCCTTTGTACTGGTTATTTGTATTTTCGCCAATACTGTTTTCTTTCTTTTTATCTAGGCAGAAGGTTTCTGGCAGGGAATAAGGATTAGGATGTTAGGACTGGTGCTTTTGAATTACTGCTTTTGATTGACGAAGATATGGGATTTGGGTTTTTTGTTGATTGCGCTCGCTAAGATCTTTTCTTTCGATCTTATGCCTACGTATTCCCGTTTACCGAAACAGGGAAATCAGAGCATTCTTAGTTCCTCCTATTCTATGGGAGGAAAGAGGTGTTTTGGTGTCTTGTTCAAAGCCCAAGACATGAAGCGAAAGGTGATTTGTATCTTGTTCAAAGCCCAAGAAGTGAAGCTAAAAGGTCTATTTGTGTCTTGTTCAAAGCCCAAGACGTGAAGCTGAAAGACCTCGGCTTTAGAGAGAATTTGTCATCTCTAAAGAGGGGAGAAGGAGAATTACTTTAACCGGGATACGCGGATCCGAGCAATGCCATAATTTCCGAAGAAAGGGTTTTAACCTGAAGGAGAAGACTTTAACTTAGTGTAGAGCAATGCCATCTTTCCTTAGGAATTTCTCATGCTAAAAGAGGGACAGTGGCATGGATGTAGATGATCCAGAGGCTTGCCGCTTACAGCGATTAGATGAAGGGAAAGGAGTTGTTGATGTTTGTGTACTGTGAACGAGGCACAGCTTTGATGCTAAAAGGTCGATTGGATCAACCAGTGGTTTTCTTATACAAAGCCTAAGAGGAGGCTAATTTCCGCTAGGAAAATCATTATACAAAGCCTAAGAGGAGGCTATTTTGTGTCTCGTACAAAGCCCGAGAGAGAGGCTAAAGGTTTTTGACCCAGTGGGGCATATCGTTATACAAAGCCTAAGAGGAGGCTATCAAAGAGTTGACTCAGTTGGAGAATCTTTTATACTCAGTAAGAGAGTGTTTTTGTATCTCGTACAAAGCCCGAGAGAGAGGCGAAAAGGTTGTTTTGACTCCACTGGGGAGAATTTTGGTATCTCGTACGAAGCCCGAGATGGAGGCTATTGTAACTGTTTCAGTTGAGTGACAGATCCAATATACTGATTTAAAAGAGAAAATCAGTTCTTATATGAGCAACACTGTACTCAGGGATTTAATTTGAGGATCAGGGATATTTCCTTCTCTTTGAGGAAACGGGAAATCCAAAGGGTATCGAGACTATCCGAGTCTGCGGGTTTCCTTCCTATTTAACGAAGGGTGCTTGAGAATGTCTTTGAGACTCAAGGAATTTAGACTGTCCGTGTCTAGAGTTTTATCTTTTGTACTATGCTTCGAGAAACAGTAGTAGACTCTATGAAAGGACTGTTCTATGAGGATGACTAGGTTCTGTTCCTATACCTCTAGGAGGTCGTCGGGACAATTTGTACGAAGCCCAAGAGGAGGCTAGAAACTTTTAAGAAGCCAACGGGTCCTTGTACGAAGCCCAAGAGGAGGCTATCATTCCCGAAGGAAGAGATCATTATACGAAGCCTAAGAGGAGGCTGTGAATACTTCTAAGAAGCCGTAGGGTCCTTGAATAATGCCCAAGAGGAGGCCGATGCTTTTAAAAAGCCTGTGGGTCTATCATCTTCTTTCCATTAGGAGAGATAACTCTTTTAAAGATGAAAACCACTGGTAAACGTGCGAGGTTTACTATCCAGCGACTTTTAACTTTTAAAGGGGGTTCCTTAGTTAAGGTCCAAGATTATGACCGTAGTGGGTACCCAAACCCTGAGACATTCAAGGCAAGCTATCCACAAGGAATAAATCAAGTCAGGAAAGTTCGAGAATTGGGAAGAAACTCAAAGATGCCATTCACGGAGAATACATTCATCTTGGGGAGTAGAGCTTCTTGACGATTCCTAAGGAGGACAGCCGAAGAGAAGACTGTATCTGGTGCTCCTATTGGGGATCTAGGCGTCTATTTCTACGAATAAGTGAAACGGCGTCACCTAGTTCTAGACGTAATTGCCGGGGAAACTCGAAATATCTATACTATTATTACACAGTAGATATGAGTTTATGAAAGGAGACTTACAGTGAGCAGCCCCACAATACAGTTTATAATATGAAAGCAGTAAATGAAAGCGATAACCACTTACTCGGTTGTAGTGCTTCTATGCTGTTTGGTTAGTTGTTCAACAAAGAAAGATTGAAAACAACAGTATATTCAAAATCAAAGGAGAAAGTGCTTTGAAAAAGAAAGATTTGGGGCTTACAGCTCAAGGAGAGGCCCAGGGTTTTATCAGTGAGCGCACTGTTTGAATTTGTACAGAGGGACTTATACAAGTGACTGGGGCCCAAAAAGGTTTTCTGTACAAAGGGACGGGTCTTACACTCTCTCAAGAGGCCCAAAAAGGGTTTAAAGAAAAGAGTGGGGCTTATAACACGAGGGTAGGCCCAAATGATTTTTCAGTTAAAAATGGCGATCGCGTCGAGGTTTTCTTTTAACGCAAAGGGACTTATACAATAAGTGAGGCCCAAAATGTTTTTGGTTAAAAGGGGGATTGGGTCTTACACTCTATTAGAGGCCCAAAGTGTTTTAAAGAAAAAGAAATGGGTCTTACTACTCGAGGGTAGGCCCAGATGGTTTTTATTTTTAAACGGGCGACGATCGCGCCGTTTACTTGTACAGAGGGACTTATACAATGAGTGAGGCCCAAAAAGTTTTTGTACAAGGGGGGATGGGTCTTACACTCTCTCAAGAGGCCCAAAAAGTTTTGAAGAAAAATAAATGGGTCTTACTACTCGAGGGTAGGCCCAGACGGTTTTTGAAAAGGCGACGATCGCGCCGTTTGTTTTTTTGACGGTATCGGGACTTATACAATAAGTGAGGCCCAAAGATGATTTGGTCAAAAAAAAGGATTGGGTATTACACTCTAATAGAGGCCCAAAGTGTTTTGAAAATGATTTATGAGGGTTGAATTAATCCAAAACCCTAATTTGTTTTCAAAATGTATTTAATTGAATAAAAATTCAATTAAAATGATCAAAAATTGTTTAACACATGGAAAACAAATTGTGATCTTGGATTAATGCTTCAAAAATTAAGTATTGACCTACAAAATAATTAGAAAGCATTAAAAGTTGCAAAATCAATGTAGAAAAAATATTTAAAATGCCAAAAACAATCAAAATATTAATTCTTTACAAAAATATCAATTATATGAAATAAATAATATTTTTGGGATTTTTTTATAAAATAAAATATTTTAACATTTTTGTGAATTATTAAAAAAAGAATCAACTCAAAATCATTAAAACTCAGAGAGAAATTAATTTTTGAATCAATTAAACAAAATCACAAAATTCAAATATTTGAATTTGAAAAAAAAGGCGCCAAGAACAAGCTGAAGAACACACGCGTGTTCTTGGTTTCTCAGATTTGCGTTTTCTATCCAATCTCCATGAATACGTAATCATATCATGCAATCCACATATCATTATGCTCGTCTCAACCTCACGATCATGTCTATGTACTTTAATTTCATTTAAATTAAACATACAACAAGAAATCACGAAGAAACCTCAAGAACCCTAATTTCTGCATGAAGGCTAGGATTTTTTATACACGATTCAAACAATGCAATTAATTGAGGGAAAACATTCCATGCATGATTATGAACATATGGCCAAATTATTGTGCGAGGAAATATGCATAGATTGAGAGATGACCAAGTATGTGCTTACCTCCAAGTCGTGACAGCAAGTTCAAAGTGATTTTTGATTTGGAGGTGTTACAGATGAGTTGTGATGATCTGGACAGCTTCCCTACACCCTATGGATTGTGTTTGGATGGTTGGACTTGATTGAAATTGGCTGGATCATTTTGTGGTACCTCAGCTGCACCTTGTTTGAAAATTTGAGCAACCAGCTGGTGATTTCATGAAATTGATGTTTCAGAAGTTATATGAGTGTTTGATCAGCTCATATGTGATGTATGTGAGGTGTGTGAGTGATTGGTTTGTGCAGAATTGTTCTCAAACTCAAAACCCGATAGCTACCTTGCTAAGAAAGGCATTTTTGCCAAGAGAAAGAGATTTTGAGGAAAGCATCTGTTAGATGGCTTTGGTGTACTTAAACTGACCACAATTGAGCTCTATTTATAGTAGAGCAAGATTGTTTTGCAAGGAATAGTGCATGGCAGCTGGTAAGTAGGTTTGGCCAATGTTGGCAAATGAAAATCCAAGTCTCCTCTAGCCATTGACTAGAGGTTAGGGCACAGAGCTTTGGTCCCCTTGGTCTTGGATAAGTCTTGACTGATTTCAGATGAGAATGGCTCAGTCCATGCCACCTTTATGGTTCCATTGAATGCCTCATTCCAAATTTGAAGTCTTGTCCCTATTTTGGCCATTCTAGGTTCAACATGCTATTTCTTGTTCCATGGACTTTGGAGGCTTGGCCTAGTGATTGTCCCCTTTGGATTCAATCCTCTGAGGTGTCCAAGTGGATAGGAACTATTGAAATTGGCTGATTTTGGCAAATCGAGCCAAAGTGCAAATTCTGCCTTGCCTTGACAGATTTCAGCAAGGCAACTTGGCAATGTTGTGTCTCATGGTGTAGGTTGAATTTGGCAATGTTCTTGGCCATTTTGGAAAGCTCTTACATGATACAACAACTGTTTGAATAAGTTTGGTTTTGATCTCTTTTGATTCCAAGTGAAAAATCCCCCTACATTTGGCAAAAAGTGAAGGCAAATTCTGACTTAGTGAAAATTTCACTAAGTGTTGGAAAAAGTGACATTTTCACTTTTCAGCCACTTTGATCACTCCATAACTCAAAATCCTTAATGAATTGGAATGACTTGTAGTTGAAGTTTTTGTAGGTGATAATGAGGGCTACAAATCCATCTTTGGATGAGAAAAAATGGCCTTGTGGTTTAGGAGTTATGGTCCTCCAAAGTTGGTACCTTTGCCACTTTATTTTTAACTTAGAAAAATTTCTAAGTTTTATGGTTACCCCTTTTACAAGTTATCTCACTTTTCTTGATTTTTCTTGATGAATGATGATTCAAATCATACATTAACATCATTTTAGGGTTAAAAATCCATTTTGGTGAAAAATCTCAAAAAGTCAAAGTTGACTTTTGTGCACAGTTGACTTTTTATCAGATGAATTCCAAACTGTGCAATTCTTCAGGAAATCATGTCCTTGACCTAAATCAAACTTGATGGACATGTTCCATGGGTGTCATAGGGTATATTCAATCATGTATTAGGGTTTGGGAGCATGTCTTGGTCAAAAGTCAAAGTTACAGTTGACTTTTCCCTTAAAACCCTAATTGTGGTGCAGATGAAAATGAGACTTGTTGCTCAAGCTTCTTGGATTAATCCATTGTTACAAATGGATCAATATGGTGTATTAGAGACCCTCAAATCATATCTTGAGGTCTTGGCTCATGGTTTGTCCCAAAAGTCAACTTAGGGGTGAATTAGGTCAAGAAACCCTAATTCCTGGTTTTTTATGAATGCATCCCCTGAGGCAAAATTGACTTGATGCATGGGTTCATGAGGTTCCATGAAGCATATTAGGTCATGTTTTGGATCATTGCCTTGTGCCCAGATGAAAATTTCCATCTGGAGGCCCTGGTCGACCAAAACCCTAATTTGGTGACACTGTCGATCTTGAGACTTGATCCACCTAGAAGGGAGCAACCTTGTGCTTAATCCTTGAAGTGGGAGTCCTTTTTGATCCATTGTGGATGTTTGAGAGATTAGACAAGTTGAAGATCATGTCATTTCTTGATTGATCCTTTGTCTAAGCACTCAGAGAGGGCTTGAAACCCTAATTTTGATTGTATTGGATGCTCACCCATATTTGGGAAGACTAATGAAGCATAAAGGTACATCCATATTGTGATGATGATTTTCACAATGATGGGAAATCTAAGTGGTCAAAATTTGGGGTATTACAGATGCCCCTATTTAATCTTCTTGGACCCGAAGGTGTGAATGACGAAAGGATTCGGGCATTCGGGGTGCAAGAGGATTAAATATCGGAATATCCGAAATTTTGATGGTGGTTATGAATGGTAGCTTACGTATTCATCTTCTTTAGCTAAGCAATGAGGCTTAGAAAAGGTAAACTTCCCCTCGATCCTGGTTTCCTACCAAGGAACTGGTCTCAGTCTCTTTTGAAATAAACTTCCCCTCGATCCTGGTTTCCTACCAAGGAACTGGTCTTAGTTTCTGATTTAAACTTCCCCTCGATCCTGGTTTCCTACCAAGAACTGGTCTTAGTTTCTGATTTAAACTTCCCCTCGATCCTGGTTTCCTACCAAGAACTGGTCTTAGTTTCTTTTGTCAATAAACTTTTTTGACAAGGGACGCTATTCATAGCGGCTTTCCTTAAACTTCTCGCCGAATTTTCCTGGGGAGATGCCATTTGAGTGGAAAAAGTTTTGATGTCAGACTTGCTGGGGAACCCATTCGTCTGAGTTGTAGAGGTACACAAACTTCTCTGTTTTGGAGACGCCATTTGTCGATTCTACTGGGGAAAGCGAGTCTCTTAAGAAACTATTTTCATTTGGGATCTTTCATCATACTTTTCTCGGGATCTTCCCAGAGAAACGCCATATGATGGGGTCTAATTTTTTGGGGCCGATGACCTTTTCATCAGCGGTCCTTTTGGAGCAAAACTGGCATGCTGTCGAATCTCTGATCACGAGGTTTTCTCTGTGGATTTTCCTTAATCCGGGAAAGCAAGGATATCATCTTCAATGGCGAAGAGTGATGTTTATTGAGAGTTTTATTTGGCTTTTCAGAGGTTCAAGTTATCAAAGTGGCCAAGTGCCGACTCTGATCTAAAGATACACTAGTGGCGAGATTGTGCAGACACAACACTTCCTGACGAGGAAAGAACTGACAAACTCGATTGAGAAAACTGTTTATCACTAAGGGACAAGACCGACTCAAGTGATAGTGATGCAATATGAAATGTAAATGCAAAACAAATGCATGAAGTATGTATGTATATGCTGACAAAACAGACGCGACATACAGACTAATGGATGAACACAATTGGATACTCAGCCATCGCGGGGCGAAGAAGTACCGCTGATTCAAAATAGCAATTCCACCTTGCTTAGGCGAGATAGTCCCGTTGGGAGCTATGTTGATCGGGCTTAGGAGATGAGAACTCGGCCGAGGATGTCAGACGAAACAAGGTCTCTAACACAGTTGATCCCTTCATTCAGGCATACTGGCTTAGAAGGAGTACTTTGATTCTGCACTTTGAAGTTCGCTTACTTCGGGAGAAGCAATCGATGTTCTTCTGATGTTCAACAGTCAAAAGAAATTGCCATCTTTATTTTAAAAGCAGAAAAAGTTTTAACAAGTAAATTCATTTTTGTTTTATTTCAAGAATCGCTGATTAAGTTTAAACAACGTCGTTCTGTAAAGCTAAAACAAGCAAGAATTACAAACAAAAGCACAAGGGCTCAAATTTTATTGATAAGATGGAGATCAGCCAAACGCGTGATTCCAAAGAGTATATACAAAGTTAGAAAACGGTAATTTACAGGGAAAAGGGCTACGTTGAAACATAACGACCACTATCCTTCTACCAACTTTGAATTCGGGGCATCCTGGGCTTCTGTCGAAGATGACCTTTGACTGGAGATTTCCTCCGATAGATGATGTAACTACTGCTGCTGAGGGACTTGCCTCTGTTGAACATAGTTACTTGCCATTATCCCTAATTTTTGCCTGGATTGTACTATGAGATTTCCAATCCATCGGGATGATTTTTTTTCATGTCTCTAACTTTTGCCTGGACCGCCCTTTCGGGTTTTCAATCCACCGAGACGTTTTTTTTTTAGTTTTAGGCGAAGTATTTCTTGACTACATCAACATTCGTGGGGTAGGCAAATTCCTCTCCGTCCATGGTTGCAAGTCTCAAGGCGCCGCCTGAGAAAGCTTTCGTGACCACATAGGGGCCATCATAATTTGGGGTCCATTTGCCCCGAGAGTCAGTGAGAAATGATTGTATCTTCTTGAGCACGAGGTCTCCTTTCCTGAAGACACGAGGCCGAACCTTTTTTTCGAACGCCCTCTTCATTCTCTGTTGATACAACTGACCGTGGCATAGTGCCGTGATTCGCTTCTCTTCGATCAGATTCAGTTCGTCGTGTCGACTTTGACACCATTCAGCTTCGGTGAGCTTAGCTTCCATCAATACCCGGATTGATGGGATCTCTACTTCTATGGGGAGAACTGCCTCCATGCCATATACTAGAGAGAAAGGGGTTGCCCCTGTTGAAGTGCGGACAGATGTGCGATAACCGTGAAGAGCAAAGGGTAGCATCTCGTGCCAATCTTTGTAGGTTACAACCATCTTTTGAACGATCTTCTTGATGTTCTTGTTAGCCGCTTCTACCGCTCCATTCATCTTGGGTCGGTAGAGAGATGAGTTATGGTGTTCGATCTTGAACTCTGCGCATAACTCTTTCATCATCTTATTGTTCAAGTTAGATCCATTATCAGTAATGATCTCGCTTGGCACACCATAACGGCAGATGATATTGTTTTTGATAAATCGGACCACCACTTGTCGGGTTACATTGGCGAATGACGCTGCTTCGACCCACTTGGTGAAATAGTCAATGGCTACCAGGATGAACCGATGTCCGTTTGAAGCCTTGGGCTCAATCATGCCAATCATGTCGATTCCCCATATGGAAAAAGGCCACGGGGAAGAAAGAACTTTGAGATGTGATGGCGGTACATGAATTTTATCAGAGTATATCTGACACTTGTGACACCTCCTCATGTACTTGTAGCAGTCGGATTCCATGGTCAACCAATAGTACCCTGCTCTGAGAATTTTTCTCGCCATTGTGTGTCTGTTGGCATGAGTGCCAAAGGATCCTTCATGAATTTCTTTCATGAGCATGTCTGCTTCTGGTCTGTCGACACATCGGAGCAAGACCATGTCAAAATTTCTCTTATAAAGAGTGTCACCGCTCAGGAAGAAGTTCCCAGCCAATCTTCTGAGGGTTTTCCTGTCTTTTCTGAGTGCCCCAGATGGGTACTCTTGTTTCTGAAGGAAGCATTTGATATCGTGATACCAAGGTCTGTCGTCTATGACTGCTTCAATCGTGAAGATGTAAGTGGGCCGTTCAAGGCGCATAACGTCAATCTTAGGTATGTCATTCCATCGACCTACACTAATCATGGAAGAGAGAGTGGCTAATGCATCAGCCATGTGATTCTCATCACGAGGGATGTGATGAAAGTCGACTCTGTTGAAGAAGGGTAACAACCTTCTTGTATAGTCTTTGTAAGGAATCAATCCTGATTGGTATGTGTTCCAATCTCCTTTTATCTGATTGATAACCAGGGCTGAATCACCGTATACGTCCAAGTTTTTGATCCTTAAATCAATCGCTTCTTCGAGACCCATGATACATGCTTCGTATTCGGCCTCGTTGTTCGTACATTTGAACGTAAGTCTGGCAGTGAAAGGAATGTGGGAACCCTGAGGGGTAACAATGATTGCCCCAATTCCGTTTCCATAATGATTGACTGCTCCGTCAAAGATAAGTCCCCACTGGGAACCTGGTTCTGGCCCTTCACTGGGTAGCGGTTCATCGCAATCTTTCATCTTTAGATACATGACATCTTCGTCTGGGAAGTCAAACCCGATTGATTCTTGATTGTCAATCGGTTGATGAGCCAAATGATCGGCTAAAATACTTCCCTTAACGGCTTTCTGAGCGTGGTACTCTATGTCATATTCTGATAGCAACATCTGCCAACGGGCAATCCTTCCCGTGAGAGCAGGTTTTTCGAAAACGTACTTGATTGGATCCATTTCGGAGACCAACCAAGTAGTATGACGAATCATGTACTGGCGAAGATGTTTGGCTGCCCAAGCCAAAGCGCAACAAGTTTTCTCAAGCATTGTGTACCGAGTCTCGCAGTCGGTGAATTTCTTGCTTAGATAGTAAATGGCAGACTCTTTCCTTTTAGTTTCGTCTTGTTGGCCAAGTACACATCCCATTGAGTCCTCTAGGACTGTGAGGTAAATGATTAGTGGTCTTCCTTCCACTGGAGGTGATAGAATCGGAGGATTCAACAAATATTCCTTAATACTGTCGAAGGCAGTTTAGCAGTCTTCTGACCAAACGCAATCCTGGTTCTTTTTCAATAGCTTGAAAATCGGCGCACAAGTGGCGGTCATAAGGAATATGAATCTGGAGATGTAGTTCAAACGTCCCAGGAATCCTCTGACTTGTTTTTCGGTTTTCGGAGAAGGCATTTCTTGAATGGCCTTGACCTTGTTAGGATCAACCTCAATCCCTTTCTGGCTGACGATGAACCCTAGTAGTTTCCCTGAACGGACACCGAAGGTGCACTTGTTGGGATTCAAGCGGAGCTTGAATTTTCTTAGATGTTCGAACAATTTTGACAGATGTTCAACGTGCTCATCCTCTGTTCTTGATTTTGCAATCAAATCATTGACATATACCTCGATTTCTTTGTGTATCATGTCATGAAACAGAGTAGTCATGGCCCTTTGATAGGTTGCCCCGGCATTCTTCAAACCGAACGGCATTACCTTGAAACAAAAGGTACCCCATGGGGTAATGAACGAAGTTTTCTCCATGTCTTTCGGCGCCATTTTGATCTGGTTATAGCCCGAGAATCCATCCATGAAGGAGAATACTTTGAACCTTGCTGTGTTGTCAACCAGCATGTCAATGTGTGGTAAAGGAAAGTCGTCCTTTGGACTTGCCTTGTTCAGATCTCTGTAATCAACACACATTCTGACCCTTCCGTCCTTTTTGGGAACGGGTACGATGTTGGCTAACCATTGAGGATATTCAGATGTAGCGAGGAAACCCGCGTCGATCTGTTTTTGTACCTCCTCTTTGATTTTGATGGCCATGTCCGGGTGAGTGCGTCTCAACCTTTGCTTTACTGGCGGACATTCCGATCTTAGCGGTAAGTGATGTTCCACGATGCTGGTATCCAACCCTGGCATGTCCTGATAGGACCAAGCAAACACATCGGGAAATTCTCTGAGAAGCTTTATCAAACTTTCTTTGACAGTTGGACTGAGCAGTGCTCCGATCCTGATTTCTTTTCTCTCTTTTTCTGAACCCAAGTTTACCGTTTCCAACGGCTCTTTGTGAGGTTCAATGGACCTTTCCTCTTGTCTGAGTAGTCGGGAGATCTCTTCTGGAATTTCGTTGTCATTTTCTTCTTCAGCCTCGAATACCGGGAACTCAAAGTTGGAAGAAGGCATCGGATCGTATGTTTCAACGGGGTATAAAACAAGCAATCTGCATGACGTGATGATTCGTGTTTAGAAGAGATAGAGAAAATGTAAGTGTGTGCAGTGTATTTGTTTTACTGCTTGTTTTTATGATTGAATTGTTTTTTAGGATTACCATTTTCTGAAAAAGCAAAAAGAGAAAACAGCAATTAATGCGGAAATTACAGAACGACGTTATTTTATTAATGAACAAGTTGAATCTTGAAACTACAGCCCTATAAAACAAAACTCTGTCGCTTTGGGCAAAGCGAAGAGGGAAGTTTACAGAAAACGAGCCCTATCAAAACATCCGTTTCACCTGGGCAGGGTGAAAGGTTTAAAGATGGCAATTACTTTGACTGATGAACGACCTTCGGAACCTTGACGGTAACCCATTGGCGGTGAACTCCTCGGTGAATCACAAAGTCTGGCACCTTCCTTGATTTGTCTTCAGAAATGACGCTGATTTCTGGTGGAGCAGAATCGTTGGAATCTGTTGTATTTTGCATAGCGTTTGTGCTCTCAGCTGTATCTCCCCATCCAGTTGGCTGGATGTCTTCGAGCCTGATACGAGAGCTTTCGGGAGCAGTGTACTTGACCATAAAGTCATATTTTCCACTTGGTTGTCCCAGAGTGTCCCAAACTTCTTTGGAACTGGAGGAGTCACTTCTCTCGATGACGTTGACCTCGGGAAAAGCATAGTTGATGAATTCTAGTCCTGCAAACGTTGCGAATTCATCTTCATGTTGAGTAGTTTCCGAATGACCTGAGTGTTGATCCCATGACATGGTGGGGACACAGGTATTCTGTTCAATGATGCTCAGCTGAGTTTCATTATTCGGCTGACTTTCTTGCCCCAAGTTTCCTGGGTAAGGCTGCCACATTGGCAGACCATCCATCGGGCCATAGTAATTGTGGTCAAAGTTGTCTTTCATCAGAGTGTCTTCCTCTAATGAATTTGGCGGAGCACGGCATCCTTCCGGATCACCATCTCCGTAGATCATTTCGACATCTGATCTTGGTATAAATCTTGGACTTTCTGTAGGAAAGCAAAAAGGCATAGGCACCTCTTCCTGAGACATATAGCCGTCCCTGTTAAGGTAGGACTTCCATTCTTCATCTGTGTCAGAGGGATCTTCCTCATTGATAGCATGAACTGTCTGAGACACTGGGTGAAGAAAACCTCCACTGTGGAAGAAGTTTTGAAGGGGATGAAGACTTTCATCGTTAGCAGCTGTCTGGGTACAGGTTGCAGAAAAACCAAGACCCTTCTTTGTTTTATTGTCAATAGGAATGACAAGCCGTCCCCATCCTGTCGTATCGGTACTCTCGACCGCTTTGATAGCATCTTTGTATGAAGAAATTGAAGTTCCTTCTTCGGATTGATCGTTCTTGCTCACCGATAGTGCTTGGAACTGAGTTCCCATAACCTCCTCGGGTTCTACACAAGCAGATGATGATAAGTTGCTCACAAGCAAGGCTTGTTCCCCACAAACTGTGACAAGTTGATTGTTCTTGATGAACTTTAGCTTTTGGTGGAGGGTTGACGTAACCCCTCCAGCCTGATGTATCCAAGGTCTTCCTAATAAATAACTGTATGTTGCCCGGATGTCCATGACCTGGAAAGTGATTTGGAAAGTGTGAGGACCAATAGTTATGGGAAGATCAACTTCGCCGATAACTGTTTTTCTGGATCCGTCGAATGCTTTGACGACGACCTCGCTGACTCTCATCGGAGGGCCCTTGAATGATAATTGCGTCAAAGTGGACTTCGGCATAACATTCAGGGCTGACCCTGTGTCTACCAGTACGTTGGCTAAAGCATCGCCCTGGCAGTTAACTGTGATATTGAGCGCCATGTTATGACGGCGACCCTCTTCAGGTAATTCCTCATCACTAAATCCCAAATTGTTGCAGGAAGTGATGTTAGAGACAATGCTATCGAACTGTCTGATGGTTACTTCCTGTTCCACAAAGGCTTGCTCCAAGACTTTCTGTAGAGCCTTTCTGTGGGCTTCTGAACTGAGTAACAGTGATAATACTGAGATCTTTGAAGGAGTCTGTAACAGTTGATCAACAATGTTATATTCACTCCTTTGGATGAGCTTTAACATCTCATCTTTGTCTTTTGAAAAGTCGAGATTACCAGATTGACCGACTGGTGGATCAGGAATTTTCGCCTGAAGTTCCTCTTCTTTGTTGGATTCTCCAACCCCTCGGTTGAAGATTCTACCACTCCGTGTTACACGACTGACGTCTGCAATATTCACGACGAAGGGTAATGGAATTTCCTTTCCATTCTCAATTGTTGTTGCACCGTAATTGTAAGGGATCGTCTTAGCTGATTCATACGGTAGTGGCCCCGGTAGATAGATGACTATGGGAACCTTCTGATTTTTCTGACCATCATAAGTAATCTCGATCCGTTCCTGGTTGGGAACTCTAGATTCGTCAAGTAGAGGGACGATGGCAAAAACATCCCTGATCTGGTGATGACCAGAGATCGTGACAACATCCTCAACTTGATCGGCAAGGCAGTTCGGCGACCAAATGATGGGTCCTGAACCTGGATATGGATGAATTTCTCCATGATCGACCTGACCCTGAAGAGCGGCTCTCACAAGGCAACACCCTTGGTTACTTTCCGAACAGACGCTACAACTGTCATAGTTGTGTGGTGGCACCTGGCCACGCCCACTTTAAATACAATGTAACCTCACTAGGTTACCTTCCATTGACCGGACATCCTGACTTTGACGACGAGTAGGATTCCTGTTATTGATACTAATTTGCTGAGTATCTTCGTCCATATAGATTGGCATCCACCAGTGATTTAACAAGTGCTGAAGTGCCTCCTGGACAAGGGTACAACCTCGATCGTTTTCGCAACCTGCTTTACAATTTTGATAATCATGTGATATTAAGAATCCGAGTCGGACCTGCTCAGCATGTAACTCTACCAGATTGGTATTCATCACGCGGATGTCGAAGATCTGAACCATGTTGATTTGATAAAGATTCCTATCATGGTAGTCTTGGATCCATCCAAGGTCCATCTGACGCTGGAGGGCCTCTTGTATGAAAGAGCATCCCTGTTTGTTTACCGAGCAAATCAGACAGGAATTGTAATCGTGTCGTGGCAGATTATGATACTGGCTTTGCCTTGAGTGCATCGCCACCAAGTTGACATTCATCGCACGGATGTCGTGGTTTTGAATGACGTTGGAATTCGTAGAGACCATGTTAACTCCACGAACTCGGTGCTCCTGGATCCATCCGAGATCCATTTGTTCCTGTAGAGCTGATTGCACTACCGAACATCCCTGGTTGTCTTTAGAGCAGATATCACACTGGTGATAATTATGAGGTGGCACATGGCCATATCCACTCTGTCTACAATGCATCTTGACCAGATTGGTCTTTAACAAGAGTACATCGTGAATTTGATAGACATTGTTAGTCTCTTTCTCAATCAGATTGACTGCAGCTTTCTCGTGTTGAGGCAGCGGGTTCGTAAGAACATTAGGGTTCGTATCTTTGAAAGATAAGAACCCACTCCTAACAAGCTTTTGTACGTCGGATTTGAAATTGAGACAAGTCTCAATGTTATGCCCTGAACCTCCTTGATGATAAGGGCATGTTTGATCTGCTTTAAACCAAAAAGGCGGATTTTCCGGAACTGAAAGGGGGAGACTTAGTCTGAATGTGCCCCTTAGCCAGCAGTAACGGAAACAGCTCTGCGTACGTTACGGGTATAGGATCAAATCCTGGTAGCCGTATTGTACGGTTGTTGTTATATGGAGGACGAGCCTGCTGAAGAGGCTGTTGTGTCCTTTGTTGGTCAGGTTGGCTCTGCGCAACCTGAGGTTAATACATAGGAACAGGCGCGGGGCCGATAGCAGGAGTAACAGCTGCTACTGGCTGATAACGACGCCTTTGCTTTCCGAGAGAGATATTCCCAATATCTTGCTCTTTTTTCTTAGGGAGAGCACTACCGTATTTTTTGGTACCGCTCGTTGATCCAGTGTCTTTTACCAAACATCCTTCTCGGACGGCTTCCTCAAGACGTACACCCATGTCGACCATTTCGGTGAAATCACTGGGCGCACTGGCAATCATTCGGTCATAGTAAAATGAGCTTAAGGTCTTTAAGAAGATTTTTTTCATCTCTTTTTCCTCAAGAGGTGGACAAATTTGAGCGGAAATTTCACGCCACCTTTGAGCATACTCCTTAAAGGTTTCCTTGTCCTTTTGCGACATTGATCTGAGTTGATCTCTGTCGGGTGCCATGTCCAAATTGTACTTGTATTGTTGGACGAAGGCAGTACCAAGATCTCTGAATGTACTGATCGTAGTACGATTTAAACCCATGTACGATTTGAGTGCGGCACCGGTTAAACTATCCTGGAAGTAGTGAATCAGCAGGTCCTGATTCTCCGTTTGGGCTGACATCCGCCGAGCGTACATCACCAAATGGCTTTGAGGGCAAGAGTTACCCTTGTATTTTTCAAAGTCGGGCACTTGGAACTTGTGCGGGACTTTCACATTTGGGACCAAGCAGAGGTCTGCGGCGTCCTTTCCAAATAGATCCTGACCGTGAATGGCTTGCAGCTCTTTCTGCATTTCCAAGAACTGCTTCTGGAATTCATCCATTCTGTCAAACATAGTTTCCTTCTTACCAGAAGGTGTTTGTGGAATCTGTCCTTCCGGGACAGTGTGCACCACAGGGGGTGGTACCGTGACTACGGCAGTAAGTCTTGGCGTCTCCCAAAGTTTGTAACCTTCAGGAGTCTTGAGTATGCCCCTAGCATCTTCGCTTTCCCGAAGTTTGTAACCTTCAGGCCCAGCGGCTTCTGTTGCGATTCCCTAATCTTCAGTGATCGGCGGAACATATTCTTCCGGGATATAGTTAATAGGCATGCCCCAAGGACGATCTTTCGGCATTTGATACCTAGGATCATACTTTTCTATGATGGGCGTTGAGGTGATCTCTGAGATCACAGTTCTTTGTAGCTGAGCTTCTGCCATGGCTTGCATGTCGTTACGAAGCTTTCTCATATCCTCTCTCAGAGTGTCGATCTCTTCTTTCAACTCTCTGTTTTCTTCCTCATGATCATCCATCTTTTTCTAATGATTGGCCCGAGTATTATACGAATGAGACAGTTTGACTCTAGAATCGAGACACAAACGTGAGATTCGTAGGGAAGAAGAATACGCGATGTGAGAATGATGAATGCAATGATTATATTAATTGTTTTTTGGTTTAATCAAAATAAACTTCGACAATTAGATTGCAAATATCAAACGGTGGGGAAACCCCTTTTTATTGAATTCCAAAGGATTACAGAAATGGAAATACAGTAGATTACAAAGTGCAGAAACAGAAACCTAAACTAATGGGTCCCGAGTCCTCTTCTTTGACCGGGGCGCTTGGGCCGTTGTCGGGTTGTCATTCCTTTGCCAGGTGAAAGGAGCGAGCAAATTCCTTTGGTCATCTTGATTCTCTACAGCATGCTGCTCCAAAATTTCAATCAGAGCATCTTTCTCTTTCAGTAATTGTTGTATTTGGATACACTCTACGTCGAGGGTGCGGTACTTGTTCTTCCAAGATCTTCTTTCCTTTTGAACTTTGTTGAGAGTAACCTGAAGCTTTTCAGTTTCCGTCATGAAGTACATGACAATTTCCCTCGGTGGAAGAATTCCGTAACGAGGATAAGGCATTTTTAGCTTGAGAGCTCTGGTTTGTACCCAATGGAGATAAGGCTCCACCGAGACATAGTCCGGTTTTCCCAGAGACTCTCGTCCTTTCTTATGAACATATTTCCAAGCTTGCACTATTTCCATCTTTAGTGCTCTGTCACTTTCTCCTTCTTTGAAGAAAAGACCTTCCAGATGAACACCCAGTGGGATGTGTCTCATCGGGTATCCAAATTGACGAAGAACTAACATCGGATGATAGTTGATTCCTCCTTTAGTTCCTATGAGGGGTACGCTGGGGAAGTTTCCACAACGGTCAATGATTCTGATTCCCTCATAAATCCTATTACACCAATCTATATCAGAGTTGGTGAGGGACATGATCTTCTGCGACCAACGTAAGACACTCTTGCAATCCCAAAAAGCGGCAGACTTGGGCAAGTGAGAGATAAACCATTTGTAGAGCAAAGGTACACAACATGTGATCTCCCCTCCGCTGTACAAATTTCCCAAGTGTATAGAATGATACGCATCTGCGAGCAAAGTCGGCACAGGGTTTCTAATGAGAAAAACCTTAATAGCGTTGATATCGACGAAGTTATTGATGTTGGGAAACAAAAATAACCCGTAGGTGAGCAAGACAAAGATGCTTTCAAAAGCAGTCATGTTCCCTATACTAGCAAAGTACAGAGCTTTCTTGGTCAGGAACTGGGCTGGCAAACCTTGGGTGCCACCCTTAGTAATCATGTGAGTCTTGACCTCAAACTCGTCCAAATGAATTGCTCTTGCAATAGTCTGATTCTTTGGAATTTCTTCCAGTCCAGAAAATGGAGCTCGATCAGTGATATGTAAATCAGCCAGATGAGAATACTCCTCCAGCGTTGGTGATAGCTGGTAATCCGGGAATGTGAAACAATGATAAACCGGATCGTAGAATTGAATGAGCGCGTCCATGATCCCCTTAATCACATGGACTCTTAACAGTGGTAGCAAACCACCGTGCTTGGCTCTGAAAGCCTCTGGGTTAACGATCATCCTCGCTAACTTTCTCAAATCCCCTAGTTTCGGAACCTTAAAGGTATACTGGTGAGTTCTCCTTCTACCGAAATCCATTAATGCAATCTTTTTCTCTGATATTTGCAATCACAGTCTTAGTTTAATTTGAAAAACAGAGAGACTAGAAGAGAAATTTTTTTGAATGTTTTAATGTTTTATTAAATGGATGCATGAATGCAGCACACAAAAACATAGAAAAAACATGGGGTCAAAGGGTCGTTGTCATGAAGTCAAGGCTCTACCCATCCCCAAAGGTTTATACTAAGGTGATTTTTGTACCTGTACTCATTATCATCAGCTCCTCCCAGGAAAGCAAAATAACAAGCGGATCGCCAGCGAGTTGTAGAGCAATCTTAGAGTAAGTGCCATTCACCGAGAATAGATCACCTGCCTCAAATGAGGGTAGTATCGCGTAACAACTATTTCCGATAGTTTCTGCACTACGAAAGGGTTTGGCTCCTCAACTTCTCAGACTTAACAACCGGCCCATTGGCTATAAGAGTGAATGGGTTGCGTTGGTCAGCCTCCACTGAGGTTGATGGTCGACCCCGTCGCCATCACTTATCTTAAGTGTATACTCATTCTCACCACATGCGGCATCACACGCATTCCCAGTAGCAGAAAAATAAACACGTATAGCATTTAGGAAAAGCAGTATATATATTTGTCCTAATCATCCTAGACCTTTAAAGCTATGAATCCTAAGTTCCTGACAGAAAATGGGTTCCCCGGCGGAAGCCCCAATCTGTGGTTCTCAGCCCAAGAGATGGACCAGCATAGGTCAATCTTTCTCCTCAGCAAAGTTCCCATTTTCCGTGGAAAACGGGGATGATGCCCTAAGGTAGAAAAGGAGACTCCCCAGCAGAGTCGCCATTTTACAAGGAAAACAGACAGAAAGAAAAACAAGGACCCCACGGTGGGCGCCATTTTTCTGTAGCGAGCGATTTTGGACGCGGTTCTTAAGCGCTGGTCGCTCTCTGCGGTTTGAGCTTTAAACTACAGGTCGATTCATTTTTTATCCTATTGTGAGCTGAATAAGGAAGGGAAATAGATGTCTCCAATTAACCCTGCTTTGCATACTGAGTTTAAACAGCGGTCTGTTAGGTTACGGATGCTATCAATGTGGGGGGGCCTTTGTACTGGTTATTTGTATTTTCGCCAATACTATTTTCTTTCTTTTTATCTAGGCAGAAAGTTTCTGGCGGGGAACAAGGATTAGGATGTTAGGACTGGTGCTTTTGAATTACTGCTTTTGATTGACAAAGATATGGGATTTGGGTTTTTTGTTGATTGTGCTCGCTAAGATCTTTTCTTTCGATCTTATGCCTACGTATTCCCGTTTACCGAAAGAGGGAAATCAGAGCATTCGTAGTTCCTCCTATTCTATGGGAGGAAAGGGGTGTTTTGGTGTCTTGTTCAAAGCCCAAGACATGAAGCGAAAGGTGATTTGTATCTTGTTCAAAGCCCTAGATGTGAAGCTAAAAGGTCTATTTGTGTCTTGTTCAAAGCCCAAGACGTGAAGCTGAAAGACCTCGGCTGTAGAGAGAATTTGTCATCTCTAAAGAGGGGAGAAGGAGAATTACTTTAACCGGGATACGCGGATCCGAGCAATGCCATAATTTCCGAAGAAAGGGTTTTAACCTGAAGGAGAAGACTTTAACTCAGTGTAGAGCAATGCCATCTTTCCTTAGGAATTTCTCATGCTAAAAGAGGGACAGTGGAATGGATGTAGATGATCCAGAGGCTTTCCGCTTACAGCGATTAGATGAAGGGAAAGGAGTTGTTGATGTTTGTGTACTGTGAACGAGGCACAGCTTTGATGCTAAAAGGTCGATTGGATCAACCAGTGGTTTTCTTATACAAAGCCTAAGAGGAGGCTAATTTTCGCTAGGAAAATCATTATACAAAGCCTAAGAGGAGGCTATTTTGTGTCTCGTACAAAGCCCGAGAGAGAGGATAAAGGTTTTTGACCCAGTGGGGCATATCGTTATACAAAGCCTAAGAGGAGGCTATCAAAGAGTTGACTCAGTTGGAGAATCTTTTATACTCAGTAAGAGAGTGTTTTTGTATCTCGTACAAAGCCCGAGAGAGAGGCGAAAAGGTTGTTTTGACTCCACTGGGGAGAATTTTGGTATCTCGTACGAAGCCCGAGATGGAGGCTATTGTAACTGTTTCAGTTGAGTGACAGATCCAATATACTGATTTAAAAGAGAAAATCAGTTCTTATATGAGCAACACTGTACTCAGGGATTTAATTTGAGGATCAGGGATATTTCCTTCTCTTTGAGGAAACGGGAAATCCAAAGGGTATCGAGACTATCCGAGTCTGCGGGTTTCCTTCCTATTTAACGAAGGGTGCTTGAGAATGTCTTTGAGACTCAAGGAATTTAGACTGTCCGTGTCTAGAGTTCTATCTTTTGTACTATGCTTCGAGAAACAGTAGTAGACTCTATGAAAGGACTGTTCTATGAGGATGACTAGGTTCTGTTCCTATACCTCTAGGAGGTCGTCGGGACAATTTGTACGAAGCCCAAGAGGAGGGTAGAAACTTTTAAGAAGCCGACGGGTCCTTGTACGAAGCCCAAGAGGAGGCTATCATTCCCGAAGGAAGAGATCATTATACGAAGCCTAAGAGGAGGCTGTTAATACTTCTAAGAAGCCGTAGGGTCCATGAATAATGCCCAAGAGGAGGCCGATGCTTTTAAGAAGCCCGTGGGTCTATCATCTCCTTTCCATTAGGAGAGATAACTCTTTTAAAGATGAAAACCACTGGTAAACGTGCGAGGTTTACTATCCAGCGACTTTTAACTTTTAAAGGGGGTTCCTTAGTTAAGGTCCAAGATTATGACCGTAGTGGGTACCCAAACCCCGAGACATTCAAGGCAAGTTATCCACAAGGAATAGATCAAGTCAGGAAAGTTTGAGAATTGGGAAGAAACTCAAAGATGCCATTCACGGAGAATACATTCATCTTGGGGAGTAGAGCTTCTTGACGATTCCTAAGGAGGACAGCCGAAGAGAAGACTGTATCTGGTGCTCCTATTGGGGATCTAGGCGTCTATTTCTACGAATAAGTGAAACGGCGTCACCTAGTTCTAGACGTAGTTGCCGGGGAAACTCGAAATATCTATACTATTATTACACAGTAGATATGAGTTTATGAAAGGAGACTTACAGTGAGCAGCCCTACAATACAGTTTATAATATGAAAGCAGTAAATGAAAGCGAAAACCACTTACTCGGTTGTAGTGCTTCCATGCTGTTTGGTTAGTTGTTCAACAAAGAAAGATTGAAAACAACAGTATATTCAAAATCAAAGGAGAAAGTGCTTTGAAAAAGAAAGATTTGGGGCTTACAGCTCAAGGAGAGGCCCAGGGTTTTATCAGTGAGCGCACTGTTTGAATTTGTACAGAGGGACTTATACAAGTGACTGGGGCCCAAAAAGGTTTTCTGTACAAAGGGACGGGTCTTACACTCTCTCAAGAGGCCCAAAAAGTGTTTAAAGAAAAGAGTGGGGCTTATAACACGAGGGTAGGCCCAAATGATTTTTCGTTTAAAAATGGCGATCGCGCCGAGGTTTTCTTTTAACGCAAAGGGACTTATACAATAAGTGAGGCCCAAAATGTTTTTGGTTAAAAGGGGGATTGGGTCTTACACTCTATTAGAGGCCCAAAGTGTTTTAAAGAAAAAGAAATGGGTCTTACTACTCGAGGGTAGGCCCAGATGGTTTTTATTTTTAAACGGGCGACGATCGAGCCGTTTACTTGTACAGAGGGACTTATACAATGAGTGAGGCCCAAAAAGTTTTTGTAAAAGGGGGGATGGGTCTTACACTCTCTCAAGAGGCCCAAAAAGTTTTGAAGAAAAATAAATGGGTCTTACTACTCGAGGGTAGGCCCAGATGGTTTTTGAAAAGGCGACGATCGCGCCGTTTGTTTTTTTGACGGTATCGGGACTTATACAATAAGTGAGGCCCAAAGATGATTTGGTCAAAAAAAAAGGATTGGGTCTTACACTCTAATAGAGGCCCAAAGTGTTTTGAAAATGATTTATGAGGGTTGAATTAATCCAAAACCCTAATTTGTTTTCAAAATGTATTTAATTGAATAAAAATTCAATTAAAATGATCAAAAATTGTTTAACACATGGAAAACAAATTGTGATCTTGGATTAATGCTTCAAAAATTAAGTATTGACCTACAAAATAATTAGAAAGCATTAAAAGTTGCAAAATCAATGTAGAAAAAATATTTAAAATGCCAAAAACAATCAAAATATTAATTCTTTACAAAAATATCAATTATATGAAATAAATAATATTTTTGGGATTTTTTTATAAAATAAAATATTTTAACATTTTTGTGAATTATTAAAAAAAGAATCAACTCAAAATCATTAAAACTCAGAGAGAAATTAATTTTTGAATCAATTAAACAACATCACAAAATTCAAATATTTGAATTTGAAAAAAAAGGCGCCAAGAACAAGCTGAAGAACACGCGCGTGTTCTTGGTTTCTCAGATTTACGTTTTCTATCCAATCTCCATGAATACGTAATCATATCATGCAATCCACATATCATTATGCTCGTCTCAACCTCACGATCATGTCTATGTACTTTAATTTCATTTAAATTAAACATACAACAAGAAATCACGAAGAAACCTCAAGAACCCTAATTTCTGCATGAAGGCTAGGATTTTTGATACACGATTCAAACAATGCAATTAATTGAGGGAAAACATTCCATGCATGATTATGAACATATGGCCAAATTATTGTGCGAGGAAATATGCATAGATTGAGAGATGACCAAGTATGTGCTTACCTCCAAGTCGTGATAGCAAGTTCAAAGTGATTTTTGATTTGGAGGTGTTACAGATGAGTTGTGATGTTCTAGACAGCTTCCCTACACCCTATGGATTGTGTTTGGATGGTTGGACTTGATTGAAATTGGTTGGATCATTTTGTGGTACCTCAGCTGCACCTTGTTTGAAAATTTGAGCAACCAGCTGGTGATTTCATGAAATTGATGTTTCAGAAGTTATGTGAGTGTTTGATCAGCTCATATGTGATGTATGTGAGGTGTGTGAGTGATTGGTTTGTGCAGAATTGCTCTCAAACTCAAAACCCGATAGCTACCTTGCTAAGAAAGGCATTTTTGCCAAGAGAAAGAGATTTTGAGGAAAGCATCTGTTAGATGGCTTTGGTGTACTTAAACTGACCACAATTGAGCTCTATTTATAGTAGAGCAAGTTTGTTTTGCAAGGAATAGTGCATGGCAGCTGGTAAGTAGGTTTGGCCAATGTTGGCAAATGAAAATCCAAGTCTCCTCTAGCCATTGACTAGAGGTTAGGGCACAGAGCTTTGGTCCCCTTGGTCTTGGATAAGTCTTGACTGATTTCAGATGAGAATGGCTCAGTCCATGCCACCTTGATGGTTCCATTGAATGCCTCATTCCAAATTTGAAGTCTTGTCCCTATTTTGGCAATTCTAGGTTCAACATGCTATTTCTTGTTCCATGGACTTTGGAGGCTTGGCTCAGTGATTGTCCCCTTTGGATTCAATCCTCTGAGGTGTCCAAGTGGATAGGAACTATTGAAATTGGCTGATTTTGGTAAATCGAGCCAAAGTGCAAATTCTGCCTTGCCTTGACAGATTTCAGCAAGGCAACTTGGCAATGTTGTATCTCATGGTGTAGGTTGAATTTGGCAATGTTTTTGGCCATTTTGGAAAGCTCTTACATGATACAACAACTGTTTGAACAAGTTTGGCTTTGATCTCTTTTGATTCCAAGTGAAAAATCCCCCTACATTTGGCAAAAAGTGAAGGCAAATTCTGACTTAGTGAAAATTTCACTAAGTGTTGGAAAAAGTGACATTTTCACTTTTCAGTCACTTTGATCACTCCATAACTCAAAATCCTTAATGAATTGGAATGACTTGTAGTTGAAGTTTTTGTAGGTGATAATGAGGGCTACAAATCCATCTTTGGATGAGAAAAAATGGCCTTGTGGTTTAGGAGTTATGGTCCTCCAAAGTTGGTACCTTTGCCACTTTATTTTTAACTTAGAAAAATTTCTAAGTTTTATGGTTACCCCTTTTACAAGTTATCTCACTTTTCTTGATTTTTCTTGATGAATGATGATTCAAATCATACATTAACATCATTTTAGGGTTAAAAATCCATTTTGGTGAAAAATCTCAAAAAGTCAAAGTTGACTTTTGTGCACAGTTGACTTTTTATCAGATGAATTCCAAACTGTGCAATTCTTTAGGAAATCATGTCCTTGACCTAAATAAAACTTGATGGACATGTTCCATGGGTGTCATAGGGTATATTCAATCATGTATTAGGGTTTGGGAGCATGTCTTGGTCAAAAGTCAAAGTTACAGTTGACTTTTCCCTTAAAACCCTAATTGTGGTGCAGATGAAAATGAGACTTGTTGCTCAAGCTTCTTGGATCAATCCATTGTTCCAAATGGATCAATATGGTGTATTAGAGACCCTCAAATCATCTCTTGAGGTCTTGGCTCATGGTTTGTCCCAAAAGTCAACTTAGGGGTGAATTAGGTCAAGAAACCCTAATTCCTGATTTTTGATGAATGCATCCCCTGAGGCAAAATTGACTTGATGCATGGGTTCATGAGGTTCCATGAAGCATATTAGGTCATGTTTTGGATCATTGCCTTGTGCCCAGATGAAAATTTCCATCTGGAGGCCCTGGTCGACCAAAATCCTAATTTGGTGACACTGTCGATCTTGAGACTTGATCCAGCTAGAAGGGAGCAGCCTTGTGCTTAATCCTTGAAGTGGGAGTCCTTTTTGATCCATTGTGGATGTTTGAGAGATTAGACAAGTTGAAGATCATGTCATTTCCTGATTGATCCTTTGTCTAAGCACTCAGAGAGGGCTTGAAACCCTAATTTTGATTGTATTGGATGCTCACCCATCTTTGGGAAGACTAATGAAGCATAAAGGTACATCCATATTGTGATGATGATTTTCACAATGATGGGAAATCTAAGTGGTCAAAATTTGGGGTATTACACATCCCTATATATAGCCAGACACTGTTGCACTTCACGTAAGGATCCATATTTGCTCCGCGCCCTTAGAAGTGTATTATATGTCATATGAGAAGATGATTAACAAAACCAATAGAGATTAACTTGATGAAACATGATATTATATGGAATTTCTCGACAATTTTGGCTAAAAAAATAGTATATTAGAAAGAAGTTTTAGTCAAGTCTAATGTTGCAAAAGTGTTGGAACCTGTTGCGGTGAGAATTGGATACCATAATTATTAATGAACTAGGATCACATTTGTAACACCCCATTTCTACCCGGCGGATAATTATAAAATCAGAGTTTCAAAATTTCAACATACAAATGAGATGCTACACTTTCAACTTAAAAACGACTTCATATTATCGCATGTTAATCAGATACGTAACACTTTAACTCGGATGAACCGATAACAACAAAATTAGTCTTTAAAATAAAACAAATTTTATTAACTAAATAGCGGAATCATACTTTTCAACTCAAATGACATAACATCTTTTGTTCATCTGAAAACAACTGCAACATAACAAGTATTCAATGACATCAACTTATATTTCAACAACTGAAATATAACAACTATAAAACAACGATCATTCATCCCCCCGAGTGTTACGTATCAGAGCAAGACCCTCTTGACTTGCAATAAAGCAACATAAGGACTCCAAAAACTATTCTGAACTGCCACTGCTATTCTTGAGTACCTGCCCATTTCCCATGGTAGGGGAAATATCAGCAGAAGGGGTGAGATATCTAACAATATAATAAGATGTGTGATAAATAATATATTAGAATTTAGATCATATAAAATTACCACTTTACAGCTTATAACAACAATTAGCACAACCAGTCATCAGCATAATATCACAACAGAGTCATCAACTTAATATCACGACAATTTAACCAACTTAATATAACAACTTTCAAACCACAAATATAACAACAAAACCCTCAACAGGTTATAACAACATTTTCATAGCTTTCAGACAGTACCTGTCACAACAAGTCAACAATATAATAACAACAAATATATCATCACAACACTAGAATATGCAGCTTAGAATGTGACTCATACAATGCACATGCATGTGGTACCATTGGAGCAGAACTCCCAACTTAGGAATTGCCAAGTAATAGAGGCATCAAACAAGGCATAAGCCTTCAACTTTCAACTTTTTGCCAATCCAGGCCAACTTAATAATTTTGCCAATCCAGGCCAACTTAATAATTTTGCCAATCCAGACCAACTTAATATGTTATGCTATGCATGCGACAACAACTACAGCATCAACTTATTCAACAACAACACAACAACAACTACACTGGCCATAAGCATACAACTTGATATCAATTCCACAGCGACTTCGCAGCAAATTCAACACTGGCCATAGGCCTACAACTTGGTATCAACAACATATCAATAACAACAAATCAACAGCAACTTAACCAACAAATCAACACTGGCCCTCAGCCTAACAAATTCAACACCACCTGCAAATTCACTTATTACAATAAGGTATACAACACACCGTATCAACTAAATTATATTACAAACGTTCCACATAATTATTCGGACAACTCAACTATTTCCGGTTAATTAATCTTCCGCTAAATTACTAACATTTTCTACTCTGTACTGCTACTATCGAATCCACACTGTCACTGATAATACTACTAGTGAATTACTTCATCCTTGATACTAGCTCCTGAATTATTCTCCCATTAAATTATTACTACTGCTGCCACTGAAATACTACTACATATATGGTCTGTAATTTAATTAGACCAATTAATTAAATCTACTATTTTTCATGCTACTAAAATATATCTACTAATTATATAAATCAGCTACTATGGTTTTTCTGCTAATAGCCTCCTGTCATTGTTTTCAATAACTATATCTCATTGCTACTAGTTTTAAATACTTTATGTCTTCCTGCTACAAAATTAACTCTGCTATGTTAACAACTCTGCTAATTATTATCATATACTAACTCTGTAACTAACAATTCACTCCAGCTAAATTATTCCACTACATTGGTTTTGTCAAAAACTACTAGCACTGTTATTGTATCAATTTCTAAACCGGCTACTACCCAGTATAATTCTGCTAAAACATCAACTCTGCTATTTTACTAATAACTCTGCTACTTTAATATCCATTCTGATAATTATTAACTTTGCTCCTGAATTATACTGCTACTAGCTTCTACTATGCATATATATATATATATATATATATATATATATATACCGATTCTCACATTAATTATGTTTCTGCAAAAATATTTACTGAGTTCAATTATGCCAGACATACAGCAGACAGAAACCACAACGCAGAAACAGGAAAATGCACAGACCCGTGTGACCATCGTCACATTTTCATAACCTTCGTCACAGGTGTGTGTGACGGTCGTAATAAGGCCATGGCGGTCGTCACATTCCCCAGACGGACGCCCTAACATTTGAGACGGTCGTCCCAAGCTCTCGTTGCGTGATGGCCGTCCCACCCCCATGGCGGACGTCACACTCCCAATTCCTACGTCCTCATCATTCCTTCCGCTCCTGTTTTCCTCGTCCCAGTTTCACATACTCATACCAATTCCAGTTTCCTCCAAATTCCATATTCTGCTCCTCCGTTTCAATCACAGAAAAAGTCCAACCATCACAGTATAACAGCAACATACCGAATTCATACTCAATCAACATAGATTCAACATACCGAATTCATACTCAATCAACATAGATTCATTTTTATACGACTAATTCAATCACAACAACCAATTTCAGTATCAATTACAAAAATTAAAACACAAACAGAGTAATTCTACAACCCAATCCCATATATCATTTATCAACTACCCAATTATAGAGTCAGAACCCCACCCTTACCTTGGATTGAAGGTCGCTCTAAATCTCCGATTGGGTTCCCGTTCTCGCAGCCTCTCCGTGTTCCGTTTCCAAACCCTTGCTCCTCTCTTTCGTAACCTCTGTGTTGTAACTGCTACTTCCCTCTTTCTCTTAATTTCCACTTACTGCCACTTCTCTTTATCCTTTTTAATTCAACCATACAAAATAATACTCTTTTCTCTTATTGGGCCTACTATTCATACACCCCACTTATTACTTCATTACAACCAAATAATAAGGCCAACTAAATAATAATAGTATTATTCTAATACTATTCTCCAACTTAATCACCAATTAATTAAATATCAACTTATCACAGTATTTCTCGACATATCACAACTCCAACAATTCCAACAAATAATTCGAAAATATTTAATTAAATAATTAATTAAATATCGGGCGTTACAACATTTCTTTAAATGTTCACCACCGTCTTTGATTTATCCATATGAAAGGTTCAAAAGCGAAAAAACCTAGAGATCTAAGGTTCGGGGGTTGGTTACGCCTAGGGAAGGTATTAGCATCCTAAACGTCCGTAGTATTCTACGGGAACCTCTTGTTAGTATTTATGTTATCTATTATTCGCTTGCTAAGGGTGCTATGCTAAAGGTTGAAACCATAGGGGTTAGTATCTAAGTATACTCAACAAGGTATCGCACCTTGTGCCTACGTATCCTCGGGAGTAGAATCAGAGTAATGCGTAGTTCTGAAAAGAGGAACTTCTTGACGGGGTCAAGGTTCCAAGGGGAGGTAATGTGTATGGCAAGACACTACATAGAGTGCGACGACTCTAAAGTTGTAGGTTGGTTTAAGAGGGGTAGGATTGTAAATGTTCGCGGCGGAGCATTTACTTGGAGTGCGGCGACTCCGATCCTAAGGCTAAGATTCTAAGTGTCTACGGCGAGACTTGGAGTACGACGACTCCGAATCCTAAGGCCAATGGTTCTAAAGAGTTAGTCCTACGACGTTTGAGTCAATATTATGGTACCTTTCCTTTGGAATGTCGAGGGGGACTAACTTAGATTATTTGTGCGCACTAGCAAAGTGGGCTAGCTTTAGTGTATAGTGACCAAAAAGGTTGAATGCGATGCCCAAAGGCGGTCGACTTACATGGGTAGAAAAGGGGGCTCGACGTTGGATCGAGAGTTTTTATATTTTTGAAAGGTTTTGGGATCAAGCACAAGTAAACAAGGTAAGCATATAAGGAAAGATAACAAGCAGAGACAAGCATACAAGCAAACGATTCACTTAAGCGCGAGGGATCTAACGAGTTTTGATTTATTCTTAAGGTTTATTATTAAAGGTTTTTATTTTTAACTATCATGAAAGGTTTTATTATTATCTAAAAATTAGAGTTAAGTTAATAAAATTCTTAGAAGTGTATTATTTTAGTTTTAAAATTATTAAGAGTTTATTATTATTAATAATTAAAAAGGCTTTTTTAATTTTAGTGACTAAATAAAAGTTCATTACTTAAAAAAAGTTTTACTGATTAAAATTTAATCAAAAGTCCCTATTTAAATTTTTAGTTATATTATAAAAAAAGAAGTTTTCCTTTTTTTTAAAAAGAAGCTACTCTTTTAAGAATTAGAAGAAAAACTATATTTAAATTAATTAAACTAAATTTGATTATTAAAAAGAGAAAAATGTTTATTAAAAGGTTAAGTTGACCCTTTTTAAAAAACAGACTTAGTTAAATGAAACGGAGGGATCCAATGTGTGCACAGGAGGGAGGGTCTACCATAAACCCTCAAACCTCAACCGTCAGATGCACGTGCGTGTGATCAAGTGGATAAAAGAACGAGGGTGTAGGGCGATGATATGTGGGTGCGTGCATGTGATCACAACGTATCAAACAAAAAAGAAAAAAAAAACAAGGCAAACTGAAATGTCTTTCTCTTCTCTCCGTCCTTCATTCTCTCGTCACACTCGAAAGGGGTTTTGAAAACCCTATATCTAAATTTCCGCCGCTCATCTCGCCGTTCTCGCCAATCTCTCTGTCTTTCTCTCGATCGAGCCAAAATTAAACAAATAAAACCCCACCCCCACGATTCCCAACCCCATTTCATTAGCTTTTCATGGTTACAGATTACAACATGATTAAAGTGTAAAACGAAAAAAAGGAAAATGGCTGGTGAAGGTGGTGACGTGCATCTGGGCGTCGTCGAAGGTATCCCGTACTATTTTGCTCCTACGCTTTTCTTCTCCTTCTCCCTTTGAATATTTTTGTGTATGTTTCTTTCAATTTCCTGTGCCGTGAAACCGTGTGCTTGTTGTTCTGGTACCGTATCTTTGCTGTGTGTATGAATTCCGAAATTGTTGATGTTCAGCTTGGATGATGCGTGGAATTAGCTGTGTGTTTGAATTTGTTTTCTGGCGTAATTGGATTTCTGGTTGTGTATGATTTGTATGAACTGATGCGAGTTGTTGGGTTTTGATAATGTGAACTCTGATTGTATAATTTGAGCTTGATTGGTGTGATGAATTTCTGGTGTGATTGGAACAATTTTCTGGTTTCAGTGATTGTATATTGATGAAACGGTTTCCTCCGTGGTTGTTAGTGAAGTATTCTATTTTGTATGTTGAGTTTTGCTCTGGTAGTTGTTGATGAGTTGTTTTGGTTTGGTATGTTGATGAATGGGTTTGATGTTTAGGTGGTGAATTGGTTGATGAGTTTGGATTATCCTCTGATCCCCTTTGTGACTGATGCTGCGTGTTCTATTTATAGGCCTAGAATGATTGAAAATGAATGATTGAACTTGAATGCTCTTCATTGTGTATTGAAACCTGTTTTGTCCAATTAAGCAGGTTTTTGAAATCTGTCTAGAACATGTTATTGTGGTTTTGGAAACGTTTTGGATATGGTCTAAATCTGTCTGAATATGCTTGATTTGGTTTTGGAAAGAATTTAAACATTGTCTAGGTTATGTTTGGGAATGTTCAATGTTGTCTGAAGCATGTTTTAAGTTATTTTGGAAAGAAAATGAATGTGTTTGGAATTATTCTTGAGCATATTTGATCGTGTCTCTTTGAGAAAAATGCTTGTCATAACTTAACAATTCTTGTTTTGACTCTCCTTTTTAGGTTTGTTGTGTCGACTGGTTGTTAATGTATGAAACAAAATCTTGGAAAATTCTCAAATTCCTTAAAGGTGCTTACACGGTTATGTTTGGAAAAGGTTGGTAAATTGTATTTTGATTCTTGCATGATTTTTATAATTATGCTAAACAAAGGCTGATGTGTTGTACTTCATTGCAGGTCCAATAAAATTGCAGTTGCATTTTCCTTAACTCATCGCTAGCACCGCATAGCAAATGTCAATTGGCTGTGGAAGGAATGAAAGCTATCCAAGATTGCAACCTTAAAACTGTGATCAAACGGTCTGTGAAGTGGCCTCATTGACTTCCCTTAAGATAAGTTTTATCAGTGTTATTCATCACTTTTATACCATAGGTTTTTGTTTGACTTTGCTTCCTTTTTATCAAGCGAATTTAAAGATGGTGACGAATCGGAGAACTAAATGAAGCGTATGTTATAGGCACGGGCCTTAACTTCCAAAATGGATGCTTCATCCATCCATATGATTATCAACAAGTGAAGCATATACGGTGAATATTCATGGCGGTGGTGAAGAATCATTTTTTCCACAAGCATGAAGTTCCACGTCTCTCACAAGTGGGGCCTTAATGAAGAATTTCCCTTCAAGCTTAGTTTAGGATAGCTTTGTACTTTATCTTGCAATTGTATACTTTTGAGTTTTTTTTGTTTGCTAGTAAACTAAGGAAAGTCTTGGATATTGTAAATTTCTTGTATGTTTTCTTAAATTGTTCCTTGAAATGGGCCGGAGTTGTAAGGTATTCTTGGACACCTTGGATTTTAAATCTTGGATTTCTTATATCATGTAAATTCTTTGGAATATAGTGACATGAATGGATGAATTCCAACTGTGAATTTGAATATTGAAACATGGAAATGGTGTAGGAACTTTGTGTTTTGATTTTGTAATCATGTGATGAATCTTGGTATACTCTGTGAACTTGAATTTGTATTTTGGAATCCAACCTTGTAATTCTTTACAACTTGAGTCTAATATGACCTTGTAGTAATTCAATTGTCATTCTTCTTTGTGATTAATTTGAAATGTCAAAACCAGATCCACGTATTCATCTTCCAATATTAAAATTCAAAAATTTGAATAACTCTACTCATGGTTTGGATTTTTGGGACTTGGCTTAATGATGAATTAAATATTCAGAATAGTTTTCCTTTCCAAGTGCCTTTTGAATTCTCAAGCTCCTTTGACATTGGGTGGTGTTGGACTTAGAAATGAATGGTCTTGGGATAATAGAAACGTGACTTGTTCTAGATGAGGAAGCTTGAATTTGATTTAGAATTTCAATATAGTTCACTCAACCTTTGTATGCTTTGACTTTAAATTTTGAAACTTAGGCCTTTGGTGACAGAAACTCTCTCCATTATAATTCCAATAAAATGAAATTGCTTTAAAAGGGAGATACGCATATCAAGAGGACGAACGCCATTCATAGATATTGCAAATTGATTAATCCTTCTATCAATGGTCAAGGTATCTTGAACATTAATTTCTCAGGTGATCTTCAAACTTGCTTGAAGAATACGTGGCAGCTTCAAGAATGCAAATGTTCTTCTTGGAACAAAGGGCATGCGTTTCATACTTGAACCAAGACTTCTAATTTCTTCCCAAATTGAACTTTCATTGATAAACCAAAACTTAAGAACATAGAGAAAACATGCTTCTTGAATCTGAGGAGTTTACAGAGGGGGAAGATGCCAGTTTGCAGTATAATTAACACACAGCCAGTGGCTAGTTTTTTGGTATCAAAAATTCATATCCAACGGGTATAAATACTTAATCTCCTGTAGGGGGAAGGCTTCTGAGAAATGTGGAGGAAAAAGGCATTGGTAGTGGTTTAGGGACCAACAAAATAGAGGCACACAATCTCACAGGAATCCACACACACTTGCAAGACCAGAGAACCTCCACAAACACACACACAGCACAACCTTCAAGACCTTGAATCTTCAGCAATAGTACCTATATTCACAAATGAAACAAACAGACAAAACTAGGTAAAGAGGTTAGTTATGCACGAATGATTGACCGAAGATGTTATGCGGACGGTCAATGAATCTAAGGGTAAAATTTGGGGTATGACAGAACCACTATTCCATGGATTATTTAATATGAATCTCCATGTGTGAGGTGTTCCTAACCACATTTGCATCATGCATTAGAACGTATCAGATATGGACTTTAAATTCTACAAGTGTCCACTGAATCAAACTCACTATTTATTCGAGGCTTACATATTTTGTAGAGAACATTTTAAAAACTATATAACTTCGTAGATAACTTTCATAAAGCATCAATGTAAAATTAGTGTTAATCAAAGCCAAGGACAACATAGAATAAATATATGAAGGTAAATTTAAACCCTAATTTTTAAAAAAGCTGAGCCTTACTCCTGGTAGTCAAGATCCTGACAGCTTCTTCCTGGGTTCCTTTCTTCTCAGCTTTACTTTGTGCCAATATTGCATTCACATCTTCACCAACATACCTAAATGAAGTCACCAACCCTACTAAAAGATGCTCAAAATCAACCACAAAATCTCATAAATACAATAAAAAACCTCACAAAACCCTAAACCCTAAATACAAATCTGTAATTTAAAACCCTAGATTAGAAAAACTATTTTCCTATCGAAGATGACCAGAGGTATGAGTAGCCAAATCTTTTCCAAGGAGTGTTTATAGCGTTTGATATAAGTGTGTCTCACAGTAACAAAAATATTTTAATATCTATGTTGAAATACTTCGATTCATAGATCTCCGTAAATCCTCCAAGAACTTTGTAATCTTTGTTGAAGAAAACCAAGAGAGAAAAAAGAAGAAGAGGAAGAGAGAAGAAAAAAGAAGAAGAAGAAGAAGAGAGAGAGATAGAGAGAGAGAGAGAGGTAGCTGTAACACCCCAAAATTTGCCCTCTCGTTTCTAACTTTAACTGGCTTATGCTTCATTCATTTGCATCATTAATCATATCATGGCATTGGTTTTTGACACATGGGGTCAAGTTGTTTCCGAGGCTCAACTTCCTTTCATTCCAAGTTTTTAAGCAGCAAGCATCAGAAGCTCCGCCATTTATTTTTCTCGGTGATTCAGTACTAGACCGTATTTTTCCAGCCGGGTATTTCAAGTGCATGAGGGCATTCACAATTTATTTTAGGTATTATTCAGGCACAATATCAAATGACAAGTTTCAGAGGTAGAACAAAACTTAGAACAAGTGGCAACAGGCAGTTCTCCAAGTTTCCCTCCTTGTGGCGCCAAATTTGAAAATTTGAATGTGGTAATCGATTACCATAATATGGGTAATCGATTAATACAAGCGAATTTTGCCCAAATACTTCATTTTTCAGCACTGCAGCATTTGGATTGCATGTTGGTCATGTGATGTCCCATGTGCATCAGTAGAAGGATCTAGAATTGGTTCAAAATATGATTCATTTTCACAAATTAATTTCATTCCCTCCAAAAATTCAAACATTTTCCATTCCTAATCCCACTCCTAATTTCCATTCCAAACACTAACCCACACTTCAAACCACATTTTGATTCCTAACCTAGGGATTATTTAAATAAGTTTGCTCCAAATCTCACACATTCACCCGCATTTTCTGAATTTTCTACACATCTCATTCCAATTCTCTCTCAATTTTTCACTCTCCATTTTCATCTTCAACCTTCACCAAAGCTCTTCCATAAGAATTCCCAAATTCTTCATTGGAATTTGTGGATTCTAGAGCTAAACCTTCATCATTTCCTCTCATAAACCCAAATTCTGCACTAGGAAGTGATTTGAATCTAGATTTAAGGTTTGAAAGCTTTTTCTTGAAGCTACTTTGAAGTAAGTTCATCACATTGCATTGTTCTTGAAGTTTCTTGCTAGGAGTTCATTGGATATTGGATTTTCTTTGATTGATCTGTCCATTTTCGTTTGCAACACTAACCAAAGCAATTCTCTGCTTTGTAAGTTGGTAAACTTCAGATCCAAACTGATTCTAGCTTATTTACAGCTTTTGCAATGTAGATGTTTGAATTGTTGATGTGATTTGATCTATTGTTGGATTTGATTGTGGATCTTGTTGTTTGATTGATGCAATTGGTGTTTGATTACTAATATTTGATGTATTTTTCGTGTACAATTGCATACCTATTCATTTGGATGATTGGATAAGTGATCTGCTGCTGAAAGTGCTTTTGGAAAGTTGAATTTCTGCCACTGTCACAGTGCTAATCGATTACCATATATGGGTAATCGATTACCCTGTCCTTATTTCATGTTTTTTTTTTAAGTTTTCAAGTGGGTAATCGATTACCACAATCTGAGTAATCGATTACCATTGTGACAGAATGTGTTTTTCTTGTTTTTTCAAGCTTAATTGGGTCCCTTTCCACCGCTAAACTTCATGGATTGATATGATGCATATTTGTGGATTATTCTTGAGCTGTTTCACCTCACACGACAATATGAATGTGTTTCTTCGACACACGACATTTGGTTTCTGTGATGCTTGTCCATGATTTATGTGTTTTGCATTCTTGGTGTGATGATCGTGTTGCATAACCATTCGTACAATTGTGATTGCATTGTTCTTGCTGCATATTATGCTTGATGCTTGGTACATGCTCATAGTTGATTCTGATTCCGCAAGTGCATGATCGTTCGAAGTGAATGTTTTTTGTTCAATATCCATATTGTGTTGTCATATGCTTATGTGTGTGATGTGGTTGCATTTTCTTCATGCTTAATCGATCATCCATGTTCATTGATTATACATGTTTATGAAGGTTCACATGCTCATACTTTGCGTAAATGCTAATATGACCATTGCTTGCATTCTTGGTTTTTGCTTATGATGTTTAATCGAGAACATGTTGCTACTTGTTTGTTGTTTGACACGGTTGATGATCGCTACGTGTTCACACATTGTTGACCGTTGCATTTTCGATGCGTGTCCATGTTCATGATTACTTGTTTCATTGTTGAACATACATACTGCCTGTGCATTTACACCTGCCCTGTCCTGAGTTATGCATGCTGTTAAATGTGCTCATTCTGTCCTGCTGCATTTCACACCTGTCATGTGCTGAGAACATGAGATGTTAACTGTTGTCTTGCTTGTGTGTTGGAATTCACTGTTGTTCTGAGCTGGAGCACTTTTGTAGCTGCTGTTTTTGGTTTATTTTCTTGGTTTTGGTTTGCTTTTGCATGTTCCCTTAGGATTCCCTAGTCCAACTTAATTTTTTATTAAGCTTGAAGTATGATAGACATTAGGAGTTAATCCATGCATGATAACATTAGGTTAGATCCCTTTCAACCTCAACCTTAGATCCATCTTTTGCATGCTAACATTAGGATATAATTTTCTTTCGCATCCTAACCTTAGGGCCATTTTGCATGATAACATGTAGGACCAAGTTTCCCTTAGATCTTCCGTGCGTCTTTCTCTTCTCTCCCTAAAAAAAAACAAAACACATAATAAATACGATGAGTATTATGCGCCACGAGCCTTAAGTACATGGGAAGTGATAAGCGGGAGTCTCTCCTTACCTTGTCTAAAGTATTTTATATACATCTCATCTTGGGTCGATCTTACGAAGCATTCGATCTTATGTCATAGACTTTAGTGTAATACGAGTCTCAAACCAATTCAATTCACTTCTGTATAAAACTCACAAACAAAATGCAAATCATTTTATCTTTCGGTATTGTTTGTCAAATAATTTTCAGAAAGAGTACGCTATTTACGTTCTACCGCAAACAGGCATCACCCTAACTACTGGAACCCGAATTTAACATCGCTCATAAAAAACACTTATCGACTCGTATGTCGAACTATGATCGCTCTGATTTCCTCATTCTTGTCCGAATTAGGATACATAGGCACAAGACGGCGAAGTCTTGGCGAGAAACCTTCCCCTATTTCCACCCTTAGTCCTCCGAACTACGTTGATTCTGACTTTCCCATTTCATGAGGAAATACGTAGGCCTAGGACGGCGAAGTCCTATCGAGTCTCCTTTTTTTTTTCCTTTTTTGTTTCTGTTTAGCAGTAGAGATTTAGATAACACACCATTTGATTAGACAACAAGCGTGGATCCCGTTGAGTATAACGGACGCGGGGGGGTGCTAATACCTTCCTCTCGCGTAATCGACTCCCGAACTCAGGATTTGGTTGCGATGACCATGTTTTCTCCATTTTGAGGTTTCTTCGATCGTTTCATTTCCCCCGTCGGGATAAATAACGTCCGGTGGTGGCTCTGTTTTTCCGCCGGTAGTTTTTCGCATTGCGACAACTGGCGACTATGCTGGGGACTCTGGTTCCCTATGCGAGTCAATCCTAGCGCTTGTCTGTTTTTGTTCATTGGATGTTTATTTTTGTGCATTTATTTGTTGTATCTGTTGTACATTATTTGTTGTATATTACTTGCATTTTATTTGATTACTGTTATCCTATTGCTCTGCTGCTGCTGTGTTGTTGGATGGGTTGGTTCCATGAGAGATAAGCCCACTACCCAGGCTTGAGTACATACTTAGGATTAGAGTGGATAGTCGTTTGGCTTGCGTAGCGTCTTGGTACGTTTGGTTGACATGAGACCCATATTCCGACGAGGTTTTCTTGGGAGATATTCTGACTTGCGTGTCTTGTGCATATGTTAGGGTGTTCCCACAGAGAGCTTATGACTCTGGAGACTGCTCGTGGAAAATCAGTTGAGGCCTCCTTGATTGATGATGAGGGCCTGCTAGGATACCATGTCCAAGACTAGAACCCACATGTGAGAGGGGATGGGTTTTTGCAGGAAACCTTGAACTTCAACCTACCCGAATTTCTGGATTTCTTATCAGTGTGAACTTATGAACCTGGTCTTCTGGTATTCTGATTATTCCGGTATTCTGGGTTTTTTGTCAGAGCGGAATTCTGATCCTTATTCAGTTATCACATAACTCATCGTCCTTCTCCACCAACATGTCACCAAATCATAAAGCTAATATGGAATTATGCTTACTCATATTCTTCACACAAGCATGCATATACCTATGATTGGCATATTTCTAAGACACGTGTTATACCCCAAATTTTACCCTTAGATGTTATGTTCTTTTACATATCATTCTAGGTCATTTATCAGGCACAACTAACCAATTTGTCAGGTTTTGGATTTTTTTTCTTGTTTCTTGTGAACTAGGGTTGCGGCAAAAAATTTCAAAGCTGAGGAATCCTATGGGCTTATCTGCAAAGGCTATTGCAAGGAAGTTTTAGTTTCAAGAAGATATGAAGGAGGGAGGTGCCCTCATGATCAAGTTATATGATGGATTCATTTCATAACCTAGATACTTGTTTTCGTGTTGACTTTCAAAGTCTGTGATAATTTGATTATTGGCCTCGTTGAATTGTGTGCCAAGTTTGAATTTAGAGCCATATGATTGATGAGGTTGTGGTGAAATGGCAATAAGGTGGAATTATGCTTAAGGCATGTTGGATCTATTGATTGGTTTATGGGCAAGTTTGAAGGTGGTGATGCATGGTCCCTATTTGGAATAAATATTGCCATTGCCCTTTATGATTGCAAAAGGGGGTGCAAAGGTGTTTGAATGAGGTTTCTTGCTGTCCAAATTTTTACAATGACAAGAACGTCAGAATACAAGGGACAAGAGAGTTTTATTTTCTTTTAACCACATTTCATTTGGCAAAGTCACAAGTTTGGTTGCAAGTCCTAATTCAAGTTTCAAATTTCATCTCAAGTTCTGATTACTTCCCAAATTCAAATTCACGCTGAACTTTGTTTGATCATTCTAATTCATTTCAAGATTTAAGTTCAAGATACAAGTGAATAGTCCTATTCGTGTTCAATTTGGATCCTTCACATCCAAAGATCATTCACTCATACCCAAATCTTGTCACCAAGTATTTCCATGCATTTGTTTTGTTTGTAGTTTAATTCAAGTCCAATGTCAATAAACAAATTACAATTTGTACTTGAGTCAAAGTTACAAGGTGTTTCCAAATAACAAATTCCAGGGCCTGCTATGAAGATACCAATTTCTAAGTGCCTAACAAGAACTCATGATGCAAGGTATTACAAATGATTGTCAGGGAAAATAGAATATACACCATGCATCTATGTTGTGAACAAAATTGACCATACCACGCTTTAAGAGCTGGAAGTCTTGGATGAGCTTCCTCAATACTGTCCCGTCAATGCGCATCTGGAATGGAATCTGGATGGACTTCTAGACGACGCTTGGGAGTATCTTTATTTAACTCATATTTTGTACTAAACTAGAGGATTCAACAGTGTTACTCCAATGGGTAAAATGGCTCAATTTGAAGTGAACCGCACATGGATGGCTGGAATAAAAAGATCTCCTTTTGATGCCCCTGTTTGTAATTCTGAGTTGGTAACATTTGAGCCAGAAAAAATCTCCAATCCATCTGCACAATCCTGTCTGATCTGTGACATTTTGTGGACCTGTACACATAGCAAATAATCATTTCATATTACAAAGTTAATAAATGGCCAGATTAAGAGGATATAAGTGGTTGATTTTTTGCTTTTAAGTCATGCTTCTCTTATGGAATGGCTCATGAGCAATTACCTACTATCCCACAACACCAAATTTGACACTGTCAGCAAAGAGGTTGCTACAAATCTTGAAACCTGTCAAAAGCAACCAGTCATCATTCAGGTTCCAAAGATTACCAAGTGATCAACTCATCAAAAGCATGTCATATTCACAAACTATCTCATGTTATTCAATTTTATTCTAAAGGATCACATGTTTCATAACATTGTCTAGACAAGTCAGATGCATACCAGCTCCTATAGCCTGCTGCTGTTGCCTCATCATCAACGCGCTAACCACCAAGGTTTTTCTTGCTTCAACCTGTGCCTACCAGGTGAATAACCAGCTTTTTGCCCTTGGGTATTGTCCAACACAAAACACCTGCATCCAACCAAACTCACCTGTCACTAACAACAAAACAATCACTAAGTTACCAAAGCCAATTCACCAAGCATTCACAACAACATCTCACTCCAATTCTAGCCAAATTTCAATACAATTCCAATACACCTTGAGACAATTCAGATACAAGTCCAATTTCAGCTCATGAACAGTCCAAACCACTTCAAGTTTTTCTACCTAACTCATCCAAATTCATCCATTCACAATGTCAAAGAAACAAGTTCAATTTTTCAAGACAGTCAACAAAGTCAAACAAATTCAATGCCATAAACCATTTCCAATCAAGTTCACATGTCATAACCAAACTTCAAATTCATGTTCTATATAAATAAATTCATCTCATCCATATACAAGACAAGTTCATGCTATTCAAGCGAAACAATTCACACTCATATCCAGATCACAAATTCAATAACAGAATGTGAATCATAATGTCAACAGATAGTGATACAAGTGTGCCAAAAAACAAGAGGTCTTTGCACCAGATTGAGTCCACAAACAGAAAAACAAATTCAACCTAAGCTATGTGGGACCAATTTTGTTTTGGCTCCAACAGACAAAAATCCTAGAGGGGACATTTTCTGGGTACGTACACTACACCTCCCACCAATTTCAGAGTGGTGTTTGTACCTCTGTACCCTATTCTTCATCCACAAGTTTTCAAATAAAACCCTAATTCTATCAGTATAAAAGGGTGCACTATTCATTGTCATTCACACAAGAAACCCTGGCGCAGCTACATTCAAAATCACCAGTTTCAAACCTTTCAGAGAGCTCTCATTATAAGTGTTCTTTAGAGCTTTACATTGGAGTTCTAAAGAATTCTGAGCTAGACCTCTTATCACAAGCAGAAAAGAAGAAGAAGGTCAAAAGTTCAAGACAGACAAGGAAAAGGTTACCTGAAGCTTTCGCTGAAGATCGTTGAGCTTGAATCTTCGAGAGGTATACTTCCAATCTTGAGCCTTTCGCCTGATTTTGCCTCTATATTGATCTCTGAGTGATTTTATCGCTTCTATTGTCTGGATTTACTCGTTTTGGTAATTTTTTAAAACTAGGGTTTAGTTTGGGAACGACTGCGATTTTAGGTTTTGGTTAGGATTTAGACAAATCCGTTTCCGGATTGGGAATGAGAAGGAAATTTTGAAGGGGGTTAGTGTACAAGTTTTTTTATTTGGTTGTTGGTTCGCCGGAGAAGACGGCGGTTTCCACCGCGTCTTCATCTTCTCCGGCGACATTTTTCAGTTTCCGGCGAGGTTTCTTCTTTTGTTTAGTGAAAGAAAGGTACGCAGAGGGAGAAGTTTCTTGAATGAGCCATAATTCCACTGTTATGTTGCTTCTAGGCATGGCAACGGGGCGGGGCGGGGGCGAGTTTAGCTAGCCCCGCACCCGCACCCGCCTCTTCTGTAGTAGACCCGTCTCCGCCCCCAAACCCGTTTGAGGACTGAAATTTACCCTCAGACCCGCCCCCAATGGGGAACGGGTCCCCCGCCCCCGCCCGCAAAAAAACAACTTTTTTTTAAATAAAAAAATACATGTTTTTCTTATTTCACAAATCACCCGGACAACATGAATAATAACATCAAAAATACAAAAGTCACTCTTAATTTGAGTATATAATTGTAGTGTTTAATATTTAAACATCATTACAAATATTTTTTCAATCATAACCCTAAAATCAGTACAAACATTTGACTCTAATCATAATATTTTTAAAGTTACACAAACATGATTGGTTTGATTCAAGGTATAAATCACTCACAACAACCAACCATTTTTTGCAAAGTACAAATACAAAAGTAAAACAGTACCATCAATAAAAGAATCAATCCAACAACATAGAACAAAATATACTAAATCATCATAAAAAAATGTTTCAAATAAACAACAAATTTTCTAATAATCTTCATCTTCGAGGTGGGAGTTGGAAATAGAAGTAGCACCATTGATCAACAACTCATCTGTATTGAAAAATAAAAATTAAACCATAAAAATTTAAGTTGACAAATTTAATATAAATAGTATGAATAATACAATACCTTCATCATCAGACTCCATTTCACTGAGTAAAATGACATTTTCATTTCCCACGTTAGATTTCAAATTACCTATCCATATAGTAAAATATAGTAAAATGTCACTTTAAATTGACAATCTAAAAACAATTGTTATAGAGAGAAAAATACTAATCTATTTATTCACATTTCATATTGGAATGTTTTAAAAAAATGAAGCTAAAAAAAAGTGGATGGCTTATTTTTTTAAAAAAACCTACTGGCAGTCACCATTACATGAGCATGCATCACATTTCAAACACTTTAAATTGCACAAGTGGATGTGATTCAATTAAAAAGCTAAATTGTGCTTCATAAAAACTAAACTGGCCGGTCCAGAAAATAAAACCAGAAATTGCTCTTTTTTATTCTTTCCCCTTCTACAAATACAAAAACAAAATAATCAAATTAAAATTGAACTTTAAATTTTTAGCCCTATAACCTACTGGCAGTCACCATAACCAAATTTCACTTGCCAATTGTTATTAATGAATTTTAAGTTGACCTCACATCAAAAATCATTTCCAGCACACTAAAAATTCAATAACAGAATATCAACAACAAATAAATAAGCACGGTGCATTTCAAACATTTTTCCACATGAATATTAACTTTCAAAATTGCACATTCCCTCGCGTTTTCAGCAGTATTCCACATGAATATCAACTCACTGCTAAATTCATCCACATTCCCTCACGTTTTCAGCAGTATTTTCAGCAAGAAAGGTCTAGTGTAAAATAAAAAGTAAAAACAAGAAATGTCTTACCAGTATTTTCAGCACTCCATAACCAACTTCTTGCACACATCAACGCTTCTAAAGTGGTCCAATGAAGTCGACTTCGATGAGGACTTACGATATGACCGCTTGTACTAAATGCAGATTCAGAAGCTACGGTAGAAATAGGAATTGCCAATACATCCCTTGCAATTGCTTGAAGTGTTGGATACTTAATGCCATTCAACTTCCACCACAATAAAATATCAAAATCTGGACTTCTTGGTAAAACTTCCTCATCCAAATAAACATCTAACTCCGTTTTAACAGATGAAGTTCTAGCTCTTTTTTTCCTTATGACATACAAATCATAGTCTTTTAAACCATCATTACTAACATTATCAACATTAGCATCCAATGTTTCAGATTCACTTCTAGAATCATTGCTCATTTTTAATTGATAATCATAAAGCAATTCATAACACACCTGTCTGATTGACATAACTTGGAAATCAACATCATTCCCATAGAATACTCCATAATAATATTCAAGCAAATCAGTACCTTCATAACACAATATCATACTCGACAGGAGTATTGATATTTTTGTAATTTCATATTATGATCTGACAAATGTGGACTATTGAAGAAATAATAACACAATATTATTACATGCTAGAGAATTATTGTGTGTTTTCAATGTCGACCTAAACATCAAGTTATGATGTTTCTTGAGATTATGAGAATACTATATATCTCAGTATAATAGAATAAGACTTCTTAGAATTATTTTATATTTTGAAGTCTTTTTAGAATGTGTCATATTTACAGTGTGCGCAAGAATATATGAAACTATGAGAATAATAATCTAAAATTTTCCAAATTATATGATTGTGCAGACATGCATTCCTACTGACCCAACAGGATAAAGATTTATCAAAGTCCACTAATATTAAATACTCTAATTGAACAATGAGATATTATTTAATGCAAAACTATACAGAGAAGCGGTTGTATAATATAACATAATTTCGGCCACATATTTTGCACGTAAATAGAATATATAATTATTTAGATAATTTCACATGAAAGAATATGATGGTCATATAAAAGATTTACCATCTTCTGAGTAAGATCAAATCCATATAATTTTAAATAGAATATAGGATTTTATACAATATATTAATAACTCACTAAAAAAACAAAATGTTACAAATATAACTACACACATTTGAGAAACATATTGCGTTATGCGCAACGGAAAAATATTAAACTTTAATTAAATTTAATATTAAGAATATAACACTCGTAGTCATAAATTTTTATCAATAGCATAAGACTAAAATATCCTCGATATACGTCTCTATAAAATAATACTATATTAAACAAATAATATTTGTTTCTCATTTCTATATAATTGACATGTTAAATTCTCCAACTTAATCGAGAATAATAGTTGAATTGTTAATATAATATTTTTAAAATATTTAAACAAATACTCAATTATTTTCTCTATCACACACTAATCATGTAAAATAATGTCACACCGATAGGGTATGTACATCACTTACATAATACTTAGAGAATTGAAATTCATTTTAATAAAAGATTTAAAATAAATGATTGGATTTCATAAAGTATTACATGTCTTTAAAATAATTTCTTATTTATCAAATAATGGTTTCAACAATATTAAATAAGAAATATAAACAATACATATTATGTCACCAAAAAATTCTAATACCGATATGGTACTTGAACAATAATTTACGTAATCATAAATCATAAGCACATTGAACAAAATAAATTATATTAATAATAATATACCGATAGGGTATAACTACTATCACTATAATATTTATTATAATTAAAATAATTAAAATATTTTATTAACCAAAATTTGTATAATTATACCCATGATAGGTGAGTTACAATCATACGAATTAAGAATGCTTATGTTTTATTCAAAATAGTAAGATTTGTATAATTGTATCCACCATAGGTGAGATTACAATCATCCAAATTAATAGTGATTACTTAATTTTTCATAATAAGACTCTCAAAATAATAAGATTTTTTAATATACCCATAAATTTTTTTTAATGGAGACTCCCTCCGTCCCAAAATATAAGAGAAAAAAAATCAAAATCACACTTATTAAGAAAAGTTAAATCATAATAATTTGACTAAGATTTTGTTGAAATAAATTGTTTTGAAAGATGCAAAAACAATTCTGATTGGTTGTTGGTTATAGAAAAAATGAGAGAGAAATCAAATTAAATGTAATTTGCATTTAATTTTACCTTGAAAAAGATGAAAGTTGATTTTTTTCTCTTATATTTTGGGACAAAAAAATGCATTTTTTTCTCTTATATTTTGGGACGGAGATATAGCAAGAAATTAATTTATGAGAATAAAATAGAGTGTTGTAATTTTTTAGAGTATTCAAGAATAATAGTAACTTTATATAAATGCACATTTTATTATCTTTAGAGGAACACATATACTAAAAACAAATTTCTTCTTAGGCAAAATAACATTTTTCGTCCCTTAACTTTATCTCAAGGTCCAGTTTGGTCCCTTAACTTTAAAAAGTGGCAAGTTCGTCCCTTAACTTTTAAAATGATATCAAAGTAATCCTTGTCGTTAGTTGGCTCAAACGTCTGTTTATTCTTGGTTACGTGGCAGCTGACATGGATTTGGAACATCATCTTTCTCACACTTTCAGACCTCTGTTCTCTCTTAGGAAATAACTCAAAGAAAAACCATCTTATTTTTCCAATCTTCTTCGCCTGAAACAACCCCAAACCCTTTCATAACCATAAAAAACAACCACCACGCGCGATACAACCCAACCGCGAGCCCATCACCATCCTCAAATTCCCTCACGCCGGTGAAGCTATTGACCAAGCTTCAAAACCCTAACCACCGTGAGGAGCTTCTTCTCCGGCGAAGCATCCGCGAGCACAACAACAACAACGTAAGCTCGACAACATCCCAGCTCTTCTAACTCAACTCCTCACACCCGCCGCGATCTGTAACCCACAAATGTTCCCTTCCTTCAATTGCCTTCTAATCCAGTGTAGAACTCACGCAGTAAGCTCTTCAGGGGTTGCATCAGGAAACCGGTCATTCATGTTAGAAGTGATCTTACGGTAACGTAAGTAATCTGCAACACGGATTTTGAAGTTCCTAAATGTCTCGTACAACTCCCTTATTAAGTGCAAAGGAACTCCATAGTTTCTGATAAATCACATTAAAGTTAGAATAAGACCAGTCAAGGTTGAAAATGCAATCAGATCAAAATCAAAACTAGAGAGAAAATAAAGAGCATAAAAAAAATGGTGAATTAAATGATTCCCTTGCATGTCAAAAAGAGAAGTATTACTGAAAGATGCATAAAAAATTTCACTTACAACCTTGTCATGTTGAAAATCTGAACCCAGAATTAATACTCTTTTACTATCTTCAAGGTTTTCATTCCTATTAGCCAAGAATAACACTAAATCTAACATGCTCTTGCATTTAGTCTAACATAACATTCAGGAAGTATCAAAATCTCTAGTGATTCTAACCATGAAATATCATGCGAGTAGTTTCTCAAATACAAACCATATACATACCATATACATGTAACTATTAGAAATTTGAACCAAAAATCAATACTTTAATATCCAATCTGTTAATTTTCAATTTTGACCTTAAATAATTTGATTAGTTCGGGTGTGCTAAGGGAGCTTCATTTTTGTTCTAAGTAAACCTCTAAAGTGCTTCTTAGCTGGAGCAATGTGGTACTTGGTCTTTTAAAAAGCTTTTGAAATACTTTCAAAACAAACAACAAATACTATAGCTTCTATAGTGTTGTGTGCACATGTGTTATGAAGTTTAAATTATGCAAGGGAGTAATACACACAAGTGATCACTTACATGAAAATTGCCAGAAAGAAGCACATATACATAGACAAGTGAAGCAAATCCTTAACAAATTCCAAGTAAAACGTGAAGATTGGTTTCTTTTCCCATTGTCCCTCCATAAGCATGTCACTGACGTAGAAAATATATTTTACAAAAATTGATACCGTTGTTGTTGTGAGTATCTTGTACCTGGGATAGAAACGTATACTACGTCAAGACAACATGAAAGAGTATTAAAACCACACATCCTATTGCATTATAAAGAGTATTATTATAAATTGATAGAAATGTTTGTTGGAACTAGGGTTCAAGAAAGATGGGATTTGTAAAGAAGAAGAAGAAGAAGAAGAAGAGAGAGAGAGAGAGAAAACTATATTGCAGAATTGTGAAATTGTATTAACTGTGTAAAATTGTATCAAGCTGTATCAAATTACAAACTAGAAGACCCTTTATATAAGCCATCATGGCCCAGGCCCAAAACTACATTTCGACACAAACTCTTTATCAGCTATATTCGACTCTGTCGAATACAGCTGACTTACAATGTACAACAACTATTCGACTGAACATATACTACTTCGACCAAAACCTATACACCTTCGACTTCGACAAAAAATTGAATTACACTTCCAACACCCCCCCTAATTCATGTTGTCGAGACTTCTCATCCCGATGCTTCTCTTCAATTCGTCGAATCTGACTCTTCCCAGTGGTTTGGTGAGTATATCAGCTAGTTGAACTTCTGTCTTGCAATACTCCAGTTACAGCTTCCCTTTGTTGACTTGATCTCTCAGGAAATGATACCTCCTCTCAATGTGTTTGCTTCGACCATGGCTCATTGGATGATTCACCAGGTTGATAGCTGACTTGTTGTCTATTAACAACTTTACTTTCTTTGATTCCATTATCTTGAGTTCTTCAAGCAACATTTCGATCCATGCTGCCTGGCACGCAGCATATGATGCAACTACATATTCAGCTTCACATGAGGACAAAGCCACAATGCTTTGTTTTCTTGAGCTCTAAGATATTGGGGCTCCTTCGATCATGAAGATGTAGCCTGCAGTACTCTTCCTTTCGTCTTGATCTCCGCTGAAATCAGAATCAGTGAACCCATAGACTCCTGCATATGTATTATCTTTCGACTTCCTTGGCATCAACACACCATGATCAATCGTTCCCTTTATGTATCTCAGCACCCTCTTCACAGCAGTGAGATGACATTCTTGGGGTTTCTCCATAAATCGACTTAACACTCCAACACTTTGACATATATCAGGTCTAGTGTTGCACAGATATCTCAAGGAACCAATGATTTGTTTGTACAGAGTTGCACTTACAAACTCATCATTAGTTTCCTTCTTCAACTTTGCTCCAGTTTCTAATGGTGTGGTTGCTGCATTACAGTTGCTCATCTTGAATCTTTTCAAGATGTCTTGAGCATACTTCTTCTGGTGTAAGAATATTCCTTCACCTGTGTCCTTAAATTCCATCCCTAAGAAATATGACAACTTCCCTAGGTCGGACATTTCAAACTCTTGCATTAGCTTCGACTTGACTTTCTTTATCTCAGCTTCGTCTGCTCCTGTGATTAACAAATCATCTACATAGAGACATAGAATTATTCGACTGACACCGTCACCATCATTCACATACACTCCATGTTCAGAGACACATTTTGTGAAACCTGCTTCATTCAGAAAACTATCTATTCGTTTATTCCAAGCTCTAGGAGCTTGTTTCAAACCATAGAGAGCCTTCCTTAATCTGTACACCTTCGACTCCTGCCCTTTGATGTCGAATCCTGGTGGTTGAGTAACATAGACCTCTTCTTCTAATGGTCCATTCAGAAATGCTGACTTTACATCCAACTGATGTATCTTCCACCCTCGATAAGCAGCTGTTGCCACAATAATTCTGATTGTCTCTAATCTTGCAACAGGTGCATAAACCTCGTCGAAGTCGATGCCCTGTTTCTGCAGAAACCTCTAGCCACTAATCTTGCCTTATACTTGGCAATCTCACCATTTGGTCTTCGTTTCATCTTGTAAACCCATTTTACATCAATTGGCTTCTTGTTGGATCTTTCGACAAGCTCCCAGGTCTTGTTCTTCTCAATAGCTTTGAGTTCTTCTTTCATAGCTTCACACCACTTTGAATCACTCATGGCTTGATCCAAATCAATTGGTTCTGCTTCAGCCATCATCATGGCTTCTTCGATTAAGTCACCATCTGCATCAACTGCTTGGTCTGGAAATCTCTCATATCCAGATAGTCTTGTCGACTCAGTTCTTGTTCTATTCGATCTTCTTGTATTCTGCTCAGGTTGTTCTTCATTTCGACTGGTTGAAGTTTTATCCTGTTCACTTCGACTGGTTGAAGCCTCATTCTGTTGATCTTCTTCAAACACAGTTGTGACTGTATCTGACTCATGTCGAACTAAAGTTTGACTCCAGTCCCACCCTTTGCTTTCATCCACAAGAACATCTCGACTGATCACTTCTTTATCATCGTTTGGTGAATACAGTTTGTATGCACCAGTCGAATGATAACCTATTAACACCATAGCTTGACTTCGATCATCCAGTTTTGTTCTCAATTGTTCAGGTACATGCCTGAAGCATATTGATCCAAAAACTCTAAGATGACTAACATTTGGTTTCTCACCTGTCCAAGCTTCATAAGGAGTCTTCTCGACTAGCTTCTTTGCTGGACATCTATTCAGAATGTATACTGCTGTCGAAGCTGCTTCAGCCCAAAATCTCTTTGGTACCTCTTTAGCCTTCAACATACTTCTCGTCATATTCAGTACACTTCTATTCTTCCTCTCAGCTATGCCATTATGTTGAGGTGTATAGGGTGCAATAACCTCATGCTCTATACCTTCCTCTTCACAAAATCTGGCAAACTCTCGAGAGACATATTCGCCACCACCATCAGTTCTCAGTTTCTTTAGCTTGCAACCACTTTGCTTTTCGACAAGCAACTTAAACTTCTTGAACTTTGTGAATACTTCATTCTTACTTTCAATCATATAAATCCACATATATCTGGTGAATTCATCAATGAAAGTTAAGAAGTAACGCTTACCACCATTTGACCTAACTTCAAAAGGTCCACACACATCAGAATGAACTAGCTCCAGTTTTTGCCTTGATCTTATGGGCAAGTCATGTTTGAATGCTTTTCTGGCCTGCTTTGCTTTGCAACATTCTTCACATACCTGCTTTGGTTCCTTCAACTGCGGTAAACCAAACACCATTCTTTTCTGGTTGAGCATGCCTAAACTTTTGAAGTTTAGATGTTGTTGTTCCGTTTGCCATTAGATTCTCTCTGAATCGCAACCGGGCTCTGTAATACCAATTTGTTGGAACTAGGGTTCAAGAAAGATGGGATTTGTAAAGAAGAAGAAGAAGAAGAGAGAGAGAAAACTATATTGCAGAATTGTGAAATTGTATTAACTGTGTAAAACTGTATCAAGCTGTATCAAATTACAAACTAGAAGACCCTTTATATAAGCCATCACGGCCCAGGCCCAAAACTACATTTCGACACAAACTATTTATCAGTTATATTCCACTCTGTCGAATACAGCTGACTTACAATGTACAACAACTATTCGACTGAACATATACTACTTCGACCAAAACCTATACACCTTCGACTTCGCCAAAACATTGAATTACACTTCCAACAATGTTAACTTCTGGATACCACAGAAAACACCAAATATCATATACAATTGACATTGTGTATAAATTAAACTTTCTTCATATAAATTTCAACTATAATGGAGTTTTTAATATATTAAAATGTACAAGTTTGATTTGTTCCATACAACAGAATTAAAAGTAAGGCATTCTCATCCACCAGAAATCATGTCAAAGCCATAAACACAAACTACAAATTTGAATGATATAGGTATTGAGCTCTCTTTTTCCGTTCTGCTTCTGCTTGCATCTCCATAGCTGATTTCATTCCACATGGAGGAGAGATATCCCCTGTAGAAAGACAACAATGACACCTAGAAATACGTGGCATCTGATTTCAACCTTTGACTAACGGAACCAGACGAAAGGATAAACGTGACACCATTTTAAAAGATAAGGGACGAACTTGCCATTTTTAAAGTTAAGAGACCAAACTGAATCCTGTGCCAAAATTAAGAGACGAAAAAAGTTATTTTGTCTTTCTTTTTATATGTAATTATATAATATGTCACAAGATATTTAAAATAATAATCAAAATACGAAAGTGTGACATTATATTATGAATGGAGTTAAGGAGCATTAATGACTTCCAAGTATCATGTGATTTGACACAATTTCGTCTCTTGCTGAGCATGTGACTTTCATCTTTATAATTAGAGTCATAAATTTAGCTCAACATGGTTCGTAACATCAGAGAAAACCATAATAATAACAATTCACATTTCAAAATTTAGCTCCATTTAAAATCAGTATGAGTAAAATATAATAATAATAATAATTATTCATCACATTTAATTTCAGAATCAAATAAATATACTGATTTGAATATACATAAAATTTGAACATATATAAAATCATAATTTTATTTTATAAATAAAATAAAATATTTAATGTTTTTTTTTTAAAATTTTGAATAAAATCAATTTATTAATGACTCATTAAATAGAAGAATGAAACATATCTAATTGTCACAGACCAATGAAATAATGAATATCATTTAGAATAATAGAGACAGAAATAGAGAATTTTATATGTAGAATTACAAATAATTTTGAAATAAATCTATATCGGTAAGTTTTAAAAGAAATGAATAAATAAAATGCACACTTATAATTCACGCTATTTAATGCATGAGTTATATTGATTTTGATTTGGGAGACATTTTGGGCAAGAGAATATTTGAATCTAAGAATGAAGCAAAGAACAAAAAGTTCTTACTTCTAGGCACATGCTTACAAAAGGTTTGAATGTGTTTTGTTTCAATGATTCATCAAAATTTGATGGATTATTATTTAATATAGACAGGCCGGCCCAACACATATTAAGATCTGAGGCCGATTTTAAAATGAGGCCTTTTTAAGGTAATAACATTTTTTATTTAAAATTTTATTTTATAATTTTTTTAGATATAAAATCATTTATTAAATTATTATAATCATTTATTATTGTAATCAATTTCATTTACTATATTAGCTATATTCTTTCACGTTTTTCTTTGTTTGATAATTTTTTAATATAAAATGAGGAAGAAAAATGTTTTAAGGATTCATTCTTCATAAAATCTATATCGATAACTTAAGGGGACATTCCCCTACTATTAAATCTCTTAAATTTATATTAATATTTAGCCACTGGTTTAGATCACATATATTTTTAGCGGTGTCTGCACTATCAAATTCTTCTATTAATAAATTATTATATATGTTTTCTTCGTTATCTAAGTTTTTAATTTCATCTATATTGTTAAGTTTTTCTACTCAATATACATTTTCATTTTCGTGACCATTGGTGGAACATAAAGCATAGAGCCAGCACATTCTGCTGGCCAGTGTCCATCATGAGCTTGAATTGAGGAATAGAATCTGATAGTCCTGCTAATGGTGCAAATCAATGCTTCCTCTGTTATAATATCAGTTTCTCTTAGTTTTACTGCTGGAGGAATTGGACCCCATTGATTCTCCTTTTTGAACTGCATGAAATAAATATTTATGCAAACATTTTTTTTTATAAGCAACTGAATATATATTAAAGGAGGACTAAGGGGCCTCCAACCCAACTAAAGAATTATAATTGACAATCCAGCCAATACAATTCTAACCTACAAGAAGTCAATAGGACATTTATACCAATTGTAAAAATTGCACTTTTTTGACCGTAAAATGCCTACATCCAACCACCTCCAAGAAAACAAGAGAATTCTGTTAAAAATTACAGCAACACTACCAATCTCATCATTGAATAAAATTTGGTTTCTACTCCTCCAAATACACCAGCAAGTAATATACCAAATGAAACAAGCAGATGAGTAAATACATTTACCAATCAAGCATAAATACCAAGCCAAAACATGTTGACAGTAATTAACTACATTTAACCAAGGGATACCCACCCAATCTGTCACCTTATTCTAAACTATCTTGATAATTAGGCAAGAGAAGAATACATGAGAAATATATTCTACTTCATTAAATCAAAAAAACACAAACATGTTCATGGATGTTTGTAATAATCCCTCTTGCTGTCAAATTTGCTCTTGTAGGCAGCCTATCGTGAATTAACCTCCAACTGAATAATTTGACTTTCAAAGGCATCTTGGTATTCCACATAATATCCAATGCCACCTTGGATGAGGTATCCAAGGCATCCTGCCAGCCAACATGAACGAGTTGATGATAGAAACATTTCACAGTATATGAGTTACACACACCAGAAGGCCACGAGAAAACATCCGCAGCCGACGCCACTTCTACCAAAACTTGCAGAATTCCATTCACTTCCTCTTGCAGAGTATTACTCTCTACAACAGAACCAATATCCCAATGCCAAACCGCATCCACCAAGGCCCCCATTTCACTAACCACACAAAATTTTGTTTCCGACGCCTCATAAAGCCGCGAGAATAGCAGCATAAAACACTCTACCCATTTCATTAACTAAAACGGGATACAATTGCTATCCCACAATTTGCAGAATAGCAAACTGATAAAATCCCCCCTCAACTGAACCTCTCGCCTCCAATAAATCCCTCCACCAACGAGAATCAAAGCGAGAATAACCACAAGCATCATAACTTAAAATTCTACGAGCTAAATTCCCATACCGATAAGTTAAGATATCTCGCCATAACGCAATATTTTCCGATAACATTCTCCATAACCATTTTGAAATCAAGGCCAAATTAAACCTTCCAACATGTTTGATACCAAGCCCTCCACACTCTTTTGATTTACAAATATTATTCCAGCTAATCCACAGTATACCTTTTTTATCCAATGAACCAGCGCAAAGAAAATTCCTTTGAATAGAAATTATCTCCTTCACCACATGCCTTGGGGCCTTAAAGAATTATAGGTGGTGAATTGGTAAGTTAGTCAACACATAATTAATTAACGTAACTCTACCCCCATTGTTAAAAGTCTTCCCTTCCAAGTTGATAGTCTTGTCCTAAAGCAAGAAATAACGGGGTTCCAAAAGGAGACCATTCTATGATTCCCACCAACTTTCAAACCAAAGAATTTGAATGGAGGCACCCCAGATCTACACAACAGAAAAATGGATTGCTGCCTTTACAAGCTAAGAATCCAAACCAACTCCAAACAGACAGCTTTTTGAGAAGTTTATCTTCAAACCTAAAACCATTTCAAACCCACATAGTATACCCCATAATATAGACAACTCATTATTGCAAACCAAGAGAGTATCATCCGCAAACTGTATTGGAGATGGAGGAGTTTGCAACATTCATTGAAATTATGGAACTCGTAGATCTACCCGCGGTGGGAAATTATAGTCAATATTCTTATTTTGACATGAAAAGTGAAGCTTACATATAGTCAATTATATTCTTATTGACAGTATGTGGCTTTTACTCTTATTTTGAGGAATTTTTTATGTTAAAAATTTTGTATCCATTTTGTACAGTTATCTTGTTTCTATGCAGTCAAATATTTTTTGTTGCTTCTCATAGGTTCTTATAAATTTAGAGATGGATGAAAATATAAAAATAAATGAAGTGTTTTACACATTCAAATTATATATTTCAAATCTGATCAACACAAACATTTAACATTTATGATATATGGTCTAGATCGCATTGGTAATTTTTTTAGACTACAATACACAATAAATTGAATAAATTTGGTTCATTTTTGTTGAAAACACATAATAATGAAATCTTAATCATATTCAGTTGAAATAAACTATAACCTAGTTGAACTTTACTACAACAAGGAGAAATTCAATCTCTTTATAATAAATGTTGTGTTAGTATTGGTTGAAAATATATATGTTGAAGAAGTTCTACATCACTTAATTTTGTAAAGTAATAGGAAATCCAAAACTATATAATGGATTCAAAATCTTCATTATAAAATACACCAGTGAAAAACACTTTAAACTTGTATTTGATTTTTTTTTTTATGTTCTCTTACACTCATGTGTTAGAGTGATGTGAGATGTAGACAAATATATTTTTTGAGGAGTGGTGTATTGAAGGTTTGTGGATATTTAAGGGTAAATTATGTGTTGTAACAATTTTTAAATAGTGATATTCTGTGATTGTCATTTGAAAATGTTCATGGTTTTTTCTCTGGTTTTGGAGTTTTCCATTATTTCCTTGTGTTGTGATTGTGTCTTTTATTTTTCTCTTTCATAGTATTTTCCAATAACTTGTATTAGAGTTTTTTAGTTCGACCCAGATATATGAGTTCTTAGTATACTCTGTGGGTGTAGTTTTTTCTGATCTTCCTCCTCAAAAAATAATGTGGTGTTGTGAAAGAGATATTGAGTTGCAATCACAAGCTACGTTGTGCAGTTTGAGATTGAAAAAATTGATGGAAGAATTGTTTTTGACTTGTGAAAAATTCAAGTCAAAGATATGTTGATATAATCAGGATTATACAAGGTGTTTCTTAGTGGTTAGTACATGAGCATTGGTTGACATTGATACAAGATGTACTATGATATTATGTTGGTGGTTGAAGAACTTCATGCCAACATGGAAGTACACCACAAGTTTTCAAACTGACTTTAAACATGTTGAAATTTTTAGAGTGGTTTATCTTCAAGTGAATTATACCATTTTTTGGTAGAGTACGATAGTTTTAGAACTATGGTTTTTGGTGAACACAATGTAAAAATTCTTGAGGTGGTATAACTTCAACTGATTATACTTTTTATGATGCAATAATTATTGACGAAGATAATGAAAGCTGATGTATTATTTTCAATCAAGGTGGAGATTGTTGGGGTTGATTGAAAATATATATGTCGAAGAAGTTATGTATGATGTAGTTGTGTAAAGGAAGAGTGAATCCAAAACTATATAATGAATTCAAGTTTTTCATTATAAAATGCATCAGTGAAAACACATTAAGTTTGCATTTTAATTTTTTTTTTTATGTTTTCTTATACTTAAGTGTTGTGAGATGTAGTTAATATTTGTTTTGACGAGTGTGAGTGTACTAGAGGTTTGTGGATGATTGAGGATAAATTATGTTTTGTAACAATTTTTATTAGTGATATTCTCTAGTTGTCATTTCACATCGACCGTGATTTTTCTTCAGTTTTAGAGTTTCTATGTTATGTCATTGTGTTATAACCGTGTCTTTTATTTTTCTCTTTGTCGATTTTTCTCTTTATCTTACCATATGTGATTCAAAGAACAAACTGAACCAACTAAATTATTATCTCAATTACAAAGATACAATATGAATTAATAATGTTAAGTACCTTTGTCTTTCCATTAACTCAAATGGACATGTTCATTTCACTAACATACAACCTCACATCACAATGATGTGAAAATTATGTTATCAACATTTGAGTATCATTCAAAGACCCCGATCGAGTTAGATGTTACCTAATCAAATATATTCATGATATCTATTTAAGCTATATTTATCACATAACATATGAAAAAAAAATCGCAGTATGCATACTGATTATCCATGAAGAAACTAGTTTGTAACATTCACGATCTTATATATATATATATATTATGTTACTGTTCTTTATGTATTATGTTGTTGTTAATGTCATATTTAAAGCCGTCAAAATGGGATAGTTCATATGGATCAGCCTGCCAAACCCGAAAAATATAGGGCTTTGGCTTTAAAAATTAGAGTCCATATTTTTTAGGCATTTTTTAATCCGATCATAAAAAATGTGTTACCCATTAGGATTAGCCAGTATGCGTCGCGGGTAGTTCGTTAGCCACGCATAGCTACAAAATTTTTAAAAAAACTATAAAAATACTTATATTGTCTCACTATAAAACAACACATCGATTTTTCTCACATCCCTAAATTTATCTCTTTTCTATTCAATCTTTCTCTTTTAAATATTATACATTAATATAATTAAATTAATATTCAATTCTTTTGTGTTTAATTCATAATATTCTCATATTTTATTAGTTTATCTTATTTTGAATATTTGATTAATATTATATACAATTTAGATATGTATTATATTTAAAAACATATTATAATATTCATAAAAAATAATATTTAAAATGTATTATATTTAAAATAATATAATTTTTTTTTGTATTTATAATAAATATTATCGAGTTTTTAATTTAATTTTCTTGCAAAGATAATTAAAATAAAAATTTCGTTTAGAGGTGAGTAATCCGAAACCCGTATAATGTCGGACTCGAATAGTAATTTTTGAACTCATATTACAAAACTTTTTTTGACTCAAGTTTAAAAAGCCCGAAATCCGTCAGAGTCAGCTCGTTTAGGGTCGGATAGTCTATTTTGACAGCTCTTGTCATATTGTTGAATTTAATTTAATAAAGTATTTATGTTTTGCTTGTTTATTGAATTCACAAAACGCTTGAAACAAGAAGTACTCGAACTATTATATGAAAAATTACAAGAACAAAACTTCAATCAAAGGAAGGAGAGATCGATATTAACCAGCATTCTCATGAAGAGGTCACTACTTTGTTTAATGGAAAATCAATTTTTTGTGAATTGATTACGTAGCCTTCCAAATGTTAACGTCCAATGAAATTGTTCGCTGATAGTGACGGAGCCAGAACCATTTAATAGTGGAGGCAATTTATATAAATATTTTTTCTGTTTAAGTTTAAATATTACATTTAAATTTTCTATGCTTTTTTATAAAATAATTATATTTAATATTGAAATTATTATTTTTATTAGTTATAATTAATACTCCTTCTGTCCCAAATTATAAGAGAAATTCACAATATGAGTGTTTTCCTTCTTTAGAAACTAAGATTAAGTTAATAAGACGTTTTATTAATAAGATGTTTTGTTATGATTTTGCTAACAATTTGGTTTGTTCGTAATGACAAAAAATTTTCTTTTTGTTAATAAATGTGAAAAAGATAGAGAATAAAAGTTTTTTTTTTTTAAATTTAGTTTTTAATCGATCATATTTTTTTTAATAATATCATTCAATTCAAAAGGTCAATTGGGTCCAACAAATGAAAACAAACCTGCAAATTGCAGGAAAACAGTAGGCTAGAAATACAACAACAAAATCACCAAAACAACATCTATGCTACCTCCCCAAACTGACAAGAATAACACCTGAAACTTGACAACCCAACAGATGCTACTTCTAACCCTGTGATTCCCACCAGACAACAAAGTTCAAACATTAAGAAAATGGACCTCTTTCACTATACTATACCATTGGCAACTTGTGCCAATCATACAAGTTGCCTCTTAAATTGTTTTTGTTGTTCAACACCTTCCATTGCAAAGAAGTAATAATAATAGAATGGAAGATTTCCTTAGAGATAACTATGCAATCCCTGAAAAGGACTTGGTTTCTGTACCGCCAGATGCTCCAACTGAAGACAAATGAACAGACAACAATGGAGGACTTTTCTGGACTGCAACTGTTATCTCTTTATATTGATAGTTCAAAATGTCTTAACCTTCAAATGAGTTACAAAGTGGTCTTTATATAGAGACCAAGGATAGGAGAGATAAATATTACACTAATAAATGTTACATTAAATGTCGCTGGGTCCCAAGAAGAAAGGCTTATTCACTCCCCAAGAGAATCTAACTTTTCCACTACATAATTTAAGTTTATCCCAACAAAACTCCCCCATAAACTTAAATGTTTCTACGGTCCATCATTCCCAGCATCTTCTTTCCTCTGTCGAACAGCTCCTTCGACAGTGGTTTTGTGAAAATGTCAGCTGCCTGGTCCTTGCTTGCAACATGCTTTAGTTCGACATCTCCATTCTTCACATGTTCTCGAATGAAGTGAAATTGAACGTCAATGTGTTTGCTCCTTTCATGGTTTACTGGATTCTTCGCCAGTTCGATTGCAGATTTGTTATCCACTTGTATTATTGTTGCATCTTCCTGCTTTTGTTCCATCTTGCTCAACAATCTTCTGAGCCATATTGCATGGCATACACACCAAGATGCTGCCACATATTCTGCTTCACATGTCGAAAGTGTTACAATTGGTTGTTTTCTCGAAAGCCAGGTAAAGGCAGTGTTTCCCATGAAGAAAACATAGCCTGAAGTACTTTTTCGATCATCTATGTTACCACACCAATCGCTATCAGAATAGCCAGTCAACTTGTATTCTTCTGCTTTTGAATAGAACATTCCAAGTGACACAGTTCCTTTGACGTATCGAAGAATTCTCTTCAAAGCTTTCCAATGTGTGTAGGCTGGTTCTTCCATGAATCGACTCACAATTCCAACACTAAGCGAGAGATCTGGCCTTGTGCATGTCAGATATCGAAGACTTCCCACCAAACTTCGAAATTTGCTTGTTTCGACACGCTCTCCCCCATTAAATTTCGAAAGTTTTGCTCCTGGTTCCATTGGAGTCGAAATTGGATTACAACCTTCCATCTTAAATTTCTGCAGGATGTCTTTTGCATACTTCTCCTGTGAGATAAAAATTCCAGCTTTTTCTTGTCGAACTTCTAGACCAAGGAAATACTTCATCAGACCTAAGTCTGTCATTTCAAATTCCTGTGTCATTGCAGTTTTAAACTCCTCTATCAATTGATTGTTGTTGCCCAAGAAAATTAAATCATCAACATAGATAGCAACAAGCAACATTTTCTCTTTATCTTTCTTCACATATACAGCATGTTCGTAGGGACATTGCTGAAAACCATTCTCTTTGAAGTATGTATCAATTCATGTGTTCCATGCTCGTGGTGCTTGCTTCAGTCCATAAAGTGCTTTCTTTAGTCTTAGCACTTTTCCTTCGTTTTCGATCTTCATGTATCCTGGGGGTTGTTCGACATAGACTTCTTCTTCGAGCACACCATTCAGAAAAGCTGACTTGACATCCATTTGAAATATTGGCCATTTGTATTGAGCTGCTTGAGAAATGAGTAGTCGAATTGTTTCCATTCTCGCAACAGGTGCAAACACTTCATCATAGTCGATTCCTGCTTTCTGTTTGTATCCTTTCGCCATAAGTCATGCCTTGTATCTTTCGATTTTACCTTCAGCATTCATCTTTTTCTTGAATACCCATTTCACATCAATTGTTCAACTTCCTTTGGGTAATTCTGATAGTTCCCAGGTATCATTTCGTTCGATGGCATTTATTTCTTCATTCATGGCATTCTTCCAGTCTTTGTTTCTCACTGCTTTTTCAAAACTGACATCTTCAGAATATGCCAATAGACATACAAGGTGTACTTCTTCTGTGTTTTCATACAAGTCTTGTAGACTTCTCATTCTAGGTTGTGAAGGCTCATCTTCATTGTTGGAGTCTTCAGTCGAAATGCGTCTGTCGAGTTGCTCCAATCCCACTTCGACAACAACCTCTGTCGAATTATTCCAATCCCACTTGCTTGCTTCGTTTACTCGAACATCTCTACTCACTATCACCTTTCTGTTTATAGGATCGAAGAGTCTGTAACCTTTCATTTTCTCATCATACCCAATGAGTATGTATTTCTGACTCTTGTCCTCCAGCTTTGTTCTTCTTTGATCAGGTACATGTGCATAAGCTACACTTCCAAATACTTTGAAATGAGACACAGTTGGCTTTTGTCCACTCTAAGCTTCTTGTGGTGTTTGATCTCCTAATTTCTTATGTGGGCATCTATTTTGAACATAGATTGGACATTGCACAGCCTCTGCCCAAAATTCTTTCGACATGTTCTTGCTCTTAAGCATTGAACGAACCATGTCAAGAGCTGTTCGATTTTTCCTCTCCGCTACACCATTTTGTTGAGGGGAGTATGGTGCAGTTAGAAATCTTCTTATGCCCTGTTCTTCACAATACTTCATAAAGGCTGTCGAAGTATATTCTCCACCTCTGTCTGATCGAAGAGCCTTGATGTGTCTGTCAGTTGCTTTCTCCACCATTATCTTAAACTTCTTGAATGCTTCGAAAGCTTCTGACTTTTCTTTCAGAAAGTACACCCAAGTTTTCCTTGAGAAATCATCAATGAAGGAAATGAAGTACTTTTTGCCACTGAAGGATTCTGGAGTAATTGGTCCACAAATGTCGGTGTGAATCAATTCCAGAATATATTTAGCCTGATAATCTGCCTTCTTCTGAAATGAAGTTCTTGTCTGTTTACCAAACACACATTCTTCACAGAACTTTCCGTCGAACTCCATGTCTGGTAGTCCATGCACCATATTTTTCTTCGCCAATCTCTGTAGTCCAGCCTGATATAAATGACCAAAGCGCAAATGCCATAAAGATGCTTGATCTTCGACATTGGCTTGTAAGCATTTTCCTTGAATGTTTCTCAAGTTCAGCTTGTACATTCGATTTCTTCCCATTTCGACCTGAGCAACCAATCGTCCTGACTTGTCTTTCAGATGCAGATTTCGATTTTCCATGAGTATCGAATAGCCCTTTTCAGTAAGTTGTCCCAAACTCAAGATATTTACTTTGAGGTTTGGTACATAATTCACTCCTTCGATTGATCCTATCACATCATCCTTCTGTAAGAAACAAATTGTTCCTTTTCCTTCGACCTTCACCTTCGACGCATCTCCAAACGAAACATGGCCATCTTCAATCTTCTTCATTTCTTTAAACAAGTGTTTGTGACCACACATGTGATTGCTAGCTCCTGAGTCCAGGTACCACATGGTGTCATTTTCTTCGTCTGCTTCCTTTTGAGTCATCAATAGGAATCCTTCGTTCGATTCTGTTTCTAAAACAAAATTTGTTGTCTCCTCCACCTTTCTTCTGAGTCGACAATCTTTTGCAAGATGTCCCATCTTTCCACAGTTGTAACAACTGTAGGAGTTGCAATCCTTCGCATAGTGCCCCTGCTTGTTACATTTGTAACATTCGACATTTGTGTAGTTCGACCTACCACCTCTTTGTCCACGTCCTCTACCACGCCAATTTTATTGACTTGACTGTCCTCTTTCGACATTCTGGTAACTTCGACCACCATCACGTCCTCCACGTCCACGTCCTCTACCACGCCAATTTTGAGAAAAGAGTGTTTTTTCGTCTCTGTTGAGTTCTGTATCCTCAGTCTTTTCCTCCTTCTTCTTTGTTTTGTGCTGTTCATGTGCTTCGAGTGAACCAGCAACATCTTCGACAGTGATTGTCGAAAGGTCCTTCGCCTCTTCTATTGCGCACACTATGTTTTCGAATTTATCTGTCAAAGATCTTAGAATCTTTTCGACAATACGAGCATCCGTCATCCCTTCTCCATTTCGATTTAACTGATTTGCCACCGTCTGAACTCTTGTGATATAGTCTGACACGGGCTCTGTCTCCTTCATCTTCATTCTCTCCATCTCTCCTCGAAGAGTTTGTAAGCAGACTTGCTTGACTCTATCTGCTCCTTTGAACGCTTTCTCTAGCGTATCCCACGCTTCCTTTGACGTAGTTGAACCAACAATCTTTTCGAAGGCTGATTCGTCAACTTCTCTAAACAACATGTACAGTGCTCTTTTATCTTTTGAACGCGTCTCTTTCAACGTCTTGTTCTGGGCTGCTGTGAAACTTGCTGTGCTTGATGGTTCTTCATACCCATCACTTGTTACCTCCCACACATCAAGTGAGCCAAGGAGCGCCTTCATCTGAATGCTCCAATTCTCGTAGTTTGATCTTGTTAAGCGTGGCAGTGGCATTTGACTCGTCATGCTCGCCATGAGCTCTGATGCCAATTTGAAGACAAATGAACAGACAACAATGGAGGACTTTTCTGGACTGCAACTGTTATCTCTTTATATTGATAGTTCAAAATGTCTTAACCTTCAAATGAGTTACAAAGTGGTCTTTATATAGAGACCAAGGATAGGAGAGATAAATATTACACTAATAAATGTCGCTGGGTCCCAAGAAGAAAGGCTTATTCACTCCCCAAGAGAATCTAACTTTTTCACTATATAATTTAAATTTATCCCAACACCAACAAGCTATCAGCCATAAGTAGCCTAAATTCCTACCACTCCTTGGTTGTTTGGCCCACCCTAGAAATGAATCGATACAAGAGGTCTCCTTTGGAAACTCCACACCCAACCAGACTTCTATTTCTCTCCACACCTATTTTATTTTTGCGCAAGATATGAAGATATGAGATATCTCTTCCATTTCCTGAAAACAAAAAACACAAGATTGTTGATGAGGATCAATAATGATGCCTCTCTATACAAGGTTTTGGCGGGTTGGCAGCCTATTGAGGAATAGTCTCCAACCAAACACTTTAACCTTCAATGGAATTTTCAGCAGCCACATAATATTCAAAGCTTCCAAAAGTTTGGAATTTAAAACCTCCTCCTCCTCCAATTTATGATTCAATCCCACAAAGCAAGCCTTTACACTATAATTGTTTTCAATATTTCTTGGCCACAATATGGTATCCTCCTCATGATTGATAGCTACTTCTTCAATAATCTGAATCAATTCCACAGCTGTCTCTCCTTCGTCTTCATACAATAATATGTTCTTTCCAACTAAGTCTCATTTTCAGATGGAATCAATCTAATCACCACACTCCTTGATGAGGGCATACTGAGATGGGGATGACATGAAAAGTTCCGGATATTGGAACTTATGTGCAATACCACCAATCCATCTTGCATGCCAAAAGAGAGTATTTTCTCCATTGCCAACCTTCCATGTTAACATATTGAATACACCCTGCTTGTTTGAAGGTATGCACAACTGAAAAAGATCTTTCCACCATCTTGAACCTTGTCTTGGATTATTCAAAGGTTTACCAGTGAAAGAACTACTTAAATCACAACCATACTTAGCCTTAATTACACCACTCCATAACGCATCATGTTCATTGATCACCCTCCAAAGGATCGATCATCATTGAACGCATCGATCATCAGTGAACTCATCCTCATTCTCTAACTGACACCAGAACTCTATTATGTTTTCTAAACTTTTAAGAGATTAAGAGTTCTGACCTATTTCAATAGAACTAAATGGTTTTAGTGTTATTTAAGATTTATTGATTTGCTGATGGTGGAGTTGGTGGTTTAAATTCCAGCCAAATCTTCGTAGAGTTGATATTATTTATTATGAAGTTTGCTCCTATTCTGGAGCTCCCTTGTAATGCATGGTTTTTTGTATTTTATTTTGCCTTTGACCTACCTGTTTTTCTTTTCGTTTCTAAGCACTTCTTTTATGGAGTATTGCAGTTCAAACCACCACAATTGTCAATACAACCGTTTTAAACATCGTCATAATTTTGGTTGTCACTAAATATAAAATAGTAGACCAAGAGTATCTTGAATTGCTTAACCCCGAGTTACATCAGAGGTTAAGATCTATTTTTATTTTAAAACACAAAATAACATTATGGTAGTTAAACCGTCATAATTTCTATTTTTTAAAAGTTAAATGTGAAATTTGTGATGGTGTCACCTGAAGGAGCACCAGAATCACAAAGAGTGTAGAAAGAACTCATCTAATAGAAATCGAAACCACTCATCCCTTTGTTACCTTAGAAATTGGATATGATTCTCAAGTCAGATCATTGAGAAGGCCTGAGAATTTTTCATAGACCCACTAAAATACTATTTTCAAGAAAAAAAAAATACTGATGTCGGTAAATCAAAGAATAACATATATATTGATATTACTACTATCATTTTACATGACCAAAGGTCTTCCATACATCATTCTTTTCTTCTTTCTTATCAGATTCACCTAATTATCCACATAAATACAAAGATGCTAATGTCGTTACATCAATATACTACTCACAATCAAGAAGACATTTAACTATCAACCATAGGAAGATACTAACATGTATAATAAACTAACATGTATAAGACAAATACATCTTACGTACATTTAATCTAAACAAAAGTAGATTAGCATTTCAAAATAATTTTTTTTTCTTCTACATATAGCATATTTTTTAGTATCTATATTTATATACAACACGTGGATGATTGACTAATTATTCTTACCATATGTCCTCACACTATGAATGGTTCACTACATTTATATGTAGGTTAATTTCTGATTTGTTTATCTACCATATAAGAACATAAGATGTTCTTTAAAAGACTAATCTACCCCTTTGGCTCCTAAGCTTGCCACGTGGATAGCCTAACTGAACACTAATTCAATCTTCTTTTGCAATCCACGTTATGCTTTGGGCTTATTGGGTTTGGTTAACAAAAATCATTAATTAGGTATGAAATATTAAATATTACTTTGGTAGGATAAACAACTCTTTGCATACCCTATTCCCTACATCTCTATGGCCTATTTTTACGTTTCCAAGGTTTTTGCAGAGACTTTGCTTCTCCTCTATGCTTCCAATCGCCGGATTTCCTTCTCTTTTATATACCAAACCCTAAATCATGCAAATCCGTCTCCTTTCTCTCTATTTTTTTTCTCTCTCTTCTTCTTCTTCCTTCTCCCTTTTCTTTTTCCTTTGTAAATTTGAACTATAATCAGATGGAATAAATACTTACAGATCTAAAATGAATATTTCTTTGCTAACATTAATGTTTTATTTCTTCAGATTGTGTTACTATGATCTGAAACGACTTCCGGCAGATCTCAAATCGAAACCATCAGATTTGAAATTGAAACCACTCGATTTGAAATAAAAACCATCGGATCTGATATCAAAACCACCAGATCTGAAATCAACACTCAATTTTTTTATACTTACAAGGTTTGTTTGTTCACTCTTACCATTGTTGTATACAAGGTTATGGTTTCTATTTTTTATTTTATGTGTTCAAGGTCAAACAGTGAGCAATATGTGTTGCAATGCTGAAACTTTGATGTTGCGGTTTTTTATTCTTAACCTTTTATGTTTTTCATATTTCACCATCTTCTTTCAGACATCAACTTGCTCAACTTTTCTATTTTTTTGATGTTGCGATTTTCCCCCTCATTAAAAATAAGTTTGTATTTTTTCACTTTAGAAAACATTTTGTATGCATGCAAGTTTTTTTTTTTATAACTAGGTAGTCAATCCAATGAGTTATTTTTTTTAATAAGTCAATCTTGATCTTAATTAATTTTTTGTTCCAAATTACAGAAGAATAACAGATTTCAATTACAGTGGAGTAAAGCAAGTTGAAAAAAATAAACAGATTTAATTTAGAGTGGAGTAAAGCATGCTGGAAAAAAAATAAAGAGGATGGTCAAGGTAAGACTTCATCAACCGGTAGAAAGTTATCAATGTTAGTTTTTTTTATTTTATTTTATTTAGTGCAATTTTTTTTTCACATACCCAACAGAGGTTCTATTTATTATGTTTGGATATTGATGCTCTGTGCTATGGTTTTCTGGAGTGAATCTCCCATTGAAGATTAAAGATTATTTGATTGAATTTGAAGATTGTTATTGAAGATTAGGCTGCAATTTTGAGTTTCAATATTACGGATGAGATATTTTGCATTTTTAGATTGTAATTTTAGGATTGTTAAGATTTCAGTTTTAAGATTTAATGCAATTTTTAAAAGTTTAAGCTTTACGAGTTTGAAGATTATTTTTTTTGAATTAAGGAGTTTGAAGATTATTAGATTGTAATCAATATTATATCAATGTAAATAGCAGATTTATTCTTTATGTTACTGTAACTTTTATTATTCTGTTTGTTGTACCTTTGATTATCATATTTTTTTTATGTTCTTTAATATGACAATAATATTTACCAGGAGATCTTATCTATCCACTTAAGTTGAAATTCTTGTATTAATTTCATTAATTTAGTTTTGATGTTACAGTTGTACTTTTTAATATAAAATATATGAGATTTCATTTTTCATTTATATTTTAAACAAATAAATAGTGTAAGTAATGAATTATTAAATTATCATTTGTGTATAAATATATTTATAAATGACTTTTTATATTCAAAGGCAAAATAATTTACATTCACGAATATAATATATATAAAAAGTATAATGACACCTTAAATTGTATTAATGTTTAATTAAAATAATATTATTGGCTTTGTCTTCAGTTTAATTTCACCTTGAAGTATTTTATTTCCAATTGAATGCATTACCTATGAGTTGTTTCACACTAATTACATTTGGTTTTTTCAATTACCAGTGAGCTGTTTCACACCAATTACACTTTGGTTACTTTTGCTATTTCCATGTAGTATTGTGGAAAATGTAAACACATCAATATTCCTCAATAAAGTGTGTTGTGTGACACCTATACAAATCAATAATTTAATGTTTTTCAATCAAACAATTATACAATAACATATAATGTTAAATACTCAAATCTCTTAATTCAATTAATATTAAAAAATGAAAATGACGTTGATACATTATTATTTGCCAATTTATTAAATTAATTTTTATTTGTCAATTTAATAAATTAAGTAATTATCATCAATAGTGTCCTACTTAAAATGAACGTGTGGAAATGTAGCAATGAAATAGGGATATGAAAATGTTAGTATACTAAGTGTGAGAATTTAATTTATAATGTCGTATTTCTTTTTTTTTTTACTTAACAAAATTATTTAATTATTATTTATCAATTTAATAATTTAATCAATTAATTATTATTGTTTTCGATAAAAAAAACTTTTGGCGGGAACTATTTATGATAAAAGTTATAGGATTATAATATGCTTACCAAATAAAATAGCCACCATATAATAGATGTACTATATAATTATAGTACTACTAATATAGTATTAGTGTATCAAAAAAAATATTATTAGTAATATAGTATTAAAAATAAAGGTATGGTGATTACATACACAGTGATTTTGTACCGTAGGAGTTGGCAAAAATGACAGTGTTAAGTTTAGGATGGAATAATTGCTTAACCCAACTAATAACTGTTGGGTTGTTTTTGTGTCAGAGTTGTACATTTTACCGTGGCAATTGCAAAAGCAAAAAATGCAGAAAAAGAAATGTGATTACAAATTAGATAGATGACAAGTTCAACCAGAAAGACTTTGTAAACGTAGCTTCATTGGTCATGTCATGTCAGCTTTTACTTTTTTACACTGTGTTGTATGGATCTTTTAAATATTAGTAGTAGGAAAGAGATATATATTACTTTTGATTTATAAAAATATATAATTTCACATTTATTATATCATTTTTATATTTATATTTTTACATTTTTTTATAATTATTATAATGTATGATAAGTGCATAATGCCCCTGCTGAATTGCATCCAACATTTATTTTGAATTCTCAGTTACACATTTTGTACAACTTTTATGCTACAATATTTGTCATCGATGAATCATCACTTTCAACTCTGTCTACACCTCTTTTCACTATATTCAAATGCAAGTTGTAATGTACTTGCTATTGAATGCTACATAATTTACACTCTCTCTACTCATTAGTTCAGTTCTTCTCATTTCTCTTTTTTTTTTTCTTTCTCATTCTTATCTCAATTTGAAATTCATTAATTTTTTTAATGATTCAATCTAAAACCATCACAATTTTAAATTTAAAAGTAAAAAAAAATAATAAATTAAAATATTAAAATAAGAAAATAAATTAAGTGGGAACAAATCTAAAAAATAAATGCGTATAATATCACATTTTTATGTAATATCTTGATTCATTTTTAGAACATAATTTTCTCTTTACAATAATATTAATATTTTCTTTTCAAAAAATTAATAATATTAAAAATAAATAAAAAATACAATTTTTTAAATCAACATAAGACTAAATAAAAAAAATAAAAAATAGAAATAAATTGATTTGTTGAAACAAAACAAAGGCAATAATACTTCCTGCACAATGGAGGCAATATACTTTCCCATGTGCATCTTTCAAATATATATACATGGACAACAGATCTCTTACCTTCTGCTGCCAATATGAGAATTAGTTACAATCAATAAAATCAATTATTATAAATATTATTCTAATTTTTTAGTTTATATCTATTAATATTTATTTATTTATTGTTCTTTAAACTATATTATTATGTTATATTAAGAATTATAAATATTTATTTATTTAATTCTCCTTCACCTTTTTTCACACGTACCACCCAATTTTCACTCCCACCTAATTTTTTTGCAACCAAAATCAAGTTTTAATATTCTCTAATACAAATAATAATTAATATCAATATCTATAATAAAAAAAAAATATTTTTATTGATTTTTTTTTATGACTGCATTTTTATAATCAAGTTTTAAAACCCTCTAATACTATTAGTAATTATTATCAATAATTGTAACAAAAAAAAGATTTTTGTTGATTTTTTCTTAAAATACAAATGACACAATTAATTAGATAATATAAATATTTAGTTGTACCAATAAAAATATAAACTTTTACGTTGTTTACATACTTTTAGATTTTTTTATTAATAAATCACGATTTAAATTTTGAACTTTAGTTAAGTTTTTAACTTTGTTTATATCTTTAACGTTTTCTAATAATAAATCTTTATATATATATATATATATATATATATATATATATATATATATATATATATATATATATGTACTTATGCATTTAGTTTCTACATTATGCTGCTACTACTATGCTCTGCTATGAATCTAAACAATCAATTAAAAATAGATAAAATTTGAACACTTGAGTACATGAGTACATGTTGCTACTATCTACTATAGCTCTATGACTATGACAATGTTCTACTATGGTTTTATGACTATGACAATGCTCTCTTTGACTTTATGACTATGGGTTTGTAATGTTAAAACAATAGATAATTATTATTTGTTTGTTTTAAAAAATATTAATTAATATCTTTTATTTTTTTAAATTTCACCAATCTCCATTACACGTATTTTGTTTAAAATAATTTGTGTGACTTGAGTTATTTTACAATAAAACTAATTTATTTTTTATGTTAGACCCTTGATAAAAATCGGCAAATTTGTAAGCTTTTGCATCTGTCAATTTTATTTATGTACCAACTACATTATTTTCTTTGGTTAAATACTATGACTCTAATATATATAAACTACTATATTTAATTAATTTACCTTAAGTGTAATATATATATATATATATATATATATATATATATATATATATATATATATATATATATATATATATATATATATATTGTCATTATAAATATTTATTGGACTACATTGAACATTGAGTCATTACATAGTAACTTGTGGCACATACTAGCTGCTACAGAGCTAGATATTCATAATTACCTCACGTATTTTCCATGTATAGGACTTTAGGTAGCTAAAAAGAGCTATAAGGTGAATTGCTATATATAAAGTACAGTATCTGACAATTTGTAACTAAAATTAACATAAAATACACATACTTTTTCTATGCATTTTGTTTTACGTGAACTTCAATTTCTCAACTATATAAACCAAACTCGCTAGCATATTTCTATCATTAGTAAATAAACAAAAAGAGTTTAATATTAAAATCTTCTTTTTTACAAATATGTTTAAAATCTTTTTATTTTAAACTCTTTTTTACAAATATTAAAATACTTTAAAATTCTAAATAAACAAAAAGAGTTTAATATTAAAATCCTTTATATTTCCTATTAAACTTTTTTTTACAAATACTTCTTTTTTACTAATATTAAAATCTTTTTTACATATTAAAATTAAAATTGTGTGAGTATTTATTTTTAAAAAAATATATTATTTAGAATTAGAAATATTATATTCTATTAAAATATAATCAATGGTATTAAATTTTATATTTATGGTAAGATGTTATTATTATTATTATTATTGTGTATCATTTGTACTCTATGTTCACTAATATAATATTCATTATAAATTTTTGTGCAATTAAAGCATGAGAAATACTATGAGCTAAGAATCTATAGGTAAAAAAACTGGAAAATACAAAATTAATTTTTATATAGGTAAAAAAAAATGTATTGTTGATACAAATATTTTAATAAATGGTGTTATTTTTATAAACGGGAAAAAATATATTGTTTACACTTTGACATTGCAATATAAATACTTTATTATTATTTTCGGGAATGTCAATATACTCTTCCATTTTAACTCATCCATACATACAGCTACTAATATTCTTTATATTTTTACACTTCTGTCTATCACAAAATAAATTGTAAGAAATAATATACAAATAATTAATTACATTCATTCATTTTTTATATATAATATTCCATTATAAATGATTGTTAATTTACATTTAAGATACATTAAATAGAAATACAAAATAATCATTTTTTTAAGAAAAATATATTCATAATCTATATTAAATTTGAAATTTATGTTACTATTATTTGGTGTTATTTATACCATATAATCATTACACTATTGATACATTTTAGTACTCTTTAAAAAAAATCATTATTTCTTTTAATAATAACGCATACATTTGTATTAGAAAAATACAAAAATAAATAAATTATGAGACAAATTTGTCTCATTGATAAATATTAAAAAATACTAAGAATATTTAAAATATATATATAAAACAAAGTTGTTACGGGTAAATAAATAAATGGAACGTCTATTGTGTCTAATATACGGGATCAAATTCGTTGTTGATTAAGTTCGTTGTCAAAATATACGGGATCAAATTCGTTGTTGATTAAATTCGTGTCAAAATATACGAGATCAAATTCGTTGTTGATTAATTTATTTATATATACGGGAAAAATATCATTGTTATAAATGAGAATAATTTTAGAATAAATAACTTTTTTGATTAAACAACTTAATTTTTTAAATATTATTTTTATTATATTTTAGAATAAATGCACGTACAATGGTATATGTTATTGATGTAAATAAGGGAAATATATATATCTACGGGAAAAGTGTATTACTTATCCAAAAATGAGAAAAATATTTTTCTTATAAATAAATTTAAATATCTAAATACGGGAAAAAATAAATGTCTTTTATAAATTAATTTAAAATATTTTTAAATTAATAAATCAATGTTAATAGTATTTTTTTACGAGAACAAGTTTATTATTTATGAAAATACTGGAATATATTTACCCATTGACAAGTCAATACCCATGCGAACTCACGGGGAAAATATACGATTGATTCAAATATTTGTATATATGAAAAAACTATATCTATGCTTCAAATATAAATAAAATATGCTCTTTTTCTAAAAATATTTTATTTTATTTGGTAAAATAATTTTGTCTTTTTTTTTTTTTTTTTTTTTTTTTACTTTTTTTTAAACAAATACACATCACCAACCGATATCTACGGGTATTTATTCTATTTTTTTAAATATAAATTTTTTTTATATTATTAATTTTTATTAATTTTATTTTTTTAAAATTTTAAATGTAAACAAATACGCATCACCGACGGGTACGCGTGCGAAGGCACGGGTATCCCGCTAGTATGGATGAAGATAAATCATATATTATTATTGAAAAGAGACAAATTAAAATTTTCATGGACGATTCCAAATATTTTTAGAATTGAAAAATAATTTGATTTTTTTAGATATTTTATATTGAATAAGTGACTCCAAATACAAAATATGAAAAGGAATAAATTGTGAGTTTTAGAAATGAAGATTAATTTAAAAAAATAACATTTTCTAAAAAACCATTTATGTATGTTGAACAGATAAATAGAAAAAAATAAATAAATAACAAAAAATAAAGAGATGGAAAAAGAGAGATTGCACCCAGATTTATGCAACTTCGGTCTAACCATTTTGCTTACTCATGTCTCCAAGAATTTCTTCTTGATAATTTCACTAATAAAAAGTTTTGAGCTTTTAAAGATATGCTCACAAACTTTCTTAAAAGAAATGAGAGATTTTACACAGGTTGATCCCCCAAACCAAATAGAACTTTTAATAGGTTGAGGTCACAAAGTAAATAAAGATTTTAATCGACTGATCTCAAGGATCAAACAAAGATTTTACCAAGACAATCTTGAGAAGCAAACAAAGATTTTACCAGAACACTCTTAAAATCCAAACAAAGAAATTAAATAAGAGAATCACACTCTTAATAAAAACAATTGAAGATCGAGCACCAACAGAACTAAGCTCTCACAAATATTTCTCACTCACAAGGCACTAAAACAACTTTAGCGTAAGAACATAAAATAGTAGAAAATGAAAAAGAATTGATTCAAAACGAATTCTAGTGTATTTTGGAATTGAAGAATATGTCTAAAAAATAAAAATGACCCACAAGGTTTTTTAATGTTTTAATTAAGTCCTAGGATTAATCGATTAGATAGGGCAAATATGAAATATTTTCAAATCTATCATCATTAATCGATTAATAGCTTATTTATACAATTTTGAGGTATTACAAAAAAGTAATTTGATTATCCCTACTGTGTTAATCGATTATCTAATGTAAAAATTACTTCTGAAGATTTAAAAAAACTAGTAATCACTTAGGTAAATATGTAAAACATTTTTAGGTGATATTATAAAATAAGAGCGACTTTGAAAACATTTGTGTGTGTGTGTGTGCGCGCGTGTGCGTGTGCACGTACGTGTGTGTGTGTATGTATGTGTTTTCTTAACATCTTAGGAGTTACTCTTATAATTTTAGAATATACTGATCATTCAGACACATGATCGTACGAGCTTTTACACTTCCTCTCTTTCACAACCTTGAAACTTCAAGTTCCTCTACTTGATTCATCATTGATTTGACACTTTATATGGATTTTGAATCTTCTATTGACGAGGCTTGATATAACTTCTTTGATATACACCATCATCGGAGGTTGGTGGACCAAATATCATCTGGGATTCCACCAAGCGCCTTTTGAGATTAGGTGATGTCATTATCAAAAACCACTGTGATCATCAGCAAATAATTTGTACTTGCAAATACATATATCTATATTCTCCCCGTTTTATAAAGAGAATGCATCTCTTAGGGGATGGAGAAATAGAGAAGAATGGATAAATGATTGGAGTGGTTAAACCTCCCTTCATATATAGAGAGTATACCCTACCCCCTTTGAGAGTATACTTCATCCCCTTTGGCATAATAAAAAAGGCAAAAAATAACACATATCAAACACATAGATCATGTATAACACAATTATAAAGTGAAGAAGAAGAAGAATTAGAAGAGGCATATAACATATTTTAATCCATGCATTATTGGTTTAATATTCTTAATTCAGTTCTTATGAAAAATAAAATTTTCTTAGGTAGAGGTTTAGTAAAAACTTATGCCAATTGATTAGATGAAAATACATGATCAATTATGTAATCTCTTTTTCAACATGATCTTTAATGAAATGGCACATAATCCCAATGTGTTTAGTCCAAGAATGAAGTACTAAATTTTTTTTGTGAGGTTTATAGCGCTAGTGTTGTTACACTTTATTAGGATAACTCCAAGGTCAACTTCGTAATCATTAGTTGATGTTTCATCTAGAATATTTACGGACAATAGCTACTCGCAACAATGTATTCTGCCCCAGTTATGGATAACGCTACACTTGCTTATTTCTTGCTATGCCAAGAGACAAGTGAGTTACCAAGTAAGTGACATGTACCGCTAGTACTTTTTTTAATCTAATTTTCACCAAGAAAAATGAGAGTTAGAGTACCCAACTGAGACACAATTAGTTCCTTTAAGGTAGAATAAACTCATTAGTGGTTTGCTGGTGAGATAACTCGTGATGCTTTTTACCATAGTGAGATGTGATTGTTTCAGGTTTGCTAGAAAACGAGCACAAAGACACACATAAAATATGATATCACGAAAATGTGCAATGAGATAAAAGAGAGAAGTGATCATACCTCGACACTTGTGATATTAGACAAGTTTTCCTCCCTTGTCTTTACCCAAGCTACATGAAGTACTCATCGTAGTGGAGATAGCTTTTAATGTGTCCATCTTAAACCTCTTGAGTATTTCTTAGGATTACTTTGCTTGATTAATGAATGTGTCTTCTTTATATTAATGAATTTGAAGGCCTAGGAAATATCAAAGCTCCCCCATCATTGATATCTTGAATTCATTTTGCATCATCTAAGAAAATTCTTTGTACAAGGGTTTGTTAGTAGCACAAAGTATGATATTTTTGACATAAATTTGAACTAATAAGATGTCATGCTCATTTTTATATAAAAATGGTTTCATCAACCCTCTTTTGAAAATTATTTTCAAGTAGAAACTTGCTTAGACGATCATGCCAAGGTCTATGAGCTTGTTTCAGGTCATAAAGAGCATTTGAAAACAAGACCAGGAAAAACAAAGTTTACAAAACCCGAAGGTTGATCAAAGAACACTTCCTCTTGGATGTTACCATTCAAGAATGTGGTTTTTTAGATCCATTTGGAAGACTTTAAAATTCAATATGCATGAGAAAGATAGAAGCACTATTATGGCTTTTAATAAAGCTATAAAGGCATAAGTTTCATCGAAATCTACATCTTCCTATTGATTACACCCTTTTGCAAAAAGTCTAACTTTATTTTTCAAAACATTTGCATTCTTATCAAGCTTGTTATGAAAGACCCAATGGGTTCCAATTGTAACACCCGAGGCATAAGAGGGCGGAGAGTGGATGTAACTCTCGAGGCCGAAGAGGGTAGAGAGTGGTTTCCAGATTCACATCGAAATGAGAGGGACCATGAGGCTATCCAGGGATGAGACAAGATGTGGTTGAAAGAAGGCTTATAAGAATTGATTGGTACTACCTATACCAACATGATGCATCTTCTTTTAGGTAGCCTAACAAAGAAGAACTCTATAGGAGATTGATTGGTACTACCTATACCAACAAGATGCATCATCTTTTCGATAGCCTAACAAATATGAACTCTATAGGGGATTGATTGGTACTACCTATACTAACAAGATGCATCTTATTTTTGAATGTAGTTTGGGGAGTTACACCAATCACTTGATTAGCAGAAGCTTTGGGAACAAGTTCCCAAACTTGTTTTTTTCAATTTGATTTAATTCTTTTTGCATAGCAAGAAACCAATGTTCGTCGATCACAACCTTATCGGAAAAGAAAAGTCATATAGTTACATACCTTGTTAAGGGAGTTTTAATTTGCGAACCCTTTATAAATACTTTGAATAACATTCTAAATTGGGTGGTATTTTGTAGTCCTCCATTATTTTGGAAGATTTTAATGATCTATGTACTTGCTAAAAAAGTACAAATGCGAGGAACCCCTATGTTGGTAGGGGTGGCCAGAGGCTTTAAATTTTGTGGTGGTTAGGGAAAGCTCACACAAGTTAGAAACCTTGTTTCGAAGGTGTTTTCTATGGGGCTAGAACAAGATCACGAGGGTGAGAAGCTCTGTACTTTGGGTTATTTTGTGGTAAATATTTATAGAGGCATATGGGGCTTGTTTTAGGATTTTTTTGAAGTTGCAATTTCACACGCTATTAATAGTAGTTGACCGTTAAATCTCTATTTCCTAGGCAGACGTAAGTTATTCCCTTGACCATATTTCCCCATTATCTCTAACTAAGACACATTACTTCACATGTTTCCTATCCTGAGAAAGTGGGGTGTGTTGTGGGCAATATCTTCCCCTCGTGGGCTATATGACCTCGTCGCCCCTTGTGGTATGTTAGATCTCAACGGCCCTTGTGGGATATCAAAAATATATCACTACACAGTCTCTCAAGCACAAAATATTGGTAAAGGGTGAAGTGCTATATTGACTTTGTCTTAAGGGAGCCTAGGCCTATGGCAGGTGCGCTCAAATACCCCACATGACGAGACTCTAATTTAAGCATGTCTTGTGAGAATATAAGTCAAGTCCTTCAGGAAAGTCGTTTAGGTGAGCATGTCTGATGAGACTATTAGTCGAGTCCCTTGGGAGAGACTTTAGATGAGCTTGTCTGATGATACTATTAGTCGAGTCCCTCGGGAAAAACTTTAAGTTGTGCCTGTGAGATAAGATTCCTAGTTGAGTCCCTCATGCGAGACTTTAAGTTGAGTCTGTCTGATTAGAATCTTAGCCGAGTCCCTCAAGTGATACTTTATGTTGAGCCTATTTGATGAGACTCTAAGTCCCTCATGTGAGACTTTAGATGAGCCTATCTAATGAAACTCTTATTCGAGTCCCTCAGACGACACTTTAGAAGAGTCTTTCTATTGAGACTCTTAGTCGAGTCTCTTAAACAAGCCTTTAAGTTGAGTTTGTCTAATGAGGATCTTAGTTAATCTCTTAGTAAATATATTTAGGTGGACATGTCGGATGAGACTATTAGTCGAGTCCCTCCAACGAGACTTTAGATGAGTCTAATTGATGAGAATTTTAGTTGAGTCTCGCATGCAAGACTTTAAGTTGAGCTTGTTTGATGAGACACTTAGTCGAGTCCCTTAAATGAGGCTTTAAGTTATATATATCTTTCCTTCAGGTGTTCTATTACGTGGTTCATATCCAAGAACTTAACTCCCTATAGCTCTTGTGGGAAAGTGTTGTTTATAATCGTCGTTTCCTTTCTTATTCTCAAGCTATCCTGATAACATCTTTAGGAAGTTGTGTGGTCTACTTGGAATACACCAACACACCTGTCAGGTAAAAGGTACTTCATGCATAAATACAAGGCTGATAAGTAGGCACCCGAGAGATTGAAAGCAGGACTACCTATGAATTTATTACACGTGAACGGACATCTATCACATTATACCCGACATTAATTATTTTTACATTTTCATTCATCCATACATTTTCTTGAGGGTGATGTAGTCCTGCACTTGTACCTGCTTATCTGAGAAGCCGATTAGTTAGCCCGGGAATGCTGGAAGATCTTATGGATCCGATTTAAGGCTTTTGAATGTTTCCTAGTAGAGGATATTTGTAGAACTCTCGTGCTCAATTTGTACTCACTTAATGTATCAATCGTCACACCATACCATTATGACCATGGAATCATTATCATGGGGATGAATACCAGTGGCTTCCTTTTCCAAGGAAGGAGATTTTGGGTTCTAAAGAGTTCTCAGAGCCCGATTTGGAGTTGGGGAAGAATCTTCGACAATCATAAATTTTTAGGCGTATCTTATGTGGGAGTTGCTGGATTCTTCACCTTAAGCAAACCCTCCAACTATGGTATTGAGAGTGTGGCGGTCTGGATATTCCTCCTCTCTTATCCCTACTCTTTGCCCTTCATGGATTTGGGGTTTCCTAGTGGATCTCGCTCTTGAGGTTTGGATCTTCCTCATGACTAGTGAAGACCTCCTCAAACGTACTTCTTTAGATGTTCATCTTGAATGAGTCGCTCGATCTCTTTCTTTAGCTAGTAGCAATCATCATGATGGTGACCCTTCACCTTATGATACTTGCACAATCTACTGAGATCCTACCCCTTAGTGTTAGATCTGTGAGCTGGTCGATGGGGAATATCATAAATATTGAAGACATCATGCCATATATGTTCCTGAAGAGTGTTCATTTGCGTGAATTTCTCAATGGATCTTCCACTGCATTTGAAAGTCCCCCAATTGTTTACATGCAAGTTATGATGACTCATACGCAATTGTTGCGATGCATTTAGAACACTGGATCTTTGTTCTGTTGGGTGTAAATATGGAAGTAGAGAAGCGTTCAAGAGGGGGTGAATAGACCCTTGTTAAAAATTGTTCTGTTGGGTGTAAATATGGAAGTGGTAAAACGTTCTAGAGAGGGCAAATAGACCCTTTTTAAAAAACAAACGCTTTTAAAATTTTTTTCAGAGATTTTCAAAAGATGCGAGCGGAAGGTTTGAAGAGAAATATGAAAAGTATACTTTTTGAAATTTAATCACTTTAACACTAAATCAATTCACAAACACCAAAGATATATTATGATGGTAAACAAGGTATTCAATTGATTAGGTTGTATAACCCGCGAGGTATGTTTATACAACGATTCAATATAGTGAATTCTAACCTCAATTGTGTCTTAGAATTTAATCACTAATTCAGATCGATAAGGTATCAAATTCTAACAAAACCTATGCTTATGTAATAAATCGCTACCCATTGAATAAACGATAAACTACACTAAAACTGAAATGCCTAAGCATGCAAATACTACAAAAATTAAATGCAAGAGTAGAGAGAGAGAGAGAGAGAGGGAGAGAGAGAGAGAGAAAGAGAGAGAGAGAGATAGATAGAGAGAGAAAGAGAGAGAGAGAGAGAGAGAGAGATAATCCTGAGATTTATAGTGCTTCGGCGTCCATCCTCGCTTTACCTACGTGCACTCTTCAATGGTTTCCCATTAGAACCTGCATTGTTCCTTTTTATTTAAAAAATATTTGCAAGGGTTCATATAATCACCAATCCACAATAATGCTAAGAATAATAAAATCTTCTATATGGATCTTAACTTGTATACAATGTAATGCCAAACTCTTCTACATAATCTATACTCGATTAACGCTTCGTGAATCTTCCAATATCACCAATCTGCTCCAAGCCTTCATGTGTAGAAATAAACCACTTGATCCTACCGATTCCTTGAGTGATGAATTGTCCAAAGATTTGAGAAGAACTCCGCCTTATCTATAGCCTTCCACACAATCACTACCAAGGCAATCTAGAGAAAATAACCTACAACTTTTCAATTGAATTTATCAGCACCATTGACAATCACCTCATTTTTGAAAAACCTAAAAATCTCCACCATATATTTAAGAACAATTAGTTTCAAGAGCGCACCTCCTTCAATCAATTAGAAATCTCTCGTTATCAAGATTTGAATTAAATTGAAGTTGAAGATGCAAGAATTTTGTTGTAAGAAATCAAACTTTCAAAATAGAGGGTATTGATATTTCTCACATAATCACACGAAAATGCACATGAATTTGTTGATTCGTTACTTGATAGATGATGACAAAAAGGTTTATACGTGCTTAAGATTAAGCAAATAATATGCTTGAAAAAGCTAGTTAGATTTGAATCAAGAGCATTTCATGATTTAAATCAAATGAACAAGTGAAATGGAATAAAATAAAAACAGAGTTTTGACCCACTTTTAGTTGATTAGAATCAAGAGAAAAGTGTGATTCGAATCAAAGACCTCGTTATTCGAATCATGTGTTTATTTTGATTCGAATCAAACAAGCTGAGCCGTCTGAAAAATGTGGAAAAATGGTATGATTTGAATAAGGTGTAAAGTTTGATTCAAATAAATTGTAGCATAGGTGACCCAGAGTTTGATGATTCAAATCATTTGTTAAATTTGATTGGAATTAAATTATTTTTAAAAACTTCTGGTTTGCCTCTGTCCAAAATGATTCAAATCAAGATTTGTGCTTGATTCGAATCAAACACCCAAAATTCCAAATTTTCAAAATTTTAAACAGACTTTGTGCCTTTTCTTTCCATCTAACTTGAATCGGTAACATATATGTCTCTTATTCCACTGACTCATGCAATTGATTAAAAGCATCATGATCAAGTTCAAACTTAACCAATGGTTTATGCATGCTAAAAACGATTCATTTCAAAACTTGATTCAAAAAGGTGCAATCATGAAGGAGACTCAAATAATCGAAAGTAAATCAAAATGAAAGTGATAAGACAAGCAAAAAAAATAACGGTATTGGGGTGTTCGCCCTGGATGTATTAAGGACATGCAACTACATGTTCCTTTTTGTCCCTAGATTTTTTCTCTTCATCACTCCCCCTGCCCTTGATATACCATTTGATTTGTTCCATTATTTTTGCTATGGAAGTCAGTGGCTTCTGGGCGAGGGTCACCCTGAAGTGTTCATCCCTCAAACCTTTATGGAAAGCCTATATGAACATTTCTTAGTTCATGTGTATGACATTGATGGTTTCCTAGTTAATACATGCGAGATACTCCCTCAACGAATCAAAGGACCCCTAGCAGACCATAAAGAGGCTTGTGGTAAATGCCTTCCTATGCTTTCTCACCAAAAACTTGTGGATTAATTTCTTCACCAAGTCCTGGTAACTAGTAATCGACAAGTGTGTTAAGTTCATGTACCATCTCAATGCAACGTCCCTGAAGGTGCTAGAGAGTAGCTTACACTTCAAGGATTCACTAGTGTCAATTATAGATATAATGATATATTTGTAAAGGCCCATGAAAAGGATGTGTTTGGCCAAGCCTCATAAGGTGATCACCTAAATATATGGTGACCAGATATAACCCTCACTCCGCTGGCTACTCTCCCTAATGAGAAAATTGAGGGGTAGCATAGGCATAACCTATAACTGCATGCGCAAGAAGTATTGGTCATGACTCTCTAAGAAATACATAGTCAACTGCTTCCCCAGTCAAAGTGGAGTGGTTATTACGTCTTATGGGTCATCTAATTCCATGATGATAAGCCTCTATAAGTATCTTAACTCTAGAGTTGAGGATGACAACTCACAAATACACATGAAATATCCCAAAGAGACTGAGATTTTCACCTCAAGTGATCTTGCTCTCTCCTCACTATGATCACATTAAAACAGGGTTTCTCACCATCATAAGCTAGCCCTAAAACCCCTGAAAACCCTTAAAGCCTCTGGCCACCCCTATCAAGTATAGTGGTGCCCACCGTGGGGCTCCGGTAAAACTAACTTGGGCCACACCATCATTTATCACCTCCATTGTAACAATCTCCAAAATCTCCATTCCTAAAACTAAATGTTCCCAGTCATGGTTGCTAGGAAATACAATCCCTCACAAAGGAGGTTACTAGAGGTAATAGTGATCTCAACGCCATAGTCGAGATGTGTCCTGCCTTGTATGAACTACACCGATAGAAATAGAATCTAGAGGACAACATTCTAAATATCCAATAACACCAACAGGAAACCACCCCTAGGAGAAAATGGAAGTACTTGACCCCCATCCACTTTTAGACAAGATATGGGAAACACTTGTTCCCGATGGTTTACAACCCCCCTCCTTGGCAAAGTTTGATGGGCATAGTGACTCTTACGAACACATCACCCTCATCCACATACATATGGCCATCAAAGGATCTCCTGATATGATGAAGTTGAAGTTCTTGTTTGGAACTTTCAAATATGCAGCCTTATAATGGTATACGGGCCTACCCCGAAGGGAAGTTGTCTGGTCTCCTTGGATTACTCCAACACATATGTCATGTGAAAGGTACTTGATGCATAAATACAATTTTGATAGTGAGGCCCCAAAGAGCCTGAAAGTGAGACTACCTATGATCATATTACACGAGAACTTGGTGTCTATCACAAAATACATGACATTGATAATTTTTGCATTTTCATTCATCCAAACACTGCTTGAGGGTGATGTAGTCCTTCACTTGTACCTGCTTACCTGATAAGCCAATTAGTTAGACCTAGAATGTCCAGAGATCTTTTGGATTCAATTTAAGTCTTTTGAATGTTTCCTAGTAGAGAATATCTATAGAACTCCCATGTATAATTAGTAGTTGCATGATCTCTCAATCACCACACCATACCATTATGACCATGGAATCATTATCATGGGGATGAATCCTAGTGGCGTCCTTTTCCTTGGAAGGTGATTTCGGGTTATGGAGCGTTCCTAGATCCCGATTTAGAGCTGGGGGAAATTCCTCCATAATCATAACTTGTTGGGCACATCTTATATGGGAGGAGTTGGATTCTCCACCTCAAGCAAGCCCTCCACCTATGGTATTAAGAGTGTGGCGGTCTGGCTATTCCTCCTCTCTCATCTCGGCTCTTTTCCCTTCATGAATATGGGGTTTCCTAGTGGATCTCGCCCTTGAGGCTTGGATCTGCCTCTTAACTAGTGAGTACCTCCTAGAATGTACTTATTTATATGTTCCTCTTGAATGAGTCACTCGATCTCTTTCTTCAGCTAGTAGCAATCATCATTGTGGTTGTAACAATCCGACTTTAGTTATTTATTTTTAATTGAATTTATATTAATTTATATTATTTATTTAAGTGATATATGTGATTTATTTGATTTATTAGTAATTTATTTAAATAAATTAATATTAAAAATATTTTAGAGTTGGGAGAAAATATAATCAATTAAAATATTCAAATATTTGAAAAAGGGTGCCAAGAACATCTTGGACTTGCCCGCGTGCTCTGTTTTTCCCAGATTTGCGTTTTCTCATCAATCTCACTGAATACTAGATGAAATCACACAATCCATATATCAATCTACTCGTTTTCACCTCACAATCATGTCTATGGTCTTTAATTTCATTTATTTTAAGCATGGAATACGAAATCAAAGAGAAACCTCAAGAACCCTAAAATTTGCATGAAGGCTCAGAAATTCCATAAATGATTAAAACAAAGCAATTGATTGAGGGAAAACACTCTATGCATGATTATGAACATATGGCCAAATTATTGTGCAGCAAAAAATTCATGGATCATAGAGTTAGAAGAGCTCATGCTTACCTCTTGCAGGTGGTGATCGTGTTTTGTGTTAGAGATGTTACAGCTAGGTTCCAATGATGTGGATAACTTCCCTAGGTGCCAAGTGATGTGCCTGAGTGCTTGGAATGGTTTGAAACAAGCTGGGACTGAAGATGGTATCCCAACTGCAACTTGGTTAAAACCTTGAGCAGCTGGCTGGTGATTATGAGAAATCAGTGTTCCAGATGTTGTTTAGGTGTTTGTATCACTTCTATATGATCTTTATGAGGTGTGTGTGTGATTGGTTTGGTTGGAATTGCTCTCAAACACAAAACCCGATAGTGACTTGCTTTGGAAGGCAAATTTGGAAGTGAGAAGGAGATTTTGAGGAAAGCATCTGTTTGATGGCTTTGGTGTACTCAAACTGAGCACAAATGAGCTCTATTTATAGTAGAGCAAGTTTGTTTTGCAAGCAATAGTGAATGACAACTGCAGCAGAGGTTTGGCCAATGGTTTCATTTTGGAATCTCAAGTCTCCTCTAGTCAATGTTAGAGTACAGGCTGCTGGTTCCCAAGTTCTTGGATATGTCTTGACTGAATTCAGTTGGAAATGGTTCAGTCCATGCCACCTTGGTACATCCATTAAATGCTCCAAACCAAAATTGGAGTCTTGTCCCCTCTTTAGGGATTTCTAGGTTTGGCATGCTATTTTTAGTTCCAAGTACTTGGGAGGCTTATGGATCAATGTTTGTCCCTCCTTGGTCCCTCACCGAGGTGTTCAGATGGATAGAACTGTTTGTCATTTGCATAAATTTGGAAAATCGGGCAAAATGCACAAATCTGCCTTGCCATGACGGTTTGCAGCAAGGCATATTGGCATGGTCATATCTCATGGCTTAGGTGGAGTTTCATGGGGTTCTTGGCCATTTTGGAAAGCTCTAATATGATACAACATATGTGTGATCATAGTTTGTCTTGATAATTTTTGGATCCAAGTGAAAGATCCCCCTACATTTGGAAAAAAGTGAAGGCAGATTCTGACTTAGTGAAAATTTCACTAAGTGTTGGAAAAAGTGACATTTTCACTTTTTGTGATTTTGGCCATTCCATAACTTGAAATCCATGAGGAATTGGAATGAGGTGTAGTTGAAGCTTTTGTAGTGTGCCATGAGAGCTACAAATCCATCTTTGGATCAGCCTAAATGGTTGCTTGGATCTCAAGTTACGATCCTTGGAAGTTGGCATCCTAGCCACTTTGTTCCATAAGTTAGAAAATTTCCAAGTTTTTTATGGTTACCCCTTTTACAAGTTATCCCACTTTTCTTGATTTTTCTTGATGAATGATAATTCCAATCACACATTAACATCATTTTAGGGTCAACGAACCATATTTGTGAAAAATCTCAAAAAGTCAAAGTTGACTTTTGTGCACAGTTGACTTTTTGTCAGATGAACTCCAAACTGTGCGATCCTCTATGAAATCAAGTCCTTGAACTAAACCAAACTTAATGGATTGATTTCATAGGTGTTATAGGGTGTATTGAATCATGTCCTAGGGTTTGGGAGCATGCCTGGGTCAAAAGTCAAAGGCATAGTTGACTTTTCCCACGAAACCCTAATTGTGGTCCTGATGAATTTGAAACTTGTTGATCAAGCTTCTTGGACCAATCCATTGTTGTAAATGGATCAATGTGGTGTATTAGAGACCCTCAAACCATGTCTTGAGGTCTTGGCTCATGATTTGTCCCAAAATTCAACTTAGGGGTGAATTAGGTCAAGAAACCCTAATTCCTGATTTTTTGTGATGCATCCCCTGAGGCTAAATTGACTTGATGATTGGGTTTATGATGTCCCATGAAGTATCTTAGGTTATGCTTTGAAGCATTGGATCATGCCCAGAGGAAAATTTCCATCTGGAGGCCCTGGTCGACCAAACCCTAATTTGGTGACACTAGCGATCTTGAGGCTTAATCCACTTGGAATGCTACAACATTGTTATTGATCCTTGATGTGGGAGTCCGCTTGATCCATTGTGGATGTTTGAGAGGTTAGACAAGTTGAAGATCATGTCAATTCTTGATTGATCCTTTGTCTAAGGCTCAGAGAGGGCTAGAAACCCTAATTATAGTTTGTAGTGAATGCTTACCCATCTTTGGGGAGACTGATGAGGCATAATGATTCATCCATATTGTGGTGATGATTTGCACAATGATGGGAATCTTAGTGGTCAAAATTTGTGGTATGACAAATGCCCCTATTTAATCTTCTTGGACCCGAAGGTGTGAATGGCGAAGGTATTCGGGCATTCGGGGTGCAAGAGGATTAAATATCAGAATACCCGAAATTTTGATGGTGGTTAAGAATGGCAGTTCACGCATCCTTCTTCTTTTGCTAAGCAATGATGCTTAGAAAAGGTAAACTTCCCCTTGATCCTGGTTTCCTACCAAGGAGCTGGTCTAAGTTTCTGAAATAAACTTCCCCTCGATCTTGGTTTCCTACCAAGGAACTGATCTAAGTTTCTGAAATAAACTTCCCCTCGATCCTGGTTTCCTACCAAGGAACTGGTCTAAGTTTCTGAAATAAGCTTCCCCTCGATCCTGGTTTCCTACCAAGGAACTGGTCTAAGTTTCTGAAATAAACTTCCCCTCGATCCTGGTTTCCTACCAAGGAACTGGTCTAAGTTTTTGAAATAAACTTCCCCTCAATCCTGGTTTACTACCAAGGAACTGGTCTAAGTTTCTGAAATAAACTTCCCCTCGATCCTGGTTTCCTACCAAGGAACTGGTCTAAGTTTCTTTTGTCAATAAACTTTCTTGACAAGGGACGCCATGTGTAGCGGTTTTCCTCTAACTTCTCGCCGAATTTTCCTGGGGAGATGCCATTTGATAGAAAATTTTTGATGTCAGAGTTGCTGGGGAACCCAGTCGTCTGAGTTGTAAAGGGGTACAAACTTCTCTATTAGAGACGCCATTTGTCGACTCTATCGGGGAAAACGAGTCTCTTGAGAGACTGTTTCCGTTTGGGGTATTACATCATATTTTTCTCGGGATCTTCTCGGAGAAATGCCATATGATGTGATCCAATTTTGAGGTGCTGATGACCTTTTCGTCAGCGTATTTTTCAGAAAAAAACTGTTGTATTGTCGAATTTATGATTAAGAGGCTTTCTCTGGGGATTTTCCTTAATCCGGGAAAGCGAAAATATCATCTTCAATGGCGAAGAGTGACGTTTGTCGAGGGTTATCTGGTTTTTCAGAGATTCAAGTTATCAAAGTGTTCAAGGGCCAATTCTAATCCAAAAATAAACTGGAGGAGAGAGATAGTTCAGACGCAACATTTCCTGGCGAGGAAAGAACTGACAACTCAATTGAGAGGACCGTTATCACTAGGGGATAAGACCGACTAAAGAGATAGGGATGCAATATGATCATGAATGTAAATCAATAATGCATGATGTATGTATGTTCATGCTGACAAAACTGACGTGACATACAGACTAGTAGATGAACATGACTGGATACTCGGCCACAGTGGGGGATGAAAAGTATCACTGGTTCACGATAGCAATTCTGCCTTGCTTAGGAGAAATAGTCCCCGCGGGGAACAACCGTTGGTCGGGCTTAGGAGGTAAGAACTCTGCCAGGGATGTCAGATGGAGTATTCGCATCTGACATAGCTGGTCCTTCATTCAGGTGTACTGGTTTAGAAGGAGTACTTTGATTCTGGACTTTGAGGTTCAGACACCTTTGGAGAAGCGATTGATGTTCTTTCGATGCTTAACAGTCAAAAGAATTGCCACCTTTGTTAAAAAGCAGAAAAAGTTTGGACAAGTAAATTCATTTTTGTTTCGTTTCAAGAATCGTTAATCATGTTAAAACGTCGTTCTGTAAAGCTAAAACAAATAAGAATTGCAAACAAAAGCACATGGGCTCAAATTTAATTAATAGGATGGAGATCAGCCAAACGCGTGATTCCATAGAGTATTTACAAAGTTAGAACATGGTAATTTAAGGGAAAAGGTCTACATTGAAACATAACGACCACTATCCTTCTACTAACTTTGAATTCCGTGCATCCCGAGCTTCTGTCAAAGATGACCTTGACTGGAGTTTTCTTTCAATGGGTGGTGTAACTGCTGTTGAGGATTTATCCGTGTCAGACATAGTTACTTGCCAGTATCCCTAACTTTTTCCTAGATTGTACTTTGATATTTCCAATCCATCGGGATGATTTTTGATCATGTCTCTAACTTTTGCCTGGACTGCCCTTTCGGGTTTTCAATCCACCGAGACGTTTTTTTTTATTTAGGCGAAGTATTTCTTGACTACATCAACATTTGTGGGGTAGGCAAATTCTTCTCCGTCCATGGTTGTAAGTCTCAAGGCACCGCCTGAGAAAGCTTTCTTGACCACATAAGGGCCGTCATAATTCGGAGTCCACTTGCCCCGGGAATCAGTGAGAAATGATTGTATCTTCTTGAGCATAAGGTCTCCTTTCCTGAAGACGCGAGGTCTGACCTTTTTGTCAAATGCCTTCTTCATTCTTTGCTGATACAACTGACCATGGCATAGTGTCGTTATTCATTTTTCTTCGATCAGATTCAGTTCATCGTGTCGACTTTGACACCATTCAGCTTCTGTTAGCTTAGCTTCCATCAATACCCAGATTGATGGGATCTCTACTTCTATGGGGAGCACTGGCTCCATGCCATATACTAGAGAGAAATGGGTTGCCCCTGTTGAAGTGCGGACAGATGTGCGATAATCGTGAAGAGCAAAGGGTAGCATCTCGTGCCAGTCTTTGTAGGTTACAACCATCTTTTGAACGATCTTTTTAATGTTCTTGTTAGCAGCTTCTATCGCGCCGTTCATCTTGGGTCGGTAGGGAGATGAGTTATGGTGTTCGATTTTGAACTCAGCGCACAACTCTTTCATCATCTTATTGTTCAAGTTGGATCCATTGCCAGTAATGATCTGGCTCAGAACACCATAACGGCAGATGAGATTGTTTTTGATAAAGCGGACCATCACTTATCGGGTTACATTGGCGTACGACGCTGCTTCAACCCACTTGGTGAAGTAATCAATGGCTACCAGGATGAACCGATGTCTGTTTGAAGCCTTAGGTTCAATCATGCCAATCATGTCGATTCCCCATATGGAAAAATGCCATAGGGAAGAGAGAACTTTGAGATGTGTTGGCGGTACATGGATTTTGTCGGAGTATACCTGACACTTGTGACACCTCCTCATGTACTTGTAGCAATCGGATTTCATGGTAAACCAATAGTACCCTGCTCTTAGAATTTTTCTCGCCATTGTGTGTCCGTTGGCATGAGTGCCAAAGGATCCTTCGTGAATTTCTTTTATCAACATGTTTGCCTCTGGTCTGTCCATGCATCGGAGCAAGACCATGTCAAAATTTCTCTTATAGAGTGTATCACCGCTCAGGAAGAAGCTTCTTTCCAGTCTTCTGAGGGTCTTTCTGTCTTTTCTGGATGCCCCAGGTGGGTACTCTTGTTTTTGAAGGAAGCATTTGATATCATGATATCAAGGTTTGTCGTCCATGACTGCTTCAATCGCGAAGATGTAAGCGGGCCGTTCAAGGCGCATTATGTCAATCTTAGGTAAGTCATTCCATTGACCTACGCTAATCATGGAAGAGAGAGTGGCTAATGCATCACCCATGTGATTCTCTTCACGAGGGATATGATGAAACTCGATTCTGTTGAAGAAAGGTAACAACCTTCTTACGTAGTCTTTGTAAGGAATCAATCCTGATTGGTATGTGTTCCAATCGCTTTTGATCTGATTGATAACTAGGGCAGAGTCACCATATACATCCAAGTTCTTAATCCTTAAGTCGATCGCTTCCTCGAGACCCATGATACAAGCTTCGTATTCGGCCTCGTTGTTTGTGCACTTGAACGTAAGTCTGGCGGTGAAAGGAATGTGGGTACCCTGAGGGGTTATGATGATTGCCCCAATTCTGTTTCCGTAATGATTGACAACTCCATCAAAGATTAGTCCCCATTGGGAACCTGGTTCTGGTCCTTCATTGGGTAGCGGTTCATCGCAATCTTTCATTTTCAAATACGTGACATCTTCGTCTGGGAAGTCAAACCCGATTGATTCTTGATCATCAATCGGTTGATGAGCCAATTGATCGACTAAAATACTCCCTTTAACGGCTTTCTGAGCGTGGTATTCGATGTCGTATTCTGATAACAACATCTACCAACGGGCTATCCTTCCCATGAGAGCAGATTTTTCAAAGACGTACTTGATTGGATCCATTTCTGAGATTAACCAAGTAGTGTGACGAATCATGTACTGGCGAAGACGTTTGGCTGCCCAAGCCAAAGCGCAGCAAGTTTTCTCATGCATAGTATACCGAGTCTCGCAGTCGGTGAATTTCTTGCAAAGATAGTAATTGGCAGACTCTTCCCTTTTGGTTTCGTCTTGTTGGCCAAGCACATAACCCATTGAGTCCTCCAAGACTGTTAAGTAGATGATTAATGGTCTTCCTTCCACTGGAGGTGAGAGAATCGGTGGATTCAACAAATACTCCTAAATACTGTCGAAGGCGGTTTGGCAATCTTCTGTCCAAACGCAATCCTAGTTCTTTTAAAGTAATTTGAAAATCGGCGCGTATGTCGCGGTCATGAGGAATATGAATCGAGAAATGTAGTTCAAACGTCCTAGGAATCCTCTGACTTGTTTCTCAGTTTTTGGAGAAGGCAGTACTTGAATGGCCTTGACCTTGTCAGGATTAACCTCAATTCCTTTCTGGCTGACGATGAACCCTAAGAGTTTCCCTGAACGGACACCAAATGTGCACTTATTGGGATTCAAGCGGAGCTTGTACTTTCTCAACTGCTCGAATAGCTTTGACAGGTGGGTCACACGCTCCTCTTCTGTCTTAGATTTGGCAATCATATCATCGACATATACCTCGATTTCGTTGTGTATCATGTCATGAAACAGAGTAGTCATGGCCCTTTGATAGGTTGCCCCGACATTCTTCAAACTAAATGGCATTACCTTGTAAAAAAAAGTACCCCATGGGGTGATGAAGGAAGTTTTCTCCATGTCTTTCGGTGCCATTTTTATCTGATTATAGCCCGAGAATCCATCCATGAAGGAGAAGACTTTGAACTTTACTGTGCTGTCAACCAACATGTCAATGTGTGGTAAAGGAAAGTCGTCCTTTGGACTAGCCTTGTTTAGATCTCTATAATCCACACACATTCTGACCTTTCCGTCCTTTTTCGGAACTGGTACGATGTTGGCTAACCATTGAGGATATTCTGATATGGCGAGGAAACCTGCGTCAATCTGTTTCCGGACTTCCTCTTTGATTTTGATGGCCATGTCTGGATGAGTTCGTCTCAACCTGTGTTTTACTAGTGGACATTCTGATCTCAATGGTAGATGATGCTCCACGATGCTGGTATCCAACCCTGGCATGTTCTGATAGGACCAGGAAAATACATCGGGGAATTCTTTGAGAAGCTTTGTCAAACTCTCTTTGGCAGTTGGACTGAGCAGTGCCCCAATCCCGACTTCTTTTCTCTCTTTTTCTGAACCTAAGTTTATCGTTTCCAACGGCTCCTTGTGAGGTTCAATGGACCTTTCCTCTTGTCTGAGTAATCAGGAGATCTCTTCCGGAATTTTGTCGTCAACTTCTTCTTCAGCCCCAAATATCGGAAATTCAAAGTTGGGAGAAGGCATCGGATCGTACGTTTCAACGGGGTTTAAAACAAGCAATCTGCATGACGTGATGATTTGTGTTAAGAAGAGATAGAGAGAATGCAAGAGTGTGTGCAGTGTATTTTTTTACTGCTTGTTTTTATTATTTGTATTGTTTTTAGGATTACCATTTTCTGAAAAAACGAAAAAAGAAAACAGCAATTAATGCGGAAATTACAGAACGACGTTTATTTTATTTATGAACAAGTCGATTCTTGAAACTACAGCCCTATAAAACAAAACTCTGTCGCTTTGGGCAAAGCGAAGAGGGAAATTTACAGAAAGTGAGCCCTATAAAAACAGCCGTTTCACCTGGGCGGGGTGAAAGGTTAAAGACGATAATTACTTTGACTGATGAACAATCTTCGGAACATCGACATCAACCCATCAGCGGCGAACTCCTCGGTGAATCACAAAGTCTGGTACCTTCCTTGATTTGTCTTCAGAAATAACGCTGATTTCTGGTGGAGCAGGGTCATTGGAATCTGTCTCCCAGGCAGAGTTGTCGTAGGAGGATTCCTCTGTTATATTTTGCATAGGATTTGTGCTCTCAGGTAAATCTCCCCATCCAGTTGGCTGGATGCCTTTGAGCCTAATACGAGAGCTTTCCGGAGTAGTGTACTTGACCATATAGTCGTATTTTCCACTTGGTTGTCCTAAGGTGTCCCACACTTCTTTAGAACTGGAGGAGTCATCTCTCTCGATGACGTTGACCTCAGGAAAAGCATAATTGATGAATTCTTATCCTGCAAGCTTTGCCAATTCATTGTCGTACTGGATAGGTTCAGAATGCTCTGAGTGTTGATCCCATGACATGGTGGTGACGCAGGTATTCTGTTCAATAATGCTCAGCTGATTTTCATTGTTTAGCTGATTTTCTTGCCCTGAGTTTCCTGGGTACAGCTGCCAGATAGGCAGGCCATCCATCGGGCCATAATAGTCATGGTCAAAGTTGTCTTTCATTAGAGTGTCCTCCTCTAATGAGTTTGTTGGAGCACGACATCCCTCAGGATCACAATCTCCGTATATCGTTCTGACATCTGACCTGGGTATAAATCTCAGACTCTGTGCGGGATAGCAAAATGGCATAGGCACCTCTTCCTGAGAGATATAACCATCCTCATTAAGATAGGACTTCCACTCCTCATCTGTATCGGAGGGATCTCCCTCGTTGATGGCATGGACTGGTTGAGGCACAGGGTGGAGGAAACCTCCACTGTGGAAGAAGTCCTGAATGGGATGAAGACTTTCATCGTTAGCAGCTGTCTGGGTACAGTGTGAGGAAAAACCAAGACCCTTCTTTGCTTTGTTATCAATAGGAATGACAAGTTGTCCCCGTCCTTTTGTATTGTTATTTTTGATCACTTCGAGAGCATCTCTGTATGAGGAAATCGAGGTTCCTTTCTCTGATTGATTCTCGTTGCTCACCGAAAGTGCTTGGAACTGAGTTCCAACAACCTCCTCGGGTTCTACACAAGTAGATAATGACAAGTTACTCACGAGCAAGGCTTGTTCTCCACAGACCGTGATGAGTTGATCGTTCTTGACGAACTTCAGTTTCTGGTGAAGTGTCGAAGTGACTGCCCCAACCTGGTGTATCCAAGGTCTTCCTAATAAGTAACTGTAAGTTGCCCAGATGTCCATGACCTGGAAAGTGATTAGGAAAGTGTGAGGACCAATAGTTATGGGAAGGTCGACTTCACCGATAACTGCTTTCCGAGATCCGTCAAAGGCTTTGACGATGACCTCACTGCCCCTCATCGGGGGTCTTTTGCATGATAGTCACATTAAAGTGGACTTTGGCATAACGTTGATGGCCGATCCTGTGTCTACCAGTACCCTGGCTAAAGCATCGTCCTAGCCGTTGACTGTGATATTCAGTGCCATGTTGTGACTTTTGCCCTCCTCTGGCAAATCCTCATCACTGAATCCTAAGTTGTTGAGGAAGTGATGTTAGAGATGATACTATTGAATTGTCTTATTGACACATCCTGTTCCATAAAGGCCTACTCTAAGACTTTCTGTAGAGCCTCTCTGTGGGCTTCGGAACTGAGTAAAAGTGATAGCATAAAGATCTTTGAAGAAGTTTGTAACAGCTGATCAAAAATGTTGTATTCACTCCTTTGGACGAGCTTCAACATCTCATCATTATTTTTTGAAAGGTCGGGATCATTGGACTGACCGACCGGTGGATTGGGAGCTTTTGTCTGAAGTTCCTTTTCTTTGTTAGGTTCTCCAACTCCTCGGTTGAAGACTCGACTGCTCCGTGTTACTTGACTGATGTTTGCAATATTCACAACGGAGGGTAATGGAATTTCTTTTCCATTCTCAATTATTGTTGCACCTTATTTGTAAGGGATCGCCTTAGCTGTTTCATACGGTAACGGTCCCAGTAGATAGATAACTACAGGAGCCTTCTGATTTTTCTGACTGTTGTAGATAACTTCAATCAGTTCCTGGCTAAGAACCTTTGATTCGTCCAGTAGAGGGATGATGTTACAAACATCCTTAGTCCTCTCAGGATCAGAGATTACAACCACATCTTTGATTTGATCAGCGAATTAGTCTGGCGTCCAGTTAACGGACCTCGAAATTGGGTATGGGTGAATCTCTTTGCGGTCCAACTGACCTTGAAGGGCTGCTCGTACGAGGTAACATCCTTGGTTATTTTCAGAGAAAACTCTACGGCGTTCATAGTTATGTGGTGGCACCTGGCCACACCCGCTTTGAATACAATGTAACCTTACTAGATCTGTTTCCATTGATCGAGCATCCTGACTTTGATGCCTAGTAGAGTTCCCATCGATTATTTTGACTTGTTGCGTGTCTTCGTCCATATAGATCGGAATCCACCAGTGGTTTAACAAGTGTTGTAAAGTTCTTTGAACGAGAGCACATCCCTGGTCACTCTCACAACATCCTTTATAGTTCTGATAATTATGCGAAGTCAGAAAACCAAGCTGGACTTGCTTAGCGTGTAATTCCACCAAGCTGTTATTCATTAAGCGAATATCGAAGATCTGAATCATGTTGATCTGATAAAGGTTTTTATCATGGTAGTCCTGGATCTACCCAAGATCCATCTGACGCTGGAGGGCCTCTTGTACAAAAGAGCATCCCTAATTGTTTACCGAGCAAACCAGACAGGAATCATAATTGTACCGTTGCAGATCATGATGTTGGCTTTGCCTTGAGTGCATTGCCACCAGGTTGGCATTCATTGCACGGATGTCATGGCTCTCAATGATGTTGGAATTCGTATAAGTCATGTTGACCCCCCGAATTCGGTGCTCTTGGATCCATCCGAGATCCAATTGTTCCTGTTGAGCTGATTACACCACAAAATATCCTTGATTGTTCTTAGAGCAGATATCACACTGATGATAATTATGAGGTGGTATATGCCCATACCCGCTCTGTCTGCGATGCATCTTGACTAGATTAGCCCTTAATAAGAGTACATCATGAATTTGATAGCTGTGGTTAGACTCTCCTTCTATCAAATTGACTGCAGCTTTCTCGTGTTGAGGCAATGGGTTCGTGAGAACATTCGGATTCGTATCTTTGAAAGATAAGACCCCGCTCCTAATAAGCTTTTGTATGTCGAATTTGAAACTGAGGTAGTTTTCTATGTTATGCCTTGGTCCTCCTTGATGGTGGTAAGGATAAGTCTAATCCGTTTTAAACCAAAAAGGCGGATTCTCCGATACTATAAGAGGAGGCTTGGTTTGGACGTACCCCTTGGCTAATGAAAACAGTTCGGCGTACAACATGGGTATAGGGTCGAACCCTGGTGGTCGCGGAGTATGGTTGTTGTTATATGGAAGACGAGCCCGCTGAAGAGTCTGTTGTGTCCTTTGCTGAAATTGTTGTTGAATCGGTTGGCTCTGAGCAACCTGAGGTTGATACGTAGGAACAGGCGCCGGGTTAATATCAGGAGTTACAGCTGCTACAGGTTGGTAACGTCGCCTTTGGTTTCCGAGGGAGATATTCCCAATATCCTGCTCTTTTTTCTTAGGGAGAGCACCACCGTATCTTTTTTATACTACTTGATGGTCTAGCGTCTTTAACCAGACGTCCTTCTCGGACGGCTTCCTCAAGACGAACTCCCATGCCCACCATCTCGGTGAAGTATTTGGACACACTGGCAACCATTCTGTCGTAGTAAAATGAGCTCAAGGTTTTCAAGAAGATCTTTGTCATCTCTTTTTCCTCAAGAGGTGGAAAAATCTGGGCAGCGATTTCACGCCATCTCTGAGCGTACTCTTTAAAGGTTTCCTTGTCCTTTTGTGACATTGATCTGAGTTGATCTCTGTCTGGTGCCATGTCCAAGTTATACTTATATTGTTGAATGAAGAAAGTGCCAAGATCTCTGAAAGTAGCGATCTTTGTGCGGTTTAAACCCATGTACCATTTGAGTGCGGCACCGGTTAAACTATCCTGAAAGTAGTGAATCAGTAGCTCCTGGTTCTTTGTCTGAGCTGACATTCGACGAGCGTACATCACTAAATGACTTTGAGGGCAAGAGTTACCCTTGTACTTTTCAAAATCGGGCACTTGGAACTTGTGCGAAACTTCCACATTAGGGATCAAGCAAAGGTCTACGGCATCTTTTCCAAATAGGTCCTGACCGCGAATGGCTTGTAGCTCTTTCTGCATTTCCAAGAACTATTCCTGGAACTCATTCTATCTGTCGAACATATGCTCATTTCCACCTGACAATATCTGTGGAATCTGTCCTTCTGGGACAGTGTGTACCACGAGTGGTGGTATAGTCATCATGGCAGAGACTCTAGGTGCCTCCCGAAGTTTGTAACCTTCAGGCCTAGCGGTTCCTGCTGCATTTTCCAGATCTTCCATGATCGGCGGGATATATCCTTCTGGGATATAGTTGAGTGGCATGCCCCAGGGATGATCTTTCGTAATTTTGTACCTAGGATTATACTTCTCCACTATGGGCATTGATGTGGTCTTTGAGATCACAGTTCGTTGTTGTTGTATTTGAGCTTCTGCTAGAGCTTGTAAGTCGTTATGAAGCTTTCTCAGATCTTCTTTTAGAGTGTCGATCTCTTCTCTCAACTCTCTGTTCTCTTCCTCGAGATCATCCATTTTCTTTTGTCGATTGGCCCGAGTATTGTACGAATGAGACAGTTTGACTCTAGAATCGAGACACAAACGTGAGATTCATAGAGAAGAAGAATGCGTTTATACGAGAATGATGAATGATATGCAATGGTTTTATTAATTATTTTTGTTTATTCAAAGCAAACTTCGACAATTAGATTGCAAATATCAAACAATAGGGAAGACCCCATTTTATTGAATTCAAAGATTGCGAAAATGGAAATACAGTAGATTACAAAGTGCTGAAAAAGGAAATGTCTAAACTAATGGATCCTGAGTCCTCTCTGAAGGGAGCTCAGGTGCTGGTTCTGGTGCTTTCCTTTTCTTTGACCGGGGCTCTTCAGTCGTGGTCGGGTTGTCATTCCTTTGCCAAGTGAAAGGAGCGAGCCAATTCCTTTAGTCACCTTGATTCTCTACAACATGTTGCTCTAAAATCTCAATCAGAGCATCCTTATCTTTCAATAGCTGTTGTAGTTTCTTACACTCTACATTGAGAATACGGTACTTGTTTCTCCAAGACCTCCTCTCCTGTTGAACTTTGTTGAGAGTAACTTGAAGTTTTTCCATGTCGGACATGAAATAAAGGACAAAGTCCCTTAACGGAAGAACTTCCTGATGAGGGTAAGGCATCCTCAGCTTGAGAGCTCTAGTTTGTACCCAGTGGAGATAAGGCTCCACCGAGACACAGTCTGGTTTCCCTAGAGACTCTCGTCCTTTTCTATGAACGTGTTTCCAAGCATGCACTATTTCTGTCTTTAGTGCCCTGTCATTTTCTCCTTCCTTGAAGAAAAGACCTTCCAGATGAGCATTCCGCAGGACATGCCTCATCGGGTATCCGAATTGACGATGAACTAACACCGGATGATAGTTGATTCCTCCCTTAGTTCCTATAAGGGGTACATTTAGGAAATTTCCATAACGGTCAATGATTCTGATCCCTTCATAGATTTGATTGTACCAATCGATGTCAGAGTTGGTAAGAGACATGATTCTCTGCGACCAACGTAAATTATTCTTTTGATCCCAAAATGCAGCAGACTTGGGCAAATGGGAAATGAACCATTTGTATAGCAGGGGTACACAGCATGTGATCATTCCTCCACTGTATAAATTCCTTAAGTGTACAGAATGATACGCATCTGCGAGTAAGGTCGGTACGGGATTGCCGATCAGACATATCTTAATGGCATTAATATCTACAAAGTTATCGATGTTGGGAAAAAGAAATAACTCGTAGGTGAGCAAAACAAAGATGCTCTCGAAAGCGGCCACGTTCCCTATACTAGCAAAGTACAAGGCTTTATTTATCAAGAACTGGGCTGGCAAACATTGGATGCCACCCTCCAGTGTTGGTGCTAGCTGATAATCCAGGAATGTGAAACAGTGATAGACCAGATCATAGAACTGGATTAGGGTGGATAGGATTCCTTCAATTACATGGACCCTTAATAGGGACAGTAGTCCCCCATACTTGGCTCTAAAAGCCTTAGGGTTGGTGATCATCCTCGCCAAACCTCTCAAATCCTCTAATTTTGGAACCTTGAAGGTATACTTGTTAGTTGCTCTTCTACCGAAATCCATAACGCAATCTCTTTATTTGACATTTACAATCATTGTCTTAGTTTAGTTTGAAAAAGAGAGACTAGAAGAGAAGATTTTTCTTTGTTTTTTAATGTTTTTTAATGAAATGAATGCATGAATGCAACACACAAAACATAGAAAAAACATGGGGTCAAAGGGTCAGTGTCATGAAGTCAAGGCTCTACCCCCCAAAGGTTTATACTGGTATTTTTTGTACATGTCCGCAAAATCATTGATCCCTCTTGGGATAAAAACAGCAAGCGGATCGCCAGCGAGCTGATGTATCCTAGAGTGATCTCAAATGAGGGTAGTATCGCGTGACAACTATTTCCGATAGCTTCCGCACTACAAAATGGTTTCAGTCTACTAAAAACCTCAGCTTCTTAGATAACCCAGTCGACCACACTACTTTCAACAACCGAAGTCGTATAGGCAATGTATCTGCAAAGGGAGTCTCCAATGAGTTTGATGGTCGACCGGGGGCTCTTAGCTGGAATTCAATCCTAGTAAGATTACTCGTATTGCCATCACCTATCTTAGGTGTATACTCAATCTTTTCAAATGCGGCATCACACGCATTCCCATTAGCAGAAAAATAAACACATATATCAATTAGGAAAAGCAATATATATATTTGTCTTAATCATCCTAGACCTTTAGTCTTATGATCCTATACAGACAATGACTCCCCAGCAGAGTCGCCATTTCTGTAATACTTTGTGAACTCAGGATTTTCTACCTAGGAGATGGGAAGATAACAAGATCTCGTTTGTCCCCAGTGAAGTCGCCATCTTTCTGTAGCGCGAATTTTTGCGTGGTTACGAAGCACTATTTCTTTAGGGTACTACAGTTCGATTCATTTTTTATCCTATTGAAGCTGATTAAGGAAGGGAAATAGATGTCTCCAATTAACCCTGATTGCATACTGAGTTTAAACAGATGACTGTTGGTTTATAGATGCTATTAAGATTGTGGGTCTCTCTTAGGTTATTTTGTTAAGAACACAGTGTTTGGAATATTTGTGAGGTTTTTGGTAATGTGTTTAGATTTGATGCTTTTGGGTTGATTTGATGGAGATACTGGATTTTGGGTTTTTGATTAGTGTGCTCGCTAAGATTTTTGCAATCTTATGCCTACGTATTCCCGTTTAACGAAATAGGGAAATCAGAGCGATCTTAGTTCCTCCTATTCTATGGGAGGAAAAAGTTTGTTTTGGTGTCTTGTTTAAAGCCCAAGACATGAAGCTAAAGGTGATTTGTATCTTGTTCAAAGCCCAAGATGTGAAGCTAAAGGGTTTTGGATGAGAGAGAATTTGTCATCTCTAAAGAGGAGTTGTTGATGTTTGTATGCTGTGAGCAAGGCAGTGATTTGATGCTAAAAGGTTGATTGACTCAACCGAGGGTTTCCTTATACAAAGCCTAAGAGGAGGCGATTGACCCAACAAGAGGATGCTTTTTATTTGTTGTCTCGTACGAAGCCCGAGATAGAGGCTAAAAGGGTTGACTCAACAAGAGAGTGCTTTTTTGTGTCTTGTACGAAGCCTAAGATGGAGGCTAAAAGGGAACTGACTCAACAAGAGAGTATTTTATCTGTCTTATATGAAGCCTAAGACGGAGGCTAAAAAAAGTTTGACTCAACAAGAGAGTCTTTTATACTCAACAAGAGAGTAATTTAGTGTCTCGTACGAAGCCCGAGATAGAAGCTAAAAGGGAAGTGACTCAACAAGAGAGTCTTTTATACTCAACAAGAGAGTGTTTTTTATCTGTCTTATACAAAGCCTAAGACGGAGGCTAAAAAGGGTTTTGACTCAACAAGAGAGTCTTTTATACTCAACAAGAGAGTGTGTTTCTGTCTCGTACGAAGCCCGAGATGGAGGCTAAAAGGAAATTGACTTAACAAGAGAGTCTTGTATACTCAAAAAGAGAGTGATTTTCTATTTGTCTTATACGAAGCCTAAGACGGAGGCTAAAAAAAAGGCTTTGACTCAACAAGAGAGTCTTTTATACTCAAAAAGAGAGTGTTTTTATATGTGTCTTGTATGAAGCCCAAGACGGAGGCTAAAGGGGAGACTGACTCAACGAGAGAGTTCGAAAAGGTTAACTCCGCTGGGGAGAGTCATTATACAAAGCCCAAGAGGAGGCTGACTTACCGCTGTGCAGTATGGAGATCCTGAAGCGGGTCCAAGTATGGGGGAACTCTCATGAGAGAGACCGGGTTTCTGACTATGTTTGAAGGGAAATTGAGAATGTCTTTGAGACTCAAGGGGGTTTAGACTGTCCAAGTCTAGAGTTTTATCTATTGTACAATGCCCAAGAGGAGGCACGAGCATTAAGGGATGAGTATCAACCCTACAACGACCAGAGTTTTGACGCTGGAAAAAACTGCTCTAGCAAAGGATGACTAAGTTCTGTCTTATACCTTTAAGAGGTCGTCAAGGTCCTTGTATTAAGCCCAAGAGAAAGCATGAGAACTTCTAAGAAGCCGAAGGGTCCTTGTACAATGCCCAAGAGGAGGTGGGGATGCTTTTAGGAAGCCTGTGGGTCTCCAAACCAAGAGAAGTTCAAGACATGCTATTCACTGAGAATAGATCAAGCCAGGAAAGTTCAAGGATTTGGAAGAAACTCAAGAGATGCCATTCACGGAGAAAAGATCATCTCTGGGGAGTAGAGTTTCTTTGACAATTTCTAAGAGTGACAGTCTGAGAAAGGGTTCACCGAGAATGCTGCCTTTCACGTTTCCATATTGTTTAACCCCAAGAGGAGGGAAGACTGTATCTGGTAATCCTATGGGGGATCTAGTTTTGACTGTATTTAAGAGTGACCAACAGGCTTTACCTAGTGCTAGACGTAGTTGCCGGGGAAAACTCTAAATAACTATACTAGTATTACACAGTTGATATTTGACAAGTATATAAAAGGATGTGAAAGAAGACTTACAGTGAAGCGACTCCACAATACAGTTATATACATATGAAAGCGATAAATGAAAGCGGATAAATGCTTACCCGTTGTAGAGCTTCCATGCTGTTTGATTAGTTGTTCAACAAAGAAAAACTTTGATAACAATATTATATTTAAAATCAAAGGAGAAAATGCTTTGAAAAGTTTGTTGGGTCTTACAGCTCAAGGAGAGGCCCAAGTTTTAATGATGATTGAACCGCTGTTTTGAAAACTGTACAGAGGGACTTATACAATATGTGAGGCCCAAAAAGGTTTTATGTACAAGGGGATTGAGTCTTACACTCTATTAGAGGCCCAAAGTGTTTTTGTATCAGTGATGGGGCTTACAGCTCCAGGAGAGGCCCAGGGTTTTATTTTGAACTGGCGATCGTTCCGAGGTTTTTTCTTTTAACACAAAGGGACTTATACAATATGTGAGGCCCAAAAAGGTTTTGGTTAAAAGGGGATTGGGTCTTACACTCTATTAGAGGCCCAAAGTGTTTTTTGTACAAGTAATGGGGCTTACAACTCAGGGAGAGGCCCAGATGATTTTAAACTGGCGATCGCGCCAAGATTTTTTTATTGTGTCGGGACTTATACAATATCTGAGGCCCAAAATGGTTTATGTACAAAAAGGGATGGGACTTACACTCTATTAGAGGCCCAAAGTGTTTGAAAATGATTTGTTTAGGGTGATTAAGATCAAAACCCTAAATTAATTTCAAAAGGTATTTTAATTAAATAAAAATTTAATTAAAATGATCAAAATTATCAAGCATGTGTGAAAAACAAGTTGTGATCTTGGATTAATGTTTGAAAAATCTTGTTTATATCCACAAAATGATTGGAAACCAATTAAATTTGGAAAATCAAGGAGGAAAAAATATTTTAAATGTTAAAAAACAAATAAAACATTAATTCTTTGTAAAAATATAAAATATATGAAATAAATAATATTTTTGGGATTTTTTGTAAAATAAAATATTTTAACATTTTTGTGAATTATTAAAAAAAGAATCAACTTAAAATCATTAAAAATCAGAGAGAAATTAATTGTTGAATCAAATAAATAAAATCACAAAAATTCAAATATTCAAATATTTGAAAAAGGGCGCCAAGAACATATTGGCCTTGCCCGCGTGCTCTGTTTTGCCCAGATTTGCATTTTCTCATCAATCTTACTGAATACTTGATGAAATCACACAATCCATATATCAATCTACTCGATTTCACCTCACGATCATGTCTATGGTCTTTAATTTCATTTATTTTAAGCATGGAATAAGAAATCAAAGAGAAACCCCAAGAACCCTAAAATTTGCATGAAGGCTAAAAAATTCCATACATGATTCAAACAAAGCAATTGATTGAGGCAAAACACTCTATGCATGATTATGAACATATGGCCAAATTATTGTGCAGCAAAAAATGCATGGATCATAGAGTTAGAAGAGCTCATGCTTACCTCTTGCAGCTGGTGATCGTGTTTTGTGTTAGAGATGTTACAGCTAGGTTTCAATGATGTGGATAGCTTCCCTAGGTGCCAAGTGATGTGCCTGAGTGCTTGGAATGGTTTGAAACAAGTTGGGACTGAAGATTGTATCCCAACTGCGACTTGGTTAAAACCTTGAGCAGCTGGCTGGTGATTCTGAGAAATCAGTGTTCCAGATGTTGTTTAGGTGTTTGGATTACTTTTATATGATGTTTATGAGGTGTGTGTGTGATTGGTTTAGTTGGAATTGCTCTCAAACTCAAAACCCGATAGTGACTTGCGTTGGAAGGCAAATTTGGAAGTGAGAAGGAGATTTTGAGGAAAGCATCTATTTAATGGCTTTGGTGTACTCAAAATTAGTACAAATGAGCTCTATTTATAGTAGAGCAAGTTTGTTTTGCAAGCAATAGTGAATGACAACTGCAGCAGAGGTTTGTCCAATGGTTGCATTTTGGAATCTCAAGTCTCCTCTAGCCATTGACTAGAGGTTAGAGCACAGGCTGCTGGTTCCCTAGTTCTTGGATATGTCTTGACTGAATTCAGTTGGAAATGGTTCAGTCCATCCCACCTTGGTGAATCCATTAAATGCTCTAAACCAAAATTGGAGTCTTATCCCTTCTTTAGGGATTTCTAGGTTTTGCATGCTATTTTTAGTTCCAAGGACTTGGGAGCCTTATAGATCAGTGTTTGTCCCTCCTTGGTCCCACACTGAGGTGTTCAGATGTATAGCCATGTTTGTCATTTGCAAAAATTTGGCAAATCGAGCAAAATGCACAAATCTGCCTTGCCATGACAGTTTGCAGCAAGGCATATTGGCATGGTCATATCTCATGGCTTAGGTGGAGTTTCATGGGGTTCTTGGCCATTTTGGAAAGCTCTCATATGATACAACATATGTGTGATCATAGTTTGTCTTGATACTTTTTGGTTCCAAGTGAAAAATCCCCCTACATTTGGAAAAAAGTGAAGGCAAATTCTGACTTAGTGAAAATTTCACTAAGTGTTGGAAAAAAGTGACATTTTCACTTTTTGTGATTTTGGCCATTCCATAACTTGAAATCCATGAGGAATTGGAATGAGGTGTAGTTGAAGCTTTTGTAGTGTGCCATGAGAGCTACAAATCCATCTTTGGATCAGCCCAAATGGTTGCTTGGATCTCAAGTTATGATCCTTGGAAGTTGGTATCCTAGCCACTTTGTTCCATAACTTAGAAAATTTCTAAGTTTTTTATGGTTACCGCTTTTACAAGTTATCCCACTTTTCTTGATTTTTCTTGATGAATGATGATTCCAATCACACATTAACATCATTTTAGGGTCAACGAACCATATTTGTGAAAAATCTCAAAAAGTCAAAGTTGACTTTTGTGCACAGTTGACATTTTGTTTGATGAACTCCAAACTGTGCGATCCTCTATGAAATCAAGTCCTTGACCTAAACCAAACTTGATGGACTGATTTCATAGGTGTTATAGGGTGTATTGAATCATGTCCTAGGGTTTGGGAGCATGCCTGGGTCAAAAGTCAAAGGCACTGTTGACTTTTCCCACGAAACCCTAATTGTGGTCCTGATGAATTTGAAACTTGTTGATCAAGCTTCTTGGACCAATCCATTGTTGCAAATGGATAAATGTGGTGTATTAAAGACCCTCAAATCATGTCTTAAGGTCTTGGCTCATGATTTGTCCCAAAAGTCAACTTAGGGGTGAATTAGGTCAAGAAACCCTAATTCCTGATTTTTTGTGTGAATGCATCCCCTAAGGCTAAATTGACTTGATGATTGGGTTTATGATGTCCCATGTAGTATCTTAGGTTATGCTTTGAAGCATTGGCTCATGCCCAGAGGAAAATTTCCATCTAGAGGCCCTGGTCGACCAAACCCTAATTTGGTGACACTGGCGATCTTGAGGCTTAATCCACCTGGAATGCTGCAACATTGTGCTTGATCCTTGATGTGGGTGTCCTCTTGATCCATTGTGGATGTTTGAGAGGTTATACAAGTTGAATATCATGCCAATTCTTGATTGATCCTTTGTCTAAGGCTCAGAGAGGGCTTGAAACCCTAATTATTGTTTGTAGTGAATGCTCACCCATCTTTGGGGAGACTGATGGGCATAATGATTCATCCATATTGTGGTGATGATTTGCACAATGATGGGAATCTTAGTGGTCAAAATTTGGGGTATGACACCAGAGAGAAATAACTCCCATCCACCAAAGAAGGTATGCTTCTATTCTCAACCCAGAACTTCTGCCACAAGCTCCCAGAGAACCAGAACCTCCTTACAATTTCAACTAACTACTCTTCTGCACAAGAGCAATCAGTTTCAAGCATCCTGCTTGAACGTAAATTGTGAAATCAACCAAATGCCGCTTTTTGATTGACCTCACTCTTCTTCAGAACTCCCACAAGATACACTGATCCACTAATGAAATTAGATCTTCAAGTCACATGAACTACTTGCTCCATAGCAAGACATCTTGGATCCCCCAAGCCTCTTAGTCATGTAACATCTTCCCATCCATAGCTCCCGCAAAATGCATGAGATAGATCTTTTTGAAGCATCCATAACTTCCATTCTCCTGTAGATCACCTTATCTAAAGTTGATGTGCCACATCACCAGCTTAGACTTCTGATGTTAAACTAGATGTCAGAACATTATGACGTTGAATTCAGATCCTCCTTCTACCACTTAGAAGAACCTTCTCCCTTCGCAGAACAAGAGTTCCATGCTCTCATAGACTTGATTCAGCAACCAAGTTTGAGTAGACAACCTCCATCCTACTTTGAAACTACAAAGACTTCAAACCTGCCACTTCTGAATCTTCAGAAAGTAAGTAATCCAAGACTACCCCATAGCCATACCAAAGAATGCCACTTCCCTTAGTAGAGCCGTCAATAGAAAGCCAGAGATAACTGCCACTTATCCTCGACCTTCACAAACAGAGCAAAATCTATGCTCCAAAGCACCTAGATCAGAAATAAACTGATCCAAGCTGTAACCATTAAGATTATGATGTCTTCATCTTCATCTTCAACAACATCAAAGTCCAGACTAGTTTCTTGCCAGGAAACTCTCCAGAGAACACATGCTTTTGTCACACCCGACTGAAGCCACTTCTTAGGTCACCACCTAAGACTAAACAGATGCTAAAGCGTATGCAGTACCCCTCCCATGATTCTGCACAAACTCTGATGATGAGATGTTCCAACATCTTGTTGAACATCAACAATCTTGACTTTCAAGGATAATCAATTAAATACTTGTGGATTCCACAAATAGAAATTAATCTTAAATCCTTGTCCAATAACCCTTCTTCACTGCTGTAGCTGAGCTCTACCAGATCATGTCATGAACACTTATAAAGTATTCAATCTTTTTGCAAGTATCTTCTTCAAAGGACAATGTTAAGATACCAAGGCTGCCACCCTTGACTCAAGTAACTAAGACTTTCTCTGAACAAATCTTATTTACCTCAACAATTCTTCAATTAGATTGGATCCACTCTTAGGGTCAAGAGAGATGAATCCTTCCTTGCTGTTTTTGGATGGTGAAAATAAATCACCTCCACTTTCTTCAGATTGTGTTTCAAAGAAACACCTTCTAAGCAGAAGAGTAACTAGAAGACTCCAGATACACGACATAGATGCCTTTATGAGTGGACTTGAGAGAATTCTCAAGCATCTTTGACAACCTAGCCGACCAATAATTTATCAAACTCCTAGAGAAAGAACCTAATAAACTTTAACCCAACTCCTCTCCTCTTTAACTGACTTCAACTGTACCAAGAAACCATGATTTCAAGTACCAAGTCATCATACCAGATATCTAACCACAACTCCCTTTACTCCATCGCTCCCGACATTCGAATAAAAGAATGCAGATATCTTCAAATATATAGAGGCCGATGATTGAGACCTTCCACTAACTATCTTCAGTAACAACTCCAGAATCCCATAATTCTAGAGCTCTTCCATCAGAAACACATGCAGTGGAACCACCAAGGAACAGATCCTGCTTGCCCTAATAAGATGTCACAACATCCTATAAGACACACCAACAAGAGAACTATCCACTTCTCCTGTAGTTGTTGTAGAATCTCCTCAGCAACATGAACAACCTCTGGGTTGCTCCCTTCGATCCAGAACATCCATCTCATCCATTAATACCCTTGGGTATGTTTGAGTTGATTGATCTGATCTTTAAAACTCCTCCTTGTTTAAAACGCCAGAAAGTATTTCCCAAAGATCTCATCCAGAACCAGACAGGATGCCTGCTCTGATACCAATTGAAATTCTGGCCTATGCAGACAGCAGATGTCCTAACACATGTCAAGACATTATGCTACATAATCATTTAAACTCAGAGGCGCAATAGCAGACTGATACCTTGTATATCAGAAGTGCACACTCATAGATGTCACGACATCTGATCCAACATGTCAGTCAAGAACATTAACAAAACTGTAAATTGCATAATGTTAAATAAGACACTAATTGTTAACCCAGTTCGGTGCAATTCACCTACATCTGGGGGATACCAATCCAGGATGAAGACTTCACTATCTGTAAAACTGTTACAAAGCTAAACTCCCCCGTTTACAACTTTATCACTAACATCTACCCAATGAACATCTTTACCAAGGTTAAACTCAAATGCTTACAACCTTGATATGAGATACCCCACTCACATCCTAATCACAACCTGTGATATCTCTTTCTTCTACCAATACAGAACCAGTCGCGGTTTCTTAACCTCCAAGTTAGCTTGGACTTGCCTCAAAGCTTCATCCAAGAACAATACAACAACCATTACCTACAGGCTTCTGGTTCTGTCCCTGTACCTATGCCTTCCACTATGCATCCTATATTACAGAGTGGAGACTTACAACTCCTAAGAGAGCCAACGACTCTCAAACCCTAAACCCTTATTCAACACAAGAGAACTAGGCTACAAAGTTATAAGCGATACAAAAGTTACAGTACATTAACCCTAGGTCTAAGTCTCCTTATATAGTCTTCTGTTGTCTTGGGCTTTGAATCTTTGATCCTATGTTTCCTTGACCCGTTCCTTAATTCTTGCAATAGATTAAGACCTGCTAACTTACCAAGTCAGTCAGGATGTCGAGACATTTCCTTCGACATCTTTTTCTTCTGCAGATTCTTCAAGTTTATCATCAGAATGTTTTTGCAAAATTTAGTCAAACAACAGGTGCTTTTAATGTTGATGCAAATGTTAATGCATGGTGTGTAGATGGGTATTGGACTTCTACGAGAGGTCACCAATCTTTGCTTATGTTATGAGATGCATGAGATGTCTTGGATTGATGGATGATGTATTTTGGGTTGATGCATGTTGTCACACCCCAATTGTGACCCTGAATCACTGAGTCAATACATACATCATAACATTTGCATCATCTGCATATCATTGCATGCATTTCATCTCACACAATGCCTAAATTGTCAACCGAAACAATTTTTCGGATTTACAGGTAGATCGGTCGAACTGATCCTCAAATGTACGTGAAATTAGTCGTCAAAAATTCAAAAATCGAGTTCGCACAAATGTTCGCGTAGTTTAACATGGCGTGCTCGTTTTTTTTCGACTACTTTTTCAGTCGCATTTTGATATTCCTAAGCATTTTAACTGGTTAATTTTTATTTTAAAATATGATCAAAACCTGTATCTTTCCGAGAAGTTTATTTCGCGCTGATCATTTTAATTTTCTGAGCATTTTTTAGTTCTTTTGTGAAAATATTCAGAAAAATTAAATAGAATTTTACATGTTTTTATTTTTTTTATTTTTATCATACTTATTTAAAATGTTGTGAATTTTAGTTGTTTCAATTGATTTAATCTCATTTAAATTAACTAAACCTTCTAGAAGGGGCAACTTTGGTATTTTAAATTAAGTGTGTTTCTTTTATTTAATCTGGATCTTGATTTGAATTTAATCAAAGGCCCACATGCATTATCCTCCATTTTCCTTATTGACCAATCATAAAATAAGGAATTATTTTACTTTACTAAATAATAAAATTAAAAAAAATAAAATAATATCTCCTCCCACCTCTCAAATTGTACCACGCGTCCCTTGTGGATTTTCTTCACTCAATTCCAGTTGTGTGGTTCACGTGAAAAGAGGGACCACACTAATAACAAATTAATTTTCATCCATTTGATAGTTAATATCTCTATTTCTCTCCATTATGGGACACGTGAAATTCATCAATCTCACTCTTTCAATTTCCCACGTTTCTCAATGTTATTCTCTCTCACTCTCATAAATGTATTCTCTCACTTCATAAGGACCAATGAGAGTCATCCACAAGGAGGACCACTCACCACTATGATCTCTCTCTCTATCTCTCTCTCGAATTCATTATGGAAGAAAGGATCATAAAGGACCCACACATTTTGGGACTTTCTTCTTCTTTTCGGTATCATAGAGTAACAAATCTTCCTCTTGTTCTAATAACCTCTCTCACTTTTAAACAAGCTAACATCATCATCATCTCTCTCTCTCTCTCTCTCTCTCTCTCTCTCTCTCTCTCTCTCTCTCTTTATTTCTCAATATGTGAGACATCAAAAAGGGAAAAATAAAGCTATATTCATCTCCATCTCACACAACAAACAATATCCCTTCTCTCAATCTTCTTCTACCTTCCACACAAATAACTTCCATCATCATCATTTAACCCATCTCCTTTATACACTCACATACCCACCCTTACCATAAGGATTCACACAACTCTGAACCTTGTTATTGTCATACCCTAATTTTTCCCCCCAAGATGCCACCTCATTTGCATCATTGGAATAACATTCATCTTTACATATACATACATGTATTTATGCATCACTAACCCATTACAAGAACAAGATATGTATGCTTGTTTGCTTTACAGGTTAGGTGATCCCTCAAGGGCTCAAGCAGATGAATTATCAAAGGATGAGCATCATGTTCAAAATCTAAAGTCCCTATATCATTCATGAAGATCAAGAGCTTTCACTCATCAATAATCAAGTGCAAGATAGCATCATGACAAGCTCATCAAGCCTTAAGATCCTCATTATACCATAATTAGGGTTTTGACCTAATTCAGTCCCTGAGTTGACTTTTGAAGCAAGGCATGATCCCAAACCTCCAAATATGTTTCAAGGACCTCAAATTCATCATGTTAATCCATTCATATGATTGGATTAACCCAAATAACTTGATTCATAAACAATGCAAGAATTCAAATTCATCTAATCCACAAACTAGGGTTTTTAATAAAAAGTCAACTGCACCTTTGAATTTTGACCAGTACATGATCTCAAACCTTGGGACATGATTCAAGACACTTGGAGTCCATCCATGATGTTCAAAAATCCCAAGGGTATGATTTCATAAAGGATCACAAAGTTCAAAGTTCATCTGATACAAAAGTCAACTGTGGTCAAAATCAAGTTTGGCTTTTGGAGTTTTTGGTCAAAAATAGTCTCTTCAAGTCAAGAATGATATTAATATGTGATTTAGATCATGTTTCATAAAGAAAAATCAATAAATGTGAGGTTACTTGTATAAAGGGCAACATTGGAGAAGTTAATTTTTTTTTAAGTTATAAAATTCAATAATTTTTACCCTACTTTACAAGGGCATAACTTCCAAACCAAGTAACCATTTTCTTTGATCCAAATATCAAATTGAAGAGCTTGTTACATACTACAACTTTGTCCTTGAGGGTGGATTCCTAACAAATGCATAGATTTTAAGATATAAGGCTATGAAGTTGAAGGTTCCATGATTTTGAACCTAAAACACTTAGTGAAATTTTAGAAAGAATCTGTCTTGTGTTTAAACCAACTTTAGGGCTATTTTTCACTATGATCCACAATAATTCAAGGCAAACTTTGAACATCAAAGTTGAAGTATGATATATCATCTTTCCAAAATGACCAAGGACACACATTTACCTAATTTGAGCAAGGAGATATGATTCTCACAACATATCTTGCCATAACTGATTTTCAAGATAGAATTGCTAAACCTCCTTGTGCCACACGACTTGGATAAGCTTTGTAAGCTTGAAATCTTCACAATATCAACACCAAAATGATCATACAACATGTGCTATGCAAAGCATAACTGAATTTTCAAAGATTCATCCCTTAGCATGTGAACAAAATCATTCCAAAAGTAGGAAGTGAGGTTTTGTCCTTTAACATTAAAGTGGAATCGTGATTTTGAGCAAAAAACCTCCAAACTGTTAGAACTTGATCAGAACAGCAAGGGATGAGATGAAGCCTTGTGGAACAAAGCTCAAAGGATCAGAATTCATAGCCATGTGAGGATGTAAGCTATGTACCTTGGCATTCAAGTAATAGCTACATAACACCACTTAGTGGATAATAGCCTACATCCAAATCCTTTCAAACTCAAAATATCTGATGCATTCCTCCTATAAATAGAGGTCTTTCTGAACATTCTAAACACACCAAAACATTGCTAATGCTTGTTTTCTCATAAATCCTCCTCGTTGCAAAATCCAAAGTTCTCAAAGAGTGAAAACTTGAATTCTCAGTTCAAGGTCATTTCCAATCCAACCAAGCATCCAAACACTTCACATATATCATGTGTAAGTGATCCAAACACTCTAACACTAACTGTAACCTCTGAATCATCAAGTCACATGTCATTTGCTTCATATACTCCATAAGCCGTAGATGGATTCGAGCTAGGAATTTCAAAGGTTTTCAAACCAATTCAAACATTGTAACATCATCCTTGAGGGTCAAGGAAGCTGCCTGAATCATCAAATCAGTTATGTAACACCTCCAACAGAGAATTCGATTCTCACTTGCAAAGTAAGTTTCCTCTAAAATGAACTCTATGATTCAAGCATCAATTTTGATCATTTGAGTTACAGACATGTTTATCATGAATTTTTGTGATAATTTTCCCTCAATTAATTGTCATGTATCATGATTATATGAGATTTCATATTAAAAAGTTCAGTTATGGTTCATATGGTGTCAACATTGATTTTGTTTGATACACGTAATATAAATGAAATTGAATAGAACCATTCAATTCCTTGTCAAAATCCACACAAGTTTCATTTTTATTTCATGACATTTGGTTGAGAAACGAGCAAGTTCAAAAATTCAAATTTTTTGAAGCTCATGGAAGAAGACGAGCATGGAGGTGGTTGTAACACCCCAAAATTTGCCTTCTTGTTTTTAGCTAACTGGCTTATGTTTCTTTGCATTTCTTGCATTAGCATTTGTGCATAGCATGGGTTCTTAGCATAGGATCAAGGTACTTGGTTCATCTCAAGAAAAGTCAACTGTAAGGAGGAAAGTCAACCATGGAATTTTGAGGTCCTCTTCATGATTTTTAAGGTCTTATGCCCTCATATGGTCCTCAAAGGCTAGGATTCATACCATTCATCAAGAGTCAAGAGTTTGTGCAAAAGTTACTATTTTTGGAAAATGACCTATAATTGAAACTTTCCATTTTTGGCAGTTTTTCAACCATCTTCAACTTAACTTTTCATCATCAAAGAAGCTTCAAATGAATTTCCCTCAAACATGAAAGTTGAAGATCTCTCTCCCCCCTTTCCAAAAAGAACTATATTATCTCTATACCATTTGTGAAACTCAAGATATGATCAAAAGAAGGCAAGGTGCTTTTTAGGGTTTTCTCATGTATCCATTTTTTCACCTTTTGCGTTTTGGTTCAAAATGACTTGTAATTGTCTCTAATGCTTCAAGTCATATTGCAACATCCAAGTACACATCCTAAGGACCATTTTTGACTGTTGAATCACTCCAATCCGTGCCATGTACTTCATGAATTTCACAAAATGCAAATTTGCAAGATGGATTGAATCTCACAAATCAGACCACTACAAAGCCCAAACCAAATTCCATTATGATCAGCAAGTGAAATGGAAATGAATCATACTTATTTCATGACCAATGCACGTGTGATTAAGGGTGTGCATCACAACTTGCATTTTTGCAAATCACTTTGGATAACCTTAATCAAGGGATTAATCAAACCCTAATCATGCTCAGAGCTCTAACCAAGTGTATATAAGGAGACTCACACGTTCATTCACACATCATGCACTCTCATTTGCTCTGAATTTCATTTTTCACTCAAAACTTTCCTTCTTCGAAACTCTCTCCTCACAAGGGTTTCTGAAGAGCTTTTTCCATATTCTTGAAACACATACTCCATAGAACAAGAATCAACCATCGTTTGAAGCTCTAAGCAAGGTTTTCACCATATAAGAATTTGAGTTGCTCACTTTCAAACTTCAAGATCCAGCCCGATTCAAGCCTCATATTGCATTTATTTTGCAATTAGAAGTTCCAAGGAGTAGATCTGCAGCTTTCTGAAGGTTTTCTTGGTGTATTTTGAGTTCTACAAGTTTCAGGTTAGTGTGAAATTCATGATCATAGAACTCAGTTTTCTTGTATGCTTAATGATCCTTATGCTTTGCTGATCATCCTGGTGTGTTTAGATCTTGATTTGCACGTGTATTATGGTTGTAATGTGGATTTGAAGTTTTTGAGTTCAAACTTTTTGTCTTCGATTTGGTTTATGTATGTATGATCTGTTGAAATGAAGGTGATATTCTTGATCCTTGTTAAAATCTGAGTGGAATGGTGTACTTGTTTGTGATTTCTGGGAAATTTTGATGTTGAGGTCGCCGGAGAAGACGATCGGAGCTAGGGCTCCGGCGTCTGGTTTGTTTTCAGGCAGGTGAAGGTTTAGAGGAAGAAGATGAAATCTAGACCGTTGGTGGTCCAGATCTGATGGTTCACATTCAGCCAGATCATTTGAAATCTTCACTTATTTTGTTGATTGTGTGTTTTTAATCCATGCTTCTTATTGTGCACACACAGATCTGACCACTCATCTTGCATGATTTTGTGATCTGTTGACTCATTTGTACACGTTTGATTAATCTGACGGTGTTGATTGTGCCAACACATTAAAATAACATGTGCTATTCACGTGCTTTGATTTTAATTTCTGAATGATGTGATGTACGTGCGTGTACCTTTGTTATCATGAACTCTTGATACTGGGCGTTGATCATGGATACCTTTGATTTTGTTGACTGATTGTGGAACGCATGATTGATCTGGTGGTGTAGATTAAGTCCTTTAGTTGACTGAATTCCACATTTTTTATGTTGACTTGCGATGGGTTTGGGTTGGGCCTTTCATTGCTTTTCCCACCCCCTTTATCTGAGCCCATTCATATTTGAATTGATTTCACTTGCTTGTTGCACCCCTGGCTTCTTCATTTTATTTTTATTTTATTTAATTGTTTCATTTTGCATTTTTAATTTTTAAAATTATTTTTATGCATCTAAAAATCACCAAAAAAATCATGAAGCATCTTTCGAATTTTATAAAATTTTATTTTTCCATTTTATTTTATTTTGTGCATCTGAATTAATTGTTTGGTTAATTTCCTTTGGAATTGTCTCAATTGTGCACACCCTACCTTGTTGATTTTTGTTCTCATCATTGGTGTATGATTTGCATCCCATTCTTTTTGCATATTTCAGAAGACATCTTGAGGTCCCTAAAAATATATTTCTCATATTTTTAAACTCATTTCATATTGCATTTTAGTCCCTCTATTTTTGTATTGTTCTTCTTTGTTCTTATGCAAATTTGAAGCATTGTTTGAGGCACTGAACTTGTGAATTTTTATGTGATCTTTTGACATGTTGCTAGCTTCTGACATAGGTCACTTGGGTTTCAATTCCACAATTTTTGAATGTCATTTGATATATGTTTGATTATTTGTGCTTAAGTGAATTAGGCATGATCATCTCTTGACATCTTTTAACCCTAATTGCTTTGCCATGCTTGTTTGATTGTGTTTCTTTGTGATTCTTTGTATGAGTATTTGTTATGATGTTTATCCCTGGTTGAGGTCCCTTATGACCAAATTTTACAATTTGTGGATCATGTTTGGGTATGCTTTAAGTGCTTGTACCTTGACTTCCTTTTGTGGACTTTCTTTGGTGCATAATGTTTCATGTCTTGATCTTCTCTTGCACATAGGACCACCCTTTTGCATGATAACATTAGGACCACCCTTTTGCATGATAACATTAGGACTCTTAGTTTCCCTTTAGAGTTTCCTTGGGTCTTCTCTCTTCTCATCTCAAAACTTCTTGAAAACACTTAATAAAGATAAAGTGTATTGCGCACGAGCCTTAAGCGTGGGGAATAAGAAATGAGGGACTTCCTCTCATCTTTCTAGAGTGCTTAGCGAGCATCCTATCTTGGGACGATTCGTTAAGTATTCGTCCCTGTGCCCTAGACTTTGGTGCAATGCAAGTTATGAACTAACTTAAAAAGAAAACACTTATGTCTAAAAAACACAAAAACAAATTAAAATATTTTTATCCTTCGGGATTGTTGGGTTTCAAATTTCATTTTCAGAAAAGAGCTTGTCGCTCACGTAAAAAACACTTACCCATCCATGGTCGTACCCACGAACTACATTAGCTCTGATTCCTCTCTCTCGTCCGATTGAGGATATGTAGGCACAAGACAACGATTGTCTTGGCGAGCAACCTTCCCCCACAGTTCCCGTCCGAACTACGTTGACTCTGACTTTCCCATTGCACTGAGGGAGTACGTAGGCCTAGGGCATCAAATATGTCCTACCGAGTCCGTCTTAGTCACCCCCATCCCCGTTTTCTTTTGTTCAGCCATAGATAGTAGGACAGCTCACCCACCGTTTAGACAACAAGCGTGGATCCCATCGAGTACGATGGATGCGTGGGGTGCTAACACCTTCCCCTCGCATAACCGACTCCCGAACCCTGACTATGGTTGCGATGGCCATGTCTTTCCCCCATTCTCTTCAGGTTTATGCAGTGTTTCCTTTCCCTCTTCCGGGATAAATACACATTGCTGGCAACTCTGTGTTTTCTGTGCCACTCTCGCGTTTGTACCGTTGGATGCGAATCTTTCGGGAGCGACAACTGGAGACTCTGCTGGGGACTCTAGTTGACCTCTTGCTGGTCCATCCCCTTTAGCGAGTCGATCCTAGCGCTCGTTTGTTTTTTTCGTTGGGTGTTTATTTGTTGTACTTTATTATGTTATATATTACTGTTTTACAGCTTTTATTGCATTGTATTTCATTTTATTACTGTCACACTGGATATTGCTGTGTTGTGCTGGCTGGTTTATGTTTGGCAGGTTGGGTTGTTCTGAGAGATAAGCCCAATACCCAGGCTTGAGTACACCCTAGGACTCGAGTGGAGAGTAGTGGGACCTACGTGCCATCTTGGTGCGTTTGTGTGTTCACGAAATTCATAACCAGACGAGGCTATCTTGGGACGCATTCTGACGTGTGTGTCTTGCGCATGTTAGGGTGTTGATCTAGAGAGCTGTCGACTCTAGTGACCGTTTCTCCGATACCTCAGTTGCGCCTCTCCTCCCGACCTGTGATAATGGCAGACCTGAAATGGCAAACCCATTACACTTGTCGATCCGAAGACCCAATGCTGAGGGACTCGCATAGGATGACCTTATTTTTGAGGGGAATCAGTTGAGGCCTCCTCGATTGATGATGATGCCAAACCAGAAATGGTGAACATATCATTATTTCTCGACCTGAGAGCCCGTGATATTGAGGATCCTCACCTTTCTAGAACCCACATGTGAGGTGGGATGGGTGTTTACAGGTCTGCAGGAAACCGAAACCTTCAACCTACCCGGTTTTCTGGATTTCTCATCAGTGTTTAATTATCTGGGTTTCTGGTTATCTCAGTGGTTCGGTATTCTAGAATTCTTGTTTTCTGGGTTGTGGTTCTCGTTCAGTTAACAGTACAGCACATCCAGCAGTGATGCCTTGATCCCATGCTTGCATGTGCATATCATTTTTCTTGCATTCTAACATGTTTGACATTTTTCAGGGCTTGCATCTTACTCTTGATTCCGGTTTTGTGAGGTTGCCTTAGCATGGATGTCCAGAGAAAAAAGACTGTTTCTTATTCATTCCCAGACCCGACCTTGACGTTGATTCACAATCTGATTAATATGGCTGGTCCCGGAGTTCGTACAGAGTTCGGTGGAGAGTATGGGAGACTTCTGAAGTTTGTCTACAATATCTCCAAGTATGAGAAGGATGCCATTCATACACTTCTTCAGTTCTATGATCCGTCTTTGCGTTGCTTCACTTTCCTAGACTATATCTTGGCTCCAAAGTTGGAGGAGTTCTCATTTATTTTGGGAATCCCCATCAGGCATGACATAGTATTCTTTTCTGAAGAACGTACCGGGATAGGAGAAATGGCCATTACCCTTCATATTGGTGAATCCGCTCTGAGCAGTAATATTGTGGAGAAACAAGGAGCTAAGGGTTTCTTATTGAAGTTCTTGTTTGATCAAGCTTGCATACATGTTAAGGAGAGGAATTGGACTGCTTTCCAAGCTATTCTGGCTATGTGCATCTATGGGATTGTTCTGTTTCCCAATGTTCCTGATCTGATGGATATACATGCTGTCAAAATCTTTATTTCAAAGAATCCTATACCCACCTTGCTAGGTGATGTGTATCATGCAGTCCACTACAAGAATGAAAATAAGCGTGGAAAAACTGTGAGTTGCTGTGCACCACTCTTATCTACTTGGTTTCTGAGTCATCTCCCCGAAGCTGGCGCTTTCGTTGATACGAGAGATTCTCTGAAGTGGTCAAAGAGGTTAATGGGCTTGACTGCTGACAACATTGTTTGGTTCAACCATGACTTGCTAGGGATGGAGATTATTTGCAAGTGCGGAGAATTCCCTAATGTACCCTTGATAGGGAGAAAAGGTGGGATTAACTATAATCCTTCCCTTGTTATCAAGCAGTTTGGTTATCCTTTGAGAGGTCCACCTGAAGAGCGAGATATCAGTGAGTCCTTATTCTTCAATGGTACTGGGGATCAAGAGATGATAAGGAAGATTGTGAATGCTTGGAAGCAGGTGACCAAGAAGGGAAAAACTTCATTCGGGAAATGTAATAACCGGGCTTTTCCTTCCTAGGAAGAGTGGATTAAGAAAAGAGCAGAAGAGGAGCTTCTTCCTTTCCCGGTGGAACCACCTTTGCATCCTTTGATGATCGAGGCTCCCACGACTATTGATATAGAGAAGTATGATAAGTTATGGGATGAGAAGGAGAAACTCCGAGAGGAGAATCGTGAGCTGGGCAGAGAGGTTGGTCAGTTGAAGCTCGAAAAAGGTGAAGCTATCCATGCTGCCAGGTTGAAATTAGAACTTTTGGCTGTGAAGGAGAAAGAATTGTCTAAAGAAGCCACAACCAGAGAGAAAGTGGCTCAAGCGTTGAAAAGTGTTAGCAAGGTCCTTTCGTCTAAAAAGAAAGAGTTGGCTTAGGCTATGTCAAGAATTCACAGGTTCCGTGACCATCGGAATACAACAATTACTGCCAACAGGTTAAAAGAGGAAAAGTATCTAGAGCAGATTGAAGGTTTGAAGACAAAGCTTCGAAAAAAGGATAAGGAGATTTTATCAGGGATCTTTGAGAGGAGAGCAATTGAGGAAAAGCTCAAGGAAACCATGGAAGATATGGAACAGCTGAAGATCCAAGCCGGAGTGAAAAGAGCCAGAAGCGAAGGTCCAAGTTCAGGTGGAGCTTCTGGAGAAGATGATTGGGAATTGCATAGTCGTTATTTAACAGGGATCTTGCACTGGAGGGATCTTTTGATTCAGGAGTTGATTCAGAGACCAGCGCATCCTAATACCAAGAAGCTTCTCAAGGAAGTGCAGAATTGGTGCAAAAGGAATGACGAATGGGGAATTCTAGCACGACTGAGTCTTGATGATATGCCTTAGTTTCCGTGCTGCTATTTTCTTTGTATTTCCAGGTTCACCACCAGGCTTGTTGGTCGGGGTCTTTGTTTATACTTATTCAGACTTGTGTTGTAACAGATGCTTATTCTCTTTATTGATCAGGAATTCAGTTATCTTCTGTTGTTAAAACTGGAATCAAGGGATAGATCACCTTGATAATGTTCATACATGTTTTCATTTGCATTTGCATAACCATACTCATGTGCATAACAGGTGTTCAAGGCTGGTTATTCTTGTTCTGATATATTTTTCTTCAGAATTGTAGACTTAACTCCTCAGACCATTCAAGAGTTGATCATGGAGCAAATTCAAGCTGAGTTGAGGGAAATACGAGGCCAGATGGGGCAATTTATGGGGAATATGCAAACTCTCATGCAAGACCAGAAGATGTTGAGGGAGGAGGTCAACCGGATGAAGACTCAGATGGGCTTGGTCGTGGAAATCTTGAATGCGGCGCTAAAGAAGGAAAACAATCCTGTGCTCGCATCCGCAACAGAAATCCTTACTCCTCTCATCTCTTTGGGGCATTCTCTAGATCATGGAGTGTCTCATGAATCCCCTCCACAATATGAAGTTTCTGAGCTTTCTCCTCGGCAATCACTCCCTGCTCCCCAAGAGGATCCTAGGCTAGAGAGGCCTAGGAAGAAGTTTGATCCCTCTCCGATGTCGTATGGGCAATTGCTTCCTTATCTGCTCGAGCTCAAACTAGTCGAGCGTGTCACTCTAGGACCAACTCCGACAGGGTTTTCTTTGGATTCCAATATGAATGCTAGGTGTGACTTCCATTCTGGGGCACCTGGTCACAATGCTGAGAATTGTACAAGGTTCAAGCATAAGGTCCAAGAACTCATTGATTCAGGGGCAATCAAGTTCTCATCAGAAGTGGAGACTCCTCCCCTCTTTGCAGGATCCACCTCATGTCATGGACTTTCTCCATAACCTTTTGCTGCAGAAGCTCTACGTCAGCAACCTTTGTTTGTGCCTCAGCCAAATGTGGAAAGGAAAGTGCAAGTGCAGGTGAGGCGCCCAAATCAGCATCGACAGCAGAATTATCAGCAGCAGGGGCAACCGAGACCAAGAAGGCCCAAGAGGATATTTGATCCTATTCCTATCCCTTATAGTCAGTTGTTTGCTCGTCTGCTCAAAAACTCTCTGATTCAAACGAGGAGTACCACGCCGGTACCGTACCCTATTCCTCCGGATTATGACATGAATCTTAGGTGCGAGTTCCACTCGGGAATGTTTGGGCATACAATTGATAATTGTAATGTATTCCAGCACAAGGTGCAAGAATTGATTGACTCAAAGGTCATCACGCCAGATGGTACCCCATTAGATTGAAGCTTCTTTGTCAGAGTAAGCACCAGATTGCAAGAGCGTCATCAAAAGCAATAAGTCCAGACGGAGTCAAGCCTTCCTCTATGTGGCAATCATTAGTTTCTTTATTGCATTTTCATACGTAGCTTTCATTTGTTTGTTTAAACATTGCTTGCATGTAAGAACTCGTTTGTTTCTGAATGACAATCATAATGCAATGAGTATGTTTTTCTTGAAGAATTCCATTTGTGTTCACTCATTTTAAATGCTTGTATGCACTGCAATACTATCTTTCTCGCCTAGACTCTTGGAGGGAGGATGACGAAATAAGAACGCAGATTTCTAATGGTACGCTTTTGGATAAAACCCTGTTAAGGATGTACATGCATTGTTTCCAATTCACAAACATTGGAGAGATAAGGAGATAGACCTTTGTCAACCCCTTTGAGCCTAGTAGTAGGAGTTCTTTCTGAAAACGAAAAACCCTCAATTTTAACCCAGGGGTAGGGTAGGCGTCAGTTAGTTTGACCAAGTGTTCAACTTTCAGAAGGAGTGTACATCTGAGGATCCATTACCTTCCATTCCACTATCAAGAGGTTAAGAGGTGTAGAACCACAATGGTTACTCCTCACTAACCAAAGAGTGAAACAGTCACAGCCCTTTCAAACAAGTCAGGCAAAACGGTGTCACACGACTTGTTCCGAAAAAAAAGAAAAGAAAAAGCTTGCTAAGTCGAAAAACTTGAAAGCAAGTGACTTAGGCAAAAGTTAAGGCATCCCGCTGGACTTCAAAATTGAAAACTCAAAAGAGTCAGTCCAGGAAAAAATTAGGGAACAAAAAGCAAAAGAATGAGAAAGCGAAAAGCCAAAAGGATTACAAAGAAAATCCTCGATAAGAACAAAGTCGTGTGACTATAGACACAAAAGATAAAAAGGGGCGACTGTTAGTCCAAAACCTCGTCAGGTGTCGAATCACCAGTTGCATGGATTCCCTAGAAATCGGGAAACCTTTTGAGAGACGAGCGCTTGTGTCAAATTAGCTGAACATAGGACTGGAGAATATCATGAAGAGTGGGTGGGGTACCAATAAACTTTGAGCCATAAATCCTTTTTTCTCAAACCGCGAACCAGGCCACGCTACAACCCTTAAAAGGCCTAATTGAAACAGGGTTTAGTCTGAAGGCGTACTTCAACGAGATAGTGTTCCTAACTCCCATGAGTTGTGCTATTAAGATTTTTGTTGGTGTTGCATGTGCGTATTGCTTTCCTTTCAAAAATAAGTGTCGTAACTCGGTTGTGTGACATATTTTCAATAAGGACTTCAAGATTAACATATGTGTTGAATTTGAATAATCATTCTCAGAATAAATATTTTCTGCTTGCATACATTTGTTTGACATCAAAGACGCTTACACGATGAACATCAGTCGAGAAGCTTAAACTGGCCAAGTTGAGGTGCCTGAGACTCCAGAAGACATGTTGCTGAAAGATTATGTGGGAAAAAGGCGTTCCCAGCCATTTGTGTTGAGATGTAACCAATCTGGGACAATCACACTAGGAAATCTCTTCAAAATGTAGCCAAGCCGGGGCATTCAAGTTGAGAAGGTCTTTTCAGAATACAATCAACCAGGGGGCATTCATGTTGAGAAAATTTCTTCGAACTGGGGCAATTAGGTCGAGATCCGATAAATCTCTCCACAAGCGTGTAAACTGGGGCAATCACGTCGAGATTCGGTAAATCTCTCTAAGACTAGTCGGTCAGAGACAAATGTACTGCAAGGCTTGTACTGGGGCAGGTCACTTCAAGGGCGCGAGAAGTTTTTCCCTTCAAAGATTTGAGCATAGGGCAATCTATTTTCCTAAAAGTTTCTTTCAGTTTATCCCCAAGCAGAGTTTGTTGGCGATTAGTATCCCAGCAGGTTTGGAATCCAGGTGTAGCGAGCGATTTTGGACGCGGTTCTTAAGCGCTGGTCACTCTCTGCGGTTTGAGCTTAAACTACAGGTCGATTCATTTTTTATCCTATTGAAGCTGATGAAGGAAGGGAAATAGATGTCTCCAATTAACCCTGCTTTGCATACTGAGTTTAAACAGCGGTCTGTTAGGTTACGAATGCTATCAATGTGGGGGGGCCTTTGTACTGGTTATTTGTATTTTCGCCAATACGGTTTTCTTTCTAGACAGAAGGTTTCTGGTGGGGAACAAGGATTAGGATGTTAGGACTGATGCTTTTGAATTACTGCTTTTGATATGGGATTTTGGGTTTTTGTTTAGTGTGCTCGCTAAGATTTTTCTTTCAATCTTATGCCTACGTATTCCCGTTTACCGAAACAGGGAAATTAGAGCGTTCGTAGTTCCTCCTAATCTATGGGAGGAAATGGTTGTTTTGGTGTCTTGTTCAAAGCCCAAGACGTGAAGCGAAAGGTGATTTGTATCTTGTTCGAAGCCCAAGATGTGAATCTGAAAAGTCTCGACTTTAGAGAGAATTTGTCATCTCTAAAGGGGGGTTTGTCTGTTTGTAAAGGAGAATTACATTAACCGGGATGTGTTAATCCTAGCAATGCCATAATTTCCTTAGAAGGGGTTTTTTCAACCTGAAGGAGAAGACTTTAACTCAGTGTAGAGCAATGCCATCTTTCCTTAGGAATTTCTCATGCTAAAGGAGGGACAGTGGCATGGATATAGATGATCCAGAGGCTTTCCGCTTACAGCGATTAGATGAAAGGAAAAGGGTTGTTGATGTTTGTGTACTGTGAACGAGGCACAGCTTTGATGCTAAAAGGGTTGATTGGATTAACCAGTGGTTTTCTTATACAAAGCCTAAGAGGAGGCTAATATGTGTCTCGTACAAAGCTCGAGAGAGAGGCTAAAAGGTTGTGACTCAACGATGGAATCTTTTGGTATCTCGTATGAAGCCCGAGATGGAGGCTATTGTTTGTTTGGCTCAATAAGAACCTTTTTGTATCTCGTATAAAGCCCGAGATGGAGGCGAAAGAGTGATCGACTCAACGAGGGAGTCTCTTATGTGTCTCGTACAAAGCCCGAGAAAGAGGCTAAACGTTGTTTGACTCCGCTGGGGAGAATCATTGTATAAAGCCCAAGAGGAGGCTATGGTTACTGTTTCAGTTGAGTGACAGGTCCAGTATACTGATTTTAAAAGAGAAAATCAGTTCTTATATGAGCAACACTGTACACAGGGATTTGATTTGAGGATCCGGGTTATTTCCTATTCTTTAAGGAAGCGGGAAATCCGAAGGGTATTGAGACTATCCGAGTCTACGGGTTTCCTTCCTGTTTAACGAAAGGGTCACTTGAGAATGTCTTTGAGACTCAAGGAGATTAGACTGTCCAAGTCTAGAGTTTCACCTTTGGTACTATGTTTTGAGAAACAGTAGTAGACTCTATGAAAGGACTGTTCTATGAGGATGACTAAGTTCTGTTCCTCTTCCTCTAGGAGGTCGTTGGGACAATTTGTACGAAGCCCAAGAGGAGGCTGGATACTTTTAAGAAGCCGATGGGTCCTTGTACGAAGCCCTAGAGAAGGCTATCATTCCCGGAGGAAGAGATCATTATACGAAGCCTAAGAGGAGGCTGTGAATACTTCTAAGAAGCCGTAAGGTCCTTGTACTAAGCCCAAGAGGAGGCGGGGTTGCTTTTAGGAAGCCTGTGGGTCCTTGTACGATGCCCAAGAGGAGGCCGATGCTTTTAGGAAGCCTGTGGGTCCTTGTACGATGCCCAAGAGGAGGCCGATGCTTTTAAGAAGCCCGTGGGTCCCCAAACCCCGAGAAATTCAAGGCAATGCTATTCACCGAGAATAGATCAAAGTCAGGAAAGTTCAAGAATTTGGAAGAAACTCAAAGATGCCATTCACGGAGAAGACATTCATCTCTGGGAGTAGAGTTTCTTGACAATTCCTAATGAGGACAGCCGAAGAGAAGACTGTATCTGGTGATCCTATTTGGGGATCTAGGTGTCTATTTCTATGAACGAAACGACGTCACCTAGTTCTAGACGTAGTTGCCGGGGAAACTCGAAATATCTATACTATTAATACACAGTTGATATGAGTTTATGAAAGAAGACTTACAGTGAAACAGCCCCACAATACAATTTATATGTATATGAAAGCGGTAATTGAAAGCAATAACCACTTACTCGGTTGTAGAGCTTCCATGCTGTTTGGTTAGTTGTTCAACAAAGAAAGATTGAAAACAACAATATATTCAAAATCAAAGGACAAAGTGCTTTGAAAAAGAAAGTTTTGGGGCTTACAGCTCAAGGAGAGGCCCAAGGTTTTATCAGTGAGTGCACTGTTTGAATTTGTACAGATGGACTTATACAAGTGACTGTGGCCCAAAATATTTTCTGTACAAAGAGATGGGTCTTACACTCTCTCAAGAGGCCCAAAATGTTTAAAGAAAAAGAGTGGGGCTTATAACACGAGGGTAGGCCCAGATGATTTTTTCGTTTAAAATGGCGATCGCGCCGAGATTTTCTTTTAACGTAGAGGGACTTATACAATAAGTGAGGCCCAAAATGATTTTGGTTAAAAGGGGGTTGGGTCTTACACTCTATTAGAGGCCCAAAAGGTTTTGAATGGGTCTTATAGCTCGAGGAGAGGCCCAGAAGGTTATTTTTCAAAAGGTGACGATCGCGCCGTTTGTTTTTGACGGTATCGGGACTTATACAATACACTGAGGCCCAAAATGTTTTGGTCAAGAAAGGATTGGGTCTTACACTCTATTAGAGGCCCAAAGTGTTTTGAAAATGATTTATGAGGGTTGAATTAATCCAAAAACCCTAATTTGTTTTCAAAAATGTATTTAATTGAATAAAAATTCAATTAAAACGATCAAAATTGTTTAACATATGAAAAACAAATTGTGATCTTGGATTAATGCTTCAAAAATTAAGTATTGACCTACAAAATAATTAGAAAGCATTAAAAGTTGCAAAATCAATGTGGAAAAAATATTTAATATGTCAAAAACAATTAAAATATTAATTCTTTGCATAAATATCAATTATATGAAATAAATAATATTTTTGGGATTTTTTGATAAAATAAAATATTTTAACATTTTTGTGAATTATTAAAAAAGGAATCAACTCAAAATCATTAAAACTCAGAGAGAAATTAATTTTTGAATCAATTAAACAAAATCACAAAATTCAAATATTTGAATTTGTGAAAAAGGCGCCAAGAACACAAGCAAGAACACGCGCGTTTTTCTGGGTTTGGCTGATTTGCGTTTTCCATCCAATCTCACTGAATACGTAATCATATCATGCAATCCACATATCATTATGCTCGTCTCAACCTCACAATCATGTTTATAACACTTAATTTCATTTAAATCAAACATAAAACATGAAATCACAAAGAAACCTCAAGAACCCTAATTTCTGCATGAAGGCTAAGATTTTTGATACACGATACAAACAATGCAATTAATTGAGGGAAAACATTCCATGCATGATTATGAACATATGGCCAAATTATTGTGCGAGGAAATATGCATAGATTGAGAGATGACCAAGTATATGCTTACCTCCAAGTCGTGACAGCAAGTGCAATGTGATTTTTGATTTGGAGGTGTTACAGATGAGTGGTGATGATCTGAACAGCTTCCCTACACCCTATGGAGTGTGTTTGAATGGTTGGACTTGATTGAAATTGGCTGGATCAATTTGTGGTACCTCAGCTGCAACTTGATTGAAAATTTGAGCAACCAGCTGGTGATTTTGTGAAATTGGTGTTTCAGAAGTGATCTAAGTGTTTGATCAGCTCATATGTGATGTATATGAGGTGTGTGAGTGATTGGTTTGATTGGAATTGCTCTCAAACTCAAAACCCGATAGCTACCTTGCTAAGAAAGACATTTTTGCCAAGAGAAAGAGATTTTGAGGAAAGCATCTGTTAGATGGCTTTAGTGTACTCAAACTGATCACAATTGAGCTCTATTTATAGTAGAGCAAGTTTGTTTTGCAAGGAATAGTGAATGGCAGCTGGTAAGTAGGTTTGGCCAATGTTGGCAAATGAAAATCCAAGTCTCCTCTAGCCATTGACTAGAGGTTAGGGCACAGAGCTTTGGTTCCCTTGGTCTTGGATAAGTCTTGACTGATTTTAGATGAGAATGGCTCAGTCCATGCCACCTTGATGCTTCCATTGAATGCTTCAATCCAAATTTGGAGTCTTGTCCCTATTTTGGCCATTCTAGGTTCAACATGCTATTTCTTGTTCCATGGACTTTGGAGGCTTGGCTCAGTGATTGTCCCCTTTAGATTCAATCCTCAGATGCGTCTAAGTGGATAGGAGTATTTGAATTTGGCTGATTTTGGCAAATCGAGCCAAAATGCAAAATCTGCCTTGCCTTTGACAGATTTCAACAAGGCAACTTGACAATGTCATATCTCATGGGGTAAGTTGAATTTGGCAATGTTCTTGGCCACTTTGGAAAGCCCTTACATGATATAATAACTGTTTGAACAAGTTTGGTTTTGATCTCTTTTGATTCCAAGTGAAAAATCCTTCTACATTTGGCAAAAAGTGAAGCAAAATCCGACTTAGTGAAATTTTCACTAAGTGTTGGAACAAAGTGTGATTTCTTGATTTTGATCACTCCATAACTCAAAATCCTTAATGAATTGGACTTAGGTCTAGTTGAAGTTTTTGTAGAGGGTAATGAGGGCTACAAATCCATCTTTGGATGAGAAAAAATGGCCATGTGGTTTAGGAGTTATGACCCTCCAAAGTTAGTGTATTAGTGGTACTTTTTCCATAACTTGGAAAAATTTCTAAGTTTTATGGTTACCCCTTTTACAAGTTATCCCACTTTCTTTGGTTTTTCTTGATGAATGATGATTCAAATCATACATTAACATCATTTTAGGGTTAAAAATCCATTTTGGTGAAAAATCTCAAAAAGTCAAAGTTGACTTTTGTGCACAGTTGACTTTTTATCAGATGAATTCCAAACTGTGCAATTCTTCAGGAAATCATGTCCTTGACCTAAATCAAACTTGATGAACATGTTCCATGGGTGTAATAGGGTATATTGAGGCATGTCCTAGGGTTTGGGAGCATGTCCTGGTCAAAAGTCAAAGTTACAGTTGACTTTCCTCGCGAAACCCTAATTGTGGTGCAGATGAAAATGAGACTTATTGCTCAAGCTTATTGGATTAATCCATTGTTGTAAATGGATAAATATAGTTCATTAGAGACCCTCAAATCATGTCTTGAGGTCTTGGCTCTTGATTTGTCCCAAAAGTCAACTTAGGGGTGAATTAGGTCAAGAAACCCTAATTCCTGATTTTTGATGTATGCATCCCCTGAGGTCAAATTGACTTGATGCTTGGGTCCATGAGGTTCCATGGAGTATATTAGGTTATGTTTTGGATCATTGGCTTGTTCCCAGATGAAAAATTTCTATCTGGAGGCCCTGGTCGACCAAAACCCTAATTTGGTGACACTGTCAATCTTGAGACTTAATCCACCTAGAAGGGAGCAACCTTGTGCTTAATCCTTGAAGTGGGAGTCCTTTTGATCCATTGTGGATGTTTGAGAGGCTAGACAAGTTGAAGATCATGTCATTCCTTGATTGATCCTTTGTTTAAGGCTCTGAGAGGGCTTAAAACCCTAATTTTGATTGTAGTGAATGCTCAACAACCCTTGAGGCATTTGGTGAGGCATGATGGTTTATCCATATTGTGATGATGATTTGCACAATGATGGGAAATCTTAGTGGTCAAAATTTGGGGTATGACATATACCCCTATTTAATCTTCTTGGACCCGAAGGTGTGAATGACGAAGGTATTCGGGCATTCGGGGTACAAGAGGATTAAATATCGGAATACCCGAAATTTTGACGGTGGTTATGAATGGTAGGTTACGCATTCATCTTCTTTAGCTAAGCGATGATGCTTAGAAAAGGTAAACTTCCCCTCGATCCTGGTTGTTTACCAAGGAACTGGTGTTAGTTTCTGATTTAAACTTCCCCTCGACCCTGGTTTCCTACCAAGGAACTGGTCTTAGTTTCTTTTGTCAATAAATTTTACTGACAAGGGACGCTATTCGTAGCGGTTTTCCTTCAAACTTCTCGCCGAATTTTCTTGGGGAGATGCCATTTAAGTGGAAAAAGTTTCGATGTCAGACTTGCTGGGGAACCCAGTCGTCTGAGTTGTAGAGGTGCACAAACTTCTCTGTTGGAGACGCCATTTGTCGATTCTACTGGGGGAAAACGAGTATCTTGAGAGACTGTTTCCACTTGGGGATATTATATCATACTTTTCTCGGGATCTTCCCGGAGAAATACCATATGATGCGACCCAATTTTGAGGTGCCGATGACCTTTTCATCAGCGGTTTTTCGGAGAAACACTGCTGTACTGCCGAATCTTTGCTTAAGAGGCTTTCTCTGGGGATTTTCTTTAATCCAGGAAAGCAAGGATATCATCTTCAATGGCGAAGAGTGACATCTGTTGAAGGTTCTCTGGCCTTTCAGAGGCTTAAGTTATCAAAGTGGTCTAGTGCCAACTCTGATCTAGAGAGATTGCTTAGATGATTCTCTTCCCAATGAGGAAAGATCTGACAACTCGATTGAGAGGACTTTTATCACTAGGGGATAAGACCGACTAGAGTGATAACGATGCAATATGGAATGTAAATGCAAATCAATAATGCATGATGTATGTATGTATATACTGACAAAACTGACGCAACACACAAACTAAAAGATGAACATGACTGGATACTCGGCCATCGCGGGGCGTATAGAGATATCGCTGGTTCAAGATAGCAATTCCACCTTGCTTAGGAGAGATAATCCCTGCGGGGAAGACCGTTGATCGGGCTTAGGAGATGAGAACTCGGCCGAGGCGTGTCAGACGAAACAATGTCTCTGACACAATTGATCCCTTCATTCAGGCGAACTGGTTTAGAAGGAGCACTTTGATTCTGCACTTTGAAGTTCGCTTACTTCTGGAGAAGCGGTTGATGTTCTTTCGATGTTCAACAGTCAAAAGAAATTGCCATCTTTATTTTAAAGCAGAAAAAGTTTTAACAAGTAAATTCATTTTTGTTTTATTTCAAGAATCATTAATCATGTTAAAAAACGTCATTCTGTAAAGCTAAAATAAATAAGAAATACAAACAAAAGCACAAGGGCTCAAATTTTATTGATAGGATGGAGATCAGCCAAACGCGTGATTCCACAGAGTATATACAAAGTTAGAAAATGGTAATTTACAGGGAAAAGGGTTACGTTGAAACATAACGACCACTATCCTTCCACCAACTTTGAATTCGGGGCATCCTGAGCTTCTGTCGAAGATGACCTTGACTGGAGTTTTCCTCCGATGATGTAACTGCTGCTGTTGAGGGACTTGCCTCTGTTGAACATAGTTACTTGCCATTATCCCTAATTTTTTCCTGGATTGTACTATGAGATTTCCAATCCACCAGGATGATTTTTTTCATGTCTCTAACTTTTGCCTGGACCACCCTTTCGGGTTTTCAATCCACCAAGACGTTTTTTTTTTAGTTTAGGCGAAGTATTTCTTGACTACATCAACATTCGTGGGATAGGTAAATTCCTCTCCGTCCATGGTTGCAAGTCTCAAGGCGCCGCCTGAGAAAGCTTTCGTGACCACATAGGGTCCATCATAATTCGGAGTCCACTTGCCCCGAAAATCAGTGAGAAATGATTGTATCTTCTTGAGCACGAGGTCTCCTTTTCTGAAGACACGAGGTCGGACCTTTTTGTCGAACACCCTCTTCATTCTCTATTGATACAACTGACTGTGGCATAGTGCCGTTATTCTCTTTTCTTCGATCAGATTCAGTTCGTCATGTCGGCTTTGACACCATTTAGCTTCGGTGAGCTTAACTTCCATCAATACCCTGATTGATGGGATCTCTACTTCTATGGGGAGAACTGCCTCCATGCCATATACTAGAGAGAAAGGGGTTGCCCCTGTTGAAGTACGGACAGATGTGCGATAACCATAAAGAGCAAAGGGTAGCATCTCGTGCCAGTCTTTGTAGGTTACAACCATCTTTTGAACAATCTTCTTGATGTTCTTGTTAGCCGCTTCTACCGCCCCGTTCATCTTAGGTCGGTAGGGAGATGAGTTATGATGTTCGATCTTGAACTCTGCGCACAACTCTTTCGTCATCTTATTGTTCAAGTTAGATCCATTGTCAGTAATGATCTCGCTTGGAACACCATAACGACAGATGATATTGTTTTTGATAAATCGGACCACCACATGTCGGGTTACATTGGCGAATGACGCTGCTTCGACCCACTTGGTGAAATAGTCAATGGCTACCAGGATGAAACGATGTCCGTTTGAAGCCTTAGGTTCAATCAAACCAATCATGTCGATTCCCCTATGGAAAAAGGCCACGGGGAAGAAAGAACTTTGAGATGTGATGGCGGTACATGAATTTTGTCGGAGTATATCTGACACTTGTGACACCTCCTCATGTACTTGTAGCAGTCGGATTCCATGGTCAACCAGTAGTACCCTGCTCTTAGAATTTTTCTCGCCATTGTGTGTCCGTTGGCATGAGTGCCAAAGGATCCTTCATCAATTTCTTTCATCAGTATTTCTGCTTCTGGTCTGTCTACGCATCGGAGCAAGACCATGTCAAAATTTCTCTTATAGAGAGTGTCACCGCTCAGGAAGAAGTTTCCAGCCAATCTTCTGAGGGTCTTTCTGTCCTTTCTGAGTGCCCCAGATGGGTACTCTTGTTTCTGAAGGAAGCATTTGATATCGTGATACCAAGGTTTGTCGTCTATGACTGCTTCAATCGTGAAGACGTAAGCGGGCCGTTCAAGGCGCATTATGTCGATCTTAGGTATGTCATTCCATTGACCTACACTAATCATGGAAGAGAGAATGGCCAATGCATCAGCCATGTGATTCTCTTCACGAGGGATATGATGAAACTCAACTCTGTCGAAGAAAGGTAGCAACCTTCTTGCGTAGTCTTTGAAAGGAATCAATCCTGATTGGTATGTGTTCCAATCTCCTTTTATCTGATTGATAACCAGGGCTGAGTCGCCGTATACGTCCAAGTTTTTGATCCTTAAATCAATCGCTTCCTCGAGACCTATGATACATGCTTTGTATTCGGCCTCGTTGTTCGTACATTTGAATGTAAGTCGAGCGGTGAAAGGAATGTGGGTACCCTGAGGGGTAACAATGATTTCCCCAATTCCGTTTCCATAATGATTAACTGCTCCGTCAAAGATAAGTCCCCATTGGGAACCTGGTTCTGGCCCTTTACTGGGTAGCGGTTCATCGCAATCTTTCATCTTTAGATACATGACATCTTCGTCTGGGAAGTTAAACCCGATTGATTCTTGATCGTCAATTGGTTGATGAGCCAAATGATCGGCTAAAATACTTCCCTTAACGGCTTTCTGAGCGTGATACTCTATGTCATATTCTGATAATAACATCTGTCAACGGGCAATCCTTCCCGTGAGAGCAGGTTTTTCAAATACATACTTGATTGGATCCATTTCTGAGATCAACCAAGTAGTGTGGTAAATCATGTACTGGCGAAGACGTTTGGCTGCCCAAGCCAAAGCACAACAAGTTTTCTCGAGCATCGTGTACCGAGTTTCGCAGTCGGTGAATTTTGTTGCTCAGATAGTAAATGGCAGACTCTTTCCTTTTGGTTTCGTCTTGTTGGCCAAGTACACATCCCATTGAGTCCTCTAGGACTGTGAGGTAAATGATCAGTGGTCTTCCTTCCACTGGAGGTGATAGAATCAGAGGATTCAATAGGTATTCCTTAATACTGTCGAAGGCGGTTTGGCAATCTTCTGACCAAACGCAATCTTGGTTCTTTTTGAGTAATTTGAAGATCGGCGCGCATGTCGCGGTCATAAGGAATATGAATCTGGAGATGTAGTTCAAACGTCCCAGGAATCCTCTGACTTGTTTTTCAGTTTTCGGAGAAGGCATTTTTTGAATGGCCTTGACCTTGTCAGGATCAACCTCAATTCCTTTCTGGCTGACGATGAACCCTAGTAGTTTCCCTGAACGGACACCGAAGGTGCACTTGTTGGGATTCAAGCGGAGCTTGAATTTTCTTAAACGTTCGAACAATTTTGACAGATGTTCAACGTGCTCACTCTCTGTTTTTGATTTTGCAATCATATCATCGACATATACCTCGATTTCTTTGTGTATCATGTCATGAAACAGAGTAGTCATGGCCCTTTGATAGGTTGCCCCGACGTTCTTCAAACCGAACGGCATTACCTTGTAACAAAAAGTACCCCATGGGGTAATGAACGAAGTTTTCTCCATGTCTTTCGGCGCCATTTTGATCTGGTTATAACCCGAGAATCCATCCATGAAGGAGAAAACTTTGAACTTTGCTGTGCTGTCAACCAACATGTCAATGTATGGTAAAGGAAAGTCATCCTTCGGACTAGCCTTGTTCAGATCTCGGTAATCGACACACATTCTGATCTTTCCGTCCTTTTTGGAAACGGGTACGACGTTGGCTAACCATTGAGGATATTCAGCTGTGGCGAGGAAACCCGCGTCAATCTGTTTCTGTACCTCCTCTTTGATTTTGATGGCCATGTCCGGGTGAGTCCGTCTCAACCTTTGCTTTACTGGCGGATATTCCGATCTCAACGGTAAATGATGTTTCACGATGTTGGTATCCAACCCTGGCATATCCTGATAGGACCAAGTGAATACATCGGGGAATTCTTTGAGAAGCTTTATCAAACTCTTTCTGGCTGTTGGACTGAGCAGTGCCCCAATCCTGATTTCTTTTCTCTCTTGCTCTGAACCCAAGTTTACCGTTTCCAACGGTTCTTTGCGAGGTTCAAGGGACCTTTCCTCTCGTCTGAGTAGTCGAGAGATCTCTTCTGGAATTTCGTTGTCATTTTCTTCTTCAGCCCCAAATACCGGGAACTCAAAGTCGGGAGAAGGCATTGGATCGTATGTTTCAACGGGGTGTAAAACAAGCAATCTGCATAGCGTGATGATTCGTGTTTAGAAGAGATAGAGAAAATGCGAGTGTGTGCAGTGTATTTATTTTACTGCTTGTTTTTATTTTTGAATTGTTTTATAGGATTACCATTTTCTGAAAAAGCAAAAAGAGAAAACAACAATTAATGCGGAAATTACAGAACGATGTTATTTTATTAATGAACAAGTCGAATCTTGAAACTACAACCCTATAAAACGAAACTCTGTCGCTTTGGGCAAAGCGAAGAGGGAAAATTTACAGAAAGCGAGCCCCATCAAAACATCCGTTTCACCTGGGCAGGATGAAAGGTTAAAGATGGCAATTACTTTGACTGGTGAACGGCCTTCGGAACATTGACAGCAACCCATTGGCGGCGAACTCCTCGGTGAATCACAAAGTCTGGCACCTTCCTTGATTTGTCTTCAGAAATGAGGCTGATTTCTGGTGGAGCGGGATCATTAGAATCTGTCTCCCAGGCAGAATTGTCGTAGGAGAATTCCTCTGTCGCATTTTGCATAGTATTTGGGCTCTCAGCTGTATCTCCCCATCCAGTAGGCTGGATATCTTCGAGCCTGATACGAGAGCTTTCGGGAGCGGTGTACTTGACCATATAGTCGTATTTTCCACTTGGTTCTCCCAAGGTGTCCCAAACTTCTCTGGAACTGGAGGAGTCATCTCTCTCGATGACGTTGACCTCGGGAAAAGCATAGTTGATGAAATCAAGTCCTGCAAACGTTGCGAATTCATCTTCATGTTGAGTAGTTTCTGACTGACCTGAGTGTTGATCCCATGACATGGTGGGGACACAGGTATTTTGTTTAATGATGCTCAGCTGAGTTTCATTACTCGGCTGACTTTCTTGCCCCAAGTTTCCTAGGTAAGGTTGCCACATTGGCAGACCATCCATTGGGCCATAGTAGGTGTAGTCAAAATTGTCTTTCATCGGAGTGTCTTCCTCTAATGAATTTGGCGGAGCACGACATCCTTCTAGATCACAATCTCCATAGATCATTTCGACATCTGATCTTGGTATAAATCTCGGACTTTCTGTAGGAAAGCAAAAAGGCATAGGCACCTCTTCCTGAGACATATAACCGTCCTTGTTAAGGTAGGACTTCCATTCTTCATCTGTGTCAAAGGGATCTTCCTCATTGATAGCATGAACTGCTTGAGACACTGGGTGAAGGAAACCTCCATTGTGGAATAAGTTTTGAAGGGGATGAAGACTTTCATCGCTGGCAGCTGTCCGGGTACATGTTGCAGAAAAACCAAGACCCTTCTTTGTTTTATTGTCAGTGGGAATGACAAGCTGTCCCCATCCTGTCGTATCGGTACTCTCGACCGCTTTAATAGCATCGTTGTATGAGGAAATCGAGGTTCCTCCTTTGAAATGATTGTCCTTGCTCACCGACAGTGCTTGGAACTGAGTTCCAATAACCTCCTCGGGTTCTATTCCGGTAGATGATGACAAGTTACTCACAAGCAAGGCTTGTTCTCCACAAACCGTGACAAGTTGATTGTTCTAGACGAAATTTAGCTTTTGGTGGAGGGTCGAGGTGACCGCTCCACCCTGGTGTATCCAAGTCTACCTAATAAACAACTATATGTTGCCCGGATGTCCATGACCAGGAAAGTGACTTGGAAAGTGTGAGGACCGATAGTTATGGGAAGATCAACTTCGCCGATAACCGTTTTTCTGGATCCGTCGAACGCTTTGACAATGACCTCGCTGGTTCTCATCGGGGGTCCTTTGAATGATAATTGCATCAAAGTGGACTTTGGCATAACATTCAGGGCTGACCCTGTGTCTACCAGTACGCTGGCTAAAGCATCGTCCTGGCAGTTAACTGTAATGTTGAGCGCCATGTTATGACGGCGACCCTCCTCAGGTAATTCTTCATCACTAAATCCCAAATTGTTGCAGGAAGTGATGTTAGAGACAATGCTATCAAACTGTCTGATTGTTACATCCTGTTCCACAAAGGCTTGCTCCAAGACATTCTGTAGAGCCTCCCTGTGGGCTTCTGAACTGAGTAACAGTGATAATACCGAGATCTTTGAAGGAGTCTGTAACAGCTGATCAACAATGTTATATTTGCTCCTTTGGATGAGCTTCAGCATCTCATCATTATTTTTCGACAGGTCGGGATTACTGGATTGACCGACTGGTGGATCGGGAGCTTTTGGCTGAAGTTCCTTTTCCTTGTTAAGTTCTCCAACTCCTCGGTTGAATATTCGACCGCTCCATGTTACTCGACTGACGTCTGCAATATTCACGACGGAGGGTAATGGAATTTCCTTTCCATTTTCAATTATTGTTGCACCGTATTTGTAAGGGATTGCCTTAGCTGATTCATACGGTAGCGGTCCTGATAGATAGATGACTACAGGAGCCTTCTGATTTTTCTGACCATCATAAGTGATCTCGATTCATTCCCGGTTGGGAATCTTAGATTCGTCAAGCAGAGAAATAATGGCGAAAACATCCCTGGTCCTATGATGAACAGAGATCATGACAACATCCTCAACTTGCCTGGTAAGGTAGTTCGGCGTCCAGTTGATGGGTCCAGAACCCGAGTAGGGACGAATTTCTCCACGATCGACCTGACCCTGAAGATCTGCCCTCACAAGGTAACACCCTTGGCTACTTTCCGAACAGACGCTACAACTGTCATAGTTGTGTGGTGGTACTTGGCCACGCCCACTTTGAATACAATGTATCCTCACCAGGTTAGCTTCCACTGATCGGACATCCTGACTCTGACGCCGAGTGGGGTTTCTATTACTGATACTAATCTGCTGAGTATCTTCATCCATGTATATTGGCATCCACCAATGATTTAACAAGTGCTGAAGTGCTTCCTGGACAAGGGTACAACCTCGATCGTTTTCGCAACCCGCTTTACAGCTTTGATAGTCATGTGATATTAAGAATCCGAGTCGGACCTGCTCAGCATGTAACTCTACCAGGTTGGTATTCATTACGCGAATATCGAAGATCTGAACCATATTGATCTGATAGGGATTCCTATCATGGTAGTCTTGGATCCATCCAAGATCCATCTGACGCTGGAGGGCCTCTTGTACAAAAGAGCATCCCTGTTTGTTTACCGAACAAATCAGATAAGAACCGTAATCGTGCTGCGGAAGATCATGATACTGGCTTTGCGTTGAGTGCATTGCCACCAAGTTGACATTCATTGTACGGATGTCGTGGTTCTGAATGACGTTAGAATTCGTGTAAACCATGTTAACTCCACGAACTCGGTGCTCTTGGATCCATCCGAGATCCATTTGTTCCTGTAGAGCTGCTTGCACTACAGAACACCCCTGGTTGTCTTTAGAGCAGATATCACACTGATGATAGTTATGAGGTGGCACATGGCCATATCCACTCTGTCTACAATGCATCTTGACCAGATTGGCCCTCAATAAGAGTACATCGTGAATTTGATAGACATTGTTAGACTCTTTCTCGATCAGGTTGACTGCAGCTTTCTCGTGTTGAGGCAGCGGGTTCGTAAGAACATTGGGATTCGTATCTTTGAAAGATAAGAGCCCGCTCCTAACAAGCTTTTGCACGTCAGACTTGAAATTAAGACAGTTCTCAATGTTATACCCTGAACCTCCTTGATGATATGGGCATGCCTGATCCACCTTAAACCAAAAAGGCGGATTTTCTGGTACTGTAAGAGGAGACTTAGTCTGGATGTGCCCCTTAGCCAGTAGTAACGGAAACAGTTATGTGTATGTCATGGGTATAGGATCAAATCCTGGTGTCCGTGTTGTACGGTTGTTGTTATATGGAGGACGAGCCTGCTGAAGAGGCTGTTGTGTCCTTTGCTAGTCAGGTTGGCTCTGCGCAACCTGAGGTTGATACGTAGGAATAGGCGCTGGGCTGATAGTAGGAGTTACAGCTGCTACCGGTTGATAACGTCGCCTTTGCTTTCCGAGAGAGATATTCCCAATATCTTGCTCTTTTTTCTTAGGGAGAGCACTACCGTATTTTTTAGTAACGCTCGTCGATCCAGTGTCTTTTACCAAACGTCCTTCTCGGACGGCTTCCTTAAGACGTGCACCCATGCCGACCATTTCGGTGAAATCACTGGGCGCACTGGCAACCATTCGGTCATAGTAAAATGAGCTTAAGGTCTTTAAGAAGATCTTTGTCATCTCTTTTTCCTCAAGAGGTGGACAAATTTGAGCGACAATTTCACGCCACCTTTGAGCATACTCCTTAAAGGTTTCCTTGTCCTTTTGCGACATTGATCTGAGTCGATCTCTGTCGGGTGCCATGTCCAAATTGTATTTGTATTGCTAGACGAAGGCAGTACGAAGATATCTGAATGTGCTAATCGTAGCACGATTTAAACCCATGTACCATTTGAGTTCGACACCGGTTAAACTATCCTGGAAGTAGTGAATCAGTAGGTCCTGATTCTCCGTCTGGGCTGACATCCGCCGAGCATACATCACCAGATGGCTTTGAGGGCAAGAGTTACCCTTATATTTTTCAAAGTCGGGCACTTGAAATTTGTGCGGAACTTTCACATTTGGGACCAAGCAGAGGTCTGCGGCGTCCTTTCCAAATAAATCCTGACCGCGAATGGCCTGTAGTTCCCTCTGCATTTCCAAGAACTGTTCCTGGAATTCATCCATTCGGTCAAACATAGTTTCCTTCTTACCAGAAGGTGTCTGTCGAATCTGTCCTTCCGGGACAGTGTGCACCACAGGGGGTGGTACCGTGACTACGGCAGTGAGTCTTGGTGTTTCCCGAAGTTTGTAACCTTCAGGAGTTTTCAACATGCCCCTGGCATCTTCGCTTTCCCGAAGTTTGTAACCTTCAGGCCCAACGGCTTCTGTTGTGATTCCCTGATCCTCAGTGATCGGCGGAACATATCCTCCCGGGATATAGTTAACAGGCATGCCCCAAGGACGATCTTTCGGTACCTGATACCTAGAATCATACCTCTCCACTATGGGCGTTGAGGTGATATCTGAGATCACAGTTCGTTGTAGCTGAGCTTCTGCCATGGCTTGCATGTCGTTACGAAGCTTTCTCATATCCTCTCTCAGAGCGTCGATCTCTTCTTTCAACTCTTTGTTTTCTTCCTCAAGATCATCCATCCTTTTCTGACGATTGTCCCGAGTATTATACGAATGAGACAGTTTGACTCTAGAATCGAGACACAAATGTGAGATTCGTAGGGAAGAAGAATACGCGATGTGAGAATGATGAATGCAATGATTATATTAATTGTTTAATGGTTTAAGCAAAATAAACTTCGACAATTAGATTGCAAATATCAAACGGTGGGGAAATCCCTTTTTATTGAAATTCAAAGGATTACAGAAATGGAAATACTGTAGATTGCAAAGTGCAGAAACAGGAAACCTAAACTAATGGGTCCTGAGTCCTCTCTGAAGAGAAATCAGGTGCTGATTCCGGTATCTTCCTTTTCTTCTTGGGCCGTCGTCGGGTTATCACTCCTTTGCCAGGTGAAAGGAGCGAGCAGATTCCTTTGGTCATCTTGAATATCTACAGCATGTTGCTCCAAAATTTCAATCAGAGCATCTTTTTCTTTCAGTAATTGCTGTATTTTGATGCACTCTACGTCGAGGGTGCAGTACTTGTTCTTCCAAGACCTTCTCTCCTTTTGAACTTTGTTGAGAGTAAGCTGAAGCTTTTCAGTTTCCGTCATGAAGTACATGACAGATTCCCTCGGCGGAAGAATTCCATAACGAGGATAAGGCATTTTTAGCTTGAGAGCTCTAGTTTGCACCCAATGGAGATAAGGCTCCACCGAGACACATTCTGGTTTTCCCAGAGACTCTCGTCCTTTCTTATGAACAGGCTTCCAAGCGTGCACTATTTCCATCTTTAGTGCTCTGTCATTTTCCCCTTCTTTGAAGAAAAGACCTTCCAGATGAACACCCAGCGGGATGTGTCTCATCGGGTATCCAAATTGACGGAGAACCAATACCGGGTGGTAGTTGATTCCTCCTTTAGTTCCTATAAGGGGTACGTTGGGGAAGTTTCCGCAACGATCAATGATTCTGATTCCCTCATAAATCCTATTACACCAATCTATATCAGAGTTGGTAAGAGACATGATCTTCTGCGACCAACGTAAGGCACTCTTACAATCCCAAAAAGCAGCAGACTTGGGCAAGTGAGAGATAAACCATTTGTAAAGCAAAGGTACACAGCATGTGATCTCCCCTCCGCTGTACAAATTTCCCAGGTGTACAGAATGATACGCATCTGCGAGCAAAGTCGGCACAGGGTTTCCAATGAGAAAAACCTTAATAGCGTTAATATCAACGAAGTTATTGATGTTGGGAAACAAAAATAACCCGTAGGTAAGCAAGACAAAGATGCTTTCAAAAGCAGTCACGTTTCCTATACTGGCGAAATACAGGGCCTTCTTTGTCAAGAACTGGGCTGGCAAACCATGGATGCCACCCTTATCGGTTAGGTGAGTCCTAACTTCAGACTCGTCCAAATGAATTGCTCTTGCAATAGTCTGATTCTTTGGAATTTCTTCCAGTCCAGAAAATGGAGCTCGATCTGTAATGTGTAGATCGATCAGGTGAGAATACTCCTCCAGCGTTGGTGCAAGCTGGTAATCCGGGAATGTGAAACAGTGATAAATCGGATCATAAAACTGAATGAGCGCATCCATGATTCCCTCAATCACATGGACTCTTAATAGTGGTAGCAAACCTCCGTGCTTTGCTCTAAAAGCCTCTTGGTTAGTGATCATCCTTGCTAACCTTCTCAAATCCTCTAGCTTTGGAACCTTGAAGGTATACTGGTGAGTTCTCCTTCTACCGAAATCCATTAGTGCAATCCTTTTCTCTGATATTTGCAATCACAGTCTTAGTTTATTTTGAAAGAATAGAGAGACTAGAAGAGAAGATTTTTTGAATGTTTTAATGTTTTATTAAATGAATGCATGAATGCAGCACACAAAAACATAGAAAAAACATGGGGTCAAAGGGTCATTGTCATGAAGTCAAAGCTCTACCCATCCCCCAAAGGTTTATACTAGGGTGATTTTTGTACCTGTACTTATTATCATCAGCTCCTCCCAGGAAAGAAAAACAACAAGCGGATCGCCAACGAGTTGTAAGGCAATCTTAGAGTAAGTGCCATTCACCGAGAATAAATCACCAGCCTCAAATGAGGTTAGTATCACGTAACAACTATTTCCGATAGTTTCCGCACTACGAAAGGGTTTGGCTCCTCAGCTTCTCAGACTTAACAACCTGCCCATTGTCTAGGTGAGAGAATGGGTTGCGTTGGTCAGCCTCCACTGAGGTTGATGGTCGACCCCGTCGCCATCACTTATCTTAAGTGTATACTCAATCTTTCCACATACGGCATCACCCGCATTCCCATTAGCAGAAAAATAAACATGTATAATAATTAGGAAAAGCAGTATATATATTTGTCCTAATCATCCTAGACCTATAAAGCTAAGAATCCTAAGTTCCTGACAGAAAATGGGTTCCCCGGCGGAAGCCCCAATCTGTGGTATTCTCATAAGAGAAGAAAAGGAAAAGAAAAACAGAGAATGGCCCCACGGTGGGCGCCATTTTTACTATAGCGAGCGATTTTGGACGCGGTTCTTAAGCGCTGGTCACTCTCTGCGGTTTGAGCTTAAACTGCAGGTCAATTCATTTTTTATCCTATTGAAGCTGATGAAGGAAGAGAAATAGATGTCTCCAATTAACCCTGCTTTGCATACTGAGTTTAAACAGCGGTCTGTTAGGTTACGAATGCTATCAATGTGGGGGGGCCTTTGTACTGGTTATTTGTATTTTCGCCAATACGGTTTTCTTTCTAGACAGAAGGTTTCTGGCGGGGAACAAGGATTAGGATGTTAGGACTGATGCTTTTGAATTACTGCTTTTGATATGGGATTTTGGGTTTTTGTTTAGTGTGCTCGCTAAGATTTTTCTTTCAATCTTATGCCTACGTATTCCCGTTTACCGAAACAGGGAAATCAGAGCGTTCGTAGTTCCTCCTATTCTATGGGAGGAAATGGTTGTTTTGGTGTCTTGTTCAAAGCCTAAGACGTGAAGCGAAAGGTGATTTGTATCTTGTTCGAAGCCCAAGATGTGAAGCTGAAAAGTCTAGACTTTAGAGAGAATTTGTCATCTCTAAAGGGGGGTTTGTCTGTTTGTAAAGGAGAATTACTTTAACCGGGATGTGTGAATCCTAGCAATGCCATAATTTCCTTAGAAGGGGTTTTTTCAACCTGAAGGAGAAGACTTTAACTCAGTGTAGAGCAATGCCATCTTTCCTTAGGAATTTCTCATGCTAAAGGAGGGACAGTGGCATGGATATAGATGATCCAGAGGCTTGCCGCTTACAACGATTAGATGAAAGGAAAAGGGTTGTTGATGTTTGTGTACTGTGAACGAGGCACAACTTTGATGCTAAAAGGGTTGATTGGATTAACCAGTGGCTTTCTTATACAAAGCCTAAGAGGAGGCTAATATGTGTCTCGTACAAAGCTCGAGAGAGAGGCTAAAAGGTTGTGACTCAACGATGGAATCTTTTGGTATCTCGTATGAAGCCCGAGATGGAGGATATTGTTTGTTTGGCTCAATAAGAACCTTTTTGTATCTCGTATAAAGCCCGAGATGGAGGCGAAAGAGTGATCGACTCAACGAGGGAGTCTCTTATGTGTCTCGTACAAAGCCAGAGAAAGAGGCTAAACGTTGTCTGACTCCGCTGGGGAGAATCATTGTATAAAGCCCAAGAGGAGGCTATGGTTACTGTTTCAGTTGAGTGACAGGTCCAGTATACTGATTTTAAAAGAGAAAATCAGTTCTTATATGAGCAATACTGTACACAGGGATTTGATTTGAGGATCCGGGTTATTTCCTGTTCTTTAAGGAAGCGGGAAATCCGAAGGGTATTGAGACTATCCGAGTCTACGGGTTTCCTTCCTGTTTAACGAAAGGGTCGCTTGAGAATGTCTTTGAGACTCAAGGAGATTAGACTGTCCAAGTCTAGAGTTTCACCTTTGGTACTATGTTTTGAGAAACAGTAGTAGACTCTATGAAAGGACTGTTCTATGAGGATGACTAAGTTCTGTTCCTATACCTCTAGGAGGTCGTCGGGACAATTTGTACGAAGCCCAAGAGGAGGCTGGAAACTTTTAAGAAGCCGATGGGTCCTTGTACGAAGCCCTAGAGAAGGCTATCATTCCCGGAGGAAGAGATCATTATACGAAGCCTAAGAGGAGGCTGTGAATACTTCTAAGAAGCCGTAAGGTCCTTGTACTAAGCCCAAGAGGAGGCGGGGTTGCTTTTAGGAAGCCTGTGGGTCCTTGTACGATGCCCAAGAGGAGGCCGATGCTTTTAGGAAGCCTGTGGGTCCTTGTACGATGCCCAAGAGGAGGCCGATGCTTTTAAGAAGCCCGTGGGTCCCCAAACCCCGAGAAATTAGAGGCAATGCTTCACCGAGAATAGATCAAAGTCAGGAAAGTTCGAGAATTTGGAAGAAACTCAAAGATGCCATTCACGGAGAAGACATTCATCTCTGGGAGTAGAGTTTCTTGACAATTCCTAATGAGGACAGCCGAAGAGAAGACTGTATCTGGTGATCCTATTTGGGGATCTAGGTGTCTATTTCTATGAACGAAACGGCGTCACCTAGTTCTAGACGTAGTTGCCGGGGAAACTCGAAATATCTATACTATTATTACACAGTTGATATGAGTTTATGAAAGAAGACTTACAGTGAAACAGCCCCACAATACAGTTTATATGTATATGAAAGCGGTAAATGAAAGCAATAACCACTTACTCGGTTGTAGAGTTTCCATGCTGTTTGGTTAGTTGTTCAACAAAGAAAGATTGAAAACAACAGTATATTCTAAATCAAAGGAGAAAGTGCTTTGAAAAAGAAAGTTCTGGGGCTTACAGCTCAAGGAGAGGCCCAAGGTTTTATCAGTGAGTGCACTGTTTGAATTTGTACAGATGGACTTATACAAGTGACTGAGGCCCAAAATGTTTTCTGTACAAAGAGATGGGTCTTACACTCTCTCAAGAGGCCCAAAATGTTTAAAGAAAAAGAGTGGGGCTTATAACACGAGGGTAGGCCCAGATGATTTTTTCGTTTAAAATGGCGATCGCGCCGAGATTTTCTTTTAACGTAGAGGGACTTATACAATAAGTGAGGCCCAAAATGATTTTGGTTAAAAGGGGGTTGGGTCTTACACTCTATTAGAGGCCCAAAAGGTTTTGAATGGGTCTTATAGCTCGAGGAGAGGCCCAGAAGGTTATTTTTCAAAAGGCGACGATCGCGCCGTTTGTTTTTGACGGTATCGGGACTTATACAATACACTGAGGCCCAAAATGTTTTGGTCAAGAAAGGATTGGGTCTTACACTCTATTAGAGGCCCAAAGTGTTTTGAAAATGATTTATGAGGGTTGAATTAATCCAAAAACCCTAATTTGTTTTCAAAAATGTATTTAATTGAATAAAAATTCAATTAAAATGATCAAAATTGTTTAACATGTGAAAAACAAATTGTGATCTTGGATTAATGCTTCAAAAATTAAGTATTGACCTACAAAATAATTAGAAAGCATTAAAAGTTGCAAAATCAATGTGGAAAAAATATTTAATATGTCAAAAACAATTAAAATATTAATTCTTTGCAAAAATATCAATTATATGAAATAAATAATATTTTTGGGATTTTTTGATAAAATAAAATATTTTAACATTTTTGTGAATTATTAAAAAAGGAATCAACTCAAAATCATTAAAACTCAGAGAGAAATTAATTTTTGAATCAATTAAACAAAATCACAAAATTCAAATATTTGAATTTGTGAAAAAGGCGCCAAGAACACAAGCAAGAACACGCGCGTTTTTCCGGGTTTGGCTGATTTGCGTTTTCCATCCAATCTCATAGAATACGTAATCATATCATGCAATCCACATATCATTATGCTTGTCTCAACCTCACGATCATGTTTATAACACTTAATTTCATTTAAATTAAACATAAAACATGAAATCACGAAGAAACCTCAAGAACCCTAATTTCTGCATGAAGGCTAGGATTTTTGATACACGATTCAAACAATGCAATTAATTGAGGGAAAACATTCCATGCATGATTATGAACATATGGCCAAATTATTGTGCGAGGAAATATGCATGGATTGAGAGATGACCAAGTATATGCTTACCTCCAAGTCGTGACAACAAGTGCAATGTGATTTTTGATTTGGAGGTGTTACAGATGAGTGGTGATGATCTGAACAGCTTCCCTACACCCTATGGAGTGTGTTTGCATGGTTGGACTTGATTGAAATTGGCTGGATCAATTTGTGGTACCTCAGCTGCAACTTGATTGAAAATTTGAGCAACCAGCTGGTGATTTTGTGAAATTGGTGTTTCAGAAGTGATCTAAGTGTTTGATCAGCTCATATGTGATGTATATGAGGTGTGTGAGTGATTGGTTTGATTGGAATTGCTCTCAAACTCAAAACCCGATAGCTACCTTGCTAAGAAAGGCATTTTTGCCAAGAGAAAGAGATTTTGAGGAAAGCATCTGTTAGATGGCTTTGGTGTACTCAAACTGATCACAATTGAGCTCTATTTATAGTAGAGCAAGTTTGTTTTGCAAGGAATAGTGAATGGCAGCTGGTAAGTAGGTTTGGCCAATGTTGGCAAATGAAAATCCAAGTCTCCTCTAGCCATTGACTAGAGGTTAGGGCACAGAGCTTTGGTTCCCTTGGTCTTGGATAAGTCTTGACTGATTTCAGATGAGAATGGCTCAGTCCATGCCACCTTGATGCTTCCATTGAATGCTTCAATCCAAATTTGGAGTCTTGTCCCTATTTTGGCCATTCTAGGTTCAACATGCTATTTCTTGTTCCATGGACTTTGGAGGCTTGGCTCAGTGATTGTCCCCTTTAGATTCAATCCTCAGATGTGTCCAAGTGGATAGGAGTATTTGAATTTGGCTGATTTTGGCAAATCGAGCCAAAATGCAAAATCTGCCTTGCCTTTGACAGATTTCAGCAAGGCAACTTGACAATGTCATATCTCATGGGGTAGGTTGAATTTGGCAATGTTCTTGGCCACTTTGGAAAGCCCTTACATGATATAACAACTGTTTGAACAAGTTTGGTTTTGATCTCTTTTGATTCCAAGTGAAAAATCCTTCTACATTTGGTAAAAAGTGAAGCAAAATCTGACTTAGTGAAATTTTCACTAAGTGTTGGAACAAAGTGTGATTTCTTGATTTTGATCACTCCATAACTCAAAATCCTTAATGAATTGGACTTAGGTCTAGTTGAAGTTTTTGTAGAGGGTAATGAGGGCTACAAATCCATCTTTGGATGAGAAAAAATGGCCATGTGGTTTAGGAGTTATGACCCTCCAAAGTTAGTGTATTAGTGGTACTTTTTCCATAACTTGGAAAAATTTCTAAGTTTTATGGTTACCCCTTTTACAAGTTATCCCACTTTCTTTGGTTTTTCTTGATGAATGATGATTCAAATCATACATTAACATCATTTTAGGGTTAAAAATCCACTTTGGTGAAAAATCTCAAAAAGTCAAAGTTGACTTTTGTGCACAGTTGACTTTTTATCAGATGAATTCCAAACTGTGCAATTCTTTAGGAAATCATGTCCTTGACCTAAATTAAACTTTATGAACATGTTCCATGGGTGTCATAGGGTATATTGAGGCATGTCCTAGGGTTTGGGAGCATGTCCTGGTCAAAAGTCAAAGTTACAGTTGACTTTCCTCGCGAAACCCTAATTGTGGTGCAGATGAAAATGAGACTTGTTGCTCAAGCTTCTTGGATTAATCCATTGTTGTAAATGGATCAATATAGTTCATTAGAGACCCTCAAATCATGTCTTGAGGTCTTGGCTCTTGATTTCTCCCAAAAGTCAACTTAGGGGTGAATTAGGTCAAGAAACCCTAATTCCTGATTTTTGATGTATGCATCCCCTGAGGTCAAATTGACTTGATGCTTGGGTCCATGAGGTTCCATGGAGTATATTAGGGTATTTTTTGGATCATTGGCTTGTTCCTAGATGAAAAATTTCCATCTGGAGGCCCTGGTCGACCAAAACCCTAATTTGGTAACACTGTCAATCTTGAGACTTAATCCACCTAGAAGGGAGCAACCTTGTGCTTAATCCTTGAAGTGGGAGTCCTTTTGATCCATTGTGGATGTATGAGAGGCTAGACAAGTTGAAGATCATGTCATTCCTTGATTGATCCTTTGTTTAAGGCTCTGAGAGGGCTTAAAACCCTAATTTTGATTGTAGTGAATGCTCAACAACCCTTGAGGCATTTGGTGAGGCATGATGGTTCATCCATATTGTGATGATGATATGCACAATGATGGGAAATCTTAGTGGTCAAAATTTGGGGTATGACTCCAGGTTCTGAAACATTTGGTCATCCCCGGCGGAGGAGTTTCCATCTTCAGTTTTCAGTTCCTCCCCGATTGAGTGGGTTTTCTCTCGGAGATTCATCCATCTCAAGCAGAATTGGTGATTGTGATCTTCCCTAGCAGGGTGAAGTTTTCCTCAACATGTTCTTTGGTTTGATGACAATATAGTTTGTCGTCCTCAGTAGAGCTGCTTCTGTTCTCAGCATTTATTTCGCTGGGATGGTCTTTTTGCATCGTATAAGCATTTTTTACATGGCATCCTCCTAAATGCGTAGCATTTCCTCTTCGTGTGGAGCATTACGGCAAAATTCAAACATATGCATCCGAAGCATAAGCCAGATTTGAGCTTTCCTTCGTCAGGAAAAAACCGGATTTCAGGAAAATATCATTCAACTTTACTCCACAAGTGTTGGGTTTAGTTATTCAAAGCAATATATGACAGTCCCACGGCAGAGTGTTTTGCCAGGATTGTGAACCCATGATCTCTTTTCACCCCTTTCCTCCAGGTGGTATTTTGATTTATCCCTTCAAAGTTTTTACCATGACACCCATCTGTGTTTCCTCCGACACCCATCCATGTTTGAACCTTTGATTTCGATACCCGTCCGTATTGAACCCTTTTGACACTCGTCCGTGTTTTCTCCGACACCCGTCCGTGTTTGAACCTTTGATTTCGATACCCGTCCATATTGAACCCTTTTTACACCCGTCCGTATTGAACCCTTTTTACACCCGTTCGTGTACCTTTTCGATACCCGTCCGTGTTGAACCCTTTTTACACCCGTCCGTGTACCTTTTCGATACCCGTCCGTATTGAACCTTTTTACACCCGTCCGTGTATCTTTTTGATACCTGTCCGTATTGAACCCTTTTTACACCCGTCCGTGTATCTTTTCGATACCCGTGCGTATTGAACCCTTTTTACACCCGTCCATGTATCTTTTCGATACCCATCCGTATTGAACCCTTTTTACACCCGTCCGTGTATCTTTTCAATACCCATCCATATTGAACCCTTTTTACACCCGTCCGTGTATCTTTTCGATACCCGTTCGTATTGAACCCTTTTACACCCGTCCGTGTTTGTTTATCCCCAGCATAGCTAACACTCGTTCGTGTTGTGACAGTGCAACATTTATTGCTTATTCCCCAGCGGAATCGTCCCTCCTTTGAGGATTGCAAATTTCAGGTTTCTTTTGGTATTCAATCTCCGTGAATCCTTTGAACGCATGACAACCGTTGCTATCATACCTTCAGGACCAAGTTGATTGAATAGGGGCAGCTGTAACACCCCAAAATTTGCCTTCTTGTTTTTAGCTAACTGGCTTATGTTTCTTTGCATTTCTTGCATTAGAATTTGTGCATAGCATGGGATCAAGGTACTTGGTTCATCTCAAAGGAGTCTCAAGCCTCAAGGGGTTTTGTGGAGGTCATCATATCTTCATAAGATCAAGAATGGCAAAGGATTCCAAGTGAATCTTTCCCTCCTAACCAGAGGGACCAAATTAGGGTTCTTGGGTTCAAAGAGCTTCTTGAGGGCTTTGTGGATTCAAGCATGCTCTCATGGGTTCCATATGCTCACAAACACTCATAGAGGAAGGCTTGGCTAGTGGTTCCTTGTGGAAGATGTTCAGTGGATCAGTTGCTTGTGAACCAAGAAAAGTCAACTGTAAGGAGGAAAGTCAACCATGGAATTTTGAGGTCCTCTTCATGATTTTTAAGGTCTTATGCCCTCATATGGTCCTCAAAGGCTAGGATTCATACCATTCATCAAGAGTCAAGAGTTTGTGCAAAAGTTACTATTTTTGGAAAATGACCTATAATTGAAACTTTCCATTTTTGGCAGTTTTTCAACCATCTTCAACTTGACTTTTCATCATCAAAGAAGCTTCAATGAATTTCTCTCAAACATGAAAGTTGAAGATCTCTCTCTCCCCTTTCCAAAAAGTACTAGATTATCTCCATACCATTTGTGAAACTCAAGATATGATCAAAAGAAGGCAAGGTGCTTTTTAGGGTTTTCTCATGTATCCATTTTTTCACCTTTTGCGTTTTGGTTCAAAATGACTTGTAATTGTCTCTAATGCTTCAAGTCATATTGCAACTTCAAAGAACACATCCTAAGGACCATTTTTGACCCTTGAATCACTCCAATCCGTGCCATGTACTTCATGAATTTCACAAAATGCAAATTTGCAAGATGGATTGAATCTCACAAATCAGACCACTAAAAAGCCCAAACCAAATTCCATTATGATCAGCAAGTGAAATGGAAATGAATCATACTTATTTCATGACCAATGCACGTGTGATTAAGGGTGTGCATCACAACTTGCATTTTTGCAAATCACTTTGGATAGCCTTAATCAAGGGATTAATCAAACCCTAATCATGCTCAGAGCTCTAACCAAGTGTATATAAGGAGACTCACACGTTCATTCACACATCATGTACTCTCATTTGCTCTGAATTTCATTTTTCACTCAAAACTTTCCTTCTTCGAAACTCTCTCCTCACAAGGGTTTCTGAAGAACTTTTTCCATATTCTTGATCCACATACTCCATAGAACAAGAATCAACCATCGTTTGAAGCTCTAAGCAAGGTTTTCACCATATACGAATTTGAGTTGCTCACTTTCAAACTTCAAGATCCAGCCTGATTCAAGCCTCATATTGCATTTTTTTGCAATCAGAAGTTCCAAGGAGTAGATCTGCAGCTTTCTGAAGGTTTTCTTGGTGTATTTTGAGTTCTACAAGTTTCAGGTTAGTGTGAAATTCATGATCATAGAACTCAGTTTTCTTGTATGCTTAATGATCCTTATGCTTTGCTGATCATCCTGGTGTGTTTAGATCTTGATTTGCATGTGTATTATGGTTGTAATGTGGATTTGAAGTTTTTGAGTTCAAACTTTTTGTCTTCGATTTGGTTTATGTATGTATGATCTGTTGAAATGAAGGTGATATTCTTGATCCTTGTTAAAATCTGAGTGGAATGGTGTACTTGTTTGTGATTTCTGGGAAATTTTGATGTTGAGGTCGCCGGAGAAGATGACCGGAGCTAGGGCTCCGACGTCTGGTTTGTTTTCAGGCAGGTGAAGGTTTAGAGGAAGAAGATGAAATTTGGACCGTTGGTGGTCCAGATCTGATGGTTCACATTCAGCCAGATCATTTTAAATCTTCACTTATTTTGTTGATTGTGTGTTTTTAATTCATGCTTCTTATTGTGCACACACAGATCTGACCACTCATCTTGCATGATTTTGTGATCCGTTGACTCATTTGTACACGTTTGATTAATCTGATGGTGTTGATTGTGCTAACACATTAAAATAACATGTGCTATTCACGTGCTTTGATTTTAATTTCTGAATGATGTGATGTACGCGCGTGTACCTTTGTTATCATGAACTCTTGATCCTGGGCGTTGATCATGGATACCTTTGATTTTGTTGACTGATTGTGGAACGCATGATTGATCTGGTGGTGTAGATTAAGTCCTTTAGTTGACTGAATTCCACATTTTTTATGTTGACTTGCGATGGGTTTGGGTTGGGCCTTTCATTGCTTTTCCCACCCCCTTTATCTGAGCCCATTCATATTTGAACTGGTTTCACTTGCTTGTTGCACCCCTGGCTTCTTCATTTTATTTTTATTTTATTTAATTGTTTCAGTTTGCATTTTAAATTTTTAAAATTAGTTTTATGCATCTAAAAATCACCAAAAAAATCACGAAGCATCTTTGGAATTTTATAAAATTTTGTCAAATTTTATTTTTCCATTTTATTTTATTATGTGCATCTGAATTAATTGTTTGGTTAATTTCCTTTGGAATTGTCTCAATTGTGCACACCCTACCTTGTTGATTTTTTTCTCATCATTGGTGTATGATTTGCATCCCATTCTTTTTGCATATTTCAGAAGACATCTTGAGGTCCCTAAAAATATTTTTCTCATATTTTTAAACTCATTTCATATTGCATTTTAGTCCCTCTATTTGTGCATTGTTCTTCTTTGTTCTTATGAAAATTTGAAGCATTGTTTGAGGCATTTAACTTGTGAATTTTTATGTGATCTTTTGGTATGTTGCTAGCTTCTGAATTAGGTCACTTGGGTTTCAATTCCACAATTTTTGAATGTCATTTGATATATGTTTGATTATTAGTGCTTAAGTGAATTATGCATGATCATCTCTTTACATCTCTTAACCCTAATTGCTTTGCCATGCTTGTTTGATTTAGTTTCTTTGTGATTCTTTGCATGAGTATTTGTTATGATGTTTACCCCTGGTTGAGGTCCCTTATGACCAAAATTTTCAATTTGTGGATCATGTTTGGGTATGCTTTAAGTGCTTGTACCTTGACTTCCTTTTGTGGACTTTCTTTAGTGCATAATGTTTCATGTCTTGATCTTCTCTTGCACATGAGAATTGTTGATGGTATGATCTTGATTCTGGCTTGCTTTCATCTTCATCTTATTTTTATCATTTCATCTTGATATGAAGTTCATTGGTGCTTAATTGTGCATTTCATATAAGTATGCTTGCATTCTTTCATGATTACCTTTGCATGCTTACTTGAGATGTTTTGCATGATCTTTGAGACTTGTTTATTGATGTAAGTTGGATATACTTGATATGATGTGCTTGCTGCCCTATCTTGTTTCTTATCTCACCCTTCTCTTTCTCATTCTTCTCTTTCACTCTCTTTATCCCATGAATCACAAGACTTGTTTAAGTCTTGGATTCTCTCCCTTTAGAGCTACCTAGTCCAACTTAATTTTTGATTAAGCTTGGAGTAGGATTAGCATTAGGTTTTAGGTAGTCATCTCTTTCCTAAACCTCATTAACCATAGGACCACCCTTTTGCATGATAACATTAGGACTCTTAGTTTCCCTTTAGAGTTTCCTTTGGGTCTTCTCTCTTCTCATCTCAAAACTTCTTGAAAACACTTAATAAAGATAAAGTGTATTGCGCACGAGCCTTAAGCGTGGGGAATGAGAAATGAGGGGCTTCCTCTCATCTTTCTAGAGTGCTTAGCGAGCATCCTGTCTTGGGACGATTCGTTAAGTATTCGTCCCTGTGCCCTAGACGTTGGTGTAATGCAAGTTATGAACTAACTTAGAAAGAAAACACTTCTGTCTAAAAAACAAAAAAACAAATTCAAATCTTTTTATCCTTCGGGATTGTTGGTTTTCAAATTTCATTTTCAAAAAAGAGCTCGTCGCTTACGTAAAAAACACTTACCCATCTGTGGTCGTACCCACGAACTACATTAGCTCTGATTCCTCTCTCTCGTCCGATTGAGGATATGTAGGCACAAGACAACGATTGTCTTGGCGAGCAACCTTCCCCCACAGTTCCCGTCCGAACTACGTTGACTCTGACTTTCCCATTGCACTGAGGGAGTACGTAGGCCTAGTGCATCGAATATGTCCTATCGAGTCCGTCTTAGTCACCCCCATCCCCGTTTTCTTTTGTTCAGCCATAGATAGTAGGATAGCTCACCCTCCGTTTAGACAACAAGCGTGGATCCTATCGAGTACGATGGATGCTTGGGGTGCTAACACCTTCCCCTCGCATAACTGACTCCCGAACCCTGACTATGGTTGCGATGACCATGTCTTTCCCCCTTTCTCTTCAGGTTTATGCAGTGTTTCCTTTCCCTCTCCCGGGATAAATACACATTGCTGGCAATTCTGTGTTTTCTGCGCCACTCTCGCGTTTGTACCGTTGGATGCGAATCTTTCGGGAGCGACAGTGGCGCCATGTTCAATTCAATCTTCTTGTTTTACTACTTAATTAAATGGGTGTTGTTTGATATGCAGATGTATCACCACCCCAATGTTAGAGTTTGCGTTATAAGGCTTTGTGTGACCTTCAGGTCTGGGGTTCGAATCCCCCTCGCCCCATACCTTTTGGGTTTTATTTTTTATACATTTTCACTTTGAAATTTTGATATATTATTTACTCTAGAAATTCCTTGTCACCATGCGCGCATTGGCTCAGTTGGTAATGTTTTAAACCCATGACATGGAGGGCGCAGGTTCAACCCTTGGTGGGAGCAAAACCTAATTTTTAACACTATTTTCCTTATTTTTCTTCACAACTTCACACATTTATTTCACATAGCAAAATTCATTATTTATGATTTAATTTTTTCACATTTCTTATGCATATGTCCTATTTTGTGAATATATTAAAAAATTTCAAAAATAATATTTATTTAACACATTTTTATTAAGTTGAAAAGTGGTCAATTTTAAAGTATTTTCATACTTTTAATGACTTTCTTTTGATTTTCCTCTTAACCTAATTGATCACATGTGCTTATATGGTCATGATACACTTTGTTCAAGCCTTGTTTGACGTACATAACATGTTGTCTTGTCTTTCATACCATGAGTACATGATTCTCCTTTGAAAATATTATGATTAAATGTTTAATTAGGGTTTTCACTTTGATTAATCTTTCAAAACACTTTGATACATAGTTTGGGCTTCCGCTTGAGTTTGGATTCCCCAAAGCCCTTGATTCAACCATGTTTGAATGCTTTGTCCATATGTTTATCTCCACTAGGGTTTTTGATTACCCTTTACCGTATTCATTGGATCCTCGATTCATCTTGAACATATTACTTGAACTTTTTGTGATTGCTTCCATATATTAAATCTTTGCTCACATATTCAAGTCTTTCCTTCATAAAATCTTACCATGATGAGCATATCTACTTGTCTGATGCACACTCACATGTTGATATATCATGCTAAAATCATACCATATTCATGCAATCCTTGTTGACTACATTTTGTTTAAGAGCTTAATCAACCTTGTCTTGTTAAATTTCTCTTGACATTGACAACACTTACATAATTATAACATTTTGAGCTAATCCCCAGTTTAGACTCAGTTCAAACTTTAGGATCCTCTTCAACTACAACTTAGTTCAAACATTAGGTTTCCCTTGTTGAATTTCCAACTATCAACTTAGCCTCCTCTTGGGCTTTGTACAAAGAGACTTCACAGTCAACTTAGCCTCCTTTTGGGCTTTGTACAAGGAGACTTCATAGTCAACTTCGCCTCCTCTTGGGCTTTGTACAAGGAGACTTCACAGTCAACATAGCCCCCTCTTGGGCTTTGTATAAGGATGTTAGATTTCAGACTCAACTCTTCAATAAAGAGATGATAATTCCCTTTTGTAGTCCTAAAGTCAACCATAGCCCCTTGTGGCTTCAAACCTCAAACTTCAAGTCAAACCCTAGCCAACCTTTGGCTTCAACTTCAAAACTTTTCCCTCAGAGATGAGACATCAATCATCTCTATAGAAGAGATGTCTCTTCTATTCCCCATAACATAAATCAAACATTTCAAACTTATTTCCATTTAAGTGATATAAGTGGCACACTTGTTGATTCAAAATCCAAGTTGGGGTCCTTATCTTATTATGGTACAAAAACACTTCTTTCATTTTAAGTGATATAAGTGGAACACTTGTTGATTCTATATCCAAGTTAATGTCCCTCTCTTAATATGAAAAGATTCATTTAAAGGAAGATGTGGCATTACTCTGGATCTTCTACATCCAAGTTTAAAGCTTTTTCCCTTATTATATTCTATTCTCAAAAAATGTCTGTGGTGAATAGGTTAGATATCTCCCTTAAGATGACAATTTGTCTCTTCTCAAAAACCCAACAAACCCAATTCCACCCATTAGTAGGTGGAACTACGAACGCTCTGATTTCTCAACTTCCTTTTGAGAATACGTAGGCGTAAGATTGCGAGATCTTAGAGAGCACAATAATAAAAAAAACCACTAGGTTCTTACACCTTTGTCTTGGTTTATTTTACACTACAAAACAACAAAAACATTTCCCACTCTTGTCACTCACTCAAAACCAATCAACAAATTCCCATTATACAGTAAGTAACTCAAAACAACAGTAACACAAATATATGCAAGAGGTTCCTATAGGATACTATAGATACTTAGGGTCCTAATACATTCCCTTTGTATAACCAATTCCGATTCCCGATCTCTAAAGTGCATTGTTTTTGCATTGCACGCACTCACGTGTTTATTCAGATTTTTCCCCTTCCCTCCTTTGGGATAAATTAAAAGTTCACATGTAAAAAGGGCGGACCTATGTTTGGAAAAATCGCGCGGCTACAGAAAAATGGCGATTTCACTGGGGACACTAGGGATTTCATCTCCCCTAAGAGGATTAAGCCTATCTTGCATATATATATATTTGTGATTTTTGCTGTTGATTTCACTTACTTGCTGTTTTATTCATCCTGCTTGTTTGGGCTCTCTGGTTGATCTCTATGAGTGAGACAAACCCTAACCCGGATTTGAGTGAACATAAATAAGATAGGACGTTGATATAATCAAAAGTTACATGTCTGGAGTAATCCTATGCATGAGTGACATATGATATAATCACACTCAATGGAGGCCCCTTTGGAATTACAAATGTCATGCGAGTAGTCATAATGTTATTAGTTTTTCCGACTTAGGAGCCTGCGAAGCTGAGGACCTTTAGTATCCTTTTACCTCCACTTACCTTTTTAGGATGTAGTGCGGTGATTATCCAGGTGTAGACCTGAGATAGTTGATATGCAATACTACACTCAAACGATTTTCTCTTGAGAGTATATTGAAATCATATTAGAACATGTTCTACAGGTACAATAAACCCCTAATACATATTCTTTTGGTTTAGTTAGACCTATGACTCTATGTTCGTGACGTCAAACCCTTGAACCCATGTTTGTTATTTTTGTATATGTGTGTATCCATACATTCTTACATTCATTCAAACATCATTTTCTAGACAAAATTTTGCAAGGAACTTAAAACCTTTATGACAAATATCATAGGTTTTAAACATGGATTTTGGGAAAGAAATACCAAGAACCACGACTTCAAAGATCCTGATACAACAAAATTAAGGAAGTTAGGACGTATGAAAGGTAGTGGAACAATCATGTGTTGTGCACCTTTGTTGTACAGATGGTTCAAGTCACACTTATCAAGGACTAGACTCTTTGTTGAAAATCCTGACAAACTCAGATGGTCTCAAAGACTTATGTCTCTCACTCATGCTAATATGAATTGGTATGACCCAACTTATGACAGAGGAGTTATCATCGACAATTGTGGAGAATTTCCCAATGTGCCTCTTCTTGGTATACATGGAGGAATTAACTACAACCCCGCTCTTGCAAGACGTCAGTTTGGGTACCCCATGAAACACAGACCTAGCAATCTCTTAGTGTCAGGTTTTTTCTACCTTAATGAGGGTGGAAATCCAGATTTGAGAAAAGAAGTTATAAAGGCTTGGCACACTATTCATAAAAGGAGCAAAGTTCAGCTGGAAAATAAAGACTGTGTTGCTTTTAAACCCTACACTCCGTGGTTCAGTGCAAGGGCTTGTGAGCTCAAGATGCCTTATCCTCTTGAGAGACCTTCACAACCTTTCATTGATTAATCTTCTATCATCCATATTGAGAAAAGGGAAGAATATCACGAGCTCTTAACTCGGATAAAGTTGGAAAGAGACACTTGGGAAGACAAATTCCATACTGCAAGGACTGAGAGAAGAGAGTTGAAGAGGCAATTGAAAGAAAATGACGACTTAATAGAAATCTTGGAGCAACATTCTGTAGAGAGACAAAAAGAACAAGAGAATTTATTTTTCTCTGGGCATATTCCTCCTACCTCAGGTGCTTGGAAAAAGATCGTCGATCAGCTTACAATAGAAAATACACAACTAAAGAGGTAGAAGAAGAAGCAACAACATGGGGCTGAATCTTCATCAGAAAAATTTCCTTAGGACCTGGATGCTTAAGCTCTGTTATCTTTGTTCCAGATCTCTTTGAAGTTGTACTTCCATTAATGTAATCCTTTGAATACATTAAATAAAATAAGATATTTTTCAATTATCCTGAGTGTTATCATTTCTTACAATATTTATGACATAATTGTTAAAGTTCCTTGTAAAACAAAGTCATTTGCATTTTGCACATCATACATCATGTAAGCATTTTGCATTTTTACCAAAAAATTACACGTGTTCTCACTTTGAAGCCAAACTGTCTCATTCATACAATACTCGGGCCAGTTGTCAAAAAAAGATAGACGGACTTGAGCAAGAAAACAAAGAACTTAGAGATGAAGTTACTACTCTAAAGGACAATATAGAGAGGCTCAGTAACATGGTAGACTCATTGACGATCGCTCAGAATCAACCGTCAACTCCAATTCAAAGGACTGTCATCTCAGAAATCGTCTCTGCACCCGTCACATATGTTTCCATGCCATAGTATTCCATGTCTCCCGACATTCCTTGGGGCATGCCTTTCAACTTTGTACCGGAGGGTTACAAACCTCCGGTCCTCAAAGCTTTAAAGGTCTCAACAATCATGATAGTACCACCTCCTGTAATACATACCACTCCATACATTGAAGAGCATATCTTCATGCTCCTCCAAGTGAAACTATGGGAGTAGATAACAGGTGGGATGAATTCCAAGACAGGTTCTCAAACATGCAGAAAGAGATTAAGGCTCTCATAGGACAAGACTTATTTGGGAAAAATGCAGCTGACCTTTGCCTGGTTCCAAATGTAAAAATACCACTTAATTTCAAAGTACCAGACTTTGAAAAGTACAAGGGGAATTCTTGCCCACGAAGCCATTTGGTTATGTATGCAAGAAAAATGTCCACACAAACAGACAATCAGCAACTACTAATCTACTACTTTCAGGACAGTCTAACCGGTGCCGCACTCAAATGGTACATGGGAATAAACAGTGCCAAGATCCAAACTTTTGGCGATCTTGGCGAAGCCTTTTTGAAACAATACAAGTACAACCTGGATATGGCTCCTGACCGGGATAAGCTCAGGGCTATGTCTCAAAAAGAAAAAAAAACTTTCAAAGAATATGCTCAAAGATGGCGAGAAGTCGCCGCACAAATCTGTCCCCCTATTAAAAAAAAATGATGAAGATATATTTGAAAACTCTGAATTTCTTCTACTACGACCGCATGATATCTAGTGCCCCTAATGACTTTACTGAAATGGTAAACATGGGAGTACGGTTGGAAGAAGCAATCTGAGAAGGACGATTATCCAAAGAGGCGGAATCATCTAAAAGACACGAAAGTGGGTTCCCAATGAAAAAGGAATAGGATGTCAGTATTGTGTTGCAAAGCCAGTCAAGATGAAGATATCAACCATGACAGGTAGCAAATATGTCTCCTGTTATCAATTCGACGCCATCTCCGACCTACCAGCCATAAAATTCTCAGAATCAAAATCAAAATCTGCATCAACATCAGCAACAATAACTACAGTATCAGCAAAGGCCGTAACCGCCTCAACAACAGGCTCACCCGCAATACAATAGCAACAACAATCGTGTTTAAAGGTCACCTGGGTTCGACCCTATACCAATGTCGTACGTAGATTTGTTCCCAGCATTGTTGGCAAAAGGACATATTCAGACTAAATCTCCCCATGTTCTCCCAAAAGACCCTCCTTATTGGTTTAAAGCTGAAATTATGGCACAAATATCAGATGTCCTACACAGATGTTGAGACACGGATATCCAACACAATGAACAAGATAATAATAAGAATAACAGTGTAGAAAGTAAATAACACAGTGATATGTTTACCAAGTTTGGATCAACAATCCTACTCTGGGGGCTACCAAGCTAGGGACGAAATCACCATACGATAGTATCAATTCACAGATCACATAGCAACCACACCCAGTTATAATCTGCTCACTTAATCACTACCCTTCCTATGACTTCTACCTAAGACTCACCTAGGTATGAGGCCCTCCTCAAATCCCTCTTCAATCACAAACCGTGACTGGTTCCTTTCAACACAAGTAACAAAACGAAGGACACACTTTCAAAAACACACAATTCTCAATACTTCAAAGCTTATGAGAACTGACACACGAGAAACTCAATGCTTAAAAGCTTATGAGTAACTGACAGAACTTACAACACAAAACCAGTCCTTATACTGTTATCAGAATGATACCAGTTAGGCTCACAATTAACAATCAAAAACCCTAACAAAAACACACGTAAGTTCCACACCTAAACTCGGTTTACACCAGTCAATATATAGCATTAAATCTGGACTGGGTTGGGCTTCAAAATGCAGCTGAGAGACTGCACATAATTTTACAATATAAACTCCAAGAAAATAGGTCTTCAATCTAATATTTCCTAATATGTCTCCATATGTAGAAAGTAGTGAAAATCCGAAAACCAACACAAAAACTCAACTCAATTTACTTTGGACGCCACATAGGATAACTAAATATTCACAGAATATTCAGTAACAAATAACAACTAACAGAATCTTCCTTTTAAACCAATAACAGACGCGATGTCCTATGATCCAGAATAGGACATCTTTATCTGACATGTTGAATGCAGTAAATTAAAACATCTTGTTTCAACATCTTGTTGCTAGAATAGTTTTAGCAAAATAAATGCCAATCACATAATCAAAGAAATAATAATCTCCCCCTTTGGCTTATTTTGGCTAAAACTACACAACAAACAATCTTGCAAAGATAAATCAAGCAAAACAAAAATATCAGAGACAACAGCGAAAAATACAGCATAGAAGCCAAAAATTCACAACAAAAAAAAACTCCCCCTCAACTGCAGAAACACAACAACATTCTCCCCCTTAACTGCAGCACCAGCACAAGCACACCACAAGCACACTACTCCCCTCTTTAGCCATAAATATGACAAAGGCAAGTAGAACAGTTATTAATTTTGAGAAATGGTCAAATCATACACCAGAATAAACAGCATCAGAAAGCAGATGCACACAAAATCACATGACCAAATGTCATGCACAAACTTCATCATCTCCTTTTCCTTCATAAACACCTGCACAAGCTGCACTACCAAAATTACCTTTATTCTTTTTAATCTGGCAGCCAAAAAGAACATTAATTGCTATAATTCTTCATGAATACAAACCTCAAGTCTTCTCCTCAGATTTTCAAACTGAACTGCATCCAGAGCCTTGGTAAATATGTCAGCAAGCTGATTTTCTGTGCTAACATGCTCAAGAGTTATGACTTTATCCTCCACAAGTTCTCTGATGAAATGATGCTTGATATCAATGTGCTTAGTCCTGCTATGTTGAATAGGATTTTTAGAAATATTAATAGCACTCAGGTTGTCACAAAATAATGTCATGACATCTTGTGTGACATTATACTCATATAACATTTGCTTCATCCACACCAGTTGAGCACAACTACTTCCAGCTGCTATGTACTCAGCTTCAGCAGTAGAAAGAGATACAGAATTTTGCTTCTTACTAAACCAGGAAATAAGATTATTTCCCAAAAAGAAACAACGTCCAGAGGTACTCTTCCTATCATCAGCACTTCCAGCCCAATAAGCATCACAGTATCCTACTAAAATGGAACTTGAATCATGGGAATATAACAACCCATAATCATACGTACCACTCACATACTTAAGAATTCTCTTAACTTGATTGATGTGACTGACCTTGGGTTCTGCTTGGTATCTTGCACATACACCAACTGCAAAGGTTATGTCTGGCCTACTTGCTGTAAGATACAGCAGACTACCAATCATGCTTCTGTATAAACTCTGTTCAACATTCACTCCCTTTTCATCTTTGGATAACTTCAAGTGAGTAGGATCAGGAGTTCTCTTGTGATTGGCATTATCCAATCCAAACTTCTTCACAATATTCCTAGCATATTTGCTCTGACAAATAAAAATGGAATCTTCCATCTGCTTGACTTTCAATCCAAGGAAGTAAGTCAATTAACCTACCAAGCTCATTTCAAATTCAGATTGCATTTGTTTGACAAAATGTTGGACCATTTCATCCGACATCCCACCAAACACAATATCATCTACATAAATCTGAGCAAGCATCAGTTTCCCATCTTTCTTCTTGACAAAGAGTGTTTTATCAATACCACCCTTCTTGTATCCATGTTTGACTAAGAACTCAGTCAGCCTTTCATACCAAGCTCTTGGAGCCTGTTTTAAACCATACAAAGCCTTCTTTAACTTGAAGACATGATCAGGAAAATTTTGATCCACAAACCCTTTTGGCTGCTCAACATAGACTTCTTCATTAAGATAGCCATTCAGAAAGGCACTCTTAACATCCATTTGAAACAATTTTAATTTCAAAAAACATGCCACTCCTAGCAACAATATGATGGAGTCCAAGCGAGCCACAGGAGAAAATGTTTCATCAAAATCTACTCCTTCAACCTGTGTGTATCCTTGAGCAACTAGTCTGGCTTTGTTTCTGGTAACAACTCCTTGTTCATCAGACTTATTCTTATATACCCACTTTGTTCTAATCACATTTATTCCTACTGGTCGTGGTACCAGTTCCCATACTTCATTTCTCTTGAATTGACAAAGCTCATCCTGCATAGCACTTATCCAGAACTCATCTGTCAAAGCCTCTTTAACATTTTTTAGTTCAAGCTTTGAAACAAAACAAGCATTTGACACAGCCTCCCTCGATCTGGTTCTTACACCTTCATTCAGATTTCCAATAATCAACTCCTTAGGGTGATCCTTCTGAATCCTTATAGAGGGTCCCCTGTTAGCATCCTCTACCTCTTCATTCTCAGGTCTAGTACTAGTCTCTTGAACATTATCTTCTACAGACTCAGTGTCTTGTGAGATTTCATTGTTCATGGGAAAGGATGTTCCAACATCATCTGGGACATCTTCGTCTCTGCCAGAGTCATCAACCACCACATTTATGGATTCCATCATCACATTAGTTCTGGAATTAAATACCCTATATGCTTTGATGTTTGTAGAATATCCCAAAAATATCCCTTCCTCACTCTTAGGATCCATCTTTCGCCTCTGCTCACGATCCGCCAACATATAGCACTTACTCCCAAAAACATGGAAATATTTCACATTTGGCTTTCTTCCTTTCCATAGCTCATAAAGAGTAACAGAAGTACCTGATCTGATAGTCACCCTATTGTGTATATAGCATGCAGTATTCATGGCTTCAGCCTAAAAATGATATGGAAGCTTTTTGGCATGAATCATGACCCTTGCACACTTTTGAATAATCCTATTCTTGCGTTCCACCACACCATTTTGCTGAGGAGTGATTGGTGATGAGAATTCATGAGTGATTCCTTCAGATGAACAAAACTCTTCAAACCTGCTATTTTCAAATTCCTTCCCATGGTCACTTCCGATTCGAACAACACCACAATCCTTTTCTCGTTGAATCCTTTGACACAATTCTTTAAAAGCTGCAACTACTTCAGACTTTTCACTGATAAAGCTTATCCAAGTGAATCTGGAGTAATCATCAACGACAACATAGGCATACTTCTTCCCTCCAAGACTTTCAACCTGCATAAGTCCCATTAAGTCCATGTGAAGCAGCTCCAGAACTCTAGAAGTTGTGGTAAGATGTTGAAGCTTTTTGTGTGACATCCTTGTTTGCTTCCCAACTTGACATTCACCACATATTCTATCCTCATCAATCTTCAGCTTGGGAATACCTCTAACAACCTCACTTGACATAATTTTTTTTATCCCTTTCAGATGTAAGTGACCCAATTTCTGATGCCACAGTTTGGTTTCATCCTCATTTGACATCAAACAGGTAGACAAACTTTCTAATTCTTAAGGATTCCACAGATAGCAGTTATCCTTAGGCCTGGTTCCCTTCATAACAACTTCATTTTCTTCATTGGTTACTAGGCATTCAGATTTTTTGAAATTTACTTTGAGCCCTAGATCACACAGTTGGCTTATACTAATCAAATTTGCAGTTAGCCCTTTGACAAATAGAACACGATCCAGATTTGGTTGTCCTGTGTAGTCTAGCTTTCCAGCACCTTTTATTTCACCTTTTGATCCATCCCCAGAAGTGACATAATTGGTAGAGTGAGGCTTGATATCTGACAAAAATTTCTTTACACCAGTCATGTGTCTTGAATAACCACTATCAAAGTACCAATCTTCCCTTACAGATGCTCTGAGAGAGGTATGCGCTAGGAGTACATCCTTTCTTTACTTTAACCCAAATCTGTTCTTTATTTGGTTGATGAACAGTTTTGGGATAACCATGCAAATTGTAGCAAAAGGACTTTAAGTGACGAAACTTTCCACAGTAATGACATCTCCATGGTTTATACTTTGAACTATATACTATTTTCTGATGTTTCAGTTGATGTTGAAACATGTGATTTGACATCTTCTCCTCTTGCTTTATTTTCTGAGTAACAAACTTTACTACAGACTGCTTGTAGTTCTCTGCTTAATTGTTAAAACCAAGACCTTGTACATTCCCAGTATTTTTCCCAGTCTGAAGAATCTCATCTAACAATGTGGAACCATTATTCAGCATTCTTATAGCTTTGGTCATATTGTCAAGTTTTGACTTTTGCCATACAACCTCCTCTTTAAGATCAGCAATGATCGATAGATGTTCTTCCTTCTCAGCTTCTAGTTGAGCTATCAGAACCTTCTGTTCTAATATTATCTGGCACCTCTCTTCATTCTTGATACACAACTCTGAGAACCCAGTGATAACTTCCTGTTTAGTAAGTTCTCCAATGTAAGATTCTTTGTTAGAATCACAACTTGTTCCTTCATCAGACTCATAAGTTGTTTCTCCATCAGATTTACAGATTCCAGTCAAGGCTGTCACCAATTTTATTGATTCTTCTTCAAGATCACTCTCAGACTCTCCTTCTGACCAAGACACAGATAAGCCCTTCTTCTGCCTTTTGAGATACGTGGGACACTCAGTTTTTATGTGCCAAAATCCCTCACATTCAAAGCACTGAACTCTCTTCCCTTGATTGGAGTCTTCTTCAGTTCTGGACCTTCTGCCTACATCCTGGTTTTTACTGATGTCGAGTGACTTGTTCTGAACATTAGCTCTTGACTTCCAGTCCATCCTTTTCAACACTTTGTTAAATTGTTTTCCAAGCAATACCAGATTTTTAGACACCCCTTCATCTCTGGCCTGGTTACCTTCATCTTTTGAATCACCAGCATTTGACACAAAGGCTATACTCTTCTTCTTTTCAGACTTTACACTGATCCCCAATTCAAACGTTTAAAGAGATCCCACAAGCTCATCCACTTTCATCTTATCTATGTCCTGAGCTTCCTCTATAGCAGTCACTTTCATGTCAAATCTCTTAGGTAGAGATCTGAGGATTTTTCTGACCAGTTTGCTATCAGACATCTTTTCACCTAGGGCACTTGAAGCATTAGCTATCTCAATAATGTTCATGTGAAAATCATGAATGCTCTCATCTTCCTTCATCTTCAAATTCTCAAACTTGGTAGTGAGAAGCTGAAGTTTAGACATCTTCACCTTTGAAGTTCCTTCATGAGCAACCTTCAAGACCTGCCAAGCCTCTTTTGCAATGGTGCAATGTTCAATCAACCTGAAAATATTTTTGTTAACACCATTAAACAAGGCATTCATGGCTTTGGAATTTCCCAAAGACCCTTTGTAGTCTGCATCATCCCAGTCTTCCTCTTCCTTCACCACATCAAAAGGATTACCTTCTCCATCTCTAACCTTTGGGGGTTCCCATCCTTTGATAACAACTTTCCATGCTTGATCATCCATGGATTTGATGAATGCTATCATCCTTGGTTTCCAATAGTCATAGTTGGAACCATCAAGCAGTGGTGGTTTGTTCAAAAATCCTCCATCCTTATCCATTGCACCAGAAAGTACCTTCCCTGAATCTCACACAGAAAAAAACTAGGGTGCAAGCTCTTGATGCCAATTGAAATTCTGGCACAGATATCAGATGTCCTACACAGATGTTTAGACACATATATCCAACACAATGAACAAGATAACAATAAAAATAACAGTGCAGAAAGTAAAGAACACAGTGATATGTTTACCCAGTTTGGATCAACAATCCTACTCTGGGGGCTACCAAGCCAGGGACGAAATCAATATACGATAGTATCAATTCACAGATCACACAACAACCACACCCGGTTATAATCCGCTCACTTAATCACTACACTTCCTATGACTTCTACCTAAGACTCACCTAGGTATGAGGCCCTCCTCAAATCCCTCTTCAATCACAAACCGTGACTGGTTCCTTTCAACACAAGTAACAAAACGAAGGACACACTTTCAAAAACACACAATTCTCAATACTTCAAAGGTTATGAGAACTGCCACACAAGAAACTCAATGCTTAAAAGCTTATGAGTAACTGACAGAACTTACAACACAAAACCAGTCCTTATACTATTATCAGAATGATACCAGTTAGGCTCACAATTAACAATCAAAAACCCTAACAAAAACACACGTAAGTTCCACACCTAAACTCATTTTACACCAGTCAATATATAGCATTAAATCTAGACTGGGTTGGGCTTCAAAACGCAGCTGAGAGACAGCACATAATTTTGCAATATAAACTCCAAGAAAATAGGTCTTCAATCTAATATTTCCTAATATGTCTCCATATGTAGAAAGTAGTGAAAATCCAAAAACCAACACAAAAACTCAACTCAATTTACTTTGGACGCCACATAAGATAACTAAATATTCATAGAATATTCAGTAACAAATAACAACTAACAGAATCTTCCTTTTAAACCAATAACAGACGCGATGTCCTATGATCCAGAATGGGAAATCTTTATCCGACATGTTGAATGCAGTAAATTAGAACATCTTGTTTCAACATCTTGCTGCTAGAATAGTTTTAGCAAAATAAATGCCAACCACATAATCAAAGAAATAACAAAAGCTGACCAATTTTTCCCCTATCACCAGGGATCACCCGGGAATAGCATCGAGAACAGTTTTAGCTTCAAAGTTGATGTTCAAAGACTTATCAAAGTTATGGGGAGTATTACCTTTCATTGTTTTCAATATAGGAATTCGATGTGTTTAAAACAAATTTTTGAGGTTTATGTGGGTTTGTGGGTTTATGAGTAAATTGATGATTTAGGTGTTGTTTTTGTGGATTGATGATGAATATGAAGGGTTGGATTGAATCGGATAAAAGTAGGGCTTCGAGGCTAATCTCCCTGTTGATGTTGTTCTGAACTTGTAAGGAAAGGGATTTGTGGGAGTTATGAAGGTATTTGGGGATTGGGGTTTTTGCGTGTCAGATGTTTTGATAAGGGGAAAAATACATAAATTGATCGGTTAAATTATGGTCTATGTATGATGTTAGGATCTTTAAAAAGGTGTTGTAGGCTATTGTAATTATTATATAATGGTAGTATTTCGAATTCTGGGATTGAGACTTTTTACGGAATCGAATTCGGAGGTTCGGAAGGCTTCCAAACTGCAGAAATCACATTTTTCTGGTTTGCTATCCAGGAGAGTTCACATAATGAACTATAGTTCGCGTAGCGAAAGTTCCCATAGTGAGTAGTAGCGACTCGCATCGAACATGACAGTGCTGTTTGCTGCTGTTATGGATATAATTTTTCTAAACTTTAGAAATTCATAACTTTTAATCCATATGTCCGGTTCAGTCGCCGTTCGAGTCGTTGGAAAGCTGGTTTCAAACACTTTTTGATAAAATTACTTCCAATGCTGGAATTCCAACTATTCGATGCAGTAGTCGGGTTTTTGTGTATATGTTATGGGTTGTGTGTTGAAATGATGAATTTGTTTTATGATTCTTGTGCTGTCTTGATGTTTTGAGCTGTGATTATTTTGATGAATTACCATGAGCTATATTGATGATTATGAGATGATGATTCATGATGTTTGATGAATAAATGGCGATATGATTAACATGAGATTTTGATGAATGATGATGCACGTAATGACTTTTATTGATGATGATGATAATGATGTTGTGTATCGCATTCATAGCATTCCAGACTTCGGTCTATTGTGGCTTCAATCCCATTTTGTGGATGTGAGGTAATTTGACGTGCTACGGTTTTTGTGTAGAATCGATCCTATTGACGGGGATCTTTGGAGGGTGATGGCCTAGTGTCCATCGACTTTGATGAATTGGTACCACATGCATGAGTCTTGTTGTGCATTGCATTTATTTGGCATTGATGTGATTTATGATATCGTGATTTTTGATGTTTTCCTTTGTGATGACCCTGATGATGTTGTATATGCAAATGACACCATTTTATGCATATCCTATTTTTATATTGATTATAATGAATTGTGATTACTCACCCTGCCTGTTTGAATGTTGCCTCCACGTGGGTAACATGCAGGTGATCATGCTTAGCTGTGGATGCCTTCGAGGACTTTTGGAGTTTATTTTGCTTTTGGTCGATGTAGAGGGTCTTGCTCTGATAGTGTAACATCGGGTTGGGTCATTGAGTCGAAACATATTATGTTGGCATTTTGTTGTTATTTGATTATTAGGGTTTTTATTTTAAAACCTTTTGATTTTGGATTATTGTGGTTATGGTGGTTCCGCTGCTAATTTTGATGGCTTTTGAATATTTTGAGGAAAACCCGTGTTTACGGAGCATTTGTTTTATTTGAATTTATTGAGAAATGTGCGCCCTTTTGAGATGGTTTTGATTTTACTCTGATATTATGATTATTCTGCTGCAATATTTGTCGGGTAGAAAAGGCTGTTACATTAGTGGTATCAGAGCCTGGTCAGTCCGTCCGGCCAGGTTGTCTAATGTTGTCTATTCCCTAGTGTGCGACATGTGTGTGAAAACACTGTCGATGCTTGTTTTGTTTTCCATTTTGCAGGTTGGGAATGAAACAAGTGGGGGAGAAGATGGTGCTTCTCCAAGGTGCTTCAAGTGTGGAGCGATGGCTAAGTGTGGTGTTGGATGCTACGATAGTTTGGTAAAGATAGTTTGTATCGCCTCATGATAGTCGAATGTTATTAAAAAATTGAGGAACTGATCACCCTTAATCTCTTGTTGATAATAGATGGGATCATGTTGGATGGGATAGATGTGTCTTGTGAGCTTAAGTGGTGTGCGCAGTGAATTGTTTGGAGTTAAGCCAAGTGCTTACAGATTGTTTTGATGAGTCGATGTAGGATGGTGCTGAGATGTTTATGTTGAGGGAAACCTTGAGTATTAGTGAAGGTGGAGAAGCTGGTGTTTTGCCTTTTATTTGTGAAATTTCGGAAGTGTTTTCTGATGACGTAAGTGATTTGCCTCCAAAGCGTAAGGTAGCGGTTGCGGCGGATTTGATACTAGGTATGAGTCCCATGTTAATGGCTCCTTACCGGATGTCTGCATTTGAGTTAGGAGAATTTAAGAAACAATTGGAAGAGTTGCTTGGGATGAAGTTTGCTCGACCGAGTGTTTCTCTGTGGGGTGCTCCTGTGTTGTCGGTTAAGAAGAAAAATGGTAACAAGAGGTTGTGTATTGATTATCGACAGTTGAATAAAGTGACTATTAAGAATAAGTATCCGCTCCCAATAATTGAAGATTTGATGGATCAGCTGGTAGGCGCTTGTGTGTTCAGTAAGATTGATTTGAGGTCTGGTTATCATCAGATTCGTGTTAAGCCTGATGATATCCCAAAGACAACTTTTAGGACGAGGTATGGTCACTATGAGTACACTGTGATGCCGTTTGGTGTATCCAATGCACCTGGTGTGTTCATGGAGTACATGAATCAGCTTTTTCATGAGTATTTAGATAAGTTTGTGGTGGTGTTTATCGATGATATCTTGATATATTCTAGATCTGAAGAAGAATATGCTGAGCATTTGAGAACCGTGTTGCGAGTATTGAAGGAGAAGAAGTTGTATGCAAAGCTGTCCAAATGTGAGTTTTAGTTGAAGGAAGTGAATTTTCTTTGCCATGTGATTTCAAGTGGCGGGATTGTCGTTGATCCCTCTAAAATTGATGATGTGTTACAGTGGGAGACTCCGAAGTCTGCTACCGAGATACGAGGTTTTCTAGGATTGGCGGGTTATTACCGCAATTTTATCGAAGGCTTTTCTAAGTTGGCATTACCTTTGACTCAGTTGACTCGAAAGGGTCAAACTTTTGTGTGGGATGTAGCGTGCGAAGAGAGTTTTGTGGAATTGGAGAAGAGGTTGACGACCGCTCCAGTGTTGATTTTGCCTAATCCGAGCGAATCTTTTGTGGTGTATTGTGATGCATCGAAGATGGGCCTTGGTGGAGTATTAATGTAAAATGGACAAGTTGTTGCATATGCTTCGATACAATTGCGAGTTCATGAGAGAAATTATCCTACACATGACTTGGAATTGGCCGTTGTGGTGTTTGTGTTGAAGATTTGGAGACATTATCTGTTTGGCTCTAAGTTTGAAGTGTTCAGTGATCATAAAAGTCTGAAGTAATTATTTGACCAAAAAGAATTGAATATGAGGCAGAGGAGGTGGTTAGAGCTGTTGAAGGATTTCGATTTTGACTTGAGTTATCATCCGGGCAAAGCAAATGTAGTGGCTGATGCATTGAGCAGGAAGTCATTGCATATGTCGATGCTTATGGTGAGAGAATTGGAATTAATTGAGCAATTTCGAGATTTGAGTTTGGTATGTGAAGAGACCTCTGACAGTGTGAAGTTGGGAAAGTTGAAGTTGACTAGTGGTATTCTGGAAGAAATCAGAGTGGGACAGCAATCTGATTTAAAGTTGGTTGACCGGTTAACTATGATTAACCAAGATAACGTAGGAGAATTCCGGATTGACGAGAATGGTGTGATGAGGTGTCGGGATAGGGTATGTGTTCCAGATATTCCAGAAATCAAGAAGAGTATTCTAGAAGAAGGACACCGAAGTAGGTTGAGTATTCATCCCGGTGCTACGAAGATGTACCAGGATTTGAAAAAAGTTGTTTTGGTGGCCGGGTATGAAGAAGGATATTACCGAGTTCGTTTATGCGTGCTTGACGTGTCAGAAGTCAAAGATTGAGCATCAGAAGCCTTTAGGTATGATGCATCCGTTGAATATTCCAGAATGGAAATGGGATAGCATTTCCATGGATTTTGTGTCAGGATTATCGAGAACTACTAAGGGAAATGATTCAATTTGGGTGATCATGGATAGATTAACTAAATCGGCTCATTTCTTGCCGATGAAGATTAATCATTCTATGCAGAAGTTAGCCGAGATGTTCATTGAGGAGATTGTGAAGTTACATGGGATAACTTTGAGTATTGTGTCGGATATAGATCTGAGACTTACATCTAGGTTCTGGAAGAGTTTGCAAGATGCTTTGGGTACTAAGTTGAGGATGAGTTCTGCCTATCATCCGCAGATGTCAGACAGAAAGGACTATCCAATCATTAGAGGATTTGCTGAGGGCTTGTGTGTTGGATCATGGAGGATTTTAGGATAGCCATTTATCATTGATTGAGTTCACATACAATAATAGTTTTCGTGCTAGTATTGGAATGGCGCCCTATGAAGCTTTGTATGGGAGAAGGTGTAGGACTCATTTGTATTGGTACGAGTTGGGCGAGAGTGCTGTACTCGGACCTGAGATTGTGCAAGAGACGACTGAGAAGATTAAGATGATCCAAGAAAGGATGAGAACTTCGCATAGTCGCCAGAAGAGCAACCATGATAAGGGGAGGAAGACACTTGAATTCCAAGAGGGAGATCACGTGTTTTTTTAGGGTGATGCCAGTGACTGGTGTGGGTCGAGCTTTGAAGTCTAGGAAGCTCACTCAACATTTTGTTGGTCCATATCAAATCTTGCAGAGGATAGGAGAGGTAGCCTATCGAATTTCTTTACCGCCGTCACTTGCGAATTTGCATGACGTGTTCCACGTGTCTCAGTTGAGGAAGTACATTTCAGATCCGTCGCATGTGATTCAGATGGATGATGTACAAGTGAGGTATAACCTAACAGTGGAAGAATTACCTGTGCGGATTGATGGTCGACAGATGAAGCAACTGTGGGATAAAGACATAGCTTTGGTGAAGGTGATATGGGGTGGACCAGATGAGGGAGTCGTATTTGACTCTATTTCCTTGAGGTAATTTTCGAGGGAGAAAATTCTTTAAGCAGGGGAGAGTTGTAACACCCCAAATTTGTAAAAATATTTATTTAAATATAATATTCGTGAATTTTAGTGAATTTTGGTGGTTTGCGTTGACGTAGGTATTTTGTGGAAGTTTTGACTATTTATTTAAATTATAGTATATAATATAGAATATATTGTATTATTATTTATTTAAATATTATTTGAAGGATTAAGGGCAAATTGGACTTTTAAGGAGGAGTTAGTGAGGGTAATATTAGGAAAGCCCATTTTAGAAGCCCAAAGGTTAGGTTTAACAAAAAGGAGAATTTGAGAGGAATATGATTCATTTTGTTAGACCATGAAAAGAAAGGAAAAGGCCAGAGCTCTGAGGAAAGAGGGAAAATCCTAGGATTCGATAAGGTTTCCAAGAACTAATGAAAGAAACCTAGAAATCGACAATCTAAGGTATGGGGAGTATTGCCTTTCATTGTTTTCAATATAGGATGTGTTTAAAGCAGATTTTTGAGGTTTATGTGGGTTTGTGGGTTTATGAGTAAATTGATGATTTAGGTGTTATTTTTGTGGATTGATGATGAACATGAAGGGTTGGTTTGAATCAGATAAAAGTAGGCCTTCGAGGATAATCTCCCTGTTGATGTTGTTCTGACCTTGTAGGGAAAGGGATTTGTGGGAGTTATGAAGGTATTTGGGGATTGGGGTTTTTGCGTGTCAGAAGTTTTGATAAGGGAAAAAATGCATAAATTGATCGGTTAAATTGTGGTCTATGTATGATGTTAGGATATTTAAAAAGGTGTTGTAGGCTATTGTAATTATTATATAATGGTAGTATTTCGAATTCTGGGATTGAGACTTTTTACGGAATCGAATTCGGAGGTCCGAAAGGCTTCCAAACTGCAGAAATCGCATTTTTCTGGTTTGCTGTCCAGGAGAGTTCGCATAGTGAACTATACGTGTAGCGAAAGTTCGCATAGCAAGCAGTAGCGACTCGCAGCGAACATGACAGTTCTATTTGCTGCTGTTACGGATATAATTTCTCTAAACTTCATAAATTCATAACTTTTAATTCGTATGTCCGGTTCAGTCACCGTTCGAGTCGTTGGAAAGCTGGTTTCAAACACTTTTTGATAAAATTACTTCCAATGCCAGAATGTCAACTATTCGATGCAGTAGTCGGGTTTTTCGTGTATGTGCTATGGGTTGTTCGTTGAAATGATGAATTTGTTTTATGATTCTTGTGTTGTCTTGACGCTTTGAGCTGTGATTATTTTGATGAATTACCATGACCTCTGTTAATGATTATGAGATGATGATTCATGATGTTTGATGAATAAATAACGATATGATTAACATGAGATTTTGATGAATGATGATGCACATAATGACTTTTATTGATGATGATGATAATGATGTTGTGTATCATGCATTCATAGCATTCCAGACTTCGGTCTATTGTGGCTTCAATCCCATTGTGTGGATGTGAGGTAATTTGACCTGCTCCGGTTCTTGTGTAGAATCGATCCTATTAACGAGGATCTTTAGAGGGTGATGGCCTAGTGTCCATCGACTTTGATGAAATTGTACCATATGCATGAGTCTTGTTGTGCATTGCATTTATTTGGCATTGATGTGATTTATGATATTGTGATTTTTGATGTTTTCCTTTGTGATGACCCTGATGATGTTTTATATGATAATGATGCCATTTTATGCATATCCTGTTTTTATATTGATTATAATAAATTGTGATAACTCACCCTGCCTGTTTGAATGTTGCCTCCAATTGGGTAACGTGCAGGTGATCAGGCTTAGTTATGGATGCCTTCGAGGACTTTTGGAGTTTATTTTGCTTTTGGTCGATGTTGAGGGTCTTGCTCTGATAGTGTAACATTGGGTTGGGTCGTTGAGTCAAAACATATTATGTTGATATTTTGTTGTTATTTGATTATTAGGGTTTTTATTTTAAGACCTTTTGATTTTAGGTTATTGTGGTTATGGTGGTTCCGCTGCTAATTTTGATGGCTTTTGAATATTTTGAGGAAAAACCCGTGTTTACGGAGCATTTGTTTTATTTGAATTTATTGAGAAATGTACGCCCTTTTGAGGTGGTTCTGATTTTACTCTGATATTATGATTATTCTGCTGCAATATTTGTGAGGTAGAAAATGTAACGCCCCGTTTTGCCAATTTTATATTATTGAGTCTTTTTGGATTATTTTATTATTATTTTATTTTATTCTCGACTTTTATGCGAAAATATGTTATTTTTCGTCGTGATTATATTTTATCGCGTTTTGGGAACATTTGCGGGATATTTGAGTGTGGGGGTATTTTGGACATTTCATAGATATTTTTACTAAGTTAGTAAGAAAGAAAAGAAAATAGAAAAGAAAAGGGAAAGAAAAATAGAGAGAAAGAAAGAAGAAAGAAGGAAAAAGAGAAGAAAAGAGGAGAAGAGAGAAAATTGGAGAAAGAGTGGAAAAATCATCAAGAACAATTTCTAGGAATCGATTAATCGGGTAAGGGTGCGAAACTCGATTATTCTATGATTGTATACGATTATGTATGTGTTTTGTTGTTGTTTTTGGATTGATTTGGAGAATATTAGTAAAACCTAGATTGTGTAAAAATTGATTAGAAATGAATTTGATTGTGGTAAAAGTCTTGTTGAATGCATTGTTGATTGTTCATACATGTTTGTGGTATGCTATTACACTTCAAATTGCTGTTTTTCTGAGTTTTAGGTGAAGAAATTGGTTGATGTTGGGTTGGAAAACGCAGAAATTGTTCTGCAGAATTTTTCTGGGTATGCTCTGGCCATACGCGTAAGGGGCATGTCCATACGCGTATGAGCCAAGGCGATACGCGTATCATTGGCTTGTTTTTGGGCCAATACGCGTATGAATCTTGGCATTACGCGTAACATGGGCGAGCCATGGGCCAATACGCGTATGGGTTTTGGAACGAGGAATTTGTGAAGGAAATGGGTTCTGTCCGTACGCGTATGGACATGAGTGATACGCGTATGGACAGGAGAATGTCAAAAATGTGATTTTTCAAAATGTGTTTTCGGTTTTGTCCGTAACTTTGGTTCCGATTATCCGATTTTTGCATTCTTGGTGTCGTTGGAAAGGTATCGAACTGTACTTTGTGAATATGAGGTTTTGAGAATCGTTAGCCGATTAAATTTGGTCGGAAAATGTGAATAGTGTCGAATCTCGACTTTTGTCGTTTTTAATAGTGCGTATTTGACTTGTATTGTGTTATATGTTTGTGCTTTGGATGTGTATGCCTTATGTGCTGTTGTGATGACGATTTGTGGCCGAGAGGCAAGAAAATGCTAAGTGTGGTATATTGGTGTTTGTGGCCATTTTGGGCAATTGTGTGCATTACTTTGTGTGCACTTGAAATACATGAATATTGTTGATGCATGAGTATTTGATGTTGGCATGAGTCATTAATGTGTCAAGTATCATGATATGTATTCTTGCATGGGAAGATTTATAGATGAATCAGTTTTATAGTCTTACGCCATGAAATATTGGTAGAAGCGATTAATCCCAATTGATTGTGCGCCCTGAAATACTGGTAGAAAGCAATCGGATTGTGCGCCCTGAAATACTGGTAGAAAGCAATCCATAAACGTCGTTCGCCCTGAAATATTGGTTTATAGCGACGGGGAACATCGTAGGCCCGACGGGGAGTTACTCTATGTAACGAGCGATGATTCCAAGAGTTCCTGGGGGACTAATGAATTACAAGATTTGAAGTCGGTACCGCATGGCATGTGCATAGAGTCGTTGTGTCGGTCTATGTGCATTGCATAAATCATGAGTAATTGTGCTTGGAACGTGTTTGATTGTATTGTGAATGATTGATGTGATGTGGTATACGATAAGTGAGAATTGTACCGTGTAGTATTATATGCGACTGTTGAGCATTTGTGGTGAGAATGTGTTGCTTGTGTATTTTTGTGTTAATATATATAATTTTATGCAATTATATTATGGTTGTTTTTCTCACCCTTCTGCTGTTTTATAACGCTCTATGAGGCGTTGCAGATTAGGTTTGCTGGAGGTATTCTTTTTGTGAAGCTTTGCATCTTCATTATTTTGGTCGGTCGGCTCTGATATGTGACTCCGGGTAGTTAGGGTGGCCGCGTGCTATTGTTTTGTATATCTGATGATATATTATATTTTGGTTGTACATATGCTACTTGATGTATGACAAACTGTTTATATGTGTATATGTTAATCAGATTTTAGATTTTCCGTTTTATTTCTAATTTCTGAAAAGTGGGTGTAAGGAACGAAGTTTCCTCTGTATGATTGCTACCCCACAGTTGCATATCATTATGGGTAGGTGTTGCATGTTATGTGTATATTTTGGTTACGTTGATGGGATGTCTCCTTTCTATGCCGTGTTTTCAAATGTACTCTGATCAATTTTTGAATTTTTCTTTTAACTGCTTTAAATGCATGATAATTGGGGGTATTAGATTGGGGGCGTCACAGAAAAGGGTGTTACACATGCCACCTCTATGCATCACTTTAATGCTTGATGCCAAAATTGAATTTCAAGGTTCATGTAATGATGAATTTTCACATGCCAAGTTGAATTCTTGACTCAATGGTCCAAAGTTGAAAACATCCAGATTCTTTCTGATCTTGGAAGAGGACAAAGCTTGTAAGATGACAAAATTGAATATGGAAATCGTGTGGCACAAGAAATGCACAAAATCTTTCTTGAAAATTAGTTTGAGTAAGGCATGTTGTGAGGTTCATAACTCCTTGCTCAAATTGAATTAATGGGAGTTCTTGTACTCTTTGGAAAGCTTGTATATCATACTTCAACTTTGATGTTTACATTTGGCCTTTATTCATCTTGGATCATAATGAAAAACACCTCCAAAGTTGAACAAAACATGAGACAAATTCTGCCTAAAAAATTCTAAGTGTCACTGTTCCAAATCTTATGAAACCCTAACATTATGGCTTTATAACTCAAAATCCATGCATTATTTAGGGGTACCTCTGTTTGACAATCTTGTTGTATGTAAGAAGAGCTATCATTTGAGGTTTAGATGGAAGAAAATGGTTGCTTGGATCACAAGTTATGGTCTTGCAAAGTTGGGTAAAAACTATTATTTTTCATAACTTAGTGAAATTTCAAGTTTCTCAAGGTTGCCCATTTTGCAAGTAACCTCACTTTTCTTGATTTTTCTTGATAGATCATGATCCAAATCACAAGTTAACATTGTTCTTGGCTTAAAGAAGTCACGTTTGTAAAAAAATTCCAAAAGTCAAACATGGTTTTGATCACAGTTGACTTTTTGTATCAAATTAAACTTGAACTTTGAGATCCTTTATGAAATAAAGTCCTTGGGCTAAATTGAACCTAATGGATGGATTCCAAAGGTGTTTTAGAGTATCTTGAATCAAATCCCAAGGTTTGAGGTCATGTTTTGCTCAAAAGTCAAAGGTATGGTTGACTTTTTCTCAAAAACCCTAGTTTGTGGTCCAGATGAATTTGAATCCTTATATTGCTTATGAACCAAGTTCTTTGAATCCATTCCATCTTGTGAATGGATCAATATGATGTATTTGAGGTCCTTAAAGCATATCTTGAGTTCTTGGCTCATGCCTTGCTCCAAAAGTCAACTAAGGGACTGAATTAAGTCAAAACCCTAATTCTTGATTTTTGATAGATGTATCCCCTGAGGCTATTTTGAACTTATGAATGGACTCATGAGGTTCATTTGAGCTTCTTGAATCATATGTTGAAGTATTGGCTCATGCCCAGATGAAACTTTCTCTCCGGAGGCCTTGGTCGACAAAAACCCTAATTTGGTGACACTGATGATCTTGAGGTTTGATCAACTTGAAATGTTACATTTTTATGTTATATTCTTGATGTGGAAGACCTCTTGATTCCTTCATGGATGTTTAAAAGGTTTGACAAGTTAAAGATCATGTCAATTCTTGATTGATACTTTGCCTGAGTGCTCTGAGAGGACTCAAAAACCCTAATTCTTGGCTAGAGTGAACACTAAACAATCTTTGAGAGGATTGATGAGGTATGAAAGTACATCCATATTGTGGTGATTTTTTGCACAATGATGTGAAGTCTTGTGGTCAAAATTTAGGGTATGACAGGATATTACACGACATCCAACACATCTGATTTGGGTCAAGTACTTGTATAATAAGGCATGCAGTACTTGTCCTCGCATGCTCACCCAAGAATTTACGGTATCATCGCAGCATAATCACTAATAAACATGCAACAATAGCATTGTAACTCAAGACATTAAGTCTCATGAATTTCAACTTAATAGCATAATCAAAAGGGTATGACAATCACCTCAAAATAACTTAAAAATCTCAACAACACAAAAAGTTTGTAAATTCGACAACAATAATATAAAAATCAAATCAAGCATTTATCCCAACCCGATGTTACATGATCAGAGCAAACAACCACTAAATAAAAGCGATAAACTACATAATTAACTCTAAGGCTATCTTCCACATATTTCAATAATTCTACTCTTGAGTATCTACACGGTGCCAATGTAAAGGCAACATTCAAACAGAAGGGGTGAGAATACGATTCAATAACAACGACAAAAGACAATCGGAAGTAGATTAATCTAAGAACATCACACACCAAATACAACCACATAGGCATATCAATTATTCTCATCCACACAACATAACATCCAGGAAGTCACAAAAGCAACTCAAATGCAATGCATCCAACAACTGACTCAACATATATGTGGTACCAAATTATTAACATACATATTCATTTCACTCCATGATCCCCACCATAGGATCAATTCCCTCTTGGAACTGGAGCGCACCAAATCTCAACCATCACCATAGGTAACGCTTCACTAATCCCCCATAATAGGAATTAGCTACTCACACCCGATCCATCATAATGGGATCGAGGCTCACCAAAACTCGTTACCATCATCATAGGTAACGCTTCACTAATCCCCCACAATAGGAATTAGCTACTCTCACCCGATCCATCACCATAGGATCGAGGCTCACCAAAAAGAACCAAGTTCTAACAACATGAATTCATGGACTCTTAACATGCAACAACAACACATGCACATTGGGCCCTCTTCTGACCGTATATGCCACCAAAAAAATAATCACCATCGAAATAACATTCATAAATTTGAATATACAACATCATTAACAACATCCTCATAACATCATACACTATACACAACACTAATTAATATTACGACAATCAACAACAACATCAACTTCAGCAACTCACGTGTAAACTCATAAACATACAATCTTGTAACAACAACACATAATTCTCACAACTTGATAGTCATTTTCAACACCACATCAACATCACAGCCACAACATCAACACATTAACGACATTATCATGACAACATCAACATATCAACATCATTATCACACGACACTATCACAACAATGCATTAATTCATCAACCAAACATATAAACAATCAAATCCACAAATGTAGTAGATATAAGAATAATATATAAACCTTTCACCTATCACTATTATGCTAGGGCTCCGAGCATTATCTTTCTTACGCTTCAAACGGGGCGTCATTTGGACTTATGGGTCAAAAGTTATGAGGTAAAACGTCAGAGCATGTCATAGTTAAAAACAACACATGAACTATCAAATACAATTATGGTATAGTCGGTACATGGATAATATTCAAACATCTCACCAACACCTACCATGTTATAGCCTTTATTATTAGCGTTCTAACGCTTCAAACGAGGCGTCATTTGGACATACGGATCAAAATTTATGATCAAAACATTAGAAGGATTTTCCAAAAATTCCAGTTTTTCAATGTTACGGGATTTTCACCCAAATATCATCTTTAACCCCTAAACCAGTCCCAATTTTATTCAAAATCATCTCTATAAGTTCTCTAACAAGAACAACACATATATCATGGTAATTAACATCAATCTATCTATTTTCTCATGATTCAACTACTTAGATTCATGCCCTAATTCACCCAATATTCTATCAATTTTCATGGATTCACTTGATCTCAAGGACACAACAACAACACATCATCATACACAATTTCAATTCATATCATGGCACATGAAAACAAAATTATCATCACAATTGCATCAACAATTCATCATTACACAAAGAAGATTAATCCTTAATCTACCCATCAATCCATACCCCTATTATTGAACTCAAGGATATACTAATCACAAGGAATATTTTGATTCTGTATTTTGAAGTTTGACTGCTTTCGGAGAAGCTGTGATGTTCCTCTCATGTTCATTGATCAAAAGGAAATTGCCATCCTTATTTTTTTTTAATAAAAAAAGCAGAAGTAAATTTGAAAACAAAATTAAATTCATTTTTGTGTTTCAAGAATGTTAATCATATCAAAAAATGTCATTTTGCAAAGCAGAATGAATGAGAATTGCAAACAAAGGGCACAAGGGCTCAAATTTTCATTGATAGAATGGTAAATAGCCAAATGCCTGATTCCATAGAGCATTACAATGTTTAGAAAATGGTAATTTAAAGGGAAAGGGGCTACATTAAAACATAACGACCACCATTCGTCTACCAACCTTGAATTCTAAGTATCCTTGAGCTTCTGTTAAAGGTGACTTTGATTGAGGATTTCTTGACAGATGACGTTGCTTCTGAGGATCCAATCTTAGTCGGATGCAGTTACTTGCCATAAATCCCTAACTTTTGCCTAGATTGCCTTTTCAGGTTTTCAATCCACCTGGATGATTATTGTTTAAGTTTCTAATTTTTGCCTGGACCGCCCTTTCGGATTTTCAGTCCACCGAGACGCTCTTTTTATTTTATTTAGGCGAAGTATTTCATAACTACATCAACATTTATGGGGTAGGTGAACTCTTCTCCATCCATGGTTGCGAGTCTCAAGGCACCACCTGAAAAGGCTTTCTTAACAACATTTGGGCCATCCTAATTCAGAGTCCATTTTCCCCTAGGATCAGTGAGAAATAATTGGATCTTTTTGAGCACGAGGTCAACTTCTCTGAATGCACGAGGTCGGACCTTTTTGTCAAACACTTTCTTCATTCTCTGTTGATATAACTGACCATGGCATAAAGCCGTCATTCTTTTTTTTCGATCAGGTTCAGTTCATTGTATATACTTTGACACCATTCAATTTCTGTTAGCTTGGCTTCCATCAAGACTCTTATTGATGCTATCTCTACTTCTATGGGGAGCACTGCTTCCATGCCATATACTAAAGAGAAAGGGATTGCCTCTGTTGAAGTGTGGACGGATGTGCGATAACCCTGAAGAGAAAATGGTAGCATCTCATGCCAACCTTTGTAGGTTACAACCATCTTCTGAATGATCTTCTTGATATTTTTGTTAGCTACTTCTACTGCTCCATTCATTTTTGGCCGGTAGGGAGACGAGTTATGGTGTTCAATTTTGAACTCAGCACATAATTCTTTCATCATCTTTTTTTTTAGGTTCGATCCATTATCAGTAATAATCTGGCTTGGAACACCATAAAGGCATATGAGATTGTTCTTGACAAATCGGACCACCACTTGTCTGGTCACATTGGTGTATGATATTGCTTCGACCCATTTAGTAAAGTAATCAATGGCTACAAGGATGAACAGATGTCCGTTTGAGGCTTTGGGTTCGATCATGCCGATCATGTCAATTCCACATATAGAAAAAGGCCATGGAGAAGAAAGAACTTTGAGATGCGTTGGCGGTACATGAATTTTATTGGCGTATATCTGACACTTGTGACACTTCCTCATGTACTTGTAACAATCAGATTTCATTGTCAGCCAATACTATCCTGCTCTCAGAATTTTTCTTGCCATTGTGTGTCAATTGGCATGAGTGCCAAAGGAGCCTTCGTGAATCTCTTTCATTAGCATGTTTGCTTCGTATCTGTCCACGCATCTGAGCAAAATTATGTCGATGTTTCTTTTGTAGAGCACATCATTATTTAGGAAGAAGTTGCTAGCTAGTCTTCTGAGAGTCTTCCTATCTTTTCTTGATTCCCCATGCAGATATTCTAGTCTTTGAAGGAAGCATTTGATATCATGATACCATGGTTTGTCATCTATGACTGTTTCAACTGCAAATATGTAAGCAGGTCTATCAAGGCGCATTATGTCAATCTTGTGTACATCGTTCCATCTATTCACACTAATCATGAGGATAGGGTAGCTAGTGCATCAGCCATGTGGTTTTCTTCACGAGGGATGTGATGAAAATCAATCTTGTCGAAGAAGGGTATCAACCTTCTTGCATATTCTCTGTAAGGAATCAATCCCAATTGATATGTGTTCCACTCTCCTTTGATCTGATTTATAACCAGGGTTGAGTCTCCATACACATCAAAGTTTTTTATCCTTAAGTCGATAGCTTCTTCGAGACCCATGATGCAAGCTTCATATTCGGCCTCGTTGTTTGTACACTTGAATGCCAGTCTGGCAGTGAAAGGAACATGGGTACCCTGAGGTGTAACAATGATTGCCCCAATTCCATTTCCATAAGCGTTGACAGCTCCGTCGAAAATTAGTCCCCATTAGGATCCTGGTTCTGGCCTTCTTTTATTAGCAGTTCATCGCAATCTTTCATTTTTAGGTACATTACATCTTCGTCTGGGAAGTCAAATTTGATTGATTCCTGATCGTCAATCAGTTGATGAGCCAATTAATCGGCTAAAACACTTCTTTTGACGGCTTTCTGAGCATGGTACTCGATGTCGTATTCCGATAACAACATCTGCCAACGGGTAATCCATCCCGTTAAAGCGGGCTTTTCAAAAATGTTCTTGATCGGATCCATTTCGGAGATTAACCAAGTAGTGTGACAAATCATGTACTGTCAAAGATGTTTAGCTAGCTAAGCTAGAGCGCAACAAGTTTTCTCGAGCATAGTGTATCGAGTTTCACAGTCCGTGAACTTCTTGCTTAAGTAATAAATGGCAGACTCTTTTCTTTTTGTTTCGTCTTGTTGGACAAGTACACAACCCATGGAGTCTTCCAATACTATTAAGTAGATGATCAGTGGTCTTCCTTCCACAGGAGGAGACATAATTGGTGGATTCAACAGATATTATTTGATGCTGTCAAAAACCTTTTGGCAATCCTCAGTCCATATACAACTTTGGTTCTTTCTGAGTAGTTTGAAGATTGGCCCGCACGTCGCGGTCATGAGAAATATGAATCTCAAGATGTAATTCAGACATCCCAAAAATCCTCTTACTTGTTTTTTAGTCCTTGGAGTAGACATTTCTTGAATGGCCTTGACTTTGTCGGGATCGACCTCAATCCCTTTTTGGCTGACAATGAATCCCAAGAGTTTTCTTGAATGAACACCGAATGTGCATTTATTGGGATTCAAGCGGAGTTTGTATTTTCTCAGACGCTCGAATAGTTTTGAAAATTTTTCTACATGTTCTTCCTCTGTTTTAGATTTGGCAATCATGTCATCGACGTACACTTTAATTTCTATGTGTATCATGTTGAGAAACAGAGTTGTCATAGCCCTTTAATAAGTTGTTCCTGCGTTCTTCAGACTGAACGACATTACTTTATAACAAAAGGTGCCCCATGGGGTGTTGAATGAAGTTTTCTCCATGTCTCTTGGCGCCATTCTGATTTGATTATAGCCCGAGAATCCATCCATGAAGGAGAATACTTTGAATTTTGTTGTGCTATCAACTAGCATGCCAATGTTTGTGGGGGGAAAATCATCCTTTGGACTTGCTTTATTTAAATCCCTGTAGTCCACACACATTCTGACTTTTCCGTCTTTCTTAGGAACTGGCACTATGTTGGCTAGCCATTGAGGAAATTCTGAGGTGGAAAGGAAACCTGAGTCAATCTGTTTCTGCACTTCTTCCTTAATTTTGATGGCCATATCAGGGCGAGTCCTTCTCAATTTATGTTTGACCGGAGGACATTCTAGCTTCAGTGGTAAGTGATGTTTCACGATGTTGGTATCCAACCCTGGCATGTCTTGGTAGGACCAAGCAAACACATCTGAAAACTCTTTGAGCAGTTCCATCAAGCCTTCTTTGACAGTTGGACTGAGTAGTTCTCCAATTTTAACTTCTTTTCTCTCTTTTTTTGAACCTAAATTGACCGTTTCCAACGGTTCTTTGTAAGGTTGAATGGACTTTTCCTCATGTCTGAGTACTCGAGAGATCTCATATAGAATTTCTTCGTCCCATTCTTCTTTGGCTTCAAATACCAGGAATTCAAAGTTAGGAGAAGGCATTGGTTTGTATGTTTCAATGGGGTTTAAAACAAGTAATCTGCATAACATGATGATTCCTTTTTAGAAAAGACAGAGAGAATGCAAAAGTGTGTGTAGTGTATTTTTTTTTTGAAAAACGCTTGTTTTTTTTAGGATTACCATTTTCTGGAAAAGCGAAAAGTGAAAATAGCAATAAATGCAGGAATTCAGAATGACATTCTTTATTCATGATTTGTCGATTCTTAAAACACAACCCTATAAAACAAAACTCTTTCACTCTGGGCGAAGCGAAGAGGGACATTTACAGAAAAGCAAGCCCTATAAAACATCCTTTTCACCCGGGCAAAGTGAAAGGTCAAAACAAAGATGAGACAATTACTTTGATTTATGAACGATATTCGGGACATCGACCGTAACCCAATGGCGACGAACTCCTCTGTGGATCACAAAGTCTGGTATTTTTCTTCCAGGATTGTCTTCAGTAATGACAGTGATCTCTGGCGGAGTTGGATCACTAAAGTCTTCTTCCCATGCAACGTTATCATAAGAGGACTCTTCTATTGTATCTTCAACAGTATTTTCATTTTCAAGAGGATCTCCCCACCCTATTAGCTCGATGTCTTCATATCTAATGCGAGAGATTTTCGGAGCAGTGTACTTCACTAGAAAGTCGTACTTACTGCTTGGCTGCCCCAAGGTATCCCAAGTTTCCGAGGGCATAGATGAGTCATCTTCTTCAATGAAGTTGACCTCAAGAAATGCGAAGTTGATAAATTCTTGTCCTGCGATTCTTGTAACTTCATCAACATGATGTTTGACATTTTCAGAATTTTCCTGGTAAGGTTCCCACGACTCTGGGAGAACAAGTGGATTTTTCTCAAGGTCATTCAGCAAATATGCATTCTCTGGCTGACTCTTTTGCCCTGAATCTTCCATGTAAGGTTTCCAAATAGGCAAATCATCCATAGGATCATATGAGTTATAATCAAAGTTGTCTTTCATCGGAGTATATTCTTCTAATGAGTTGGGTGGAGCACGACATCCCTCAGGATCGCAATCTTCGTAGATCATTCTGACATCTGATCTTGGTATATATCTGGGACTTTGCTTTGGAGAGCAAAATGGCATGTATGTTTCTTCCTGAGATAGGATTTCCACTCTTCATCTATATCATAAGAGTTGTTCTCCTCAATGGTATGGACTTCCTGAGAAATCGAGTGGAGGAAGCCTCCATTGTGGAAGAAATCTTGAATAGGTCGAGTGGCCTCATCCTTTTTTGTAGTCTTGGTAAATGCTGGAGAAAAATTAAGACCTTTTCTTGTCTTGTTATCAACAGGAATCACAACTTTCCCCCCTGCTTCATGTATCCAAGGCTGTCCCAATAAATAGCTATATGCTACTCGGATGTCCATGACTTAGAAGGTGACTTGGAAAGTGTGAGGACCAATGGTTATGGGAAGGTCGACTTCGTCGATAACTATTTTCCTGGATCCGTCAAAAGCTTTGACTATGATCTCACTGCCTCTCATCGGAGTATTTTGAAAAGATAATCGTACCAAAGTTGACATTGGCATGACGTTCAAGGATGAACCTGTGTCTACCAGTACGCTAGCTATAGCATCTTCCTGGCAATTAACTGTGATATTGAGTTCCATGTTATGATTCTTGCCTTCCTCTGGAAGTTCTTCATGAAACCCAAATTATTGCAGGAAGAGATGTTGGAAATAATGATGTCAAACTGACCCACTGTTACATCTTGTTCGACAAAGACTTGTTCCAAGACTTTCTGTAGAGCATCTCTATGAGCTTGTGAACTGAGTAGGAGAGATAACACGGATATCCGAGAAGGAGTTTGTAATAGTTGATCCACAATGTTGTATTCACTTCTCTGGATGAGTTTTAACATTTCATCATTATTTTTCACAGGCTCCGTGTTCCTGGATTGACCAATTTGTTGATTAGGAACTTCAGCCTGAGGTTCCTTTTCTTTTGCAGGTTCATCAACTCCTTTGTTGAAGATTCGACCACTTCGAGTGACTCGACTGATATCAACAATGTTGACAACGGATGGTCGTGGAATTTCTTTTCCATCTTCTATTATGGTCGCATCGTATTTGTACAGAATAAATTTTTCTGATTCATATGGCACCAGGCCTGGCAGGTAGATGACCAAAGGGGTTATTTGGGTCTTTTGACTGTTAAAAGTAACCTCAATTGGTTCTAGCTCGGGACAGTTGGAAATTTTTCCACTGTCGAAAGGGGTTCCCGAGTGTTTTGGCTCGTTGAGCAGAGGGATTATGGTGAAAACATCCTCGTCAATTCCATAATTAACAGGATCTCTTTCATTGAAAACCATGATGGTTCTTTTGTCCCACAACTCTTGAATCTCATTCTGGACAAGAAGGAAACCATGTCGACTTTTGCGACATTTTTTGCAAGCCGAATGATCGTGGTGATTCGGACCAAAATAATCAAGTCCGCATAGCATAGCGTGCGATTTTTTTCGGTGGCGCGACCACCTTATCGCAATGGTTGGAATTAGGTGCTACTTTCTAATTTCTTATTTATCCTATGAAGCTAGAAAGGAAAGGGAAGATATCTAAAACTAACCTTACACGTAAATGTTTTCTTTAACAAATGCTAAGAGATTGGGGATTTGGGGTCAGGTTATACAAAGGGAAGCTGTTAACACCCAGTGTATATATAGTTATCCATAGACTTTTTTTATGTTTCTCTGTTGATTTAAGTGTTCTCTTGTGTTTATCTACTGTGGCTTGGGAAAGTTTCTCCTTTGGGAGTGTTGAGAGAGTGTTTTTGTTGTTTTCGAGTTTTTCGTTGTTTTTGAAAAGGTACTGGACCTAAACTCTTTGATTTGTGTGCCCGCTAAGATTTCACAATCTTATGCCTATGTATTCCCGTAAAGATATCTGGGAAATCAGAGCAATCTTAGTTCCTCCTATTCTATGGGAGGAAAAATGTTTGGTGTCTTGTTTAAAGCCCAAGATTGAAGCTGTTTGAGTAGTTGTGTCTTGTTTAAAGCCCAAGATGAAGCTAAAAGGGCGACTGAGAGAATTTGTCATCTCTAAAGAGAGATATCGAATCTATTCATCACAAAATGTTAAGTAATTGATTATATGGGAAATTACTTTAACTGGGATATGTGAATCCAAAAATGCCATAATTTCCTTTATAAGGGTAATGTCATGAAGGACATTGGCTTGGATGTTAGGAGTCTAGAGGCTTGCCACTTACAACTGTTAGATGAAAGATGAATTTTAGCCAGGATAAAGGAAGGACTCCAACTTGGATTTTGAATCAACAAGTGTGCCACTTACAACAATTATCTAGAAAAAAGATTTTGTTTGTTTGTTTTGAGATGTGATGTGTAGAGGAAATATCGTCCTGCAGAGTGGACTCATGGTCACATCTGAGGGGATGTTGATTTTTGTGTGCCTTGATCAAAGCCCAAGGTTGAAGCTAAAAGGTTGACTCTATTAGGGGAGTTTTATGTCTGTCTTATACAAAGCCGAAGATTGAGGCTGAAGGAAGCTGACTCCACTTGGGAGTGTTTTATCTGTCTTGTAGAAAGCCCATGATTGAGGCTGAATGACTCCAGCGGGGAAAGTTCTTATATGAAGCCTAAGAGGAGGCTATCTCTTGCTGAGTATTATTGAAATCCAAGAGCAGGTCCATATTATGTTGGGGAATCCAAAGGGTTTTACTCTTTCTGGGAGTCAGAGAAGAGTTGGAGTATCATATGCCATAAGGTTCTGATACTGCTGGGGATTTGTTGATGGTAATTTGACCTTCTCTGGGGATTTTTAAGGTGAAGCTTAAAGATTGAGTTTGAAAACCTATGGAGGTTTTAACTCTGCTGGAGATTAGTGTATTGGGATAATGATCAAGGTTTTTCATGTGCTTTAAGGAAACTTGAGGGTTTCTTGGTGAGATCCAAGAGGAGATGAGACTTTTCGAGTCTACTTGAATGAAGAGGTTGACTTCTAGCTGGAGAATGATCTTTGTATGATGCCCAAGAGGAGGCTAAGACTGTCCAAGTCGCTCAAGAAATGGTAGGCTCTAGTGTAGAGAGAGATATTTGTATGATGCCCAAGAGGAGGCTGTTGGTTTAAGGGATGAAGATCAACCCTAAAATGGTTTGATGTTTTGGAATTCTGACTCTCCTGAGGATTGAACTAGTAGAGATGACTAATTTCTGTCCTATACCTGTAGGAGGCCTTTGGGTCCTTGTACTAAGCCCACGAGGAGGCTGTGGAACTTCTAAGAAGCCTGAGGGTCCTTGTACTAAGCCCAAGAGGAGGCTGGGGATGCTTTTAGGAAGCCTGTGGGTCGAAGCCTAAGAAAAGTTCAAGAAAGGTTTCACCGGGAATTAATCCTTTCTCTACTGAACAGTTCTAAGGTTTGAATAAATTCAAGAGAGGTTTCAGCGGGAATTAGTCCTCTCTGGGGAAATGAATTTCTTGTACACAATACTTCTAAGTTTGGACAGTCTTGAGAAAAGTTTCACCGGGAATAATGCCTTTCTCTGTTCCATATTGTATAATCCCAATAGGAGGCAAGACTGTATTTGGAATTTTCTATGGGGGAACTTGTTTTTGACTATGTTGAAAGTAACCTCTGGATTGATCTTAAACCTAGACCTAACTGCTGGGGAAAACTCTAAACAAGATATGTACAAATACATACAGGCAATTATATTGACATATAATATATATATATATATATATATATATATATATATGCATTGAAAAAAATGTGGGGACTTACCTTCTGAGAAGAAGCCCAAGCATAAAGTGATATGTTGTATTCACTACAGCTGTATTAGCTTTTTTAGAGTTTCAAGAAATTGAAGAAATATTTAAAAACACAATGAATTTGAATTTGAATTAAAATAAAGTTGTTAAAAAAAGATTTGTTTCGGGCTTATAACTCAAGGAGAGGCCCCGATGACTTATTTGATAACATTGATCGCACTGCGATATCGACAGACGTTGTGGGACTTATACTATATCATGGGCCCAAAAAATTCTTTTTGTACAAAAATGGTTGGGTCATACACTCTAATAGAGGCCTAAAAGTGTATATAAAAAAAAATAACGGGGCTTATACTCAAGGAGAGGCCCAGATGATTTATTTGAAAAGGTGACGATCGCGCCGTGATTTTGGAAACCACAGATGGACAAAAATGAGCCCCAAAAAGTTTGTGGGTGACAAGGGATGGGTCTTACACTCTATTAGAGGCCCAAAAAGTGTTTGAAAAAGAAAAAAAATGGGGCTTATTACTCAATCAGAGGCCCAAATGAACATTGTTTTGAAAATGACGATCGTGCCGAGATTTTTAAAATCGTATCGGGACTTATACAATGACTGAGGCACAAATTATTTATGTAAAAAGGGATGGGACTTACACTCTACCAAGAGGCCCAAAAAGTTTATTTTTATACAAGAGATGGAGCTTACATCTCAGAGAGATGCCCAGATGATTAACAGCGATCACACCGTTATTTTGAAAATCGTATCGGGTCTTATACAATGACTGAGGCCTAAAATGGTATATTTACAAATGGGATGGGTCTTACACTCTATTAGAGGCCCAAAAGTGTTTTGAAAAGTGTTTGAAAAATTAAAATTAAGAGAAACCCTAATTTTAATTAAAAAAATATAATTTTTAAAGGAAATTAAATATAAAATGATACAAAATATCAAATATATTCAAAAACAAGTTGTCAACTTTAAAAAATATTTTGAAAAATCATGTTTAATCACATGAAAGATTTAAAACCAATTGGTTTTGAAAAATCAAGGTCAGATTTTTTTTTAAATGTTAAAAACAATAAAAAATGAAATTATTTACAAAAATTCAAGATATATTAAATAAATAATATAAATTTATTTTTTTTGTAGAATAAAATTATTTATCATTTTTGTGACTTTTTAAAAAAATAACCAATCAAAAATGATAAAAAATGAGAGAGAAATTAATTTTTGAAATCATTTTATAAAAATATCAAATATTCAAAAATTCAAAAATTTGAAAATGGCGCCAAGGCCATCTTCTTCTTCCTCACGACTACCTACCATGGTCGTTTTGCAAAATCTCTCATAGCTCTCTGATTACTCAATGAAAATGACTTTTGTAAACATGAAAGTTGTGTGTTTTTGAACAAGGATTTCAGTCATATAAATTAGTTGCATTTATATTAAGTGTGGAGTCAGAAATCAAGTGATGAACTCAAGAACCCTAATTTCTCCAAGAACTCTATGAAATCTTATACACGAAAGCTACAAAGCAATTAATTGAGGGGAATCACTCTACATAAGTGCAGAAACACATTTTTAACTTGAAAACACATTTATGATGCATGGATTATAGAGTTTGAGAGTGCCAGGCTTACCTCTTGCAAGAAGAATTCAAATTCGATGTTGTAGGTGTTACAGATGTTGTGTGATGATCATGACAAAATAGGAGTTTTTGGATTTTGAACTTTGAATGTCACATGCCAAATGATGAGGTTTTTGACTTGCAAGGCTCTATGGTGTTGTAGCTCTGTAGAGATCATGTTCATTGCACTTTAGAAACTTGTCTTGTATGGTGACAAGGCTTTCCAAGTCATGAATATGACAATCATATGGCATGTACAAGACTGTCTTGTAAAACCAGTCTTGGAGGTGTCATGTTTCCATGCTTGTAACTCCCTACTAAAGTTGAATTAGGATGAGTTCTTGTACTCTTTGGAAATCTTGTATATCCTACTTTTACTTTGATGTCCAACTTTGGTCTTGAAACATCTTGGATCATAATGAAAAATGGCCTCAAAGTTGGTGTAAAAGTGAAATAGATTCTGACTTGAAATTTTCACTAAGTGTTGGAAAAGTGGTCATTTTCATGTTTTTGTGATTTTGATCAATCCATAACTCAAAATCCATGAGGATTTAGAATCTGATGTAGTTGACAATTTTGAAGTATGTAATGAGAGCTTTCATTTGAGCTTTGGATGGGAGAAAAGGGCCTTGTGGTTTGGAAGTTATGACCTTATAAAGTTGGTACCAAATCACTTTTGTTCCATAACTAAGAAAATTTTAAGTTTCTTATGGTTGCCCCTTTTTCAAGTAACCCTATTTTTCTTGATGAATGATGATCCAATCATTGAATTAACATTGTTTTTAACTTAGGGAAGCCATGTTTGTCAAGAAATTCAAAAAATCAAACTTGGTTTTTAGGCACAGTTGACTTTTTGTCAGATAAATTTCAAACTGTGTGATCCTCTATGCAATCAAGTCCTTGACCTAATTCAAACCTAATGGATGGATTCCATAGGTGTTATAGAGTGTCTTGAATCATGTCCCAAGGTTTGGGAACATGTCTTGGTCAAAATTCAAAGATATAGTTGACTTTTCATCAAGAAACCCTAATTGGTCCAGATGAATTTGAATCTTTGTATTGCTCATGAACCAAGTTCTTTGAACCAATCCAATCTTGTAAATGGATCAATATGATGTATTGGAAGTCTTCAAAACACTTCTTGAGGTCTTGGCTCAAGTCTTGCTCCAAAAGCCAACTTAGGGGTGTATTAGGTCAAGAAACCCTAATTCCTGATTTTTTATGAATGCATCCCCTGAGGCTATTTTGACTTGATGATTGGGTCCATGAGGTCCCATTGAGCTTCTTGACTCATGTTTTGAAGTATTAGCTCATGCTTAGATGAAAATTTTCTTCTTGAGGCCTTAGTCGACCAAAACCCTAATTTGGTGACATCGGCGATCTTGAGGCTTGATCCACTTGGAATGTTGCAACTTTATGCTTAATCCTTGATGTGGGAGCCCTCTTGATCCTTTATTGTTGTTTGAGAGACTTGAGAAATTGAGGATCATGTCCATTCTTGATTGATCCTTTGTCTGAGTGCTCTGAGGGGGCTCAAAACCCTAAATCTTGGTTGTAGTAAATGTTCAACAATCCTTGAGAAGATTGACGAGGAATGATGGTACATCCATATTGTGGGGATGATTTGCACAATGATGGGAAATCTTGTGATCAAAATTTGGGGTAGGACACACAAACATTTATGAAATTTGACCAATGATGTTTCAATGTTTTTAATTTTGTAAACTGCATGCCGCACTGGGCAACCTTGCACCATATTGATGGACTGAGAATTTAGGTATAGTTGGGTTTCCTCTTGGTCCACTTGATTCTGGAGAACTGCTCGTATGATGTAGCACCCTTGACTATTTTCTGAACATATTCGGCAGCGTTCATAATTGTGAGGTGGCACCCGACCGTATCCACTCTCTATGTTGTGCATCTTTACCAAATCCGTTTCCAGTAAGTGGATGTCACAACTTTGGTGTCTGTCTGGATTTCCATTGGTTATGCTAACTTGTTGTGAGTTTTTATCCTAGTAGACTGAGAGCCACTAATGTTCCCGCAGACGTTGAAGAGTTCTTTGTACAAGTGCGCAACCTTGATCGTTTTCGGAGCAATCTTTGCACTCCTGATAATTATGTACTGATAGATAACCAAGTCTGACTTGCTTGGCATGCAATTCTAGCGAGCTGGTATTCATTAAACGAATGTTAGAAATCTGAACCATATTGACTTGGTGATTATTCTGTCCATGGTAGTCTTGGATCCATCCAAGATCCATTTGACGCTGAAGTGCCTCTTGTACAAAAGAACATCCTTGATTGTCTTTTGAATAAATTGGGCAAGCGTTGTAGTCGTGTAGCAGCAAATTGTGATACTGACTTTGTCTTGAGTGCATTGCCACTAGATTGACATTCATCTGACGAATGTCATGGTTTTGAACAATGTTTGGATGCTGGTAGGCCATATTTATTCCACGAACCCTATGATCTTGGATCCAGCCTAGATCCATCTGTTCTTGAAGAGTTGCTTGTACAACGATGCACCCTTGATTGTTCTTGGAACAAATGTCGCATTGATGATAGTTGTAGGTTGTCACATGGCCATACCCGATTTGCTTGCAATGCATTTTTACCAAATTTGTTCCTAGTAGGCGTATATTGTGAATTTGATAACTGCCGCTGGGTCCTCCATCTATTAATTTTACTGAAGCTTTTTCCTATTGTGGCAATGGGTTCGTTTGAACATTCAGATTTGTATCTTTGAAAGATAAAACTCCGTTTCTGACGAGCTTTTTTACGTCAGATTTGAAGTTGAGGCAGTTCTCAATATTATGCCCCGGTCCTCCTTGATGATAAGGGCAAGATTGATCAGCTTTGAACCAATAAGGGGGATTGTCCGACACTGTAAGAGGAGTTTTGGTTTGAACATGCCCCTTGGCTAGCAAAAGTGAGAACAACTCTGCATATAACATTGGTATGGGGTCAGAACCTGGTGATCATGAAAAATGATTGTTGTTATTGTATTGCGGGCGAGCCTGCTGATACGGTTGTTGATCTGGCTGCCTCTGAGCAACCTGTGGTTGATATGCTGGGATCGGTACGGGACTGACAACAGGAGATACTATCCCTACCTGTCGAGGTTGATACCTTCACCTTTGTTTACTCTGTGAGATATTACTGATATCTTGTTCTTTCTTCTTTTGGAAAGCACTCCCGTATCTCTTACTACTGCTGGATGGTTCTGAGTCCTTCACCAATCGGCCTTCTCGGATTGCTTCTTCAAGGCTTACCCCCATGTTTACCATCTCAGTAAAATCACTGGGTGCACTGGCGACCATCCGGTCAAAATAAAATGAGCTTAATATCTTCAAAAAGATTTTCGTCATTTCTTTCTCCTCAAGAGGAGGAAAAATCTGGGCGGGGATTTCACGCCATCTTTGAGCGTACTCCTTGAAGGTTTCTTTATCCCTTTAGAACATAGCTCTGAGTTGATCTTTGTCGGGTGCCATATCCAAATTATATTTGTACTGCTGAACAAAAGCTTCCCCAAGATCTCTGAAAGTACTGATCTTGGTACGGTTTAAACCCATGTACCATTTGATCGCGACACCAGTTAAACTATCTTGAAAGTAATGGATTAGCAGTTGTTGGTTTTCTGTCTGGGTAAACATCTTCCGAGCGTACATTACCAAGTAACTTTGAGGGCAAAAGTTGCCTTTGTATTTTTTGAAGTCGGGAACCTTAAATTTGTACGGTATTTTGACGTTTGGGACCAAACAGAGGTTAGCGGCATTTTTACCAAAAAAAGTCCCGTCCGCGAATGGCATGCAGTTCTATCTGCATTTCTAAGAACCGTTCTTGGAATTCATTCATTCTTTCGTATACTTCTTCATCTCTTCCAGGGATGACATAAAGGATATGTTCCTCTGGGATAGTATGTATCACAGGTTATGGTATAGACATTACTGCAGTAACTCTTGACGCTTCAGTGACCTGAAGTTTGTAACCTTCAGGAGTCTCTGTCGTAACCCTTGCATCTCCGTTCATCTGAAGTTTGTAACCTTCAGGTCTAGAGGTTCTGGCTATGGCTCTCAGGTCTTCAGTGACCGGTGGGATGTATCCCTCAAGTATGAAATTGAAAGGCACGCCCTAGGGAAAACCTTTAGGCATGTTGTACTGCAGAAGATTGACGGGTATCTCAAATGCTGGTGTAGACACAATTTTTGAGATTACAGTGTTTTGAGGTGGTTGATCCTGAGCTGCTGCCAGGGATTCAATCATGCTATTGAGTCTTTCCAGACTTTCCTTCAGAATGTTGACTTCCTCTCTTAGCTCTCTATTTTCCTCCTCAAGATCATCCATTTACTTTTGCCGATTGGCCCGAGTATTGTACGAATGAGACAGTTTGACTTTAAAGTGCGACACATGTGTGAGACTTTATGACAAAGATGTGTAATGCAAGAATAATGAATGATATGCAAAGAATGAGAATGATCTTTTGTTTTCAAAAGAACTTTTAACAATTGTATTGCAAATATCAAACAGCGGCGGAAACCTTTTATTGAATTCAAAGGATTACAATATCTTACAAGGAATAATACATTATTTTACAAAGTGCAGGAAGGAAAACTAGGCCTAATCCTAAGAAATCTCTGACAAAGGTCCAGATGCTGGTTGCTGGTCCACTTTCCTCTTCTTTGACCGGGTTTCCTCAACTGTTGTCGGGTCGATGATCCTTTGCCATGTGAAAGGAGAGAGTAAACTTCTTCGTTCCTCTTGACTTTGCAGCGCATGTTGCTCTAGTATTTCTATCAGAGCATATTTCTCCTTTAGTAACTCTTGAATCTTGGTGCACTCTAAGTTGACAATCTAATATTTATTCTTCCAAGAGTTCTTTTCGCATTGAGTTTTGTTAAAAGCGACATGCATTTTCTCTGTGTCACTCATGAAATAGAGGACAAATTCTTTTAAGGGAAACACTTCTTGGCGAGGGTAAGGCATTTTCAACTTGAAGGCCCTAGTTTGTACCCATTGGAGATAAGGCTCTGCGGAGATACAGTTTGGTTTTCCCAGGGACTCTCTTCCTTTCTTATGAACATGATGCCAAGCATTCACAATGTCTTCTTTGAGTGCTCTGTCATTTTCTCCTTCTTTGAAGAAAAGACCTTCCAGGTGAACGTTGTAAGGTACATTCTTCATCGGGTATCCAAGTTGACGATGGGCTAAAACATGGTGATAATTGATCCCTCCATTGGTACCAATGAGGGGCACATTGGGGAAACTTCTACATTTGTCAATGATCTTTATTCCATCATAGACTCGATTGTAAGTGGGAAATAAAACAACGAATTTGGGTAAGTGGGAAATAAACCATTTGTAGAGTAATGGCATACAGCATGTAATCATCCCTCTGCTGTACAAGTTCCTTAAATGTACTGAGTAGTAAGCATCTGCCAGAAAAGTTGGGACTGGGTTCCCAATTAAGAAAATCTTGATAGCGTTGATATCGACGAAATTGTCAATGTTAGGGAAAAGGAATATCCATAAGTGAGCAGAACAAAGTTATCCTCAAAGGCAACTATGTTTCCTATACTGGCAAAGTATAAGGCCTTTTCCAATAGGAACCTGGCTGGTAGACCTTGAATTCCTCCATTAGTGGTCATGTGAGTTTTGATATCTCATATTTCCAAAGAGGTGATTCTTGCAATGACATGGTCCTTAGGAATTTCTTCCAATGGATCCTTATCAGTAATGGGTAAATAAATTAGATGAGAGTACACTTCTAATGTTGGTGTGAGATGATAATCGGGAAACGTAAAACAGTGGTACACTGGATCTTAGAACTGAACCAATGTAGACATGACTCCTTCCACCATGTTGACTTTCAAAAGAGACAAAAGTCCTTTGTACTTAGCTCTGAAAGCTTCCGGATTGGTAATCAACCTTCCCAATTTTCTCAGGTCTTCAACTCTTAGACTTTTGAAGGTGTATTTCTGGGTTTTTCTTCTACCGATCTGCATACATATCAGACATCTCTGCTGACTCTGCTGAGGAATAATGGTCAATGATGTGACCTCAGAGACTCCTGAAAGGATAATATCTCTGCTGGAGAATGACTGAACAATCCGTCTACTCCAAATTGCCACGCTTGCCAAAAATAAATCGGACTTTGAGATATGGGGAAGTGATAACTCTGCCAGGAATTATTTCATCTGCCTGGGGATGAATTCTGATCATAGCAGCTCTGCTGGAGGAATGACAACTTTCCGACTTGGCTGGGGAAAGTATGTACTAACACTCTGCTGAGGAAGAGATTCTGTTGATTTGCTAAACCTCTGCGGGGGGAGAAACAACTCAGCTGGGGAGCATTACTGACAAAATTCAATGCTGAACTCTGTGGGGATATAACTACGAGAGATACGATCTTGCTGGGGATCGGAGCTACTCCATCGGGGATATGCAGATCCTGGTTAGAACACGACCTGCTGCGACTCGCTGGGAAAGAGTCCCTAGAGATCTGCTGGGAAAACACAACGAAAATGCATAGTAATCTGCTAAGGAACAAAGCTGTCGAGCTTAAAATAAGAGCCACAGTGTCCCATGCTAGGCGAACTTTCTGTTTGACGACTCAACTGGGGATAATGAGTTTACCACAAACTCTGCTGGGGAGAACCGCTTCAAAGTGTCTCATGCTGGAGATGCCCCTTAAGAGGATTTTACAGAAGACCAAACACCTTCAAACTCTTGGACAAATACTGAGACTCGAGCTAAGAATACAACAATTGAGAGGTCAATCTACTGGAGATAATAGATCTGGAACACATCCTGTCGGAGGGATTTCCAGATGCCCCATGCTTGGGAGGGATCACAAACTCGCTTTTGCCCCAGATTACGCGGCTGATCTGAAGAAATCGTCCCAAGAGAATTTTACAGAAGATTTGGCATCTTCAAACTCCTGGATACTCACTGAGTCTTGAACATTAATTGCGAAGTCTGCGAAGCAACTCTACTGGGGAATTTGCAACCGTTATCGACACAAAAAAGCTTATAACTGTTGGAAGTTCCGAATGGGAGAATCAACTTAATAAGATCCAACGGTACCCAGTGGAAATTAATTTGTCGATATCGAATCGTCGTGAGCGACCGTCAGCTGGTTAATGGACTCAATCAGTAAAAGTTGTGACAAAAAGGTGATCTGGGAACCCTTTCCTGAATATAATCGCCCCTGTATCATGCCTAGGCATAAGTGATCACTTGTCTGGAAGAAATGACCCTTGCTCTTGAAAAGGCTTGTACCTGTTACCTGCAACAAAAGAATACGCACACATGCCCCAGGATATTGCGTGGTTTGAATCCACCATCCAGGATTACTCATCATTCAAAGTGATTTTAAATGATTTTCTGCGCATGTTATTGTAAGGCCACAATGTTTTCAAATGCAATGTTTTATCAAAAATTCTGACGTTTTTGCAAACAAAGCAGTAAAAACAAAATAAGAAGCTTTTGACTGAAATTCAATTTATTGAAACATGCCTGAAATCGGCAAATTCAATCGGAAGCAAACCCTGAAAAGAGGAGATTGCCGTAAATTGAGAAAAGAAACTATCCTAATGGCAATGTGAAAACGACATTCTACTAAGTTTCGATTATGCTATAGCCAGTATGTCTTCAAAACTCCCCGACCTTGCCTTCTGAGGAATGATTGGACCGATTCCTATCCTTTGGAATGTCAGTTGCTGAAACGGTGATGGAGTACAAATAACTCAGACCGCAATCGTTCGCTTAAATCCCTTTTTTGAGTGGACCGCCCTTTCGGGTTTTCAATCCACCGGGATACCCTTTTTTGCCTAAGTTGCCCTTTCGGGTTTTCAACTTACCGGGTGTACAATTCTTTCATTTATATCCCTAATTTTTGCCCGAACCTTTTTATTCTATTTTTATGGTTCGCCGGGATGCCCTTTTTTGCCTGGACTCTTTTTTTTTATCCAGCGGGTCTATTTATGCGAAGTATTTTTTGACTGCGTCTGAGTTAACAGGGGAGGGAAAGTCTTCGCCATCCATGGTTGTAACCAATAAGGCTCCGCCCGAGAAGACCTTTTTAACCATAAATGGACCTTCATAGTTGGGAGTCCATTTACCCCTGTGATCTGTACTAGGAGGAAGAATCCTTTTGAGTACTACATCTCCGACTTTGTAAACTCGAGGACGTACCTTCTGATCAAATACCCGCTTCATCCTTCGTTGGTATAACTGCCCGTGATACACAACTGCCAATCGTTTCTCTTCAATAAGGCTCAACTGATTAAACCTGGCGCGAACCCATTCAACTTCGTCTAATTTGACATCCATCATGACTCTGAGGGATGGAATCTCAACTTCAACCGGTAGGACTGCCTCCATACCGTACAAAAGTGAGAATGGTGTTGCCCCAGTAGACGTGCGTACTGACGTTTGGTACCCATGCAAGGCAAACGGTAGCATCTCATGCCAATCTTTATATGTGACAACCATTTTCTGCATAATCTTCTTAATATTCTTATTGGCCGCCTCAACAGCGCCATTCATCTTCGGGTGATATGGCGAAGAATTGTGATGTTCAATTTTGAAGTCCCGGCACAACTCCGCCATTATTTTGTTGTTCAAATTAGAACTGTTATCAATAATAATTCTCTCGGGCACTCCATATCGACAAATGATATCCCGTTTCAGAAAACAAGCTACCACCTGCTTAGTGACGTTGGCATAAGATGCTGCTTCAACCCACTTCGTGAAATAATCAATGGCGATCAAGATGAAACGATGGCCGTTTGAAGCAGTAGGCTCAATTTTTCCGATCATATCAATGCCCCACATTGCAAAGGGCCAAGGAGAGGACATGACACTCAACGGATTCGGAGGCACATGCACTTTGTCTGCATAAATCTGGCACTTGTGACATTTGCGGGCGTACTTGCAACAATTTGTCTCCATTGTTAACCAATAATACCCCGACCTCAATAGTTTCTTTGCCATTGCATGTCCTCCGACATGGGTACCGAAAGAGCCTTCATGCACTTCTTGCATTAACAGGTCTGCTGCGTGTCTATCCATGCATCTGAGCAGAACCATGTCAAAATTCCGTTTGTACAGCACGTCATCCTGGTTCAGGAAGAAGCTACCAGACAATCTCCTCAAAGTCTTCTTATCTTTGGTAGATGCTCTAGGTGGGTACTCCTGACTTTTCAAAAAACACTTGATGTCATGAAACCATGGCTTGTCATTAGACGTTGCATCAACAGCAAACATAAATGCAGGTCTGTCAAGACGAGACACATCAATCTTGGGCACATGGTTCCACCTTTGCACTTTGATCATAGAAGACAATGTGGCCAAGGCATCAGCAAACTTATTCTCATCTCAAGGAATATGATACAACTTTACTATTGTGAAAAACGTCAACAATCTTCTCGTATAATCTCTATACGGAATCAGATGTGTTTGGTGCGTGTACCAACTTCCATTCACTTGATTGATTACCAAAGCTGAATCACCGAAGATATCGAGGGTCTTAATTCGCAAATTAATCGCCTCCTCAATCCCCATTATACAAGATTCATATTCTGCTTCATAGTTGGTGCATCTGAAAGTTACTCGGGTAGTGAAGGGCATATGAGCACCCTCTGGTGTGATAAGAACTGCTCCAACTCCGCATCCATTCATGTTGATGGCCCCATCAAACATCAAACTCCATTTCGACTCAGGGTCTGGCCCCTCCTCCAGGAGTGGTTCCTCGCAGTCTTTAACTTTGAGAAACATGATGTCCTCATCAGGGAAATCAAATTTCATGGGTTGGTAATCATCAATCGACTATTGCGCAAGATAGTCTGATAGGATACTTCCTTTGATGGCTTTCTGAGAAGTATACTGGATATCATATTCTGTCAAAACCATTTGCCACCGTGCAACTCTGCTTGTCAGTGCTGGTTTCTCGAAGATGTACTTGACTGGATCCATTTTGGAAATCAACAAAGTTGTGTGCGTGAGCATATACTGCCTCAGTTGCTTAGCAGCCCATGCCAGTGCACAACATGTCTTCTCAAGCATTGAGTATCGGGACTCGCAGTCATTGAATTTTTTGCTCAGGTAGTAGATAACATGCTCTTTCCTACCTGTCTCATCGTGTTGACCGAGAACATAACCCATAGACTCTTCAAGCACTATCAAGTACATTATCAAAGGTCTCCTTGGAACCATAGGCATTAGAATTGGAGGTTCCTGCAAATATCTTTTTATTTTATTGAATGCCACTTGACAATCGTCATTCCACCTGACCGTTTGATATTTTCTTAGCAATTTGAATATTGGTTCGCACGTGGCTGTTAGGTGAGATATGAACTTTGCAATGTAGTTCAATCTACCCAGAAAGCCACGAACCTCTTTTTCTTTTTTCGGCTCAGGCATGTCTTGTATTGCTTTCACTTTGGCAGGATCGACCTCAATCCCTTTTTCACTTACGATGAAACCCAGCAGCTTTCCAGAACGAACCCCGAAAGTGCACTTGTTTGGATTCAACCTCAAACGAAACTTTCTCAACCTTTCAAAAAACTTCTTCAAGTTAATCAGGTGTTCTTGTTCTGTTCGCAACTTGGCAATCATATCATCCACATAGCATTCAATCTCTTTGTGAATCAAACCTGAAATAATGTTACCATTACCCGCTGATATGTTACCCCTGCGTTTTTCAACCCAAAAGGCATTACTTTATAACAGAAGGTACCCCATGGGGTAATGAACATGGTCTTCTCCATATCCTCAGGTGCCATCTTGATCTGATTGTACCCGGAGAAACCGTCCATGAATGAGAACACTGAAAACTAAGCTGTATTATCAACCAGCACGTCGATATGCAGTAAAGGAAAGTCATCCTTCGGACTTGCTCTGTTTAGATCCCAGTAATCAACACACATTCTGACCTTACCATCTTTCTTTGGCACAGGAACAACATTTGCAACCCATGGTGGGTAATTAGTGACGGCAAGAAATCCCGCATCTAACTGTTTTTGTACCTCTTCTTTAATTTTGAGAGCCATTTATGGTTTAGTTCTCCGAAGCTTCTGTCTGACAGGAGGACAACCCTCTTTCAATGGCAACCTGTGCACAACAATGTCCGTATCTAACCCCGGCATATCTTGATATGACCAAGCAAAGATGTCGACATATTCCCGCAGCATACTGATCAACTCTTTCTTTACCTCGGCCTGCAGACTGGCTCCAATCTTAATTTCTTTCCTCGTGTCCTCGGAACCAATGTTGATAACCTCAATTGTCTCTTGGTGAGGTTGAATGACCCTCTCCTCCCGCTTCAGCAATCTAGCAAATTCTTCAGGGAGTTCACAGTCTTCTTCATCCCCTTCTTCGGCTTGATAAATCGGTTTGTCAAAGTCATACATGGCCATAGCAGAACCGTTATCAGTGGAATCCAGAGGATCGAGTCTGCACGAGGGGGTTCATGCTTTATTTTAGAATTTATTTTGAAAAAACAAAAAGAAAACAAGACATTGCCATCTTTAATATTTTTGTGCAAAAATAAAAGAAATGACAGACAGGGAACGAAATTTGAATGCAAAACGTCCTTTATTAATGATTAAAAAATTGCAAATGAAAATGTATGACCCTACAAATGAATCTATACGCCTTGGGAAGAGCGCAAGATTTTAACATGCATTATGGTTAGAGAAAAACAAAGAAAATTACTCTGTTTGAAAAGTAACTGGAATGATTTCCTTAGCAGACCAGTTCTGCAATTGTTGTCCCGAAACACGTGGGCGTATCCAATTGTCCAAGTCACAATCACTGTCGATGCCATCTTCTGCAGCCGCACAAGACTGGTCTGGGTAAATGATTCCGCCACTGCTGAATGTGATGGGTCCACTATACTTTGCAGCCGAATCCAGAGATGGTTGATAGCCAATACCAAACTTGTCCTATTTCACTGATGTCTCGATCAGTTTGCCCCAGCCTTGGGCATTACCTGCTTTAACAACCTCGACGGCCTGCTTATAAGATGAAATTGACGTGCCGGTTCCAGCTGGTGTAGTAGAAGATTCAGGTACTTTATCAATATTCATTGCCTCGAACGACTGGCAAAGCATTTCATGGATTTCCCCATCCATCTCAACATACTTGAATGTGGACAGGTGACTGACAAAAATGTCTTCTTCACCACACGCAGTTACTACTTGTCCTTTAAACACGTATTTCAGCTTATGATGCAATGTGGATGTAACAACCCCGGCCGCATGAATCCATGGGCGACCTAATAAACAGCTATAAGCAGGCTGTATATCCATCACGTGAAATGTAGATTTGAACACTTGAGGTCCAATTTGCACAGGTAATTCCACTTCACCAAAAACAGATCATTTCGACCCATCAAACGCTCTGACAACCAGATCACTTGGCCTCAAAATCAATCCATCAACCTCCAACTTCATCAGCGCCTTCTTAGGCAAAACATTAAGCGAAGAGCCAGTGTCTACGAGCACGTGGATCAACACCGCGCCCTTACACTCCATGGTGATATGCAGAGCTTTGTTGTAGTTTCTACCTTCAAAAGTCAAATCTCGGCTCGTGAAACCCAACCCATGGCTGACATTGACATTAGAAATCACACTCTCGAGCTGATTGACAGTAATTTCTTGTGGAACATAGGCCATCTTTAATACCTTCAGCAAAGCCTCTCGGCGTGCATCAGAGCACATCAGTCATGACAAAATCGAGATCTTTGAGGGTGTCTGGTTCAATTGATCGACGATTTTGTAATCACTTTTCTTTATTATTCTCATAAACTCTTCTACCTCGTTGTCAAAGGTAATTTTGGGATCTGCTTCAGGCACGGGCACACTCTCAGCCACTTGTTTTCCTTTAGCTCTCGCCGCAGCCTCGACTTCTTTATCACTTCGAAGAGTTTGTAGAGCAAACAACCTTCCACTCCTGGTAAAGCCTCCTAAACCACCCACATTATCAACATGTGAGCTAGCCGATGTTCCAACTTCCTGCTTCTTCCCCTCATAGTACACATCCGCCCCATAGTGCCATGGGACTGCTTTCTCAGAGGTAAACGGAACTGGCCCCGACACCGTGATGGTAACAGGACTGGGTCTTTCCGGCGGAACAATCGCTACAGGAGCTGCCCTTGCAGGTACCTGAATTTTAGCAGGAGTATAATAAATTGTCACAGCTGACACCTCATCATTATCTTTCACAACACGGTCAAATTGTAAATGGCCTTCACTAATCAGATTCTGTAAACCAATCCTCAGTCTGTCACAACCATTATCTTGACCCATACATTCCAAACAATCTTGGTCACAACCCGGGAACACCTGTCCCTTCAACAGACGATATTTCACTACCAGTAATGAAGTCTTCACCCGATTGATATCTGTCACCAAGTTCAACCTCTTTCCATCCTCAATGGCGTGCACATTTGCCCCGTCATGGTTCGGCATAGGGTTCTGGATAACATTGGGAGGTGGAGAAAAGTTAATTGCTTTAGCATCTATCAGATCCTGCACCTTATTTTGAAATGCCCAACATTTTTCGGTGGTGTGCCCCAGAGCACCTGAATGGAAATCGCAGCGGGCATTAGCATCATAATTGGGTGGCAAGTTACCAGCAACAGGAGGTCTCATGGTACGAAGTTCGACCAACTTCAATTGGAGTAACTGGGGTAACAATGTTGAGTAAGTCATAGGGAGAGGGTCAATTTTGCGGTCCCTCTGCCTTGACCTTTGTTGGAATGGTGGTCGCTGCTGTTGTACCTGCTGTTGTGTCTGCTGTTGCTGAACATGTGCTATTGGAATTGTCACTGCATCCACTTGGTGATAAGCCTGAGAACGTCCTTTTCCCCGTCCTCTGTACACAGCGCTTGTCTCACCTTCTCTCCTTCTTTTCCCATTAGCAAAAGGTTTCTTTGTGCCTGAAGAACCAACACCACTTACATCCTGAATCTTCCCCTATTTCAACAAATTCTCAATCCTTTCACCAGCGATTACGATATTAGAGAATCCTGTCGACTGACAAGTAGCCAATCTGTCAAGAAATGTCCCTTGCAGGGTACCCATGAACATATCTGCCATTTCTCTCTCAAGCAAAGGAGGTTGAACCTGGGCGGCCATTTCTCTCCATCTCTGTGCATACTCCTTAAAGCTTTCCTTAGTGCCCTGTGACAACCCTTGTAGCTGAGTGCGGTTGGGAGCCATATCGATATTATACTGATATTGTTTCAGAAATGGGTCTTCCAAATATTTCCAGCTTCTCACAGCAACTCTGTTCAACTTCATGTACCAAGTCAACGAAGCTCCAGCCAAACTGTCTTGAAAATAGTGCATCCAGAACTTCTCGTCATCAGTGTGGGCTGAGATTCTTCCAAAGTAAGCCTGAATATGTGTCTGGGGACACGTATTGCCGTGATATTTGTCAAAAGTGGGTGGCTTGAACTTTGGAGGAATTCTAACCCCCAGTACCAGAGCCAGATTAGTAACATCAATGCCTAGAGAGTTCTTGCACTCCATAGCCCTGATTTTCTCAGCCAGCTCATCATACCTTCTGTCGTTGGGATTATCCATATCAGCATCCAGTAAGGTGAATTGATCTTCCTGAACATCCTCATTAACACCAACATTTCTGGCAGTCCCAGTACCCAGATTATCAACAGGAGTTGGAGTACCAACAGGAGGAGGATTGACCCTTGGCTGTGAATTGTCAACGTGATTACCTTCCGGCGTGGCCTCTGGACGCTCGACCAGAAGTCTCAACCTCTCTTGGTTCTGTGCCATACCAGTCATGAGATCCATGAACCGGTCCATGCGGGTCCTCATCTCAGCCAAATCATTCTGAATTTGATCAACCATTATGTTTCGATTGCCTCTTGTGGAGTAGCGATGTATGTGATCTGTAGCAATACTTCCTGTAACAGAATAACCATGAGAACCAGATAGGGTACCTGAAAAGCAAACAAAATTAAAAAATGAAATGTATGCAATGCAATGCTATGTTTTTTATTCCCAGACCTTTTCGTGCCCCGATTCCGGTATTTCAGAAGTCCACGACATTCAGATAATACACGAGATACAGTAGCTGATAAAAACATTCATTCAGACGAGTGCACAGATAGGTGTAGAACCCTATGAAGTGATGTTGTAGCCAGGTGTCAGTGAACAGTGAGGTAATATCAAGAAAGCCACTGGAGAAAATACTGATCACATCATAACATGAAGAAAACCCAAAGGAACTGAGTCTGAACAAGTATTTGAAAACATACAACCCAAATTCAGAAATTAAAGCAGCGACTTCTTCAACAATTCTGTAGGTAATCGGATAGCATCAGCATAATGAAAGCTAAAACGGACAAAACACCACATCCTGCAACCCTAGACTGAGCCTCTTGACCTCCTCAAATAGCACAGCATTCTCGGGATCTTCCGGCCCTCAATCAAGCCTCTGATCAAGCGTTCTCTCAAACTAAAGGATTGGTACAAAGTGTTGATATTCTGACACAATTCTTCCCCACTAGTACTACCATAGCCTGGCTCTGTCCCGGACTTCTTCACTTCTGCCCGGATCTTGAGATCATTTATTTCAGCCTGAGCTTCCTGTAATAGCTTCTGACTTTCTTTCAAACTATCCCGGTAACTCCGTCGTTGAGCATGTGCAGCTTTCAATTCTTCATCTGAGGTCTTGGCCTTAGCTTCCAATTCTTCAACCTTAGCTTTACACTCTTTCTCTACCTTGGCTTGACGCTTCTGTTCATCGGCCCATTTTTGTTGCCATAAGGTAATAGCCTCATTAGCTTCCTTCAAAGACTTCTTGAGATTCTGGCGCTCTCTGGCGTTATTCTTGTCAATTAAGCCCTGTCTTTGAAAATAAATCAGCCTCCCTTCGAGTTCTTTTTTCTGCTTTCAGCCATCTTCTCAGCAATGTGGACTCTTTCCTCCAACCCTCTATTATCAAATGCAGCTTTCTGATACAGGCTGGTAATGTCCGCATTCTCAACCCTGAGTTCATGAACTAAAGCTTCCAGCTTTTGGAATTCTTCAATTGGCACTGAGGTCCTTGGCTCCACTACCATGGGATATAACGGAGGCTTGACAGAGAATGGCAACAATGTAATGGCTACCCGACGCTTCAGCCACTCAATGTAAGGAGGGATTGGATTCTTCTTGACAAAGATACTGATTGCATCCATATCAATGAATCCAGCTATATTCGGAAATAGACAAATTTCGTACACACAAAGAGCTAAGATTGCATTAGAGGTAACCAAATCACCATTAGCAAAACTCTTCTTTGCTTCTTCAATCAGAAAGTCTAGATGGAACCCTTTACAGCCCTTCTTTTCCTTAACATTATCTTTAACCACAGATACCCTTAAATGAATAGCCTCTGCAATGACATTGTCAGGAATAGCCTTCTTTGAACTGTAGTGAGGAGGAGTATCCTTGACATAAATCTTCAGAATATCAGAGAACTCTTCCAAAGTAGGTACCGGCAGATAATCATTGAATGTGAAGCAACGCAACTGAGGGTCATAAAACTGCAAGAGAGTATGCAGAGTATCATGCTGATCTGGAGTAAGAAGGCTCACATAACTCAAGATGTTCCCAAACCTCTTTCTGAATTTATCCAGTTGGTTACTGTCCATTAAATCTGCCAATTCTTTGATCTGTCCCACTTTAGGCTTCGAAAACCAGTAATGCACATTATTCTTTCTTAGAGGGCCTTCCATCTGACGTAGAGAAAATACTCACCGGAATCGGAAATAATACTGAGACCTGCGAAAGAAAAAAACATAAAATGTTAATGATGTATACAATGAGATGCATCTAGGCATGTGATCAGAGCCAGAATCTGCAGTGTCGGTACAATAACTGTAAAGAGCCAAGTGTTTGTGTAGCATCATATCATGAATATCAGACCCAAGCACCAGTAAAGAACCAGATCCAGAATACCAGAACAAAGTACCCAAATCACTAATCATATGAGAACCACACAAAAGGGTAGGTAGAAGGTCAAGGTTACCTGCAAATCTGTACACGTCCCCCCAATCTCGCAGGTGTGTTCTAAAAGGTAGAATCCTCAGATTCGGATCCTGGAATAAGAAGCAATATCACATTCAGCCCGTAGGATACAATGCTATAGCCAAACAAAGAGATCGTCATCTGATTCACCACAAAATAAAGGCCATCCTATGCAAGTTCCAGAGTGGGCCCTCGGGTGCGAATGGGTTTACCACAGAATGTGGGCTGCCACTGCCACCACTAAGTAGGGATGTTTCCACTAAGGTCCTCAAGGATCGGTCACCAGATGCACATAACTCTCAAAGTCATACCCTGAATGAGGAAGACCCTCAAAGCAAGATAATCCTAAGAAAGTCGCACTCTGGCTGTGGAACTCAGAACTACTCCCGTGGCTAAATACCATGAGAGCCCTGTGACTGTCCACTCTAAGTCCTAAAGTACACTCGAGCCTGGGTAATAGGCTCATGTCTCAGTAACAATCCCATCCTGCCAAAGGAAACCAGACAGTCCAGAATATATGATGCATGATATAAATAAAATGCAATAAAGGCAGTAAAGTAACACGATAAAGCTGTAAATAAAAGCAGTAAAGCTAAACTAAAGCAAACCAAAGCAAACACCCAATAAGCAGTAAACAAACAAGCGCTAGGAGAGAATCGCATCGGGGAGGGACCAACAAGAGGTCAACTTTCCCCAGCAGAGTCTCCAGCTGTCACTCCCGGGATTTTCATCCAGGTACAAACGCGAAAGTGGCGCGGAAGAAAGAAAGAGAGTCGCCAGCCAGACATTTTTATCCCAAAGAAAGGGAAAGGTAATGCTGCACAAACCCGGGAGAAAGGAAAGAACAAGGTCTCGCGAACCAAAGAGAAAGGGTAAGGGAGTCAGTTACGTGAAGGGAAGGTTATCGCACCCCTTCACGTCCGTCGTACTCGACGGGATCCACGCTTGAAGTACTGCTCAAAAGGGTGATAGAAAAGATGCTGGAAAAGGAACGGAGAGAGAACGAGAAACAAATGTAGGGAAAATAAAAGAGGTGCTCGAATGGGCCCTACCCCACTGCCTACGTATCTCATCGGGAATATGAGAATCAGAGCAACGTAGTTCCCTTGACTAAGGGAAAACTTTGTTTTTTTTGTTTTTTTAGGGAACGGCTAATGTTCTAGCTCAGGTGTTGCAGGCTCGCTAAATCGAGTGCGTTACCGTATTGCAAGAGAACGAGGAGAAGCACGTTCGCACATTGAGAGTGAGTGAGATGAGAAGAGAATTCCCGAAGGAAAGACGTTTTTGTTTGTTTGAAGTGTTTTAGAAATTTTTTATTTGACGTGTATTGCATAGGAGAGTGTACCTAAGTCTTTTTCAATGAAATGTGCATCTCATGCGTCATTCCAAAATGAAATAATGATGAAGTACACTAAGTATGAGAAAGATCCTCAAACTTACTTCCAAGGTTAAAGGCTTAAGCACACTAGCCTATTCCCTTTATTAAATGTTTTTGTTGTTTTTAAATGAAGAAGTTTTTTTTTAGTTTTGTTTGTGAAATCACTTCATGTTAAAGACTTGTACATCATGCTAGAAAACCTATAACACATTCCAATATGGAATGTATGTAAGCCCCCCCATGGAATAAGGCTCATGACACATGAAGATGTTTCAACCTTTATTAAGTATTTTGAAGTTGTTTTGAGATGAGAGAAGAGAGACTCAAAAGAAATAAAGGTAAAGACTAAAGGGGACTACGACTTACCCTAATGTTGTCATGCTTGGATGTTCCTAATGGTTTAGTGTGGTTTAGAAGCCTAAGTCTAAAAGAAAAGAGAAGAAGAGCAAGTTCTAACTTACTTCAAAGATTGAAGTTAAGTTAAGAACTCAAAGGGATGAAAGAAGTGAAATGTCAAAGAAGCATAATATGCTTATCACAATCACACAAGAGAAAGCATTAGAAGATGAGGGAAGAAGTTGTATGTGGGTGCACACCCACACACTTGACTTACCATTATCCCCTAAAAATGTTAGCAAAACAACTTACGAGTAAAGAAATAAGGAAAGAATAACAAGTAAGGATCAAACAAGTTAGGAACTAAGGAAGAAGGACCCTAAAGGTGTGAAGAAAATTCTACATAAAACAACATATCATGCTATCCAAATAAGAGAATAAAATGGAAGGAAACAATGAAAACAGCAACAATTACAGCTCATAAGTGCAATGCAACAGTAAAATCTATCATCATGTACCAAACAGCAATTAACAGCACATGTTCAGCCTACAAAATGGGTGTAAAAAGCAAATAGCAGCACATACAACAACATATATGTGTATAGACAGCAATGAAAAATCAGGGGCAACATGCACTCACAAATGATTCATTCATAAAAGAACAAACATGCTTTAAGCCTTGCAAATTGTTCAATCAAACATGATTACAATCACACCATAAATCATGGTAAACAATTCTTGAAATCACCATTGAATAATGCACATTGTAGGAGAATACACATTATTAAGCATGTGAACAAATTAAAACAAATGTGCACCTATTGAAATAGAAAGCAAATGAACATGCACATAACAATTCCAGCAACACATGCATCAATTAACAATTAACAAGCTCAATGTGTGTGCATTATGTGATCATTACATCAATTAATCAACAACACAAACATAAATATTCATTGATTAACAATCAAGAAACGCGTGTCGAAAAATCACGCTCATGCAATAGTGTGAAGTGAAACAGCTCAAGAATAGTCCACGAATCATCAACGTATAAATCATGAAGTTTAGACATGCAAGAGATCTTAAACAAGCAAGAAAATGCAAGAAAAACATAATCTGCTTCAGTGGTAATCGATTACTCACATAGGGTAATCGATTACTCTGTTGAAAATTGGCTAAAAACATGAAAATAAGGCAGAGTAATTGATTACCCTGTTAGAGTAATCGATTACCACTGAAACAGAGGCAGAAATTCAACTTTGAAAAGCACTTTTCAGTGGTAAATTACTTATCCAAACATCCAAATGATCATGTAAACAATCATGCACGAAAATTGAGTTCAATCACATGAATCAAACATCAATTAGATCCAACAATCATCAATGTTAAGAATCAAATTCAAGCGCCATGGATCCAAATCGAAAATCACCAAAGATCTACATCGAATAAGTTGCAAATAAGCTAAATCAAGTATAGATTTGAGGAAAACAAACCTACAAAGCGGAGATTTGCCTTGGTAATTGTTGCAAAGTGATCTTGGTGTAGAAAATTAAAGAAAACCAGAGATTCCTCGATTAGTAGCCGAAACGCGTCGAAACCGAGCAAAGTCGCGAAAAATCACCGAGATCGAACTTGCACCAAAATAAATGGTGTGAAACCCTTGGATTGAAGTAGAATAATCTGAACTTCCAGAAATATAACCAAAGAAAGCCAAATGATGGAGTTTGAGCTCAAGAATGAATCACTTTTCAATGTGAAAAGTGATTATCCTTCAAGAAATAAGAGCTTTTTGTGAGGGTTTGGAAGAGAGAATTGAGAGTGCAATGTGAGAAATTTGGTGAAAAATGGTGAATAATGGTTCATCCTCTAAAAATGAGTGAAGGATTTCTTATATAGACTTTAGGTTTGGAGTGTGGGAGGTTTGGAATTAGCTTTGGACTTAGCTTTGGGTTTGGAGCTAGGGTTGGAGTTAGTTAGACTCAACTCACCGAGTCAAGGTAGTTAACTCGGTTAGTTAGGATTAACTCGCTAATAATCCCAAGGTGAATTTAAACATCCAAAGGTGGAGATGCTTGGAAAACAAGGAATCACAATTGGTGTATGGGCATGTGACTTGGTCTGCAAGCAAGGCCTTGGTTCCTATGAATTTTCAGTGTGAAACCACCATGTTTGAGCCCTCCTACGATCTCCATAACTTGTTCAAATGAGAAAATGCCCAACATCAAAGTTAAAGAGGACATGGAGATGAACAACTTTGATGTTCAATAAATTTTCATTTGAAGCCTTCTTGATGGAGAAAACCAGCTTGGCATTTGGCACGCCAAGGGTTTGATGAAATTATGGCCTGGAGGCCTGGATCTGCCTTGCCATGACTTGAGATTTGCCTTGATTTTGTCAAACTTTGATTGATCATAACTCTCTCAATTTTGATCTAATAGAAGAGTTCTTAGTATGGATTTGAAGCTTGGAATGTGATCTTTAATTGGCTCAAGTTAGGCCTGAAGTTTGAAGGTTTTACCATTGAGAAAGAATGCCTTGAAGTAGAGTGCAAAATGGCTTAAACTTTCCATTTTTAGAAACCCTAAGTTTCTATTTTGGGCAGTTTTGTGATTTCTTGATTTTTCCATAAACCTCTTGACATTTCTTGATCAAATCTTGTCCAATGAACATATGTGACTTGAATTTCATGAATTTGATCTTAAAAAGTCAGGAGTTGACTTTTTCCTTTGTACAATTGACTTCTCCCCAATTTCTTGATTCTCAAGCAACTGACCAATTGAACCTCTTCTGAAATGAACCAATGATCAATCTTCCATCCTTAGATACTTGATATCATATAGAAAACATTGAGATCAAGTTTGAACTAAAATTTCATCAGGAGACTGCTTGAATCCAAAACCCTAATTTTGACTACTTTTGATAGGAGATGATGAACTGTCTATCTTCTTGATGAATTCCCATCTTCCAATGATTTGTGACATCAATTGAGATGATATATGATGTAAGAGACCCTTGAGGCTTGTTGGGAGACACTTGGCTCTTGTTCTCTTGCTTTGGATATTCAACACTCTGAAAACCACTGGTCACATGCCCAATGTTGAATGCAAAGATGAATGCTTTATTTTTCTATGACTTGAATGTAATGCAATGAAATGAAAGCACATGCTAAATGATATGAAAAATGAGAGGGAAAATTTTGGGGTATTACAACTAGATTGCAATGAACAGGGGTTGTTGAAAGGGTTGCATGGTAAGTGTCAGATTTGTGACGATAATCCCAACCAGTGTCGAAGGCTGAAGGGTTGCGTCCAGATTCTGATGAACCGTGGTGAAGTTCAATTCGCCAGATCTAAACCTGTTGAAGAAGTTGCTACTATTGAGCCGTTTACCATCGTGTATAGGAAGGTTTCTGTGGAATCCCCTAAACAGAAGAAGGTGCAACCCATCGTTGTTTGCCCGCCGAAGCCGTTTCCGTATCAAAATTCTAAGGAGGTACCTTGGAAATATGGGTCTACTGTGTTTTCTAGAGGTCAAGAGATAAGGTTCGCCGAATCCGAGATCGTGAATGTTACAGCCGATGGAGGTATGACTCGTAGTGGACGTGTGTTCGCTCCAAAAGTCACTATAAAGCCTGTTCAAGTTCCAACTGTTGTCCATCCCAAGGAAACATTTGCAACTGCAACCCATGCTGTTCAACAAGGGGCACCTTCCGCCGCAGTTCCGGTACCGACTATCCCGTCTGAGGATGTTTCAAAGAGCAAGGAGACCCTTGATGATCAAGAGTTCCTTAAGTTGATCAAGAAAAGTGACTTTAAAATCGTGGATCAGTTGGGTCAGACTCCCTCGAGGATCTCAATTTTATCCTTACTCATGAGTTCGCTCGCACACAGATCAACTTTGTTGAAAGTGTTGAACAACGCCCACGTTATCCAAGATATATCCGTCATCGAATTCGATGATGTAGTGGCCAACATAACTGCAAGTCGGTATTTGGGTTTCAATGAATCAGAATTGCCTCCTGAAGGAACTGCCCATAATAAAGCACTACACATATCTGTAACCTACACAGACATCCTGTTATCTCGTGTTCTAGTGGATACCGGTTCTTCTCTCAATGTGATGCCTAAGGGCACGTTGAGTCAATTACCAGTGGAGGGGATCGAGATGAGACCAAGTGCCTTAGTTGTCAGAGCCTTTGACGGTTCTCGAAGACAGGTCATTGGAGAAGTGGATTTACCCATCAATATTGGGCCGCATTTGTTTACCACTACCTTCCAAGTGATGGATATTAATCCAGCGTATAGTTGCTTACTGGGTCGTCCATGGATCCACGCGGCAGGGGCAGTTACCTCCACTTTGCATCAGAAGTTGAAATTCACGTTTGAGGATCAGCTTGTCATTGTTTGTGGTAAAGAGGATTTGATTGTAAGCGAGTTATCGTCTTTTCGATAAGTCGAGACCGAAGAAGGCATAACTGAGGTGCCATTGCAGTGTATCGAGTTCGAAAATGCCAGCTCTGCTTCAACTAGTCAAAGTAGATCACCACAATTGACTTTAGCATCTGCTAAGAGTGCTAAGGAGACTATCCAGAAAGGCACTTTGTCAGGCTGGGGGCACGTGATTGATGTGGTTGAGAAGCATAATTGTTTTGGATTGGGGTATCATCCTGGTCGTCAATTTGGTTCCTCTGGTCAGAAGCAGTACAACTTGATCAAGTTCCATAGCGCGGGTTTCCAGCAGGGTGACATCATGGTAGCTGCTGATGATGCTGGTCCCAGTAATCATATTTCAACCTTTGTGCGCAAATGTCCGCCGGGTTTCAAGCTCAACAATTAGACATCTACCGTGATTCCTGTGGTTTTCCCATATAACATGTAATGCATTTTGCTTTCTCGTTCCCTCGTCCTCGCCCGAGACGAGTGGATAGCTTGTAAAGGGCCTCGCGCTTTTGCAATATTATGTGATCAATAAATAAAAGTTTTTTGCCTTCAAAATCATGCTCTATTTTCTTTCTTTATTTTACTTTTTCACAAAAAACAAATGGAAAAAGTTTCGTTTCTTTTTCATTTTTTAAATGGCTCATTCTAAACATATTCATAAACATGCAGAACTAATAAAAGCATTGATAACAACATGGCAAACATCCATTCTAATTCTGAAATTCCAATTAACCAAGCCGAAGAAGATGGTGAGGAAGATTGTGAATTACCGGCTGAACTGGCAAGGCTCCTTAAGCACGAGCGTAGAGAGATTCAGCCACACAAAGAGCCAGTGGAAGTTGTTAATCTTGGTACTGATGAGGTCAGAAGAGAAGTCAAGGTTGGCGTATCCCTCGCAGAGCATGTACACTCCGAGTTGGTCAAGTTATTGAAAGAGTATGTTGATATCTTCACCTGGTCCTATCAAGATATGCCTGGGTTGGACACCAACATCGTTGAACATCACTTACCACTCAAGCCCGGATGTCCTCCTGTCAAGCAGAAACTCAGGAAGACTAGACCTGACATGGCACTCAAAATCCGAGAAGAGGTAAAGAAGCAGCTTGATGCTGGGTTCCTAGCCACTTCCGAATATCCTGAATGGATTGCCAACATTGTCCTGGTTCCCAAGAAGGACGACAAAGTCAGAATGTGTGTGGATTATCGAGATCTCAACAAGGTGAGTCCGAAGGATGACTTTCCTTTGCCTCATATTGATGTCTTGGTAGACAACACTGCGCAGTTCTCTGTCTTTTCCTTCATGGACGGTTTTTCAGGATATAATCAGATCAAGATGTCCCCAACTGATATGGAGAAGACTATATTTATCACGCCATGGGGTACATATTGCTTCAAAGTCATACCATTCGTTCTAAAGAATGCAGGGGCGACATACCAGCGTGCCATGACAACCCTCTTTCACGATATGATACATAAAGAGATTGAGGTTTACGTGGACGATATGATTGCCAAGTCCAGAACTGAAGATGATCACTTGGTTCATCTGAAGAAGCTGTTTGACAGACTCCGGAAGTTTAGACTGCGGTTGAATCCTGCGAAGTGCACCTTCGGAGTTCGATCTGGTAAACTGTTGGGCTTTATTGTAAGTCAGAAGGGCATTGAAGTTGATCCTGATAAGGTTCAGGCAATTCAGAACATGCTGCCTCCCAAAACAGAAAAAGAAGTCCTTGGCTTTCTGGGCAGACTCAATTACATTTCAAGATTCATTTCTCATTTGACGGCTACCTATGAACCAATGTTCAAATTGCTAAGGAAAAATCAATCGGTTGAATGGAATAATGATTGTCAGGAAGCATTTGACAAAATCAAACAATACTTGCAAGAACCACCGATCTTAGTACCACCGGTTCCTGGTAGGCCTTTAATCATGTATCTCACCGTTCTCGATGAATCAATGGGATGTGTATTGGGTCAACATGACTACACTGGCAGAAAAAACATGCAATATACTATCTGAGGAAGAAGTTCACTGATTGTGAGACCAGATACTCACTCCTGGAGAAAACTTGTTGTGCTCTGGTCTGGGATGCTCGACGCCTAAGACAATACATGATTTGTCATACTACTTTATTGATATCCAAGATGGATCCAATAAAGTACATATTTGAAAAGCCTGCTATCTCTGGAAGGATTGCTCGGTGGCAAATGCTGTTGACTGAGTATGATATCCAGCATGTTACCCAGAAAGCAATAAAAGGGAGCGTCTTGTCTGACTACCTTGCTCATCAACTTGTAGAGGGTTATCAACAAATGAAGTTTAACTTTCCCAATGAGGATGTTCTGTTTATCAGAGATTATGAGACTCCAGATCCTGACATAGGATCCGAACCAGGGGCGCGATGGATGCTCGTGTTTGACGGTGCCTCCAATTCTAAAGGTCGTGGAATCGGGGCTATCCTCATATCTCCAACGGGTTTTCACCTTCCCTTCACTGCTAGATTATGCTTTACATGCACCAACAATATGGCTGAATACGAAGCATGTATCTACGGCATTGAAACGGCAATTGACATGAGAATCAAGATTCTTGAGATCTATGGAGATTCTGCCTTGGTCATCGGTCAAGTCAGAGGGAACTTTGTGACTCGGGATTCCAAGCTGGTTCCGTACCAACTACACATAGCAAAGTTGATTCCTTACTTTGATGAGATCACTTTTCATCATATTCCCAGAGAGGAAAATCAATTAGCTGATGCTCTTGCAACTTTAGCATCCATGTTCAAGGTCAAGTGGAAGAATGAAGCTCCTCATATCCGCATTGATCACTTGAACGAACCAGCACACTGTTTAGCAATCGAGGATGAGTCTGATGACAAGCCTTGGTTCTACGACATCAAAAGATATCTGGAAAAACAGGAATATCCCGAGGGTATCACTATCACTGACAAGAAGGCTCTTAGACGGCTTTGCGCTAAATTCTTCTTAAGTGGTGGTATACTGTACAAGAGGAATTATGATTCCGTGTTGCTCAGATGCGAGGATAGACACGAAGCACACACGATCATAAGGTCCATACATGAGGGCTGTGAGGGTGTACATGTTAAAGGTCCCACTATGGCCAAGAAGATCCTTCGGGCTGAGTATTACTGGACAACAATGGAGGTAGATTGTTACAACTTTGCCAAAAGGTGTCACAAGTGCCAAATTTACGGAGACAAGATCCATGTGCCTCCAACTCCATTGAATATTTTGATTGCACCTTGGCCATTTTCCATGTGGGGTATAGATATGATTGGAATGATCGAGCCGAAGGCTTCCAACGGTCATCGATTCATTCTAGTTGCTATCGATTACTTTACCAAGTGGGTTGAATCTGCTTCTTAAGCAAACGTTACACGACAAGTGGTTGCCAGATTCATCAAGAAAGAGATAATCTGTCGTTATGGAATTCCTAGCAACATTATCATGGACAATGCAAGCAACCTGAATAACAACATGATGAAGGAGTTGTGTCAAGAATTTAAGATCGAGCACCACAACTCTTCACCATATCGGCCCAAGATGAATGGCGCCGGCGAAGCAGCAAACAAAAACATCAAGAAGATTGTCCAGAAAATGGTCAAGACTTACAAGGATTAGCATGAAATGATTCCCTTTGCACTGCATGGCTACAAAAATTTAGTTCGCAATTCTACTAGGGCAACTCCGTATTCGCTTGTGTATGGTATGGATGCTGTTCTACCCATTGAAGTCGAAATTCCTTCGCTCAGAGTCATCACGGAAGCAGGTCTTGATGAAGCTGAATGGGTTCAATCCATATACGACCTGCTGAATCTCATCGAAGAGAAGCGCCTTACAGCCGTTTGTCATGGTCAATTGTTTCAGAGACGCCTCAAACGAGCTTTTAACAAGAAAGTTCTTCCTCGAACATTCTGTGAAGGCGAACTCGTGCTCAAGAGATATTCACTTGTTAACTCGGACCCACGAGGGAAGTGGACTCCCAATTACGAAGGACCCTTTGTTGTCAAGAAGGCATTCTCAGGCGGAGCCCTGATCCTCACCATAATGAATGAGGAGGAGTTGCCATCGCCCGTGAACTCCGATACAGTAAAAAAAATATTATGCATGAAAAAAATGGATAAGAGTCTGCTAGATTGACATCCGCAAGGATAATCTAGACAAAAATGGACGTTCCGATGGACCAAAAAAAGAAATGTCCATGCAAAAGTTAGGGACAATGGAAAAAACAATAATAGCCCGCTAAGTTGAAAACCCGAAAGGGCGACTTAGGCAAAAATGGGCATCCCGGTGGAAGAAAAATAATGTGAAAACATGTTCAGGAAGAAATTAGGGATAAAGGCATTGACTGTGAACACTTGAGCCTCTTTTCCTTACGGCTAGACCTCAGATGGTAACAGAACATTCCAATCATCATCGACTGGTGCAAGACGTTGGAACCTAGACTTACTATGGATGGTGGCCAATGTTGTAATTAATGCAAAGCATGATTTACCTTTGCCATTTACATTTGTTTTTCAATTTTATTGCAAACTTCCTCATCAAGGATTTTGCATCCTTGTACACGCTTTATGTACAAAAATTTCACATTCAATAAAATGCATTTTTGTTATCCCAATTTGTTTTCATTCCAGTATTTTGTTTGCAAATTAAACAATTATTTGTGATCACATAATACTAAAAAAACGTTGAGAACAATAAAAAGCTAAATTCACTGAGAAAGCATTATGCATCGCATGTGTTACTGGTAACTCCTGTAGGATAATCGGTAATATCCCTTGGTAAGCCTAACGCCTGGCCGGCAATGGGATGATTCTATGAAGAAGTTGTTGTCTCCTCAGCAGTTCCTCAGCAGAGTCATCATTCTCCCCAGCAGGTTGCCAAGGTGTTCCCCAGCAAAGACGCTTTGTTCTCTTTTCCCTAGCAAGGACTGTACATCATCTCCATGATTAGGAACTATCTATCACCAGCAGCAGTGGTTTCTCCTCAGGTGAGTCAACATGATTTGGGAATCTCTTTTCCCCACGCAGAGCCAGTCATGGTGAAAGGTTTGACTTGGTTCTTTCATCCCCAACAGGGACAGCCATGGTGATTTAGAAACTTGAGATGTCCTCGGTTTCATTCCTCGGCAGGATCATCATCCTTTATGAACTGTCTTCTCCAGCAGCGATTGCCTTTATCTGCGGGCCCTCTCCCCGACCGAGGGTGTCGAAGTCGTTTGGCTACGATTTCTTCCTAATCACTTCACACTGTGCCTTATCCTACGCCTCTGCACTGCATAATATCAAGAAACATGTATTAACACATACATAGCATATGCACCGATCATACTCCCTTTCTTTTTTGCCTGACTTATGTCTCAGCATATTTTCTGCAAACTTTGCACTCATCTATTCAAACACTTTCAACTCTTCTTTTGTCTCCGTCGGCCAAATTCTCGAGCTACTCTTTTATTCAATCCCCTTTTACCTTGAATCATCGAAAAGCTGGCGCGATTCGTGCATTCAGGTCCAAGAGGATTAAATAGGGGCAGCTGTCGTAACCCGAAATTTGACCTCCCTCTTTTGCCTTTTGCATAAGCATGCGTATTCGCATCGCTGACATCGCATTAGCACTTTTCGCCGTGTGTTTCTGGTTGCAGGATATTCAGGTTTTCCAAGCCCGAATAATCATATCCTCACAAGGTCATCACATCATCAAAACAAGCACAAAATGACGATTTCCATGTCTATTCATCAATACAAGAAGTGGAAAACCACAACCAGGACTCTAGTATCATTTCCTGAGCAATTTGGGCAAAAATTGACTGAAGTAACCGATTAACGCATGGTGAGTAACCGGTTACTCAGTGCAATTTTGCAATTCCTGCTGCATTTTTGGGACAACATCCATGCACTCTCTTTGGTCTTTGGTCCTACTTGATTCTAGTGATGTGTGGAACATTCTAGACTTCTCTAGACATTTCAAGACTATTCAATACATTCCAAGTGCATTTATTCCAATGTTTCACTCTAATTTAAGTGCACCATGTTACTTAATTTACAAGTATGTGGACCTTTAGATATTGGAACTCGCATTGGGATTGTTACCGAGTTGGTTCTAACTAACCGAGTTAACCGCCTTGACTCGGTGAGTCAAGTCCAACTAACTCCTAGCCTAGTTCCAAACCCAAAGCTAATTCCAAACCAAATTCTAAACCATCTCACACTCCAAACCTAAAATCTATATAAACTCACCCTCACTCATTTTCAATGACCTTCAACCATTTGCTCCATTTCACTCTCAATTCTCCCACATTTCTCTCCAAACTTTTTGCAACTTCTTTATCTTCATCTCAATTCTCTTCCAAAACCTCACCAAAAGCTCTTAATTCTTGAAGGATAATCACTTTTTACATTGAAAGTGAGTATTTCTTGAGCTTAACCTCATCATTTGGAATTTCTTGGTTGGATTTCTGGAAGCACATCTAATTCTACTCCAATTCAAGAGTTCTACAACATTCAATTTGGTGCAAAGTTGATTTTGGTGCATTTTTGCGTTTTTGATCGGTTTCGATACGGTTCGTCTACAAGTTGAAGATTCCTCTGGTTTTCTTTGATTTTCTGCATCAAGAATCCTTTGCAACATTTACCAAGCCAAATCTCCGGCTTGTAGGTTGGTGGATCTAACTAATTTTACCATTTCACGCATTTTCGTATTGTTCGCAATGTAGTCGATAATTGTTGTGTGTGATTTGATTTTGCATTTTTTTGATCCATGATCCTATTGAGTTAGTTGATTCTATCACTGTTTATTTTTTGTTTTCAAGTTCAATTTTCGTGCACAATTTCAGTTCCTACCATGTGGTAGTTTGCATAAGTGATTATGTGTTGAAAACTACTTTTGAAAAGCTGTTTTTACTGTTTTTTTCACCATTGGTCAGTGGTAACCGGTTAACGTATGGTGGTTAACCGGTTAGTCAGTGCAATTTTCACCCAGAACGCTAATTTTCAAGCAAGTAACCGGTTAACGCATGGTGAGTAACCGGTTACCACTGAACAGAATGGCCATTTTCTTGAATTTTTAAGTGTGTTTGCCATGCTTTCTTCATTTTAACTTCCATTGATTATTATGCTTGATTTTATGGATGTTTTTAATGTCATTTCACTTCTGGTTGAAGCAAATTCATAAAATTTCGATGCACATTTTCGACTAATCATTTGTTTCATGTTCTTAGCATTGTATGAACATAGCAATTCTTGCACTATCTTTGTTCACATGATACATGATTTTGTGTGGCATTTTGATGATCATTTGGCACTGTTTTTCACCTTCCATTTCAGTTTGCATTAAGTTTATTCTTCATGGATAAACTTAATTTTGTATAATCAATAACTCACTCCTTTTTGCTTTAATGACTTTTCATCCTCTTTAGAAAGTTGTTAGCATGTTTCTCCCTTTGATTAATTGATCGAAACTTGATCGCGAATTTATGAGTCGAATGGGGGTTACTGCAAGTATATAGTTGTATCGCGTAGTTTTAAAATATTATCGATCCCACAGAGACTAGAAATCGAACGCACCGTTATCTATCTTTACTATGTTTATCTAAGGCTAATCAGAATTTGGGTTTTTTGTTCAAACGGGAAATTAAAGGGAAATTAAAATTTGGGAATACTAGTTATGAATAAGTTATCGGTATATAATTCGGTAACCTACATAGAATTAATTAAACCTAAGCCTATAGAGATTTATCACCTTATTCATATGTAGGAAAAACCGGTTTAAAAGCTCTCAACTCACACTCCCGTGGTTCTTGCTTCGGACTATACTTCTAAGTTAATACGTCTGCTCTCGCTAGCCCGTATGAGGTTAAAAATACTTTTTGAAAACTAATTAAACCTAATTAAATTTAAAGCGCTTCCACTGTTTTTAAAACTAATGCCCGATTTCAGCTATCCGGGTAAAGCCTCACACTCCCGTGGTCTCGACTTTAACCTATGTTACTTTTTTACTCTCATAATAAAAGTTGGGTTTTATATTAAGAAATCAAAGTCAGAAGAAGGATTGATTATTGATTTTAGCTTAGAGAAAATTTATTCATTTTTGTTACTTCATTACATACTGATAATATCGGTTTAGCTCGACATAATTAGGAAATTAAACGCAAAGGCAAGGAAATAAATAAACACAGACATAACTAATAAAGAAATAAACAATGCTTGAATTAAATAACGAAAACCTGGAATTCAGTAATAATAGCAACAGTAATCCCTCCACAAGCCGGTAGGTTCTTGCTTGAATGTAATAAATTGCAAAGGTTGAAGGTAATGAAACAAAGAACTAAAACTAAGCTGTAATAGTTTCTCAGTGTGAGAAACTATAACTTTTGTTCGGTAATGGTTAACAAGGAAATGGAAATGCAAAGTAAAAGAAATGAAATAAACTAAAGTTCTGAAAACAAATTGGCAGCAAGACGGTACACTTTGAAAGAAAAATTGGCCACCCTTTGTTCTTCGTAAATGCTTGTATTTATAGGCTCAGCTGAGGTAGCAGTTGGAGAGAATTCAGCCACTTACACTGACGGTTACTCCACTTGGACCTAGTAATCTTCGGAGGATATGGCATCGTGTGAAAATTGCTTTCTCTGAAAATTCGTAGACACGTTTCTGCTTCAGTGAGTGAATTTGAGCGCATGACGATCGTGATATAGTGTGACAGTCGTGATACATTTTGAGGCTACCACGGCCGTGGTATATCCATGACGATCGTGATATCAGCAAAAATGGATTTCTTCAATTTTTCTTCTCTTTTCTGCTCTTTTCTTGCACATTTTGGTTCTTTTCCACACTTAGCATACTTTGACTTGTGAAATGTGATTACCTACAAAAACACTTAAATAATCTCGAGAAAATCGGATATTAGATGAAAAACGGAATAAGAAACTAAGATAAATCGAAGTAAAAATATGATATAAATTCGTGTTATCAAAACTTTGTTTCGATTAATCGATCTTCCCTTTTCCTCTCTTTAGGCCTCCTTTAGAGCTTTCTCTCTCATTCCCCCCCGTGGAGTTGGAGTTTCGCGCTACGCCTTGCATCGGAGCACTGTACAAATTGATGTCGTTATGCTGTCCGTTTCTCTACGCAGGAGCACTGTACAACTTGGAACTGTTGTGTCGTCCAGTTCAACTTCCGCATTACACCCTGTGTGTGTTAGGGAAGGGATCAGAAGGGAGAATTCCTACTCTCATTATGACTACTTCAGGTAGGGGACGAATGACCCTGTGCTTGGCTTAGTCATCTCTATCTCCAGGCGGTAATGTGCTTTCTTTCCCCAGTCGAGTTGATCCTTGATCACCCTTCTCTCTTTGCGATCTCTTTTGATCCTCGATCACTCCTATCTCTTTCAATCTCTCCTTTTGATCAATCACCATCCTTCTTGGTTAAGATCATTATTCTTGCGCTAGCAATCTCTCTTTATTCCATTACTCATTTCTTCTTGTAATCAATCATTGCTTTTTGATTCCCCTGAAGAGTCTCAATTCTCTTTCTCTGGTCCAACACAGTTTTCCTGTCACGACCATTTTTTCCCCAGGAGTTCGCAACCTTCTCTTGGTTCTTCTCCTTTGTTTGGTTAATCACTGCCGATTAGTTATAACACCAATTTTGCTCGCTTCTTCAGTTAAACACAGTCCGTCTGTTAAAACACCGAGTTCCTCTTGGGTTAATCACCCTTTTCTTCAGTTAACCACAGTCCGCCTGTTAAAATACTAAAGCCCTTGTTGGAGTTAATCACCTTCGCTTGGTTAATCACTCATTTTTCTCGGTTAATCACAACTCTCCTGTTAAAACCGAATCCCTTGCAGTTGGCAACCTTTCTTGGTTCGAATACTTGCACCCTTGGGCTAGTAACCTCTTTTGGTTCAATACCCTTCTTCGTTGGTCAAGTACTGTTTGTTCAATCATTACCAACAATCCTTTTGGGTTACGACCTTTGATTGGTCCTACACCTGTGCTTCTGGTTAATCACAGTTTTCTCTGTTAAAACCAATGTTTCTCTATTCCCACAGAGTTGCAGTCTTTTCTTTCCTCGGTTAATCACTGTTTACCAGTTAATATACCGAGGCCCCTTCAGAGTCAAACACCTACTCTCGGTTCAGCACTCTCTATCTTGGTTTATCATAGTCTGTCTGTTGACACCAGCTTTTTTTCCCCGCCAGGGTCCTACTCTCTTTCTTCGGTTAACCACTGCCAGCCAGTTAATATACCGAGCTTTCTTTACTCTTACTTTCTTGGTTATGACACCATTTCTTTTGCATCCCCAGCGGATCTTTCTCTATCTATTATTCTCTTGATTTCGACCCCATTCTTCTCTATTCTTAGTACAGTTGCAATTTCTTTCCTTAGTACTCTTTTCTTGGTTTCGACACCATTTCTTTGGAATCCCCAGTGGAATTTCCTTCTTTCTTCTGCTCTTGGTTTCGACACCACTTTCCTTTCCTTTTCCTTTTCCGTCTTAGTTCCCCGAACTACGGAAGCTCTGATTCTGCATTCTTTCGAATGTATGATACGTAGGTAGGAGATCACAATGATCTCGGTGAGCACACTTCCACCTTTCTTCCATCTTCCTCCTTTCTTTCTATCTTCTTTGTCCCCTGGTTCCATGACCTACGACGCTCTGACTTCCTCATTACACTATGAGGGTACGTAGGTGAAATTCTGGTACAGATGTGTGATGTCTTGTGCAATGTCACAACATCGCAATCTGCTGAACAAGGCAATAATAGAAACAGTAAATGAACACAATCAATTGTTCTCCCAGTTCGGTTCAACCAACCTACATCTGGGGGCATACCAAGCCAGGAAGGAAGTCCACTATTAGTAGTATCAAATTACAGACTCAACAGACCAGTTGACAATCTACCTAATTTAATCACTACCCAATGACCCTTCTACCTAAGTCCTCCCTAGGTAAGAGACTCCATCTCACTTCCAATCATCTCGATGATGTCTAGCAGTCAACTACACCGTCACTGCATCAACAACTTGATTCCTTAAACTTTTCTATTACATAGACTTTGGAAGACACACTTCCATGACACCCCTTTGGAGTTGCTTCAAAGTTTCCTCCAAGAACAATACATCTCTTACCTACAGGCTTCGAGATAAACACGATGACCATCCCACAAACCGGGTGGTTCATCAACCAACACAGCCCTTATAATCTACATGATGGCTGGCTCACCAAAACTACGTTACAATGCTTCTATTTATAACCTATTTCCCAACTGGATTTGGGCCTTCAAATCATATCAAATCTTCTGTTCCAAATCTCCAACAGATTCTGCTATTAATTGGATCTTCAATCAAATCTTCAATTTAAATCTTCAATAATTAACTCTAAATATTCTCCATATCTTTATGCATTAAATTCAGCTCCACATAATATTTCCAGGATATTATGTATCTTTTAAATCTTCTCTTTAAATCAGCTACAAGATCTTCTCCACACAAATAGGAACAATCTTCTCCACACAAATAGGAACAATTCTCCATGTTTATTTGCACAAAAATAGTAACAAACTATTCTCCACAAGATATGCAGAATTAATTGTATCAGAATAAATCTTCTCCAATAAATTCGCATCCAATCTAACTAACAGATCTCCTCAAATCAAACTAATGCGTGCAGCCCTAAAAACATCACAACCTGATGTTTTAAGTTTCTGGTATAGTGATGTCAAGACATCGCATGTGACATCACTCTTCAGCACTTTAACTCTTCAACACCTTAACATTCTGCAATACAAAAACCACAACAGATGGTTTTCTGATGTTCTGTCGACTGATGTTATGACATCGGGTTTGACATCAGCACAAAACTGCAACCCTTAAACACCTAACATAACCAGAATGTTAACTAAACATAACAAGGCTGTTAAAAACTCATGTTGAAACATCAACCATGACATCAACATTGTTTTACCAAAATTCTAGCCAACTCCAAGAATTAACAATCTCCCCCTTTGGCTAATTTTGGCTAAAACAATTTCAGCCTACACCAGACCAACTTGGACCAACTTGCAGCAGAAAGGAACACTTTCACATCAGCATAGGGAAAACTCCCCCTCAAACCAAGAACCAGCTCACAGCTGTTCAAACACTCTCCCCCTCAACTGCTGCACCATCAGAAAAGGCTTCACAACCACACCTTCGCAACCACTAGGCTAACTCTCCCCCTTTTTAGCCATAATTGGACAAACTCTGAACATAGCAGCAAGCACAAAAAAATTCCAAAGGCAAACTCTGAATCATCCAACCAATATACTCAGAATAAAACCCAGACTCAGCAGCTACTACTTTCAATGATCAGCAGAGAAAATATCAACTCCCCCTATCTAGTGCTTCTTGACCAGTATACCATAACATTTGGAAACTCCAGACATAGTCTTCATTCATCCAGACAGGAATGCTTCACACAATCATCCACAAGTTCTGAAGCACACTCACAATGCCTTCCACTGAACTCTAAGTAAACTCCTCTTTCTTAAAAACACACCAAGACAAGTGTGACATCTCCCAGATACACACAAAGCTGTCCTTCAGACTCCTCCTTAGAAGCATGTGTACATATGATTCAAACAACTAGCTTCACATGGCTAGAACACCAACATGTCATCCAGCAACCTAATGTCATAACATGTTATCTGACATTATATCCAATCTTCACAATCTTGATCAGCACGCAATCTTCACAAAAACCTGCATCCTTGCAGTAAAAGACCATAGACAACAACCTTAACTCCCCCTGCCATGAACAACCCATGCTCCTTATGAAGATGAACACTTGACACCAGATAGAAGCACAATGAAATTGCCACATTCTCAACATTAAGAACTGCCACTTCTTGTGTTTGTTGAGCAAAATCTCATCATGATTATTTCCGATACATGATCTGTCAAGTCCAAAAAAAAACACTTGATTTGGAATTTCACATATTCCATAACAAATGTCTTTAGATCACTTGCAACACAAGATATGGACTGCCACCACCTTTTACTTGTATTAGAAGAAACCTCCTTATCTTCAGCCATTCTGATCAGATCACACCACTGACAACAACCTTCTGTCCTTATACCCACCTAAAGAAGTCTTCAACCTACTTAACCTCAAGATCAGAACCTGTCCATAATGACTAAACTGCTGCTTCTTCCAATTCCACAAGCCCAGTCCATCAGATAACTACCAAGCTCCCAACAAGGTCTTTGTTCACAAATAACCCGCAGATGATGCACACTTCTTATACAGTCAGCTGATAAGGTTCCCTCAGGGTGTCATCTTCAAACATCAAGCTACTCCATCATGGCCACAAACAACAATATCCAGACTTCTCACACAAGGCATGACAATTTGTATGACCTCTTCTTCTGCACACGTCTGACAACTTCTGATTCTTCCTTATGACACATTCACAAGTTACTTTGGACTTCTTCAGTCTTCTCTACATTCTCCATCCAAGGCAGACCTTCTACTTCATCATCCTCCCGTATGACTATGTAGACACTCCTTAGGCATAATGTAGGCACCAAGCTCGTGACCCAGAGCATAATCATCCTTCACAAAGGATATCCAAAATAATGTCCCAACATAAGTTAGAACGCCTGCCACACACCAAAACATCATCACCATGATTCTTGATATGCTCCACCAACTGGACTTACTCTAGCAAAGTAATCCAAAGAACTAGAGAGTAACCTCTCATCCACCTTCAAGAAGAATAATCTCCTTGAGTCTTCAACCCATCACCCTTCTGCCCAAGAGTAACTTGTTCCAAGACAAACCTCAATAATAACCAGCTGCCACTCTCTGATTATTTTGATTCCTCGACTCCACTTCTGAGATCAACCACATGCCACAGTTTGGTCACCTCATTCACGAATCCTCATATGAAACCAGTCAAATGCCACATTTTGACCTTTTTCACGTTTGTCAGAACTCTCACAAAGGTATCTACCAAGGAAACTTGATCTTCAAGTCACATGATCCACTTGCTCAAAAGCAAACCCACTTAGACTCCCTAAGCCATGGTCATGTACCATCTTCTCCTTCCTGCAGCTCCTACAAACTGCCATGAGAACGATCTTTTTAAAGCCCCCTATCATTCCTGTAGATCATCCTATCATTAGCTGATGTGCCACATCACCAGCTGAGACTCCTGATGTTGAGCAAGATGTCAGAACATCTAACTGTTGAATTCAGCTCAACCTTCTGCCACTCAGAAGAACCTCCTCCCTTTGCAGAAACAGATTTCCATGCTCTCATAGGCTTGATTCAATAAACAAGTTTGAGTAGACAACCTCCATCCTGCTTAGAAACTCCAAAGACTTCAAACCTACCACATCTGAATCTTCAGAAAATAAGTAGTCCAAGACTACCCCATAGCTATACCAAAGAATGCCACTTCCCTTAGTAGAGCTGTCAGTAGAAAGCCAGAGTTAACTGCCACTTATCCTAGACCTTCACAACCAGAGCAACCACCATGCTCTAAACCACTTAGATCAGAAATAAACTGATCCAAGCTGAAACCCACAAGACTATGATGTCTTCATATCTTTTAGCCTTAAACACATCAGCTTGTCAACATTCCTCAACACTCTGCCTCTTCTAATTCAAACTTATCCCAGATGATTTGGATAATGCTCCAAGCACACAGTCACCAATCAACCCCACCAGATGATACATTCTCACACCACAAAGAGAAATAACCAGCCACATAGAGAAAAATAAATTCTCAATACTTCTGTAGTCCTGCACTTGTACCTCAGACATATACATAGTCTCCCGTCAATGTATATTGTCATTAGTTAAAGACAGACAAAAACTCAACATTTGATCTGGTCTGAAACTTGAGGCCCTAGCTGATCCCTCTTCTGCTAATCCACATCACTGATCACTATCTTTCTTTGGCTGAAATGATGTGTCAACATCAGTTCTGACATCAGTCTTCATCACATTAAACACTTCTACAATGGATTTGGAGACTCCGACCATATTAATCCACACATATCTCATGTAAGGGACACATGAGAACATATCAACATCTGATCAACTTCCAAGATTAGACCAACAAAACTGCAGTAACTTGCATACCACACTCTTCCAAAATCTTCTTCTTATAAGCACAAGGTTCAGACCTTTGTCAACTTAAGAGTGATAACTACCATCCTTCTGCATCTAAAGCCATACCATAGACACTCTACTACTTCTAATCCTTTAAGCCTCAAAGCTGGAAGAGTTCACTCCATACGACTAATGCAGACACCAATTGACCCCAGGCTGATTTACACTGCTATTGAACACAAACTCTAGGATGCACTTTCCCTATAATATTATCCTCAGACTGTTTAGCACAAGCTTACTACCTTTTATATGAACAGCATCTCACAAATTGTTCAACTTCACAGCTTCAGTGATCCTTCAAAACAGCTACAGTCTAACAGGTCTTTGACTCAGTATTTACCTTTAAACTGCTGATGTGTAGAGCGATGTCGAGACATTAGGATTGACATATCAAGCTTAGCTTCTTTCTTGATGAAACTGATAACATGACCAAAAAGACCCTTCTGAATAGGTCACCACAACTCAGCTTAAGAGATACCTTATCAAGATCTTCACTCCCGCATGAAAGATTTGACAGTGATACTCTTTTGCCTTGGGCTCCACCCTCTTCTTTCTTCATCAAGCCTTAAAAACAATCCATTCACCTTCTGATCACTTCTTTCCCCAAAACAAAGGTATGAGATAATCCTCAAGAATCTTCGATCTCTCAAACCAACCAGTTGAAGTTGCCTAGCACCAACTACCACGTCAGAGACCAACCTGCTGAGGAGACCAACCCTTAATGTCTTTCCAAGATAATACCTTCCTAGAATCTCACCACCAGAGATACGAGAACCAACCAGGGTTACCTGCAGTGGAACATACAACGACTCCTCAACAACCTTCAGGTGCTGCTCAAAAATCCTTGCTTGTCACCAAGGGTCAACACTCTCACAATGGCAGCTCTGATAAATAGTCCATCCTTTACTTCAAGGGATCCTACACCCAACCGTATGAACTGGCCTAGTCCACAACTCAGCAACTATCTTCCTTGCTCACGAACCAGAAAGTATCTTCCCTAGATCTCATCCAGAAACAGACAGGATGCCTGCTTTGATACCAATTGAAATTCTGGTACAGATGTGTGATGTCTTGTGCAATGTCACAACATCGCAATCTGCTGAACAAGGCAATAATAGAAACAGTAAATGAACACAATCAATTGTTCTCCCAGTTCGGTTCAACCAACCTACATCTGGGGGCATACCAATCCAGGAAGGAAGTCCACTATTAGTAGTATCAAATTACAGACTCAACAGACCAGTTGACAATCTACCTAATTTAATCACTACCCAATGACCCTTCTACCTAAGTCCTCCCTAGGTAAGAGACTCCATCTCACTTCCAATCATCTCGATGATGTCTAGCAGTCAACTACACCGTCACTGCATCAACAACTTGATTTCTTAAACTTTTCTATTACATAGACTTTGGAAGACACACTTCCATGACACCCCTTTGGAGTTGCTTCAAAGCTTCCTCCAAGAACAATACATCTCTTACCTACAGGCTTCGAGATAAACACGATGACCATCCCACAAACCGGGTGGTTCATCAACCAACACAGCCCTTATAATCTACATGATGGCTGGCTCACCAAAACTAGGTTACAATGCTTCTATTTATAACCTATTTCCCAACTGGATTTGGGCCTTCAAATCATATCAAATCTTCTGTTCCAAATCTCCAACAGATTCTGCTATTAATTGGATCTTCAATCAAATCTTCAATTTAAATCTTCAATAATTAACTCTAAATATTCTCCATATCTTTATGCATTAAATTCAGCTCCACATAATATTTCCAGGATATTATGTATCTTTTAAATCTTCTCTTTAAATCAGCTGCAAGATCTTCTCCACACAAATAGGAACAATCTTCTCCACACAAATAGGAACAATCTTCTCCACACAAATAGGAACAATTCTCCATGTCTATTTGCACAAAAATAGTAACAAACTATTCTCCACAAGATATGCAGAATTAATTGTATCAGAATAAATCTTCTCCAATAAATTCGCATCCAATCTAACTAACAGATCTCCTCAAATCAAACTAATGCGTGCAGCCCTAAAAACATCACAACCTGATGTTTTAAGTTTCTGGTATAGTGATGTCAAGACATCGCATGTGACATCACTCTTCAGCACTTTAACTCTTCAACACCTTAACATTCTGCAATACAAAAACCACAACAGATGGTTTTCTGATGTTCTGTCAACTGATGTTATGACATCGGGTTTGACATCAGCACAAAACTGCAACCCTTAAACACCTAACATAACCAGAATGTTAACTAAACATAACAAGGCTGTTAAAAACTCATGTTGGAACATCAACCATGACATCAACATTGTTTTACCAAAATTCTAGCCAACTCCAAGAATTAACAGTAGGCACGAGAACTTCGTTCCTCCGCGAGCACCTTCTTTCTTTCCTTTCTTTTCCCCCTTTCCCTCTCTCTCTCTCTCTCTCTCTCCTTCTTTTAGCTAGAAGCCTTTATATAGATAACCCATCCAGGCCTAGAAGCTAGCGAAATGGTGTAATACCTCAAAATTTACCTTCTTTGTTTTCTCAATAAATTGGTCTATGCTTTACTCTTTTTGCATTCCATAGTAGGTCATAGATTGCATAGCATGGCATTCAGCATAGGGCATGGGATCAAGTGGTTTTCAAAGGTGTGGATCATCCAACGAAAGAGAATAAGGGCCAAGGGTTTCTCACAAGCCTCAGAGGAGTCTCAAGCCTCAAGGTGTTTTGAGGAGTTCATCACATCATCACAAGATCAAGCATGGCAAAAGATTGCAAGTGGATCTCTCCCTCCTAACCAGAGGGACCAATTAGGGTTTGTGAATCAAAAGGACTTCTTGGAGAGCTTTGTGTGTTCAAGCATGATGCTATGAGGTCTATATGCTCATAGGTATCCATAAGATGAGGGTTTGGTTGATAATTCATGGTGAAGAATGTTCAGTGGATCAGTTACTTGTGAACCAAGAAAAGTCAACTGTAAAGGAGAAAGTCAACTGTGGAATTTTCAGGTTCTTTTCATGGTTTTCAAGGTCTCACATCCTCATATGGTCTTAAATTGTCAAGATTCATACCGTTCATCAAGAATCAAGAGTTTGTGCAAAAGTTACTAAATTTGGAAAACGACCTATAATGAGAACTTTCCATTTTTGGCAATTTTTTCACCATATTCAACTTGAATTTTCATCATCAAGGAAGCTCCAAATGAATTTTCCTCCAACATTAAAGTTGAAGATCTTTCTCTCCCATTTCCAAAAAGTACTAGAACATCTCCATATCATTTGTGGAACTCTAGTTATGGCCAAAACAATGCAAGGCGCATTTTGAGGTTTTCCATATATCACTTTTTTCCACCTTTTGTATTTTGGCACAAATGGACTTGTAATTGGTTTTATTGGTTCATGTCTCATTACAACATCAAAATACAAGTCAAGAGGATCATTTTTGGCCTTTGAATCAATTCATTCCATGACTTATTTTTCACTTATTCAACATTGTACAAATTTGCAAATGGATCAAAAACTCACAAACCAAGCAAGTGCAAGGCCCAAGTTAATTTGAATTTTGATCAGTATGATGTGTGTGAGAGATTGATCACAAAAGGCATGAATATGCACGTGAGAATGAGTGGTTTGATCACTAATTGTAAAATTGCAAAATCACTCCAAACTCCTTAACAAAAGGTTTAATCACTTGCTAATCATAATCAGGGAACTAATCAAGAGTATATAAGCTTACTCATGCCTCCAAAATTAGGTCATGCATTCATTTTGGCTCAGAATCCATTTTTCACTCCTCACTTTCTCTTTTTCGATTCTCCCTCTCCACAAGGTTTTCTTGAGAAATTCTTTCATATTCTTGATCAGTGAAGAGAGTAGAGCAAGAATCAACCGTCATTTTTAGCTGAGAGCAAGGTTTTCACCAAGTTCAGTTCAAGAGGATCCAAGCTCAAAACTCAAGATCCAAACCATATTCAAGCTCTAATTGCATTTATTTTGCAATTAGAGGTTCCTAAGGCTAGATCTGCAGCTTATCTCTGGTTTTCTAGGAGTATTTTAAGCTCTTCAAGATCTCAGGTTGGTGAATTTTTCATGCTCTTAGAACTTGAATTTTAAGTGTGCATAATGATCTATGAGGTTCACTGAGCATGATGATGTGTTTTGTTTGAAATTTGGACGTGTGGATTGTGTGTATTTTGAGTTTGAAGTTTTGGATCTAAACTTTCCTTCCTTCTATTTGCATTGTATGTTGATTGTTTGTTGAAATGAGCATGATATTTGTGATCCTCATGATTTTCTGGTCAATTTTATATACTCATGAGCAATTTCTGGAGATTTTCACGTTGAAGCTCACCGGAGAAGGTGACCGGAGCTAGGGCTCCGACACCTGGTCTTGTTCAGTCCGGCGAAGAGGTTGGAGGAGGAAGACACAATCACGGCCGTTCGTGTGTTTGATCTAACGTTCCTTATGTTGCCACGCCATTTAAAAGTTGATTTTATTTTATGGTTTGTGTGTTCTTTACTCCATGATAGTTATCGTGAACCTTTAATCTGAGCCACATATTTTGTCTAATGTTTGATTTGATGATGTGTTTGTATGCGTTGATTAGATCTTGTGGTTGTGTGACTGCCAACACATTAAAAAATGCATGTGCTTGTCATGTGAGTTCGATTGTGTCCAGAATGATGTAGTGTGTGCGTGTGTACTCTTTTTGTTGTGTACTTTTAATCATGGCCATAGATCTTGATTACTGTGTGGTTTTGTTGACTTGATGTGGAACGTGGGATCCATCCAATGGCGTGTGTGAGTCAAGATTGGTTGACTGATTTCCATTTATTTGTTTGGCGCGTTGATGGACTTTTTGTGTTTGGGCTTGCTTTCCCCACCCCCTTGCTCTGATCCATTCCATGTTTCAACGTGTTTGGGCTACTGTTTGCACCCCCTGATTTCCTTTTCATTTTATTTTATTTTCTTTGCATTTGTTTTGCATTTTAATTTTTAAAATCATTTTTATGCATCAAAAAATCATAAAAAAAAAACCATGAAGCATGTTTAGCATTTTATAAAATTTTTCCAAATTTTATTTTCTTATTTTATTTTATTTTTGGTGTCCTAATTAATTGTTTAATTGATTTTATTTTTGAATTGTCTCACATGTGCATACTTTGCATTGTAGATTTTATTTCTCTTCATCTATAACACATTTTCAACTCATTCTTGTTGTATTTATTAGATGACATATTGAATTGCATAAAAATATTTTTGTTTCATTTTTAAAACTGTTTCATATTGCATTTTGGTCCCTCTCTTTTGCATATTGAATCATGGTGCTTACTGGATCTTTACTTAATTGTTTGAGTTACTTAACTTGTGAATTTTTGTGAGATATTTTAGCATGTGATTGTCTTCTGACTTAGATCATTGGAGTCTTAATTTCACAATTATTGAATGTCATTTGATGTATGTTTGATTATTTGTGCTTAAGTGACTTATGCATGATCATTTCTTGACATCTCTTTACACAAGTTGATTTACCATGCTTAATTGATTGGGTTCCTTTGTGATTCTTTGAATGAGATTTTGATATAATGTTTACCCCTGGTTGAGGTCCTTTGAGACTAAATTTTGCAATTTGTGGATCATGTTTGAATCATGTTTGAGTATGCTTAAGTGTTGGAACTTTGTCCTCTTTTTGTAGTTTACTTTGGTGCATGTTTTGAAGGTGTTGATTGATGTTTGAACTTGTATGACTTGAGTTTGGTTTTGATATGATATTGATGCATATGCTACTGCCTCTTGAGTTCTATACTTGGTTTTCATGTTACTTGAGCATAGTTGAATGCATTTGGTTTGAATTGTATGATGAATATCATTACCTTTCCTTTTGTGAACTTCTTTGGATCTTAATGCTTCATGTTTTGAATCACTTTTGCACACATGAATTGTTGATGATAATATGATCTTGGTTCTGACTTGTCTTCATCTTCATCTTGCCTTTCTCATTTCATTTTGATATGAAGCCCATGTATGCTTAATTGTGCATTTCATACAAGTATGCTTGCATTCTTTCATGTTTATCTTTGCATTCTTACTTGAATTGTTTTGCATTGATCTTTGAAATATGTTTGATGATTTGAGTTGGACATTTATGATATGAAGTGCTTGCTACCATCTATTGTATCTCATTTTCCTTCTTCTTCTTCTCTTTTCTTCCCTTTCACTCTTTCTCATCCCATGAATCTCAAGACTTGTTTCAGTCTTGGATTCTTTCCCTTTAGAGCTACCTAGTCCAACTTAATTTTTGATTAAGCTTGGAGTAGGATTAGCATTAGGTTTTAGGTAGTCCTTTCTCCTAAGCCTCACTAACCATAGGACATCCATGCATGATAACATTAGGACTCCTAGTTTCCCTTTAGAGTTTCCTTTGTGTCGTCTCTCTTCTCATCTCAAAACTTCTTCAAAACACGTAATAAAGGTTAACGTGTATTGCGCTTGAGCCTTCTATGTGGGAAGTGGGGAATGAGGGGCTTCCTCTCATTCTTCTAGGATACCTAGTGTACGTCCTGTTGGGGACGATGCGCGAAGTATTCGTTCCTGTGTTTAAGACTTTGGTTCAATGCAAGTTACAAATAACTGTAAAAAACACTTCTTGCTTAAAAAACTTCAAACAAACAATAACGTCTTTCCTTCGGGAATTCTTTTCTCATCTCACTCACTCCCAACGTACGAACGTGCTCCTACTCGTTCTCTTGCAAGACGGTAACACCTAAGTCTCCATACAGCGAGCTGCAACACCTGAGCTAGAACGTAAGCCGTTCCCTAAAAAACACAATCCACCCCTAGTGAGGGGAACTACGTCGCTCTGATTCTCATGCTCCCGATGAGATACGTAGGCAGTGGGGTAGGGCCCATGCAAGCACTTCTTTTATTTTCCCTACATTTGTTTCTTGTTCTTTCCTTTTCTTCTTCGTTTCTCCATCCTTCCCGTTCTCGTTTCCTCTCTGGTCTAGTAGCAGTGGAGCTCCAGATGACGACACCCTTTGATTGAAGCAGCAAGCGTGGATCCCATCGGGTACGATGGACGTGTGAGGGTGCTAATACCTTCCTCGCGCGTAATCGACTCCCGAACCCAGTTCTCTTGGTCGCAAGACCATGCTCTTTCCCTTCCTTCAGGTTTATGCAGTGTTTCCTTTCCCTCTCTTGGGATAAATACACATTGCTGGCGACTCTGTTTTTCGAGCCACTCTCGCGTTTGTACCGTTGGATGCGAATCTTTTGGGAGCGACAGCTGGCGACTCTGCTGGGGACTCTGGTTGACCTCTTGCTGGTCCATCCCCTTTAGCGAGTCAATCCTAGCGCTTGTCTGTTTCTTTTCATTGGGTGTTTTTGTGGTGCTTTGTTTTGTTGTATATTACTGTATTTACTATTTTATTTGCTTTGTTTTGTTGAATATGGATGAACTTTCATATTCATTAGTCTCCCCAAAGATGGGTGAGCATTCACTACATGATCTTAGACAAAGGATCAACCAAGGAATGACATGGTCTTCAACTTGTCTAAACCTCTCAAACATCCACAATGGATCAAGAGGACTCCCACATCAAGAATCAAGCACAAGGTTGCAACATTCCAAGTGGATCAAGCCTCAAGATCGCCAATGTCACCAAATTAGGGTTTTGGTCGACCAGGGCCTCCAGATGGAAATTTTCCTCTGGGCATGAGCCAATGCTTCAAATCATAACCCAAAATACTCTAAGGGACCTCATAAACCCAATCATCAAGTTAATTTAGCCTCATGGGATGCATTCATAAAAAAAATCAGGAATTAGGGTTTCTTGACCTAATTCACCCCTAAATTGCCTTTTGGGACAAAACATGAGCCAAGACATCAAGACATGATTTAAGGGACCCTAATACACTACATTGATCCATTTGCAACAACGGATTGATCCAAGAAGCTTGATTCACAAGTTTCAAGTTCATCAGAACCACAGTTAGGGTTTCGCAGGAAAAGTCAACTGTGCCTTTGACTTTTGACCAGGACATGCTCCCAAACCTTGGGACATGATTCAATACACCCTATAACACCTATGAAATTAATCCATCAAGTTTGATTTAGGTCAAGGACTTGATTTCATAGAGGATCGCACAGTTTGGAATTCATCTGATAAAAAGTCAACTGTGCCCAAAAGTCAAAGTTTGACTTTTTGATTTTTTGATCAATTATGGTTCCCTAACCCTAAAATGATGTTAATGTGTGATTGGGATCATCATTCATCAAGAAAAATGGGTGTAAAAAGCAAATAGCAGCACATACAACAACATATATGTGTATAGACAGCAATGAAAAATCAGGGGCATCATGCACTCACAAATGATTCATTCATAAAAGAACAAACATGCTTCAAGCCTTGCACATTGTTCAATCAAACATGATCACAATCACACCATAAATCATGGTAAATAATTCTTGAAATCACCATGGAATAATGCACATTGTAGGAGAATACACATTATTAAGCATGTGAACAAATTAAAACAAATGTGCACCTATTGAAATAGAAAGCAAATGAACATGCACATAACAATTCCAGCAACACAAGCATCAATTAACAATTAACAAGCTCAATGTGTGTGCATTATGTGATCATTACATCAATTAATCAACAATGCAAACGTAAACATTCATCGATTAACAATCAAGAACCGCGTGTCAAAAAATCATGCTCATGCAATAGTGTGAAGTGAAATAGCTCAAGAATAGTCCACAAATCATCAACGTATCAATCCATGAAGTTTAGACATGCAAGAGATCTCAAACAAGCAAGAAAATGCAAGAAAAACATAATCTGCTTCAGTGGTAATCGATTACTCACATAGGGTAATCGATTACTCTGTTGAAAATTGGCTAAAAACGTGAAAATAAGGCAGAGTAATCGATTACCTTGTTAGAGTAATCGATTACCACTGAAACAGAGGCAGAAATTCAACTTTGAAAAGCACTTTTCAGTGGTAAATTACTTATCCAAACATCCAAATGATCATGTAAACAATCATGCACGAAAATTGAGTTCAATCACATCAATCAAACATCAATTAGATCCAACAATCATCAATGTTAAGAATCAAATTCAAGCGCCATGGATCCAAATCGAAAATCACCAAAGATCTACATCGAATAAGTTGCAAATAAGCTAAATCAAGTATAGATTTGAGGAAAACCAACCTACAAAGCGGAGATTTGCCTTGGTAATTGTTGCAAAGTGATCTTGGTGCAGAAAATTAAAGAAAACCAGAGATTCCTCGATTAGTAGCCGAAACGCGTCGAAACCGAGCAAAGTCGCGAAAAATCACCGAGATCGAACTTGCACCAAAATAAATGGTGTGAAACCCTTGGATTGAAGTAGAATAATCTGAACTTCCAGAAATCTAACCAAAGAAAGCCAAATGATGGAGTTTGAGCTCAAGAATTAATCACTTTTCAATGTGAAAAGTGATTATCCTTCAAGAAATAAGAGCTTTTTGTGAGGGTTTGGAAGAGAGAATTGAGAGTGCAATGTGAGAAATTTGGTGAAAAATGGTGAATAATGGTTCATCCTCTAAAAATGAGTGAAGGATTTCTTATATAGACTTTAGGTTTGGAGTGTGGGAGGTTTGGAATTAGCTTTGGACTTAGCTTTGGGTTTGGAGCTAGGGTTGGAGTTAGTTAGACTCAACTCACCGAGTCAAGGTAGTTAACTCGGTTAGTTAGGATCAACTCGGTAATAATCCCAAGATGAATTTCAACATCCAAAGGTGGAGATGCTTGGAAAACAAGGAATCACAACTGGTGTATGGGCATGTGACTTGGTCTGCAAGCAAGGCCTTGGTGCCTATGAATTTTCAGTGTGAGACCACCATGTTTGAGCCCTCCTACGATCTCCATAACTTGTTCAAATGAGAAAATGCCCAACATCATAGTTAAAGAGGACATGGAGATGAATAACTTTGATGTTCAACAATTTTTCATTTGAAGCCTTCTTGATGGAGAAAACTAGCGTGATATTTGGCACGCCAAGTGTTTGATGAAATTATGGCCTAGAGGCCTGGATCTGCCTTGCCATGACTTGAGATTTGCCTTGATTTTGTCAAACTTTGATTGATCATAACTCTCTCAATTTTGATCCAATGAAAGAGTTCTTGGTATGGATTTGAAGCTTGGAATGTGATCTTTAATTGGATCAACTTAGGCCTGAAGTTTGAAGCTTTTACCATGGAGAAAGAATGCCTTGAAGTAGAGTGCAAAATGGCTTAAACTTTCCATTTTTAGAAACCCTAAGTTTCTATTTTTGGCAGTTTTGTGATTTCTTGATTTTTCCATGAACCTCTTGACATTTCTTGATCAAATATTGTCCAATGAACATATGTGACTTGAATTTCATGAATTTGACCTTAAAAAGTCAGGAGTTGACTTTTTCCTTTGCACAGTTGACTTCTCCCCAATTTCTTGATTCTCAAGCAACTGACCAATTGAACCTCTTCTGAAATGAACCAATGAGCAATCTTCCATCCTTAGATACTTGATATCATATAGAAAACATTGAGATCAAGTTTGAACTAAAATTTCATCAGGAGACTGCTTGAATCCAAAACCCTAATTTTGACTACTTTTGATAGGAGATGATGAACTGTCTATCTTCTTGATGAATTCCCATCTTCCAATGATTTGTGAGATCAATTGAGATGATATATGATGTAAGAGACCCTTGAGGCTTATTGGGAGACCCTTGGCTCTTTTTCTCTTGCTTTGGATATTCAACACTCTGAAAACCACTAGTTACATGCCCAATGTTGAATGCAAAGATGAATGCTTTATTTTTCTATGACTTGAATGTAATGCAATGAAATGAAAGCACATGCTAAATGATATGAAAAATGAGAGGGCAAATTTTGGGGTATTACAACTAGATTGCAATGAACAGGGGTTGTTGAAAGGGTTACATGGTAAGTGTCAGATTTGTGACGATAATCCCAACCAGGGTCGAAGGCTGAAAGGTTGCATCCAGATTTTGATGAACCATGGTGAAGTTCGATTCGCCAGATCTAAACCTATTGAGGAAGTTACTGCTATTGAGCCATTTACCATCGTCTATAGGAAGGTTCCTGTGGAATCCCCTAAACAGAAGAAGGTGCAACCTGTAGCACCCCAAAATTTGCCCTCTTGTTTCTAGTTAACTGGCTTATGTTTCTTTGCATTTCTTTCATTAGCATTTGTGCATAGCATTTGTTCTTAGCATGGGATCAAGGTACTTGGTTCATCTCAAAGGAGTCTCAAGCCTCAAGGTGGTTTGAGGAGTTCATCATATCTTCATAAGGTCAAGAATGACAAAGGATTTTAATTAGGGTTTTGGTTTCAAAAGGGCTTCTTGTTGAACTTTGTGGATTCAAGGATGCTCTCATGGGTTTCATATGCTCACAAGTGCTCATAGAGGAAGGCTTGGCTAGTGGTTCATTGTGGAAGATGTTTAGTGGATCAGTTATTTGTGAAGTAAGCAAAAGTCAACTGTAAGGAGGAAAGTCAACCATGGGTTTTCAAAGGTTCAAATCATGTTTCCCAAGTCCATGTACCTTTATTTGGTCAAGGAATGGCATGGATGGCATTATTCACCAAGAATCAAGAGTTTGTGTAAAAGTTACTATTTTTGGAAAATGACCTATAATGTGAATTTTCCATTTTTGTCAACTTTTCCAACCATCTTCAACTTGAATTTTCATCATCAAGGAAGCTTCAAATGAATTTTCCTCAAACATGAAAGTTGAATATCTTTCTCTCCCATTTCCAAAAAGTACTAGATTGTCTCCATATCATTTGTGGTTCTCAAGTTATGATCAAAAGAAGGCAAGGTGCTTTTTAAGGTTTTCTCATGGTTCCATTTTTCCACCTTTTGCATTTTGGTTCAAAATGACTTGTAATGACCTCTAATGCTTCATGTCACATTACAACATCCAAGTACACTCCATGAGGATCATTTTTTACCCTTGAACCAAGTGGATACGTGCCATGTTTCTCACTTATTTCACATAATGCAAATTGGCAAGATGGATTTAAACTCACAAACCAATCAACCACAAGGCCCAATTTCAATTCCATTGTGATCAGCAAGTGAAATTTGAGTGAATCATGCTGATTTCATGACCCATGCTAAGAGAAAGGTTTTCAGCAAGGGCATCTCAAGTTGGTTCACTTTCAAAATCCTAGATCCTGTCCATTTCAAGCCTCTATTATCATTTATTTTGCAAATAGACCTCAAAAGAGAAAGATCTGCAGCTTTTGGAAGGAGTTCTTGGTGTAATTCAAGCTCTGCAACTTTCAAGTAAGCTTACTTTTCACCATTATAGAACTTGATTTTATTGTGTGCATAATGATCTGTGGTGTGTACTGAGCATGCTGGTATATTTTGTTTTAGGTTTGGACGTGTAAATGTGTGTATTTTGAGTTGGAAAGTTTTGGATCTAAACTTCTTCTCTTCGATTTGGCCTGTGTGTTGACTATTTGATGAAATGAATATGATATATGGAATCCTTGTTGAATTCTGGTCAAGATAGTATGCTCATGTTTGATTTCTGGGAAATTTTGTGAAACTCCACCGTGGGAGTCACCGAGGAAGGTGACCGGAGCTAGGGCTCCGACACCTGATTTTGATTCAGATGGCTGAGGGTTTTTTTTGGAGAAGACGTAAAATCCACTGTCCATGCCTAGATCTAATGGTCCTTACTTTGCCACATCATTTAAATGAACACATCTGATTGGTTTTGTTTTTAATATGCATGTGTGCTAATCCACGTTTCTTATTGTGTTCATCATTTCCTGGCCTTTGATCTGGTGTAATATTGTGTTCTGTTGACTTGATTTGAGACGTTGGATCAATCAGATGGCTTGTGTGAGTCCTATTTGTTGACTGAGTTCTATGTGGGGGTGTGTTGACTTCGCTGATGGGTCTTTTGACCTGGGCTTGATATCCACACCTCCCCCTTGAGCCCAGTTTGGCTTTGAACGTGTTTGGGCTACTATCTGAACCCCCATGTTTATTTCTTTCTTGTTATTTCCTTAATTGTTGCATTTCCATTTTTAATTTTTAAAATTAGTTAAATGCATCCAAAAACCCCAAAAAAATTCATGAAGCATGTTTAGGTTTTTATAAAATATTGTCAAATTTTATTTTTTCATTTTTATGCTATTTTGTGCATTTGAATTAATTGTTTAATTAATTTCTTTTTGGATTGTTTCATATATGCACACCCTGCCTTGTTGATTTTTGTTCTCATCATCTATACATGATTTGCATCTCATTCTTTTTGCATTTTTCAGAGGACATCTTGAGGTCCTTAAAAAAAAATTTCTCATATTTTTAAAATCATTTCATATTGCATTTTAGTCCCTCACTTTTGCATATTGATGCCATGTTTCTTATGTGATCTTTGCTCATTTATTTGAGGTGCTTAACTTGTGAATTTTTGTGAGATCTTTTGACATGTGATTGGCTTCTGACTTAGGTCATTTGAGTTTTAATCTCACAATTTTTTAGTGTCATTTGATATATGTTTGTTTATTTTTGCTTAAATGACTTATGCATGACTGTATCTTGACACCTCTTTACACAAGGTGACTTGCCATGCCTATTTGCTTGAGTTTCTTCTTAATTCTTTGTATGTGCATTTGATATGATGTTTACCCCTGGTTGAGGTCCCTTGTGAGCAAGTTTTTCCATTTATGGATCATGTTTGAATCATGTTTGAGTATCTTAAGTGTTGGAACTTTGTCCTCGTTTTGTAGCTTTCTTTGGTGCATAATGTTTCATGCTTTGATTTCCTTTTGCACATGTGAATTGTAGATGATGATATGATTTTGGTTCTGACTTGCACTCATCTTCATATATCTTTCTCATTTCATTTTGATATGAAGTCCATGTATGCTTAATTGTGCATTCCATACAAGTATGCTTGCCTTTTTTCATGTTTATCTTTGCATGCTTACTTGAATTGTTTTGCATTGATCTTTGAAACATTTTTGATGATTTGAGTTGGACATTTATGATGTGATGTGCTTGCTGCCATTTATTGTATTTCATCTTCTCCTTCTCTTTCTCATTCTTCTCTTTCACTCTCTTCCTCTCATGAATCTCAAGACTTGTTTAAGTCTTAGATTCTCTCCCTTTAGAGCTACCTAGTCCAACTTAATTTTTGATTAAGCTTGGAGTAGGATTAGCATTAGGTTTTAGGTAGTCGTCTCTCCTAAGCCTCACTAACCATAGGTTACCCATGCATGATAACATTAGGACTCTTAGTTTCCCTTTAGAGTTTCCTTTGGGTCTTCTCTCTTCTCATCTCAAAACTTCTTGAAAACACTTAATAAAGATAAAGTGTATTGCGCACGAGCCTTAAGCGTGGGGAATGAGAAATGAGGGGCTTCCTCTCATCTTTCTAGAGTGCTTAGCGGGAGTCCTGTCTTGGGACGATTCGTTAAGTATTCGTCCCTGTGCCCTAGACTTTGGTGCAATGCAAGTTATGAACTAACTTAAGAAAACACTTCTGTCTAAAAAACAATAAACAAATTCAAATCTTTTTGTCCTTCGGGATTGTTGGGTTTCAAACTTCATTTTCAGAAAAGAGCTCGTCGCTCACGTAAAAAACACTTACCCATTCATGGTCGTACCCACGAACTACATTAGGTCTGATTCCTCTCTCTCGTCCGATTGAGGATATGTAGGCACAAGACAGCGATTGTCTTGGCGAGCAACCTTCCCCCACAGTTCCCGTCCGAACTACGTTGACTTTGACTTTCCCATTGCACTGAGGGAGTACGTAGGCCTAGGGCATCGAATATGTCCTACCGAGTCCGTCTTAGTCACCCCCATCCCCATTTTCTTTTGTTCAGCCATAGATAGTAGGACAGCTCACCCTCCGTTTAGACAACAAGCGTGGATCCCATCGAGTATGATGGATGCGTGGGATGCTAACAGCTTCCCCTCGCATAATCGACTTATTCGTTCCCAGACCCGACCTTGACGTTGATTCACAAGCTGATTAGTATGGCTGGTCCCGAAGTTCGTACAGAGTTTGGTGGAGAGTATGGGAGACTTATGAAGTTTGTCTACTGTATCTCCAAGTATAAGAAGGATGCCATTCATACACTTCTTCAGTTCTATGACCCGTCTTTGCGTTGCTTCACTTTCCCATACTATATCTTGGCTCCAACGTTGGAGGAGTTCTCATTTATTTTGGGAATCCCCATCAGGCATGACATAGTATTCTTTTCTGAAGAACGTCCCGGGATAAAAGAAATGGCATTGCTCTTCATATTGGTGAATCCGCTCTGAGCAGTAATATTGTGGAGAAACAAGGAGCTAAAGGTTTCTTATTGAAGTTCTTGTTTGATCAAGCTTGTATACATGTTAAGAAAAGGAATTAGACTGCTTTCCAGGCTATTCTGGCTATGTGCATCTATGGGATTGTCCTGTTTCCCAATGTTCCTGATCTGGTGGATATGCATGCTGTCAGAATCTTTATTTCAAAGAATCCTATACCTACCTTGCTAGGTGATGTGTATCACTCAGTCCACTACAAGAATGAAAATAGGCGTGGAAGAACTGTGAGTTGCTGTGCACCACTCTTATCTACTTGGTTTCTGAGTCATCTCCCCGAAGCTGGCGCTTTCGTTGATACGAGGGATTCTCTGAAGTGGTCAAAGAGGTTAATGGGCTTGACTGCTGACAACATTGTTTGGTTCAACCATGACTTTCTAGGGATGGAGATTATTTGCAAGTGCGGAGAATTCCCTAATGTACCCTTAATAGGGAGAAGAGGTAGAATTAATTATAATCCTTCCCTTGTTATCAGGCAGTTTGGTTATCCTTTGAGAGGTCCACCTGAAGAGCGAGATATCAGAGAGTCCTTATTCTTCAATGGTACTGGGGATCAAGAGATGGTAAGGAAGATTGTGAATGCTTGGAAGCAGGTGATCAAGAAGGGAAAAACTTCATTCGAGAAATGTAATAATCAGGCGTTTCCTTCCTACGAGGAGCGGATTAAGAAAAGAGCAGAAGAGGAGCTTCTTCCTTTCCCGGTGGAACCACCTTTGTATCCTTTGATGATCGAGGCTCCCACGACTATTGATATAGAGAAGTATGATAAGTTATGGGCTGAGAAGGAGAAACTCCGAGAGGAGAATCATGAGCTGGGCAGAGAGGTTGGTCAGTTGAAGCACGAAAAAGGCGAAGCTATCCATGTTGCCAGGTTGAAATCAGAACTTTTGGCTATGAAGGAGAAAGAATTGTCTAAAGAAGCCACAACCAGAGAGAAAGTGGCTCAAGCGTTGAAAAGTGTTCTCAAGGTCCTTTCGTCCAAAAATAAAGAGTTGTCTTATGCTATGTCAAGAATTCACAGGTTCCGTGACCGTCGGAATACAGCAATTACTGCCAACTGGTTGAAAGAGGACAAGTATCTGGAGCAGATTGAAGGTTTGAAGACAAAAGCTTCGGAAAAAGGATAAAGAGGTTTTATCAGGGATCTTTGAGAGGAGAGCAATTGAGGAAAAGCTCAAGGAAACCATGGAAGATATGGAACAGCTGAAGATCCAAGCCGAAGTGAAAAGAGCCAGAAGCGAAGGTCCAAGTTCAGGTGGAGCTTCTGGAGAAGATGATTGGGAATTCCATAGTCGTTATTTAACAGGGATCTTGGACAGGAGGGATCTTTTGATTCAGGAGTTAATTCAGAGACCAGAGCATCCTAATACCAAGAAGCTTCTCAAGGAAGTGCAGAATTGGTGCAAAAAGAATGACGAATGGGGAATTCTAGCACGGCTGAGTCTTGATGATATGCCTTATTTTCCTTGCTGCTGTTTTCTTTGTATTTTCGGGATCACCACCAGGCTTGTTGGTTGGGGTCTTTGTTTATGCTTATTCAGACTTGTGTTGTAACAGATGCTTATTCTCTTTATATGATCAGGAATTCAGTTCTCTTCTGTTGTTAAAACTGGAATCAAGGGATAGATCGCCTTGATAATGTTCATACATGTTTGCATTTGCATTTGCATAATCATCTCATTTTGCATAGCAGGTTTATCTCTGGTCTTCTTATGTTCTCCTTTCTTCAGACAGGATTGCCGACCAACGTATTCATCGGTATTCTACTCAGCCTGTGATAACCCGAGGATAGCCATGGAACAACTCCGTGCAAAGGTGACTGAGATGAAGATTCAGATGAGGCAATTTGGGGAAGATACGCTTGTCATGTCCCAAGAACAGAAGTTGCTAAGAAAGGAAGTCAATCAGATGAGGACTCAGATGGGCCTGGTCATGGAAATCTTGGATAGGGTGTTAAAGAAGGAAAACGATCATGTGCTCGCTTCCATAACAGAAATCCTTACTCCTCTCATCTCTTTGGGGCCTTTTCTAGATCATGGAGTGTCTCGTGAATCCCCTCCACAATCTGAAGTTTCTGAGCTTTCTCCTCGGAAATCACTCCCTGCTCCCCAAAAGGTCCTAGGCTAGAGAGGCCTAGGAAGAAGTTTGATCCTTCTCCGATGCTGTATGGGAAATTACTTCCTTATCTGCTTGAGCTCAAACTAGTCGAGCGTGTCACTCTAGGACCAACTACGATAGGGTTTTCTTTGGGTTCCAATATGAATGCTAGGTGTGACTTCCATTCTAGGGAACCTGGTCACAATGTTGAGAATTGTACAAGGTTCAAGCATAAGGTCCAAGAACTCATTGATTCAGGGGCAATCAAGTTCTCATCAGAAGTGGAGACTCCTCCCCTCTTTGCAGGATCCACCTCATGTCATGGACTTTCTCCACAACCTTTTGCTGCAGAACCTCTACATCAGCAACCTTTGTTTGTGCCTCAACCAAATATGGAAAGGAAAGTGCAAGCGCAGGTGAGGCACCCAAATCAGCATCGACAGCAGAATTATCAACAGCAGGGGCAACCGAGACCAAGAAGGCCCAAGAGGATATTTGATCCTATTCCTATCCCTTATAGTCAGTTGTTTGCTCGTCTGCTCAAGAACTCTCTGATTCAAACGAGGAGTACCACGCCGGTACCGTACCCTATTCCTCCGGATTATGACATGAATGCTAGGTGCGAGTTCCACTCGGGAACGTTTGGGCATACAATTGATAATTGTAATGTATTCCAGCACAAGGTGCAAGACTTGATCGACTCAAAGGTCATCACGCCAGATGGTACCCCTTTGGATTGAAGCTTCTTTATCAGAGTGAGCACTCGAGGCTGCGAAGACATCATCAGAAGCAATAAGTCCAGACGGAGTCAAGTCTCCTCAACAATGGCAATCATCAGCTTCCTTTACTGCATTTTCCTATGTAGCTTTCCTTTGTTTGTTTAAACATTGTCTGCATGTAAAAACTTGTTTGTGTTTGAATGTTGATTTTAATGCAATGATGTGTGGTTCCTGAAGTATCTTACTTTTATGCACTCATGTCATGTTTATATGCACTGCATTACCAACCTTTCTTGTCTAAAACTCTTGAGGGAGGATGACGAAATAAGAACACATATTTCTAATGGTACAGTTTTGGATAAAACCCTGTTAAGGATGTAGAGGCATTGTTTCCAATTCATAAACACTGGAGAGATAAGGAGATAGACCTTTGTCAACCCCTTTGAGCCTAGTAGTAGAAGTTCTTTCTGAAAACGAAAAACCCTCAATTTTAACCCAGGGGCAGGGTAGGCGTCAGTTAGTTTAACCAAGTGTTCATCTTTCAGAAGGAGTGTACATCTAAGGATCCATTACTTTCCATTCCACTATCAAGAGGTTAAGAGGTGTAGAACCACAATGGTTACTCCTCACCAACCGAAGAGTGAAACAGTCACAACCCTTTCAAACAAGTCAGGCAAAACGGTGTCACACGACTTGTTCAAAAAAAAAAGAGAAAAAAGAGAAAAAGAAAAAGCCTGCTAAGTCGAAAAACTTGAAAGCAAGTGACTTAGGCAAAAGTTAAGGCATCCCGCTGGACTTCAAAATTGAAAACTCAAAAGAGTCAGTCCAGACAAAAATTAGGGAACAAAAAGCAAAACAATGAGAAAGCGAAAAGCCAAAAGGATTACAAAGAAAATCCTCGATAAGAACAAAGTCGTGTGACTATAGACACAAAAGACAAAAAAGGACGTCTATTAGTCCAAAACCTCGTCAGGTGTCGAATCACCAGTTGCATGGATTCCCTAGAAATCGGGAAACCTTTTGAGAGACGAGTGTTTGTGTCAAATTAGCTGAACATAGGACTGGAGAATATCATAAAGAGTGGGTGGGTACCAATAAACTTTGAGCCATAAATCCTTTTTTCTCAAACCACGAACCAGGCCACGCTACAACCCTTAAAAGTCCTAATTGAAACAGGGTTTAGTCTGAAGGCGTACTTCAACGAGATAACGTTCCTGACTCCCATGAGTTGTGCTAATAAGATTTTTGTTGGTGTTGCATGTGCGTATTGCTTTCCTTTCAAAAATAAGTGTCGTAACTCGGTTGTGTGACATATTTTCAATAAGGACTTCAAGATTAACATATGTGTTGCATTTGAATAATCATTCTCAGAATAAATATTTTCTGCTTGCATACATTTGTTTGACATCAAAGAAGCTTACACGATGAACATCAGTCGAGAAGCTTAAACTGGCCAAGTTGAGGTGCCTGAGACTCCAGAGGACATGTTGCTGAAAGATTATATGGGAAAAAGGCGTTCCCAGCCATTTGTGTTGAGATGTAACCAATCTGGGACAATCACACCGGGAAATCTCTTCAAAATGTAGCCAAACTGGGGCATTCAAGTTGAGAAGGTCTTTTCAGAGTACAATCAACCATGGGGCATTCAAGTTGAGAAAATTTCTTTGAACTGGGGCAATTATGTCGAGATCCGATAAATCTCTCCACAAGCGTGTAAACTGGGGCAATCACGTCGAGATTCGGTAAATCTCTTGAAGACTAGTCGGTCAGAGACAAATGTACTGCAAGGCTTGTACTGGGGCAGGTCACTTCAAGGGCGCGAGAAGTTTTTCCCTTCAGAACACAGTCAATCAATAGCACCTCTGCAAGGTTCAGAATACTGTGGCAGAACATTTCAGGTCATTACGAACCCTCTCGAGGCGGTTTACTTCATGAATCATGAAGTATGGGACAGTTATGTCCAGACCGGATACATCTCTAAGAGTTTGAAAACCCTGGGGCATTGTTGAACGCCAGGTTTCCTATAAAATCCTCTTAAGATGAATGCTTCAAGTAGACCCTGTGGTCTGGGGCAAGGTGGAGAGTTAAAGGAACTGTGTTTCGCTCTTGACAATCAATATGCAGAAACTTGAAGCACTGAGTTATTCCCAGTGTGGGACTTTTGGTGTCTTTTCCCTCCAGCAAAGAGCCAGAGGGTATCTTTTTCCAGCAAGGTGTGGGAATTTTTATTCTTCCTCAAGCAGAGAATTGTCCTACATTCGAAAAGAGCTTTTATGAAGGTTTCTTATCTCTAGCAGTACAGATGGAATCCCCACTCTCAGCGGGGTAAGACGATAGAATATCGTCAAGAAGATGATGAGGAGTCAGAGTGTTCTCTTCCTCAACGGTCAGATCTAGTCATCTCAAGTAATTCAAAGTCCAATCTTCATTGGTACCTCCCTAGTAGAGTTGCTCTCCCCAACTTTGAAGTCTGATCGTCCTCAGTAGTCTGCTGCTCTCCCCAGTCGGAGTGATCGTCTTCCTCAACAGAGTATAAAGAAGTAATTCCCCAAGCGAAGTCGTTGAGGATCGTCCCCCTCAGCAGGATACAAGAGGTTTACCCCTAGCCAGAGTTGTGATTTGGCTCATCTTTACTCAGTAGGTAGCCAGAACTATCATTTCTACAGCCTCTTCTGCAAGAGATTGATGGAGCATCTTCTTTGATCAAAGATGGTGTTTCCCCACAGAGTATGGGGCAGTCGTTTTTTCCTCAGCTAGTCAAGAAACATGTGTTTACCCCCTAGCAGAGTGGATGTTGACAACTACTATTTTCCAAGCAGATGTGTCGATGAGGATCGTCCCCCTCAGTAGGATATAAGAGGATCATCCCCCTCAGCAGGATATAAGAGGATCGTCCCCCTCAGCAGGAGTACAGAGGATTGTATACCTAGCCGAAGTTGTGTTTGGATTATTATTCCCCAGCAAGCATTCAGAAGTTGATTGCTCTAAGGTGGATGTTGTTGTATCTCCGGCAGGAGATTCATGGACAAAGATGTTATTATCCCCCACAGAGTCCTGGGGTCTACTTTCCTCAGTTGGTTAGAAAGTATAGTCTCACCGACAACGGTTTGATCTAATCCCCAGCAGGGTGAGGGTAAAGTTATTTCCCTAGTAGCAGATTAAGCTCACCGACATCCCCAAGCAGAGTCTGGTGGTGATTGGTATCCCCAGCAGGCCTTAAGTCCAATTGTTTTTGGCAGGCGTCAAATCCAAGTTCTGAAGATTTGGTGATCCCCGGCGGAGGAGTTTCCATCTACAGTATTCATTTCTGTCCCTAACAGAGTGGGTATTCTCTCGGAGTTTCGTCCATCTTCAGCAGAATTGGTGATTGTGATCTTCCCCAGCAGGGTGAAGTTTTCCTCAACATGTTTTCTTTGGTTTGATGACAATATAGTTTGTTGTCCTCGGTGGAGCTGCTTCTGTTCTCAGCGTTTATTTCACTGGGACAGTCTTTTGCATTGCATAAGCATTGTTTACATGGCATCCTCCTAAACGCGTAGCATTTCCACTTTGTGTGGAGCATTACGGCAAAATTCAAACATATGCATCCGAAGCATAGGCCAGGTTTGAGTTTTCCTTCGGCAGGAAAGCCGGATTTTAGGAGATATCATTCGACTTTACTTTACAAGTGTTGGGTTTAGTCATTCAAAGCAACATTTGACAGTCCCACGACAGAGTGTTTTGCCAGGATTGTGAACCCATGATCTCTTTTCACCCCTTTCGTCCAGGTGGTCTTTTGATTCATCCCTTCAAGGTTTTTACCTTGACACTCGTCCGCGTTTCCTTCGGCACCCGTCCGTGTTTGAACCTTTTTGTTTCAATACCCGTCCGTATTGACCTTTTGATGACACTCGTCCGTGTTTCCTTCTGTACCCGTCTGTGTTTTTATGTCTTTTACTCAATACTATTTTTTAGACACCCGTCCGTGTTGCCTTCCATTCCCCAGCGAGATTAATCCCCGATAAATGTCGCTTTACAACCTTTTCGATACCTGTCCGTATTGAACCTCTTTACACCCGTCCGTGTATCTTTTTGATACCCGTTCGTATTGAACCTTTTTACACCCGTCCGTGTATCTTTTCGATACCCGTCCGTATTGAACCCTTTTACACCCGTCCGTGTACCTTTTCGATACCCGTCCGTATTGAAACCTTTTTACACCCGTCCGTGTACCTTTTCGATACCCGTCCGTATTGAAAACTCTTTACACCCGTCCGTGTACCTTTTCAGTACCCATCCGTATTGAAACTCTTTACACCCGTCCGTGTACCTTTTCAGTACCCGTCTGTATTGAAACTCTTTACACCCGTCCGTGTACCTTTTCGATACCCGTCCGTATTGAATCTTCTTTACACCCGTCCGTGTACCTTTTCGATACCCGTCCGTATTGAATATCTTTGATTCCTTGACACCCGTCCGTGTTTATCCCCAGCATAGATAACACTCGTCCGTGTTGTGACAGTGCAGCATTTATTGTTTGTTCCCCAGTGGAGTTGTCCCTCCTTTGGGGATTGCAAATTTCAGGTTTCTTTTTGTATTCAATCACCTTCTACCTTGAATGTCTGAAAGTCGTTGCAATCACCCTTTCAGGTCCAAGTTGATTGAATAGGGGCAGCTGTAGCACCCCAAAATTTGCCCTCTTGTTTCTAGTTAACTGGCTTATGTTTCTTTGCATTTCTTTCATTAGCATTTGTGCATAGCATTGGTTCTTAGCCTGGGATCAAGGTACTTGGTTCATCTCAAAGGAGTCTCAAGCCTCAAGGTGGTTTGAGGAGTTCATCATATCTTCATAAGGTCAAGAATGGCAAAGGATTTTAATTAGGGTTTTGGTTTCAAAAGGGTTTCTTGTTGAACTTTGTGGATTCAAGCATGCTCTCATGGGGTTCATATGCTCACAAGTGCTCATAGTGGAAGGCTTGGCTAGTGGTTCATTGTGGAAGATGTTCAGTGGATCAGTTACTTGTGAAGTAAGCAAAAGTCAACTGTAAGGAGGTAAGTCAACCATGGGTTTTCAAAGGTTCAAATCATGTTTCCCAAGTCCATGTACCTTTATTTGGTCAAGGAATGGCATGGATGGCATTATTCACCAAGAATCAAGAGTTTGCGCAAAAGTTACTATTTTTGGAAAATGACCTATAATGTGAAATGTCCATTTTTGGCAACTTTTCTAACCATCTTCAACTTGACTTTTCATCATCAAGGAAGCTTCAAATGAATTTTCCTCAAACATGAAAGTTGAAGATCTTTCTCTCCCATTTCCAAAAAGTACTAGATTGTCTCCATATCATTTGTGGTTCTCAAGTTATGATCAAAAGAAAGCAAGGTGCTTTTTAAGGTTTTCTCATGGTTCCATTTTTCCACCTTTTGCATTTTGGTTCAAAATGACTTGTAATGACCTCTAATGCTTCAAGTCACATTACAACATCCAAGTACACTCCATGAGGATCATTTTTGACCCTTGAACCAAGTGGATACGTGCCATGTTTCTCACTTATTTCACATAATGCAAATTGGCAAGATGGATTGAAACTCACAAACCAATCAACCACAAGGCCCAATTTCAATTCCATTGTGATCAGCAAGTGAAATTTGAGTGAATCATACTGATTTCATGACCCATGCGCGTGTGGATTAAGAGGTGCATGACAACTTGCATTTTTGTAAATCACCTTGGATGGCTTTAATCAAGGGATTAGTGAAACCCTAATCATGCTCAGAGGTCTAACCAAGTGTGTATAAGAAGGATCACATGCTCATTCACTCCTCATGCACTCATTCTTGCTCAGAATCTCATTTTTCTCATACAAACTTTCTCTCTTCGAAACTCATTCATTACAAGGGTTCTTGAAGATTTTTTTTCACATTTGTGACCTACACACTTGGTAGAGTAAGAATCTACCATTGTTTTAAGCTGAGAGCAAGGTTTTCAACAAGTGCATCTCAAGTTGGTTCACTTTCAAAATCCTAGATCCAGTCCATTTCAAGCCTTTATTTGCATTTATTTTGCAAATAGAGCTCAAAAGAGGAAGATCTGCAGCTTTTGGAAGCAGTTCTTGGTGTAATTCGAGCTCTGCAACTTTCAGGTAAGCTTACTTTTCACCATTATAGAACTTGATTTTATTGTGTGCATAATGATCTGTGATGTGTACTGAGCATGCTGATATATTTTGTTTTGGGTTTGGACGTGTAACATGTGTGTATTTTGAGTTTGAAAGTTTTGGATCTAAACTTCTTCTCTTTGATTTGGCCAGTGTGTTGACTATTTGATGAAATGAATATGATATATGGAATCCTTGTAGAATTCTGGTCAAGATAGTATGCTCATGTTTGATTTCTGGGAAATTTTGTGAAACTCCACCGTGGGAGTCACCGGAGAAGGTGATCGGAGCTAGGGCTCCGGCACCTGGTTTTGATTCAGATGGCTGAGGGTTTCTTTTGGAGAAGACGTAATCTCCACCGTCCATGCCTAGATCAAATGGTCCTTACTTTGCCACATCATTTAAATGAACGCATCTGATTGGTTTTGTTTTTAATATGCATGTGTGCTAATCCATGTTTCTTATTGTGTTCATCATTTCCTGGCCTTTGATCTGGTGTAATATTGTGTTCTGTTGACTTGATTTGAGACGTTGGATCAATCAGATGGCTTGTGTGAGTCCTATTTGTTGACTGAGTTCTATGTGGGGGTGTGTTGACTTCGCTGATGGGTCTTTTGACCTGGGATTGATATCCACACCTCCCCCTTGAGCCCAGTTTGGCTTTGAACGTGTTTGGACTGCTATCTGAACCCCCATGTTTATTTCTTTCTTGTTATTTCCTTAATTGTTGCATTTCCATTTTTAATTTTTAAAATTAGTTAAATACATCCAAAAACCCCAAAAAAATTCATGAAGCATGTTTAGGTTTTTATAAAATTTTTTCAAATTTTATTTTTTCATTTTTATGATATTTTGTGCATCTGAATTAATTGTTTAATTAATTTCTTTTTGGATTGTTTCATACATGCACACCCTGCCTTGTTGATTTTTGTTCTCATCATCTATACATGATTTGTATCTCATTCTTTTTGCATTTTTCAGAGGACATCTTGAGGTCCTTAAAAACATTTTTATCATATTTTTAAAATCATTTCATATTGCATTTTAGTCCCTCTCTTTTGCATATTGATGCCATGTTTCTTATGTGATCTTTGCTCATTTGTTTGAGGTGCTTAACTTGTGAATTTTTGTGAGATTTTTTTACTTGTGATTGGCTTCTGACTTAGGTCATTTGAGTTTTAATCTCACAATTTTTGAGTGTCATTTGATATATGTTTGTTTATTTGTGCTTAAATGACTTACTCATGACTGTATCTTGACACCTCTTTACACAAGTTGACTTGCCATGCCTATTTGCTTGAGTTTCTTCTTAATTATTTATATTTGCATTTGATATGATGTTTAACCCTGGTTGAGGTCCCTTGTTACCAAGTTTTTCCATTTATGGATCATGTTTGAATCATGTTTGAGTATGCTTAAGTATTGGAACTTTGTCCTCTTTTTGTAGCTTTCTTTGGTGCATAATGTTTCATGCTTTGATTTCCTTTTGCACATGTGAATTGTCGATGATGATATGATTTTGGTTCTGACTTGCACTCATCTTCATATATCTTTCTCATTTCATTTAGATATGAAGTCCATGTATCCTTAATTGTGCATTCCATACAAGTATGCTTGCCTTTTTTCATGTTTATCTTTGCATGCTTACTTGAATTGTTTTGCATTGATCTTTGAAACATTTTTGATGATTTGAGTTGGACATTTATGATGTGATGTGGTTGCTGCCATTTATTGTATCTCATCTTCTCCTTCTCTTTCTCATTCTCCTCTTTCACTCTCTTCCTCCCATGAATCTCAAGACTTGTTTAAGTCTTGGATTCTCTCCCTGTAGAGCTACCTAGTCCAACTTAATTTTTGATTAAGCTTGGAGAAAGATTAGCATTAGGTTTTAGGTAGTCGTCTCTCCTAAGCCTCACTAACCATAGGTTACCCATGCATGATAACATTAGGACTCTTAGTTTCCCTTTAGAGTTTCCTTTGGGTCTTCTCTCTTCTCATCTCAAAACTTCTTGAAAACACTTAATAAAGATAAAGTGTATTGCACACGAGCCTTAAGCGTGGGAAATGAGAAATGAAGGGCTTCCTCTCATCTTTCTAAAGTGCTTAGCGGGCATCCTGTCTTGGGACGATTCGTTAAGTATTCGTCCCTGTGCCCTAGACTTTGGTGCAATGCAAGTTATGAACTAACTTAAGAAAACACTTCTGTCTAAAAAACACAAAACAAATTCAAATCTTTTTGTCCTTCGGGATTGTTGGGTTTCAAACTTCATTTTCAGAAAAGAGCTCGTCGCTCACGTAAAAAACACTTACCTATTCGTGGTCGTACCCACAAACTACATTAGCTCTGATTCCTCTCTCTCGTCTGATTGAGGATATGTAGGCACAAGACAGCGATTGTCTTGGCGAGCAACCTTCCCCCACAGTTCCCATCCGAACTATGTTGACTCTGACTTTCCCATTGCACTGAGGGAGTACGTAGGCCTAGGCCATCGAATATGTCCTACGGAGTCCGTCTTAGTCACCCCCATCCCCGTTTTCTTTTGTTCAGCCATAGATAGTAGGACAGCTCACCCTCCGTTTAGACAACAAGCGTGGATCCCATCGAGTACGATGGATGCGTGGGATGCTAACACCTTCCCCTCGCATAACCGACTCTCGAACCCGGACTATGGTGGCGACTCTGCGTTTTCTGCGCCACTCTCGCATTTGTACTGTTGGATGCGAATCTTTCGGGAGCGACATAACCCATCGTTGTTTGCCCGCCGAAGCCATTTCCGTATCAGAATTCTAAGGAGGTACCTTAGAAATATGGGTCTATTGTGTTTTCTAGAGGTCAAGAGATAAGGTTCGCCGAATCCGAGATCGTGAATGTTACAGCCGATGGAGGTATGACTCGTAGTGGATGTGTGTTCGCTCCAAAAGTCACTACAAAGCCTGTTCAAGTTCCAACTGTTGTCCATCCCAAGGAAACATTTGCAATTGCAACCCATGCTGTTTAACAAGGGGCATCTTCCGCCGCAGTTTCGGTACCGACTATCCCGTCTGAGGATGTTTCAAAGAGCAAGGAGACCCTTGATGATCAAGAGTTCCATAAGTTGATCAAGAAAAGTGACTGTAAAATCGTGGATCAGTTGGGTCAGACTCCCTCGAGGATCTCAATTTTATCCTTACTCATGAGTTCGCCCGCGCATAGGTCAGCTTTGTTGAAAGTGTTGAACAACGCCCACGTTATGCAATATATATCCGTCGTCGAATTCGATGATGTAGTGGCCAACTTAACTGCAAGTCGGTATTTGGGTTTCAATGAATCAGAATTGCCTCCTGAAGGAACTGCCCATAATAAAACACTACACATATCTGTAACCTGCACAGACATCCTGTTATCTCGTGTTCTAGTGGATACCGGTTCTTCTCTCAATGTGATGCCTAAGGGCACGTTGAGTCAATTACTAGTGGAGGGGATCTAGATGAGACCAAGTGCCTTAGTTGTCAGAGCCTTTGATGGTTCTCGAAGACAGGTCATTGGAGAAGTGGATTTACCCATCAATATTGGGCCGCATTTGTTTACCACTACCTTCCAAGTGATGGATATTAATCCAGCGTACTGTTGCTTACTGGGTCGTCCATGGATCCACGCGGCAGGGGCAGTTACCTCCACTTTGCATCAGAAGTTGAAATTCACGTTTGAGGATCTGCTTGTCATTGTCTGTGGTGAAGAGGATTTGATTGTAAGAGAGTTATCATCTTTTCGATACGTCGAGACCGAAGAAGGCATAGCTGAGGTGCCGTTGCAGTGTCTCGAGTTCGAAAATGTCAGCTCTGCTTCAACTAGTCAAAGTAGATCACCACAATTGACTTTAACATCTGCTAAGAGTGCTAAGGAGACTATCCAGAAAGGCGCTTTGTCAGGCTGGGGGCACGTGATTGATGTGGTTGAGAAGCATAATTGTTTTGGATTGGGGTATCATCCTGGTCGTCAATCTGGTTCCTCTGGTCAGAAGCAGTACAACTTGATCAACTTCCATAGTGCGGGTTTCCAGCAGGGTGACATCGTGGCAGCTGCTGATGATGCTGGTCCCAGTAATCAGATTTCAAGCTTTGTGCGCAAATGTCCACCAGGTTTGAAGCTCAATAATTGGACATCTACCGTGATTCATGTGGTTTTCCCATATAACATGTAATGCATTTTGCTTTCTCGTTCCCTCGTCCTCGCCTGAGACGAGTGGATAGCTTGTAAAGGGCCTCGCGCTTTTGCAATATTATGTGATCAATAAATACAAGTTTTTTGCCTTCAAAATCATGCCCTATTTTCTTTCTTTATTTTACTTTTTCATAAAAAACAAATGGCAAAAGTTTCGTTTCTTTTTCATTTTTTAAATGGCTCATTCTAAACATATTCATAAACATGCAGAACTAATAAAACCATTGATAACAACATGGCAAACATCCATTCTAATTCTAAAATTCCGATTAACCAAGCCGAAGAAGATGGTGAGGAAGATTGTGAATTACCGGCTGAACTGGCAAGGCTCCTTGAGCACGAGCGTAGAGAGATTCAGCCACACAAAGAGCCAGTGGAAGTTGTTAATCTTGGTACTGATGAGGTCAGAAGAGAAGTCAAGGTTGGCGCATCCCTCGCAGAGCATGTACACTCCGAGTTGGTCAAGTTATTGAAAGAGTATGTTGATATCTTCGCCTGGTCCTATCAAGATATGCTTGGGTTGGACACCAACATCGTTGAACATCACTTACCACTCAAGCCCAGATGTCCTCCTGTCAAGCAGAAACTCAGGAAGACTAGACCTGACATGGCACTCAAAATCCGAGAAGAGGTAAAGAAGCAGCTTGATGTTGGGTTCCTAGCCACTTCCGAATATCCTGAATGGATTGCCAACATTGTCCCGGTTCCCAAGAAGGACGACAAAGTCAGAATGTGTGTGGATTATCGAGATCTCAACAAGGCGAGTCTGAAGAATGACTTTCCTTTGCCTCATATTGATGTCTTGGTAGACAACACTGCGCAGTTCTCTGTCTTTTCCTTCATGGACGGTTTTTCAGGATATAATCAGATCAAGATGTCCCCAACTGATATGGAGAAGACTACATTTATCACGCCATGGGGTACATATTGCTTCAAAGTCATGCCATTCGGTCTAAAGAATGCAGGGGCGACATACCAGCGTGCCATGACAACCCTCTTTCACGATATGATACATAAAGAGATTGAGGTTTACGTGGACGATATGATTGCCAAGTCCAGAACTGAAGATGATCACTTGGTTCATCTGAAGAAGCTGTTTGACAGACTCCGGAAGTTTAGACTGCGGTTGAATCCTGCGAAGTACACCTTCAAAGTTCGATCTGGTAAACTGTTGGGCTTTATTGTAAGTCAGAAGGGCATTGAAGTTGATCCTGATATGGTTCAGGCAATTCAGAACATGCTGCCTCCCAAAACAGAAAAAGAAGTCCGTGGCTTTCTGGGCAGACTCAATTACATTTCAAGATTCATTTCTCATTTGACGGCTACCTATGAACCAATGTTCAAATTGCTAAGGAAAAATCAATGGGTTGAATGGAATAATGATTGTCAGGAAGCATTTGACAAATTCAAACAATACTTGCAAGAACCACCGATCTTAGTACCACCGGTTCCTGGTAGGCTTTTAATCATGTATCTCACCGTTCTCGATGAATCAATGGGATGTGTATTGGGTCAACATGATGACACTGGCAGAAAAGAACATGCAATATACTATCTGAGCAAGAAGTTCACTGATTGTGAGACCAGATACTCACTCTTGGAGAAAACTTGTTGTGCTCTGGTCTGGGATGCTCGACGCCTAAGACAATACATGATTTGCCATACTACTTTATTGATATCCAAGATAGATCCAATAAAGTACATATTTGAAAAGCGTGCTGTCTCTGGAAGGATTGCTCGGTGGAAAATGTTGTTGACTGAGTATGATATCCAGCATGTTACCCAGAAAGAAATAAAAGGGAGCGTCTTGTCTGACTACCTTGTTCATCAACCTGTAGAGGATTATCAACAAATGAAGTTTGACTTTCCCAATAAGGATGTTCTGTTTATCAGAGATTATGAGACTCCAGATCCTGACATAGGACCCGAACCAGGGGCGCGATGGACGCTCGTATTCGACGGTGCCTCCAATTCTAAAGGTCGTGGAATTGGGGCTATCCTCATATCTCCAACGGGTTTTCACCTTCCCTTCACTGCTAGATTATGCTTTGCATTCACCAACAATATGGCTGAATACGAAGCATGTATCTACGGTATTGAAGTGGCAATTGACATGAGAATCAAGATTCTTGAGGTCTATGGAGATTCTGCCTTGGTCATCGGTCAAGTCAGAGGGAACTTTGTGACTCGGGATTCCAAGCTGGTTCCGTACCAACAACACATAGCAAAGTTGATTCCTTACTTTGATGAGATCACTTTTCATCATATTCCCAGAGAGGAAAATTAATTAGCTGATGGTCTTGCAACTTTAGCATCCATGTTCAAGGTTAAGTGGAAGAATGAAGCTCCTCATATCCGCATTGATCACTTGAGCGAACCAGCACACTGTTTAGCAATCGAGGATGAGTCTGATGACAAGCCTTGGTTCTACGACATCAAAAGATATCTGGAAAAATAGGAATATCCCGAGGGTATCACTATCACTGACAAGAAGGCTCTTAGACGGCTTTGCGCAAATTCTTCTTAAGTGGTGGTATACTGTACAAGAGGAATTATGATTCCGTGTTGCTCAGATGCGTGGATAGACACGAAGCACACACGATCATAAGGTCCATACATGAGGGCTGCGAGGGTGTACATGTTAAAGGTCCCACTATGGCTAAGAAGATCCTTCGGGCTGGGTATTACTGGACAACAATAGAGGTAGATTGTTACAACTTTTCCAAAAGGTGTCACAAGTGCCAAATTTACGGAGACAAGATCCATGTGCCTCCAACTCCATTGAATATTTTGGTTTCACCTTGGCCATTTTCCATGTGGGGTATAGATATGATTGGAATGATCGAGCCGAAGGCTTCCAACGGTCATCGATTCATTCTAGTTGCTATCGATTACTTTACCAAGTGGGTTGAAGCTGCTTCTTAAGCAAACGTTACACGACAAGTGGTTACCAGATTCATCAAGAAAGAGATAATCTGTCGTTATGGAATTCCTAGCAACATTATCATGGACAATGCAAGCAACCTGAATAATAACATAATGAAGGAGTTGTGTCAAGAATTTAAGATCGAGCACCACAACTCTTCACCATATCGGCCCAAGATGAATGGCGTCGTCGAAGCAGCAAACAAAAACATCAAGAAGATTGTCCAGAAAATGGTCAAGACTTACAAGGATTGGCATGAAATGATTCCCTTTGCACTGCATGGCTACAAAAATTTAGTTCGCACTTCTACTAGGGCAACTCCGTATTCGCTTGTGTATGGTATGGATGCTGTTCTGCCCATTGAAGTCGAAATTCCTTCGCTCAGAGTCATCATGGAAGCAGGTCTTGATGAAGCTGAATGGGTTCAATCTAGATACGACCAGCTGAATCTCATCGAAGAGAAGCGCCTTACAACCGTTTGTCATGGTCAATTGTATCAGAGACGCCTCAAACGAGCTTTTGACAAGAAATTTCTTCCTCGAACATTCTGTGAAGGCAAACTCGTGCTCAAGAGATATTCACTTGTTCACTCGGACCCACGAGAGAAGTGGACTCCTAATTACGAAGGACCCTTTATTGTCAAGAAGGCCTTCTCAGGCGGAGCCCTGATCCTCACCACAATGGATGAGGAGGAGTTGCCATCGCCCGTGAACTCCGATACAGTCAAAAAATATTATGCATGAAAAAAATGGATAAGAGTCCGCTAGATTGACATCCGCAAGGACAATCTAGGCAAAAATGGACGTCCCGATGGACCAAAAAAAGAAATGTCCTTGCAAAAGTTAGGGACAATGGAAAAAACAATAATAGCCCGCTAAGTTGAAAACCCGAAAGGACGACTTAGGCAAAAATGGGCATCCCGGTGGACGAAAAAAAAAGAGAAAACATGTCTAGGCAGAAATTAGGGATAAAGGCATTGACAGTGAACACTTGAGCCTCTTTTCCTCACGGCTAGACCTCAGACGGTAACAGAACATTCCAATCATCATCGACTGGTGCAAGGCGTTGGAACCTAGACTTACTATGGATGGTGGCCAATGTTGTAATTATTGTAAAGCATGATTTACCTTTGCCATTTACATTTGTTTTTCAATTTTATTGCAAACTTCCTCATCAAGGATTTTGCATCCTTGTACACGCTTTATGTAGAAAAATTTCACATTCAATAAAATGCATTTTTGTTATCCCAATTTGTTTTCATTCCAGTATTTTGTTTGCAAAATAAACAATTATTTGTGATCACATAATACTAAAAAAACATTGAGAACAATAAAAAGCTAAATTCACTGAGAAAGCATTATGCATCGCATGTGTTACTGGTAACTCCTGTAGGATAATCGGTAATATCCCTGGGTAAGCCTAACGCCTGGCTGACAATGGGATGATTCTATGAAGAAGTTATTGTCTCCTCAGCAGTTCCTCAGCAGAGTCATCATTCTCCCCAGCAGGTTGCCAAGGTGTTCCCCAGCAAAGACGTTTTGTTCTCTTTTCCCTAGCAAGGACTGTACATCATCTCCATGATTAGGAACTATCTGTCACCAGCAGCAGTGGTTTCTCCTCAGGTGAGTCAACATGATTCAGGAATCTCTTTTCCCCATGCAGAGCCAGTCTTGGTAGAAAGGTTTGACTTGGTTCTTTCATCCCCAACAGGGACAGCCAAGGTGATTTAGAAACCTGAGATGTCCTCGGTTTCATTCCTCGGCAGGATCATCATCCTTTGTGAACTATCTTCTCCAGCAGAGATTGCCTTTATCTGCGGGCCCTCTCCCCGACCGAGGGTGTCGAAGTCGTTTTGCTACGATTTCTTCCTAATCACTTCACACTGTGCCTTATCCTGCGCCTCTGCATTGCATAATATCAAGCAACATGTAGTAACGCATACATAGCATATGCATCGATCATACTCCCTCTCTTTTTTGCCTGACTTATGTCTCAGCAGATTTTCTGCAAACTTTGTACTCATCTATTCAAACACTTTCAACTCTTCTTTTGTCCCCGTCGGTCAAATTCTCGAGCTACTCTTTTATTCAATCCCCTTTTACCTTGAATCATCAAAAAGCTGGCGCGATTCATACATTCAGGTCCAAGAGGATTAAATAGGGACAACTGTCATAACCCGAAATTTGACCTCCCTCTTTTTCCTTTTGCATAAGCATGCGTATTCGCATCGCTGACATACGCATTAACACTTTTCTCCGTGTGTTTCTGGTTGCAAGATATTCAGGTTTTCCAAGCCCGATTATTCATATCCTCACAAGGTCATCACATCATCAAAACAAGCACAAAATGACGTTTTCCATGTCTATTCATCAATACAAGAAGTGGAAAACCACAACCAGGACTCTAGTATCATTTCCTGAGCAATTTGGGCAAAAATTGACTGAAGGAACCAGTTAACGCATGGTGAGTAACCGGTTACTCAGTGCAATTTTGCAATTCCTGCTGCATTTTTGGGACAACATCCATGCACTCTCTTTGGTCTTTGGTCCTACTTGATTCTAGCGGTGTGTGGAACATTCTAGACTTCTCTAGACATTTCAAGACTATTCAAGACATTCCAAGTGCATTTATTCCAATGTTTCACTCTAATTTAAGTGAACCATGTTACTTAATTTACAAGTATGTGGACCTTTAAATATTGGAACTCGCATTGGGATTGTTACCGAGTTGGTTCTAACTAACCGAGTTAACCGCCTTGACTCGGTGAGTCAAGTCCAACTAACTCCTAGCCTAGTTCCAAACCCAAAGCTAATTCCAAACCAAATTCTAAACCATCTCACACTCCAAACCTAAAATCTATATAAACTCACCCTCACTCATTTTCAAGGACCTTCAACCATTTGCTCCATTTCACTCTCAATTCTCCCACATTTCTCTCCAAACTTTTTGCAACTTCTTCATCTTCATCTCAATTCTCTTCCAAAAGCTCTTAATTCTTGAAGGATAATCACTTTTCACATTGAAAGTGATTATTTCTTGAGCTTAACCTCATCATTTGGAATTTCTTGGTTGGATTTCTGGAAGCACATCTAATTCTACTCCAATTCAAGAGTTCTACAACATTCAATTTGGTGCAAAGTTGATTTTGGTGCATTTTCATGTTTTTGATCGGTTTCGATACGGTTCGTCTACAAGTTGAAGATTCCTCTGGTTTTCTTTGATTTCTGCATCAAGAATCCTTTGCAACATTTACCAAGCCAAATCTCCGGCTTGTAGGTTGGTGGAGCTAACTAATTTTACCGTTTCGCGCATTTTCGTATTATTGGCAATGTAGTCGATAATTGTTGTGTGTGATTTGATTTTGCATTTTTTTGATCCATGATTCTATTGAGTTAGTTGATTCTATCACTATTTATTTGTTGTTTTCAAGTTCAATTTTCGTGCACAATTTCAGTTCCTAGCATGTGGTAGTTTGCATAAGTGATTATGTGTTGAAAACTACTTTTGAAAAGTTGTTTTTACTGTTTTTTTTCACCATTGGTCAGTGGTAACCGGTTAACGTATGGTGGTTAACCGGTTACTCAGTGCAATTTTCACCCAGAACGTTAATTTTCAAGCAAGTAACCGGTTAACGCATGGTGAGTAACCGGTTACCACTGAACAGAATGGCCATTTTCTTGCATTTTTAAGTGTGTTTGCCATGCTTTCTTCATTTTAACTTCCATTGATTATTATGCTTGATTTTATGGATGTTTTTAATGTCATTTCACTTCTGGTTGAAGCAAATTCATAAACTTTCGATGCACATTTTCGATTAATCATTTGTTTCATGTTCTTAGCATTGTATGAACATAGCAATTCTTGCACTATCTTTGTTCACATGATACATGATTTTGTGTGGCATTTTGATGATCATTTGGCACTGTTTTGCACCTTCCATTTCAGTTTGCATTAAGTTTATTCTTCATGGATAAACTTAATTTTGTATAATCAATAACTCACTCCTTTTTGCTATAATGACTTTTCATCCTCTTTAGAAAGTTGTTAGCATGTTTCTCCCTTTGATTAATTGATCGAAACTTTGTTTCGATTAATCGATCTTCCCTTTTCCTCTCTTTAGGCCTCCTTTAGAGCTTTCTCTCTCATTCCCCCCCGTGGAGTTGGAGTTTCGCGCTTCACCTTGCATCGGAGCACTGTACAAATTGACGTCGTTATGCTGTCCGTTTCTCTACGCAGGAGCACTATACAACTTGGAGATGTTGTGCCGTCCAGTTCAACTTCCGCATTACACCCTGTGTGTGTTAGGGAAGGGATGAGAAGGGAGAATTCCTACTCTCATTCTGACTACTTCTGGTAGGGGACGAATGACCCTTTGCTTGGCTTAGTCATCTCTATCTCCAGGCGGTAATGTGCTTTCTTTCCCCAGTCGAGTTGATCCTTGATCACCATTCTCTCTTTACGATCTCTTTCGATCCTCGATCACTCCTATCTCTTTCAATCTCTCCTTTTGATTAATCACCATCCTTCTTGGTTAAGATCATTATTCTTGCGCTAGCAATCTCTCTTTGTTCCATTACTCATTTCTTCTTGTAATTAATCATTGCTTTTTGATTTCCCTGAAGAGTCTCAATTCTCTTTCTCTGGTCCAACACAGTTTTCCTGTCACGACCATTTTTTTCCCCAGGAGTTCGTAACCTTCTCTTGGTTCTTCTCCTTTGTTTGGTTAATCACTTCCGGTCAGTTATAACACCAATTTTGCTCGCTTCTTCAGTTAAACACAGTCCGTTTGTTAAAACACCGAGTTCCTCTTGGTTTAATCACCTATTCTTGGTTAATCACCCTTTTCTTCAGTTAACCACAGTCCTCCTGTTAAAATACTGAAGCTCTTGTTGGAGTTAATCACCTTCGCTTGGTTAATCACTCATTTTACTCGATTAATCACAACTCTCCTGGTAAAACCGAATCCCTTGCAGTTGGCAACCTTTCTTAGTTCGAATACTTGCACCCTTGGGCTAGTAACCTCTTTTGGTTCAATACCCTTCTTCGTTGGTCAAGTACTGTTTGTTCAGTCATTACCAACACCCCTTTTGGATTACGACCTTTGATTGGTCCTACACCCGTGCTTCTGGTTAATCACAGTTTTCTCTGTTAAAACCAATGCTTCTCTATTCCCACAGAGTTGCAGTCTTTTCTTTCCTGGGTTAACCATTGTTTACCAGTTAATATACCGAGGCCCCTTCAGAGTCAAACACCTCCTCTCGGTTCAGCACTATCTATCTTGGTTTATCACAGTCTGTCTGTTGACACCAGCTTGTTTTCCCCGCCAGGGTCCTACTCTCTTTCTTCGGTTAACCACTGTCAGCCAGTTAATATACCGAGCTTCCTTTGCTCTTACTTTCTTGGTTATGACACCATTTCTTTTGCATCCCCAGCGGATCTTTCTCTATCTATTATTCTCTTGATTTCGACCCCATTCTTCTCTATTCTTAGTACAGTTGCATTTTCTTTCCTTAGTACTCTTTTCTTGGTTTCGACACCATTTCTTTGGAATCCCCAGTGGAATTTCCTTCTTTCTTCTGCTCTTGGTTTCGACACCACTTTCCTTTCCTTTTCCTTTTCTGTCTTAGTTCCCCGGACTACGAAAGCTCTGATTCTGCATTCTTTCGAATGTATGATACGTAGGCAGGAGATCGCAATGATCTCGGCGAGCGCACTTCCAACTTTCTTCCGTCTTCCTCTTTTCTTTCTTTCTTCTTTGTTCCCTGGTTCCATGAACTACGACGCTCTGACTTCCTCATTGCACTATGAGGGTACGTAGGCACGAGAACTTCATTCCTCCGCGAGCACCTTGTTTCTTTCCTTTCTTTTTCCCCTTTCCCTCTCTCTCTCTCCTTCTTTTAGCTAGAAGCCTTTAGATAGATAACCCATCCAAGCCTAGAAGCAAGCGAAATGGTTCCCGTCGAGTACGACGGATGCGTTAGGTGTTAATACCTTCCTTTCGTATAACCGACCCCTCGTTCCCGTTTCTCTTCCCCTTGGGTTTTATCGATATTTTCCCTGTCCTTTGGGACTAAATAAAGTTCGGTGGCGACTCTGTTGTATCTTTGAGTGTGCAATTCACTCAGGTAGAAACCAACCATCTTCAGTTGTGTGCTCTTGTTTCTTCTGCGTTTTGTTCGTATAAGTGTTTAGCAGAGAGGTCGAGTTTTTAGTGAGGGCATTGAGCTTAGAGGTTTGCGAAGTGTTTTTTTGAATCTGATTAGAGAGTAGAGAGGAGGTTGAATGGAAACGAGTGCTCCGTGATGGCATTTTTCCCTGGAAGAGGGAGTGAAAGGTCGTGACTCCGTGACATAGGGAGTCAAATGATAGCACAGAAGAAGAGTGAGAATGAGAAGAGGTCTTGGACGAATTGAAGAAGTTGAGTGTGTTGAAGCCTCCGCCGTCGCAGGCGCGATGCCACTGCGCGGAGGAGCAGTTAATTTATGGCGGTTTCGTAAACGGAGAAGGAGAAGAGCGTTGAGGTTTCGGCGAGATTTGAAGGAAGGTGTTGGGAGAGGAACAAGGTTGTTCTGGGAAGGTAATTGACAGCGACATATTTTTGAATGGAGGGAAAGGAAGGTTGGCGACAGAGAGATGATGAAGAAGAATACTACGGCGCGTTGAAGAAGAGGAACATGGAGAGCGAGCGGTTTAGTTTGGAATTAGGTTAGGTTTTCTTCATTTTGTTTCCAACCGGGTTTATGTGGCTATGTATTGGGCTTCAGGCCCATGTTGAATTCACTCCTGCACGACCATTTCACTCGCTAAAACTCCTCAGACGGAAAGGTCATTGGGCTTGAGGGTTGGGCCCATGCGCCTGTTTTTTTCTGGCTGTACACTTTTTTAGTTTGTTTTATTTCTTTTCTTTGTTATTAATTTTAGAACTAGATTTTAGAATTAGATTTAACTTTAGGATTTGATATTAACTTTGATTTTTAGAGTTCTTTTTTTTAGAGTTGGATTTTAGTTAGAAATTGATTTTGGTTTTAACTTTTAGTTTTAATACTAATTTTCGTTAATTAAATTTTAATATTAAGTTTTGACTTTAGGTATTATATATAGGTTAAATAAGTTATTGGTCCTCATAAATATAGCGATTTTCAATTTTAGTCCCTCCAAAAATTTCCTTCAAAGAATAGTCCTCCTAAAATTTTTAATTTTAACTTGTGGTCCCTCCTGCCAAAATCGTCGCTAAAACCGTCGCCATTTTCGTCGCTAAATAAAAATCCATCGCTAAAATCGGCTAAAACCGTCGCTAATTATGTCTCTAAGTTGTAAAAACCGTCGCTAATTGGCAAGAGGGACCAAAAGTTAAAATTAAAAATTTTATGAGTACCATTTTTTGAAGGAAATTTTTGGAGGGACTAAAAGAGAAATTGAGATATTTATGAGGACCAAAAACTTCATTAACCCTTAATTTTGTGTAATTAGATTATGGTTTTTAATTAGTAGTTAATTTTGACTTTAATTTTGATTTGGATTTTTAAACTCTAATTTTAATTAGGATTAACTCTTAATTGTGGGTGATTTTGGACATGATTTTGTCTTGATGATGCTTGCGAATTATTTTGATGATACTTACCTTGTGCTTTTGCATGATTTTTCTCCTAAACGAGTTTCGTATTTGATTTTCTCTTTGTGATTGAGATGCTTCGTGTTTACTTGTTGATTACTTTGTATTCATATGCTCCCTTAAGGCTCCTAGTCCGACTTAATTTCTGATTAAGCTCGGAATAGGATAGACATTAGGCTCTCAATCCAAGCATGACAACATTAGGTAGATTTCCCTCCTAATCCTGACCTTAGGTCCATTTTGCATGATAACTTGTAGGATTCAGTTTCCCCTAGACCTTGCGTGCGTCTTCTCTTCTCATCTCAAAACAATAATCAAGACACTTAATAAATACGATGAGTATTGTGCGACACGAGCCTTAAGCACATGGGAAATGAAGAATGAGGGGTATCCCTTCACTTTTCTAGAGTGTTTAGCATACGTCCCATTGGGGGCGACCATGCGACGCATTCGCTCCTGTGTCATAGACTTTAGTGCAGTACGAATCACAAACAAAGTCAATTCACTTCTTCAGGAGCGCTTCTTCGACAGATCCCCTTTCTTTTCTTTCGCACCCGTGCGATCGAGACCGTTTCAGTTTCCCGTAGTAGCGGGAACTACGGATGCTTTGATTTCTCAGTCCCTAATGAGGATACGTAGGTGTCATACCCCAAATTTTGACCACTAAGATTCCCATCATTGTGCAAATCATCATCATAATATGGATGAACTTTCATATTCATTAGTCTCCCCAAAGATGGGTGAGCATTCACTACAATCAAACTTAGGGTTTCAAGCCCCCTCAGAGCTCTTAGACAAAGGATCAATCAAGGAATGACATGATCTTCAACTTGTCTAAACCTCTCAAACATCCACAATGGATCAAGAGGACTCCCACATCAAGAATCAAGCACAAGGTTGCAACATTCCAAGTGGATCAAGCCTCAAGATCGCTAGTGTCACCAAATTAGGCTTTTGGTCGACCAGGGCCTCCAGATGGAAATTTTCCTCTGGACATGAGCCAATGATTCAAATCATAACCCAAAATACTCTAAGGAACCTCATAAACCCAATCATCAAGTCAATTTAGCCTCAGGGGATGCATTCATAAAAAATCAGGAATTAGGGTTTCTTGACCTAATTCACCCCTAAATTGACTTTTGGGACAAAACATGAGCCAAGACATCAAGACATGATTTGAGGGACCCTAATACACTACATTGATCCATTTGCAACAATGGATTGATCCAAGAAGCTTGATTCACAAGTTTCAAGTTCATCAGAACCACAGTTAGGGATTCGCGGGAAAAGTCAATTGTGCCTTTGACTTTTGACCAGGACATGCTCCCAAACCTTGGGACATGATTCAATACACCCTATAACACCTATGAAATTAATCTATCAAGTTTGATTTAGGTCAAGGACTTGATTTCATAGAGGATCGCACAGTTTGGAATTCATCTGATAAAAAGTCAACTGTGCCCAAAAGTCAAAGTTTGACTTGTTGATTTTTTGATCAATTATGGTTCCCTAACCCTAAAATGATGTTAATGTGTGATTGGGATCATCATTCATCAATAAAAATCAAGACAAGTGGGATAACTTGTAAAAGGGGTAACCATAAAAAACTTAGAAATTTTCTAAGTTATGGAACAAAGTGGGTAGGGTACCAACTTCCAAGAATCATAACTTGAGATCCAAGCAACCATTTTGGTTGATCCAAAGATGGATTTGTAGCTCTCATGTCATAATTTAAAAGTATCAACTACACCTCACTCCAATTCTTCATGGATTTTTAGTTATGGATTGACCAAAATGACAAAAACATGAAAATGCCACTTTTTCCAACACTTAGTGAAATTTTCACTAAGTCAGAATCTGTTTCACCTTTTTCAAAATGTAAGGGCATTTTTCACTTAGATCCAAAAAGTGTCAAGATAAACTATGATCACACATAAGTTGTATCATATGAGAGCTTTCCAAAATGGCCAAGAACTCCATCAAATCCCATTTGAGCTAAGAGTTATGACAATGGCAATATGCCTTGCTGCAACTGTCATGGCAAGGCAGATTTGTGCATTTTGCTCGATTTGATCAAATTGTGCAAATGACAAACAAGTTTATCCATCTGAATACCTCAGGGGGAGACCAAGGAGGAACAAACACTGATCCATAAGCCTCCCAAGTCTTTGGAACCACAAATAGCATGCCAAACCTAAAAACCCTAAAAAGGGGACAAGACTCCAATTTTGTTTTGGAGCATTCAATGGATGCACCAAGGTGGGATGAACCGAGCCTATTCCAACAGAATTCAATCCAAGTTTATCTCTGAACTAGGGAACCAAAGGCCTGTGCTCTAACCTCTAGTCAATGGCTAGATGAGACTTAAGATTCCAAAGTGATGCAATTGGACAATGAGCTGCTGTAGTTGCCATTCACTATTACTTGCAAAAAAACTTGCTCTACTATAAATAGAGCTCATTTGCGATCAGTTTAAGTACACCAAAGGCATACAACACTTGCCTTTCTCAAAATCATCTACTCAATCTCAAAAATCCTTTTCTTAGCAAGTCAATATCGAATTTTTCAGTAGAGAGCAATTCCACTCAAACCAATTGCTCTAACACCTCATAAACATCATATGTGAGCTGATCAAACACTAAACACACAATTGTAACACTCATTTCTCAGAATCACTAGCCAGTTGCTCATGTTTTCAACCAAGTTGTAGTTGAGATGCCATGAAGTAATCCAGCCATTTCCAATCAGGTCCAAGCATTCAAACACACTCCATATGGTGTAGGGAAGCTGTTCAGATCATCACAACTCATCCGTAACACCTCCAACTCAAAAATCACATTGCTCTTGCTGTCACGGCCTTCAAGTAAGCCTAAACTTGGTCATCTCTTAATCTATGCATATTTCCTCGCACAATACTTTTGCCAAATGTTCATAATCATGCATATAATGTTTCCCCTCAATTAATTGCTTTATTTGAATCGTGTATCAAAATTCTCAGCCTTCATGCAAATTTTAGGGTTCTTGAGGTTTTGTCTTGATTTCTTATTCCATGCTTAAAATAAATGAAATTAAAGACCATAGACATGATCGTGAGGTGAAAATGAGCAGATTGATATGTGGATTGTGTGATTTCATCAAGTATTTAGTGAGATTGATGAGAAAATGCAAATCTGGGCAAAATCAGAACACGCGCGTGTTCTTGGCGCCCTTTTTCCAAATTTGAATTTTTGAATTTTTGTGATTTTATTTAATTGATTCAAAAATTAATTTCTCTCTGAGTTTTAATGATTTTGAGTTGATTATATTTTTAATAATTCACAAAATGTTAAAATATTTTATTTTGCCAAAAATTCCCAAAAATATTATTTATTTCATATACTTGATAATTTTGCAAAGAATTCATCTTTTATTTGTTTTTTAACATTTAAAATATTTTTTCCTCCTTGATTTTCCAAATTTAATTGGTTTCCAATCATTTTGTGGATATAAACATGATTTTTGTAACATTGATCCAAGATCACCACTCATTTTTCACATGTTTTCAACACTTTTTATTCATTTTTTAACAAAATTAATTCCTTTTTTAAACAAAATTAGGGTTTTGATTAATTCAACCCTCATCAATCATTTTCAAACACTCATGGGCCTCTAATCGAGTGTAAGACCCAATCCCCTTTTAACCAAAACAATTTTGGGTCTCAGATATTGTAAAGTCCCTCTGCGTTAAAAGAAAAATCTCGGCGCAATCGCCTGTTCAAAAATCAAATCATCTGGGCCTACCCTCGTGTTATAAGCCCCGTTTCTTTTCTTTAAATTTCTTTGGGCCTCTAATAAAGTATAAGACCCAACCCTTTTGTAAATAATACCTTTGGGCCTCACACATTGAATAAGTCCCTCTGTATAGTTTCAAACGTTCGGCGCGATCGTCGCCTTTTTAACAAAATCAACTGGGCTTCTCCTTGAGTTTTAAGTCCCATCTCTTGTACAAAAATAAATCTTTGGGCCTCTAATGGAGTGTAAGACCCATACCCTTGTACATAAAAACTTTTTGGGCCTCACATATTGTATAAGTCCCTCTGTACAGTTTTCAAAACAACGGTGCAATCATCGTTAAAACTTGGGCCTCTCCTTGAGCTGTAAGCCCCAACAATCTTTTCAAAGCACTTTCTCCTTTGATTTTGAATTTAAATATATGTTGTTATCAAAACTTTCTTTAATGTCTTTGTTGAACAACTAACAAAACAGCATGGAAGCTCTACAACGGGTAAGTGTTTATCCGCTTTCATTTACCAATTTTCATATGTATATAACTGGATTGTGAGGTTGTTTCACTGTAAGTCTTATTTCACATCCTTTTATATACTTGTCACATATCCACTGTGTAATACTAGTATAGTTATTTAGAGTTTTCCCCGGCAACTACGTCTAGAACTAGGTAAAGCCCTGTTGGTCACTCTTTAAATACAAACAAAACTAAATCCCCATAGGATTTCCAGATACAGTCTTCCCTTCTCTTGGGGTTAAACAATATGGAACAAAGAGAAAGGCAGTATTCTCGGTGAACCTTTTCTCAGACTGTCACCCTTAAAAATTGTCAAAGAAACTCTAACTCCCCAGAGATGATCTTTTCTCTGTGAATGACATCTCTTGAGTTTCTTCCAAATTCTCGAACATTCCTGGAATGATCTCTTCTCTGTGAATTGCATTTCTTGAACTTCTCTTAGTTTGGGGACCCACAGGCTTCCTAAAAGCATCCCCTCCTCCTCTTGGGCGTTGTACAAGGACCCTTCGGCTTCTTAGAAGTTCTCATGCCTTCTCTTGGGCTTAATACAAGGATCCTGACGACCTCTTAAAGGTATAAGACAGAACTTAGTCATCCTTTGCTAGAGCAGTCTTTCCAGCGTCAAAACCCCAGCCATTTTAGGGTTGGTACTCATCCCTTAATGCCCGCGCCTCCTCTTGGGCATTGTACAAAACATAAAACTCTAGACTTGGATAGTCTAAACCTCTTGAGTCTCAAAGACATTCTCAAGTTCCTTTCAAACATAGGAAAAAACACTGATCACTCAGGATCAATCTCCAGCAGAAACCCGATCTCTCTCATGAGAGTTCCCCACACTTGGACCCGCTTCAGGATCTTAATAATCCTCAGCAGTAAGCCAGCCTCCTCTTGGGCTTTGTACAAATTATTCTCCCCAGCGGAGCTAACCCTTTTCAGACTCTCTTGTTGAGTCAACCACTTTTAGCCTCCGTCTTGGGCTTTGTACAAGACATATAAAAACACTCTCTTATTGAGTATAAAAGACTCTCTTGCTGAGTCAATCTCCTTTTAGCCTCAATCTCGGGCTTCGTACGAGTCAACAAATCACTCTCTTGTTGAGTATAAAAGACTCTCTTGTTGAGTCAATCAACCTTCAGACTCTCTTGTTGAGTCAATCACCTGTTCAAGACTCTCTTGTTGAGTCAACCTTTTTTAGCCTCTGTCTTGGGCTTTATACAGGATAGATAAAAAGTACTCTCTTGTTGAGTCAAACCCTTTCAGCCTCCATCTTGGGCTTTATACAAGATACATTCTCCCCAACGGTGTCAAAATCCCTTTTAGCCTCAATCTTGGGTTTTGTACAAGACAGAAAGAACATTTTCCCCAGAAAAGTCAAACTTCTAGCCTCCTCTTAGGCTTTGAATAAAGAAATCCCCGGTTGAGTCAATCAACCTTTTAGCATCCAATTTGTGCTTTGCGCACAACATACAAACATCGACAATTCCTATTTGGAGATTATAAATTCTCTCTCAGCCAAAACCCTTTAGCTTCATATCTTAGGCTTTGAACAAGATACAAATCACCTTTAGCTTCATGTCTTGGGCTTTGAACAAGACACCAAAACACCTTTTTCCTCCCATTGAATAGGAGGAACTACGATCGCTCTGATTTCCCTGTTTCGTTAAACGGGAATATGTAGGCATAAGATTGCGGAATCTTAGCGAGCATACTAATAAAAAACCCTCAGTCCAGTACCCCCATACCTCAATCAGAAACATCGGACCTAACACCTTACCAGAAGCCTCGTAAATAGTCCAGACACTGGATTTTTAAACGAAATAACCTAAGACAGACCCCCCCTTTTTGATAGCATCTGTAAACCAACAGTTTTGACTATTTAACCTCAGTATGCAAGCAGGGTTAATTGGAGACATCTATTTCCCTTCCTTAATCAGCTTCACAGGATAAAAAATGAATCGAACTATAGTACCAAAGCGAGAGTGATTCGAAACCACAAAAATCACGCTACAGAAAAATGGCGACCACAGTGGGAGCCAAAGTAAGATCTAGTCATCGTCGTCCCTATTTTCCACAGGAAAATGGCGACCACAGTGGGAGATATTTATCTCTTGCAGCCTTACAGTTAGAGAAGGCCTTTATTTCTCACGGTCTTAGGTAGAAAACTTTAAATTCACAAAGTGTCACAGAAATGGCGACTCTGCTGGGGAGTCATTGTCTGTATAGGATCATAAGACTAGAGGTCTAGGATGTTAGGACAAATATATATACTGCTTTTCCTAATTGATATCTGTGTTTACTTTTCTGCTAATGGGAATGCGTGTGATACCGCATGTGGAAAGATTGAGTATACACCTAAGATAAGTGATGGCACTAGACGGGTAATCTTACAGGGAGTGAATCCCAGATAAGAGGCCCCGGTCGACCATCGAATTAGTGGAGATGCCCTTTGTGGATTCAATGCCTATATGACTTCGGTTGTTGAAGGTAGATTGTTCAATTGGGTTATCTGAGAAGCTGAGGATTTTAGTAGACTGAAACCATTTTGTAGTGCGGAAGCTATCGGAAATAGTTGTCACGTGATACTACCCTCATTTGAGATTACTCTAAGATACTACAGCTCGCTGGCGATTCGCTTGCTGTCGTTATCCCAAGAGGGGTCAATGATTTGAGGACCGGTACAAAAAATCACCAGTATAACCTTTGGGGATGGGTAGAGCCTTGACTTCATGACACCGACCCTTTGACCCCATGTTTTTTCTATGTTTTTGTGTACTGCATTCATGCATTCATTTCATAAAGAAACATTAAAACAAAAAAAAATCTTCTCTTCTACTCTCTCCTTTTTTAAAATTAAACTAAGACAGTGATTGCAAATTTCAGATAAAGAGATTCCTAATGGATTTTGGTAGAAGGAAAACTCACAAGTACACCTTCAAGGTTCCAAAATTAGAGGATTTGAGAGGGTTGGCAAGGAGGATCACCAACCCTGAGGCTTTCAGAGCTAAGTATGGAGGATTGCTGTCTCTGTTAAGGGTCCATGTAATTGAAGAAATACTGTCCACACTAATCCAGTTCTACGATCCGGTCTATCACTGTTTCACATTCCCGGATTATCAACTAGCACGAACACTGGAGGAGTACTCTCACCTGACTGATTTACCCATTACTGACCAAGCTCCCTTTTCTGGACTGGAAGAAATTCCAAAGGATCAAACCATTGCAAGAGCAATCTATTTGGATGAGTCAGAAGTCAGGACTCACATGAGCATTAAGGGTGGCCCCTGTAACGCCCCGATTTGTTTAATTGTATTTATTTATTCCATTTATGTGAATATTGTGAAAGGTGTGGATTTATTGTATTTTACCTGTTAATTGAGTTAATTGGTTAGTTTCTCTAATAGATAAAATATTTGCATTAAATTATAATTTATTTTCAACTTTTATTTCCTGAAATATATTTCATCATTGTTGTTATGTTTTATCGCATTTTGAGAGCGTTTGCGAGATATTTGAGCTGAGGGGTATTTTGATCTTTTGCTTGGGTATATTTTTCATAAAATAGAATTTTGAGAGAAAAAGAGAGAAAAGAGAAAGGAAAGAAGGAAAAGAAGAGGAAAGAAAGGGAGAAGAGGGAAAGAGAGGAAAATCGATGATCCGTCCGTTTCAAGCGCGATTAATCAGGTAAGGGTGAGAAGTTTCAATTATATCTTGCTTGTATATGTATATGTGTTGTTTGTGTATATGTTTTGGTTGTTTTTACCATGTTTTCCTTATTGATAAATTGATGAATAATTAGTAGAAATCGATATAAATCGTGTTGTATGATTACACTGTGTTTAGGAACAATTGCTGGTACTTGTTTTGCTGTTAAAAATGGATTTGGGGATGAAAAATAGGATTTTTGGCGGAAAATTCGCAGAAAAATTTATGCAGAAAAAATTCTGGTTTTCCACTGCCCATACGCGTATCACTCAGGGCAATACGCGTATTGGTCAAGGCAATACGCGTATGGCAATGAAGGAATAAGGGCAATACGCGTATTGGTCAAGGAAATACGTGTATGGCAAGGAAGGAATGTGTGGAATACGCGTATGGGAGTGGGCAGTACGCGTATGGTGTTGGCACTACGCGTATTGTACTTTTAAACGTGAATTTTGGAGAAAAATGAATTTCTACCCATACGCGTATGACCTTGGGCAATACGCGTATGGAATGGCGAGGAATCAGGGCAATACGCGTATGACAAGGGGCTGTACGCGTATGGTCAGGAAAATTGTAAAATGGGACTTTTCAAAATATCGTTTTCGTTTTTCTTTCGTAACTTGGGTTCCGTTTATCCGATTTTTATATTCTTGGTATCGTTGGAAAGCTATTGAGCTGTACTTTCTTATTATGATGATTTGGAAATTGTTAGCCGATTTAATTATGTCGGAAATTTGGAATAGTGTCGGTTTGTCGACTTTTGTCATTGTAATCGTGAGTAATTGATGTGTATCATGCAAGGTGCTGTTGTATGACGTAAATGCATGTGTTTAGATGGTGTGGTGATGATTTGTGGACGTATGGAAATTAAATGCATTGTTTTGGGCTTAAGTGCAAAGTGTGATTTTGTTAAGAGAGATGAATGCATTTATATGTGTATTTGAATGTCATGAGTCCTTGTATGCCAAGCATCATGATATGCATTGAGTGACGGATTGGTTCCAGAGGGAATCTGCTATAACATCGCGAGCCTTAAAAATAAGAGGTATGAATAGCCTTAAAAATAAGAGGACGGAAAGCGATGGTTATAGACGATCATGTGCCTTATACAAAGAGGTGTGAACGATCGGGTCGTGTGCCTTATACAAAGAGGTGTGAGCGATCCATAAACATCGTGTGCCTTATACAAAGAGGTGTGAGCGATGGGGAACATCTTATGCCCGATGGGGAGTTACATTAAGTAACGAGCGATGGTTCCAATAGTTCCTGAGTGAACTGGTGTTGAGAATTGATGGAAGTCGGTACCGCATGGCATTTGCATAGAGTCGTTGTGTCGGTCTCTGTGCATTTGCATAAATCATGGATGCATTATGTGTGGAAAATCATGATTTGATTGATTATGTGTGGAAAATCATGATTTGATTGATTATGTGTGGAAATTGTGCATCGATTTGTTAGGTGTTGAGGTTGTGATAGCATTGGTAGTTTGATGTTCATATGTGATAAATGCATTAGTTGTGGATAATATGTATTATGCGTAGACAGATGCTTTGTGATGTGTGAGGTGTTTCTAAATGTTAAGACTTGGTATGCCTTATGTGAAAATATGCGAGTATATTGGATACTTGATATATGCTATATTGTTGGATTAATAGATATATGTTACGTATATGTGGTATGTTATATGTAATAGTATGTGGTGTTTGTGGTGAGAATAACTATGCATGTGAATTGTTATGTATTTGCATATTATTATGCAATCTTGATTTTAGTTGTTATTTCTCACCCTTCTGCAGTGGTTTATTGCTCTATGAGGCAATTGCAGATTAGTGTCTTGGAGGCTTTTGTGGAGATTAGTCCTCCATCCTTTGTCGTCTGTCTGCTCTGATACGTAGCACGGGAGTCGGGGAAACGATTATGTTATATATGTATATACTTGTTGAATATATTTTGTATTACTTTTGTGTGTGTACTTTGACGTTATGAAACAATTTATTTTGTAAAACCAGTCGGTTATGGATCTTCCGCTTTATTCCATAATTGACCTTTCCTTTTATATGGAAGAAGTTTCCCCTTGTGGGTATTCAATTGTTTGTGTTATGTATCAAAAAAATTATGAGCAGGAATTGTATTTTCTTTCTTTAATTGTGACATCCCTGTTTTCTGTCGAAAAAAATAAATTTTTAATTACTCTGATTTATATTTGTATTATTTATTTGCAAAGGGAATTGGGGTGTTACATTAGTGGTATCAGAGCAGGTCGGTCCGTCCGGCCAAGTTGTTGAGTCAGTTGGTATGACAGTTGTATATTGTCGTTGCTATTTGTTTCTTAGTACGTGATATATGTGTGGAACACTGTCAGTACTTTCTGGTTTTTCTAGTCCTTTGTCTGCAGGATTTAGATTGAGATAAGTGGGGGAGAAGCTGGTACTTCTCCATGTTGCTTCAGGTGTGGAGCGTTGGCTCAGTGGGTTGTGAATTGCAAGATTGTAAGTGCTCTTTGGACAGTGTGGTTCCCGATTCCGGAGGGAATGCGGAGGTAAGGTTTATTTTAACTAAGGATTTGTGCCTTGAGTAGTTTTGTGCACAAGATGTAAGCAATACTATTATAGTTTGGTAAAGACGGTTTATACCCCATCATGATTGTCGGCTGTCTATTGATAAATTGAGGAACTGATCACCCTTAATCTCTTGTTGATAGCAGATGGGAATTATGTTGGATGGAATAGTCGTGTCTTTCCGACTTTGATAGTGTGCGAAATGAGTTGTTTGGAATTTAAGGAAATGATTACGGATTGTTTTGATGAGTCGATGAAGATGCTAATATCGAAAGATGAAATGGATTAGAGGTTTTGGTATGTTGGTCAAGTTGGGAAGTCATGGAGAGAGAATGATTGGGTTTTATTTAAGGACTGCTTCTCAGAGAGTGGAGATTGAACTTAATTGGACGAAGGTGAATAGTTGAGGCTTATATCTGCTAAGTATGTAGAAAACTCTTAGTAGCGGGAATAAGATGTTTGTTTTGTCTGCGATGGTAGTGTTCGGGAAATTGGCAGGAAGTCACAGCGATGGGCCGTCAGTTGTGCATAGTTTTCGGATGTGTTTTTGGATGGAACATTAAGGTGTGGTCTTAGAGAGCTCCAGCTTTGTTAGTAACAAAAGGGAATGATGATTGAATGGAATAACGAGCATGATGTGTATGATGGTATTGAGACTATGGGAAGCAAAAACTTAGAGTTCTGGTGAGTTCGGAGTCTTTGGAGTTTTAAGGCATTAATAGAGATTGTGAGGAAACCCTTGTGGGTGGATGTAACATCGCGTTTGAGAATTCTTTTTGGTTGGTTGTTGATACGAGTTGGAATTTATGGAATTTGGACTGTTAAGAGAAGAAATTGTGTATGGATTACTAACAGTTGAATACGGTAACGATGGAGAGCAAGTGTCCACTTTCATGAACAGATGACTGGAATGGTTTGGGTGAGTTTGAGTGGAGTTGCAAGTGTATGGAATGTTTGATAAGAGTGGTGAATTGTGTGAGTTGAGGCTTTGATCGATTTGATGTGACTGGTTTTGTTTGTTATCGGGATAGGCTGTAATTTACTTGGTTAAACTTGTGTGTGAGTAGCCAGTTACCCAGTGAAAATTTTTGCAAAAGCTTTAAGAGTTTACATCTTTTGGAAGTTGGTTGGGTATTACAACGTACAGTGATGTTATTTGGTGTTAGTAATGCGTCTAGAATGGTTGTGGAGTAAAGGAATTGTATCTTCTATATTTAATTGGATAAGTTCGTAGTGGCGTTGATTGAGGAGATTCGGGTTTGTTATAAACTCAGAGAAAGAACAGGTAGAGTGTTTGAGAATTGAATTGCAAGTGTTGAAAGGAGACGAAGTTTTTTGTGAAGTTATTCAAGTGAGAATTTTGGTTGAAAAAGGTTAGTTTTCTTGAATGTGTTATTTCAGATGAGAGTATTGTTATGGATCCATCGGAAGTAGATGTAGTTCTATATGGGAGGTTCCGAAGTTGGTTAAGGAGATTAGAAACTTTTGGGCTCAGTTGGTTATTACTGTAGGCTATGGAAGACTTTGCTAAGTTCGTACTTTTGTTATCTCAGTTGACTTGCCAAGGGTGAGTCGTTTGTTTTGGATGTTCGTTGTGAGTAAGTTTTGGTGAGCTGAAGTAGAAGTTGTCTATGGCTTCAGTTTTGATACTGCGTGAGCCCGATAAACCATTTGTGAGGTATTGGGATGCGTCTTTGATGAGTTTAGTCAGTGTGTTAATGCAAGATGGTTAATTCATGGTTCATGATTACGACAATTGAGGATTCATAAAAGGATCTATACTATTCAGGATTTGGAATTAGTCGCGGTTGTATTGTGTTGGAAAATTTGGAGGTATTATCTTTAAGGTTCTAGGTTCGAAGTGTTTGGTAATCACAAGAGTTTATAGTGCTTGTTTGGTATGAAGGAATAGAGTGTGAGACAACGAGGAAGGTTGGAATTCGTGACGAGTTATGAATTTGGCTTGGATTACCCTTCGGGAAAAGCTAAGGTTGTGCCTGAAAAGTTAAGTCGAAAGTTGTTATGCATGTCTGTTTTGATGGTCAGAGAATTGAAATGATTGGAGCAGCTCCGAGACTTGTGTCTGGTGTGTGAGATAACACAGGAGAGGGTGAGGTTGGAAATATTAAAGTGAACAATGATTTTTGGTGGATATGAGAAAGAGTTAGACTTTGGACGTGAGATTGGTAGACTTGATGGTTTCGAGTAATCAGAGTGCGCAGCGGAAGCGTGATGTGGCACATTTTGTATTTGCGTGGAACTTGTAGGAGTTTTTAGGTTGGACATTGGAAACCGATTGGAATGATGAGACCTTTGGATGTTTCAGAGTGCAAGTGTTAAGTGAAAGGTTTAAATATTATTCATGGGCTACTATGTAGATGGATGTTTTGATTATATGCGCGATTGAGGAATCGTAGCATTATGGTAATATTGTTGTGTGACAAGGACGTTGGTATTGCGGTTATGAAGAGGTTGTTGGGATGTTGTTAAGTCGTGGGACTTAGGTTCTTGCCTTTGTTGTTGCTGTTAGCAAGGTGGTTTGTCAGTTTGTGCAATTCGTGGTGTGCCTTTTGTTGGCATACTAGTTTGTTGGTCGGATGCGAGAGTCGTATCCGGAGTTGTTCGTCTCAGTTATATTTTCGAGGACGAAAATGTCTAAGTGGGGGAGAGTTGTAACGCCCTGATTTGTTTAATTGTATTTATTTATTCCATTTATGTGAATATTGTGAAAGGTGTGAATTTATTGTATTTTACCTGTTAATTGAGTTAATTGGTTAGTTTCTCTGATAGATAAAATATTTGCATTAAATTATAATTTCTTTTCAACTTTTATTTCCTGAAATATATTTCATCATTGTTGTTATGTTTTATTGCATTTTGAGAGCGTTTGCGAGATATTTGAGCTGAGGGGTATTTTGGTCTTTTGCTTGGGTATATTTTTCATAAAATTGAATTTTGAGAGAAAAAGAGAGAAAAGAGAAAGGAAAGAAGGAAAAGAAGAGGAAAGAAAGGGAGAAGAGGGAAAGAGAGGAAAATCGATGATTCGTCCATTTCAAGCGCGATTAATCGGTTAAGGGTGAGAAGTTTCAATTATATCTTGCTTGTATATGTATATGTGTTGTTTGTGTATATGTTTTGGTTGTTTTTACCATGTTTTCCTTATTGATAAATTGATGAATAATTAGTAGAAATCGATATAAATCGTGTTGTATGATTACACTGTGTTTAGGAACAATTGCTGGTACTTGTTTTGCTGTTAAAAATGGATTTAGGGATGAAAAATGGGATTTTTGGGGGAAAATTCGCAGAAAATTTATGCAGGAAAAATTCTGGTTTTTCACTGCCCATACGCGTATCACTCAGGGCAATATGTGTATTGGTCAAGGCAATACGCGTATGGAAATGAAGGAATAAGGGCAATACGCATATTGGTCAAGGCAATTCGCGTATGGCAAGGAAGGAATGTGTGGAATACGCGTATGGGAGTGGGCAGTACGTGTATGGTGTTGGCACTACGCGTATTGTACTTTTAAACGTGAATTTTGGGGAAAAATGAATTTCTGCCCATACGCGTATGACCTTGGGTAATACGCGTATGGAATGGCGAGGAATCAGGGCAATACGCGGATGTCAAGGGGCCGTACGCGTATGGTCAGGAAAATTGTAAAATGGGACTATTCAAAATATCATTTTCGTTTTTCTTTCGTAACTTGGGTTCCGTTTATCCGATTTTTATATTCTTGGTATCGTTGGAAAGCTATTGAGCTGTACTTTCTTATTATGATGATTTGGAAATTGTTAGTCGATTTAATTATGTCAGAAATTTGGAATAGTGTCGGTTTGTCGACTTTTGTCGTTGTAATCGTGAGTAATTGATGTGTATCATGCAAGGTGCTGTTGTATGACGTAAATCCATGTGTTTAGATGGTGTGATGATGATTTGTGGCCGTATGGCAATTAAATGCATTGTTTTGGGCTTAAGTGCAAAGTGTGATTTTTTTAAGAGAGATGAATGCATTTATATGTGTATTTGAATGTCATGAGTCCTTGTATGCCAAGCATCATGATAGCATTGTTGTGACGTCCTGAGTGAAGGATTGGTTCCAGGGGGAATCTGCTATAACATCGTGAGCCTTAAAAATAAGAGGTATGAATAGCCTTAAAAATAAGAGGACCGAAAGCGATGGTTATAGATGATCGTGTGCCTTATACAAAGAGGTGTGAGCGATCGGGTAGTGTGCCTTATACAAAGAGGTGTGAGCGATCCATAAACATCGTGTGCCTTATACAAAGAGGTGTGAGCGATGGGGAACAACGTATGCCCGACGGGGAGTTATATTAAGTAACGAGCGATGGTTCCAATAGTTCCTGAGTGAAGTGGTGTTGAGAATTGATGGAAGTCGGTACCGCATCGCATTTGCATAGAGTCGTTGTGTCGGTCTCTGTGCATTTGCATAAATCATGGATGCATTATGTGTGGAAAATCATGATTTGATTGATTATGTGTGGAAAATCATAATTTGATTGATTATGTGTAGAAATTGTGCATCGATTTGTTAGGTGTTGAGGTTGTGATAGCATTGGTAGTTTGATGTGCATATGTGATAAATGCATTAGTTGTGGATAATATGTATTATGCTTAGACAGATGCTTTGTGATGTGTGAGGTGTTTCTAAATGTTAAGACTTGGTATGCCTTATGTGCAAATATGTGAGTATAATGGATACTTGATATATGCTATATTGTTGGATTAATAGATATATGTTACGTATATGTGGTATGTTATATGTAATAGTATGTGGTGTTTGTGGTGAGAATAACTATGTATTTGCATATTATTATGCAATCTTGATTTTAGTTGTTATTTCTCACCCTTCTGCTGTGGTTTATTGCTCTATGAGGCAATTGCAGATTAGTGTCTTGGAGGCTTTTGTGGAGATTAGTCCTCCATCCTTTGTCGTCTGTCTGCTCTGATACGTAGCACGGGAGTCGGGGAAACGATTATGTTATATATGTATATACTTGTTGAATATATTTTGTATTACTTTTGAGTGTGTACTTTGACGTTATGAAACAATTTATTTTGTAAAACCAGTCAGTTATGGATCTTCCGCTTTATTCCATAATTGACCTTTCCTTTTATATGGAAGAAGTTTCCCCTTGTGGGTATTGAATTGTCTGTGTTATGTATCAAAAAAATTATGAGCAGGAATTGTATTTTCTTTCTTTAAGTGTGACATCCCTGTTTTCTGTCGGAAAAAATAAATTTTTAATTACTCTGATTTATATTTGTATTATTTATTCGCGAAGGGAATTGGGGTGTTACAGTCTCCAGGGTTTGCCAGCCCAGTTCTTGATAAAGAAGTCTCTGTACTTTGCTAGTATAGGGAACGTGGCCGCTTTCGAAAGCATCTTTGTTTTGCTCACCTACGGGTTATTTTTGTTTCCCAACATCGATAACTTTGTAGATATCAATGCCATTAAGATTTTTCTAATTGGAAACCCTGGACCGACCTTGCTCGCAGATGCTTATCATTCTGTACACCTAAGGAATTTGTACAGCGGAGGAATGATCACCTGCTGTGTACCCCTGCTGTACAAATGGTTCATTTCCCATTTGCCAAAGTTTGCTGCATTTTGGGATCAAAAAAGTACTTTACGTTGGTCGTAGAGAATCATGTCTCTTACCAACTCTGAAATCGATTGGTACAATCGAATCTATGACGGGATCAGGATCATTGACCATTGTGTAAAGTTCCCAAATGTACCCCTCATAGGAATTAAAGGAGGAATCAATTATCATCTAGTTTTGGTTCGTCATCAATTTGGATACCCGATGAGGCATGTCCCGCGTAATGCTCATCTGGAAGGTATTTTCTTCAAGGAAGGAGAAAATGACAGAGCACTAAAAATAGAAATAGTGCATGCCTGGAAACACGTTCATAGGAAAGGAAGAGAGTCTCTAGGAAAACTAGACTGTGTCTCGGTGGAACCTTATCTCCACTGGGTACAAACTAGAGCTCTCAAACTGAGGATGCCTTACCCTCGTCAAGAAGTTCTTCCATTAAGGGACCATGTCCTTTATTTTATATCTGATACGGAAGAACTTCAGGTTACTCTCAACAGAGTTCAACAGGAGAAGAGGTATTGGAAGAACAAGTACCGTATTCTCAATGTGGAGTGTAAAAAATACAGTAACTGTTAAAAGAAAAAGACGCTATGATCGAGATTTTAGAGCAACATGCTGTAGAAAATCAAGATGACCAAAGGAATTTGCTCGCTCCTTTCACTTGCCAAAGGAATGATAACTCGACAATGGCTCAAGAGCCCCGGTCAAAGAAAAGGAAAGTACCAGAACCAGCACCTGAGCTCTCCTCAGAGAGGACTCAAGATCCATTAGCTTATACATTTCCTTTTACAGCACTTTGTAAATTACTGTATTTCCATTCCGCAATCTTTGAATTCAATAAAACGGGGTTTCCCCACTGTTTGATATTTGCAATCCAATTGTCGAATTTTATCTTGGAAAAAAATATAATAAATATAATCATTGCATCTCATTCATCATTCTCATGTAACACGTTCTTCTTACCTACGAATCTCACGTTTGCGTCTTGATTCTAGAGTCAAGCTGTCTCATTCGTATTATACTCGGGCCAATCGACAGAAAAAGATGGATGATCTCGAGGAAGAGAACAGAGAGTTAATGGAAGAGATCGACACTCTGAAAGAGGATCTGAGAAAGCTTCATAACGACATGCAAGCTCTAGCAGAAGCTCAAATGCAACAACAAGGGACTATGATCTCAGAGATCACATCTACGCCCATAGTGGAAAAGTATGACCCTCGGTATACCATGCCTAAAGATCGTTCCTAGGGCATGCCTATTAACTATATCCCAGAAGGATATGTTCCGCCGATCACTGAAGATCAGGGAACCGCAGCAGGAGCCGTTGGGCCTGAAGGTTACAAACTTCGGGAAAGTAAAGATGCCCAGGGCATGACAGCAACTTCTAAAGGTTACAAACTTCGAGAGAGGGAAGTACCTAGAGTCACTGCCATGATGACTATACCACCACCCTTGGTACACACTGTCCTGGAAGGACAGATTCCACAGATACCTTCTAGTGGAAATGAAAGTATGTTCGATAGAATGAATGAGTTCCAGGAATAGTTCCTGGAAATGCAGAAAGAGCTGTAAGCCCTTCACGGTCAGGATCTATTTGGAAAGGACGCCACAGACCTTTGTTTGGTCCCCAATGTGAAAGTTTCACACAAATTCAAAGTGCCCGAATTTGAAAAGTACAAGGGTAACTCTTTCCCTCAAAGCCATTTGGTGATGTACGCTTGGAGGATGTCAATTCAGACAGAGAACAACCAGCTACTGATCCACTATTTTCAAGATAGTTTAACCGGTGCTGCACTAAAATGGTACATGAGATTAAACCGCACTAAGATCGCCACTTTCTGGGATCTTGGCACTGCCTTCGTTCAACAGTATAAGTATAACTTGGACATGGCACCAGATAGAGATCAACTCAGAGCCATGTCACAGAGGGACAAGGAAACCTTTAAGGAATATACTTAGAGATGGCCTGAAATTGCCGCCCAGATTTGTCCATCTCTTGAGGAAAAAGAGATGACAAAGATCTTCTTAAAGACCTTGAGCTCATTTTACTACGATAGAATGGTCACCAGTGCGCCCAGTGACTTTACTGAAATGGTAGGCATGGGAGTTCGTCTTGAGGAAGCAGTCCAAGAAGGACGTTTAGTTAAAGACGCTGGATCATCAAGTTGTACAAAACGATACGGTAGTACTCTCCCTAAGAAAAAAGAGCAAGATATTGGCAATATCTCTCTCGAAAAGCAAAGGCGACGATACCAACCAGTAGCAGCTGTAACTACTGCTATCAACTATGCGCCTGTTCCTACGTATCAACCTCAGGTTGCTCAGAGCCAACCGAATCAACAACAATATCAGTAAAAGACGCAACGGCCTCTTCAGCAGGCTTGTCCCCCATATAACAACAACCGTACAACGCGACCACCAGGGTTCGACCCTATACCCATGTTGTACGCAGAATTGTTTCCACTCTTACTGGTCAAGGGACACGTCCAAACCAGGTCTCCTCTTACAGTACCGGAAAATCCGCCTTTTTGGTTCAAAGCGGATCAGACTTGCCCTTACCATCAAGGAGGACCAGGGCATAACATAGAAATTTGTCTCAATTTCAAATCCGATGTGCAAAATCTTATTAGGAGAGGGGTCTTATCTTTCAAAGACACGAATCCGAGTGTTCTCACGAACCCGCTGCCTCAACACGAGAAAGCTGCGGTAAATTTGATAGGGAGAGTCTAACAACAACTATCAAATTCATGATGTACTCTTATTGAGGACCAATCTGGTCAAGATGCATCATAGACAGAGCGGATACAGGCATGTACCATCTCACAATGATCACCAGTGTGGTATCTGCTCTAAAAATAATCAAGGATGTTCTGTGGTGCAATCAACTCTACAGGAACAATTGGATCTCGGGTGGATCCAAGAGCATCGAGTTCGTGGAGTTAACATGACTCATGCAAGTTCCAACATCATTCAGAACCATGACATCCGTGCAATGAATGTCAACTTAGTGGCAATGCACTCAAGGCAAAGCTAGTATCATATTCTGTCGCGGCACGATTACAGTTCTTGTCTGATTTGCTCGGTAAACAAACAGGGATGCTCTTTTGTACAAGAGGCCCACCAGCGTAAGATGGATCTTGGGTGGATCCAGGACTACCATGATAGAAATCCTTATCAAGTTAACATGATTCAAATCTTCGATATTCGTTTAATGAATACCAGCTTGGTGGAGTTACACGCCAAACAAGTCCAACTCGGTTTTCTCACTTCACATGATTATCTGAGCTGTAAAGTATGTTGTGAGAGTAACCAAGGGTGCGCTCTCGTTCAAAGAACTTTACAACACTTGTTAAAACATTGGTGGCTTCCGATCTATCTAGACAAAGACACGCAACAAATCAGTGTGAGAAACGGGAACCCTACTAGACATCAAAGTCAGGATGTCAGATCTATGGAAATAGACCTAGTAAGGTTACACTGCATTCAAAGCGGACGTGGCCAGGTGCCACCACACAACTACGAGCACTGTAGAGTCTGCTCGGAAAATAATCAAGGATGTTACCACGTGCGAGCAGCCCTTCAAAGTCAGTTGACTCCCAAAGAGATTCGACCGTGTCCAAGTTCTGGATCAATCAACTGGATGCCAGACTATTTCGTTGATCAGATTAAGGATGTTGTCGTGATCTCTGATCGTGAAAGGACCAAAGATGTTTGTACCATCATCTCTCTACTTGACGAATCGAAGGTTCTTAACCAGGAATTGATTGAAGTTACTTACAACAATCAGAGAAATCAGAAGGCTCCTATAGTTATCTATCTACCGGGACCAGTGCCGTACAAATCCGATAGGGCGGTCCCTTACAAATACGGTGCAACAACAATTGAGATTGGAAAGGAAATTACCCTCCATCCTGAATATTGCAGACATTGGTCGAGTAACACGGAGTGGTCAAATCTTCAACAGAGGAGATGGAGAACCTAACAGAGAAAAGGAACCTCAAACAGAAGTTCCCAATCCACCAGTAGGTCAATCCAGTAATCCCGGCCTTTCAAAGAACGATGATGAGATGTTGAAGCTCATCCAAAGGAGTGAAGACAACCTTGTTGATCAGCTGTTACAAACTCCTTCAAAGATCTCTGTGTTATCTCTTTTACTCAGTCTCGAAGCCCACAGAGAGGCTCTACAGAAAGTCTTAGAGCAGACCTTTGTGGATAGGGATGTGTCGATAAGGAAATTCGACAGTATCGTCTCTAACATCACTTCCTGCAACAACTTGGGGTTTAGCGATGAGGAATTGCTAGAAGAAGGCAAAAGTCACAACATGGCGCTCAATATCACAGTCAACTGCCAGGATGATGCTTTAGCCAGCGTACCGGTAGACACCGGATCGGCTCTCAACGTCATGCCGTAGTCCACTCTAATTCAACTATCACTCAAAGGATCTCCGATGAGAGGTAGTGAGGTCATCGTCAAAGCATTTGACGGATCCCGAAAAACAGTTATCGGCGAAGTCGACCTTCCCATAACTATTAGTCCCCATACTTTCCAAGTCACTTTCCAGGTCATGGACATCCGAGCAACATACAACTGTTTGTTGGGAAAACCATGGATACACCAGGTTGGGGCAGTCACTTCGACACTTCACCAGAAGCTGAAGTTCATCAAGAATGACCAACTGGCCACAGTCTGTAGAGAGCAAGCCTTGATCATGAGTAACCTATCGTCATCCACTTACGTGGAACCAGAGGAGGTTGTTAGAACCCAGTTCCAGGCACTTTCGGTGAGCCACGACAACCAATCAGAAGGAGGAACGTCGATTTCCTCGTACAAAGATGCTCTCGAAGCGATCAGAAGTAACAATACCAAAGGATGGGGATAACTTGTCATTCCTACCGATAATAAGAAAAAGAAAGGTCTTGGTTTTTCTTTAACCTATACCCAGACTGCTACTAACAATGAAAGTCTTCATCCCAGTCAGAACATCTTCCATAGTGGAGGTTTCCTTCACCCATTTCCTCAAGAAGTACATACCATCAACGAGGGAGATTCCTCCGACACAGATGAGGAATGAAAGTCCTATCTTAACGAGGACGGTTATATGTCTCAGGAACAGGTGCCTACATCATTTTGCTTTCTGGCATAGAGTCCGAGATTTATACCAAGGTCAGATGTCAAAATGATATATGGAGATTGTGATCCGAAAGGATGTCGTGCTCCACCAAACTCATTAGAGGAAGACACTCTGATGAAAGACAACTTTGACCACGACTATTATGGCCCGATGGATGGTCTGCCTATCTAGAAGCCGTACCCAGGAGACTTGGGGCAAGAATATCAGTCGAACAATGAAAATCAGCTGAGCATCATTGAAAAGAATACATGCGTCCCCACCATGTCATGGGATCAACACTCAGGTCATTCATAAAATATCCAGTGCGACGATAAATTTTCAAAATTTACAAGACTAGAATTCATTAACTATGCTTTTCTCGAGGTCAACGTCATCGAGAGAGATGACTCCTCCAGTTCCAATGAAGTGTGGTACACCTTAGGACAACCGAGTGACAGGTACGACTTCTTGGTCAAGTACACTGCTCCTGAAAGCTCTCGTATCAGGCTCAAGGATATCCAACCAACTGAATGGGGGGATTAGCCTGAGAGCACAATTACTATGCAAAATACAACTGAGGAATCCTCCTACGACAACTCTGCCTGGGAGACAGATTCCAATGATCCTGCTCCACCAGAAATCAGCGTTATTTGTGAAGACAAATCAAGGAAGGTACCAGACTTTGTGATTCACTGAGGAGTTCACCGCCAATGGGTTGTAGTCGATGTTCCGAAGATTGTTCATAAGTTAAAGTAATGACCATCTTTGTTTTAACCTTTCACCCTGCCCAGGTGAAACAGATGTTTTGATAGGGCTCACTTTCTGTAAATATCCCTCTTCGCTTCGCCTAGAGCGACAGAGTTTTGTTTTATAGGGCTGTATTTTCAAGAATCGACAAGTTCATAAATAAAATAACGTCGTTCTATAATTCCCGCATTAATTGTTGTTTTCTCTTTTCGCTTTTTCAGAAAATGGTAATCCTAATAAACAATTCAAACAAGCATTGTTCAAAAAATTTACACTGCCCACACTCTTGCATTCTCTCTATTTCTTCTAAAAAATAAATCATAACGTCATGCAGATTGCTTGTTTTAAACCCCATTGAAACATACAATCAGATGCCTTCTCCCAACTTTGAATTCACGGTATTTGAGGCTGAAGAAGAAGACTACGAAGAAATTCCAGAGGAGATCTCCCGATTACTCAGACAAGAGGAAAGGTACATCAAACCTCACAAAGAGCCGTTGTAGACGGTCAACTTTGGTTCAGAAGAGGAGAGAAAAGAAGTTAAGATTGAGGCCCTACTCAGTCCGATTGTCAAAGAAAGTTTGATAAAGCTTCTCAACGAGTTTCCTGATGTATTCGCTTGGTCCTACCAGGACATGCAAGGGTTGGATACCAGTATTGTGGAACATCATCTACCATTAAGATCAGAATGTCCGCCGGTAAAACAAAGGTTGAGACAGACTCACCCAGACATGGCCATCAAAATCAAAGAGGAAGTACGGAAACAGATTGACGCGGGTTTCCTCGCTACATCAGAATATCCTCAATGGTTAGCCAACATCGCACCAGTTTCGAAAAAGGACGGAAATGTTAGAATGTGTGTAGACTACAAGGATCTGAACAAAGCAAGTCCAAAGGATGACTTTCCCTTACCACACATTGACATGCTGGTAGACAGTACAACAAAGTTCAAAGTCTTCTCCTTCATGGATGGATTCTCGGGCTATAATCAGATAAAAATGGCACCAAAAGATATGGAGAAAACTTCATTCATTACCCCATGGGGTACTTTTTGTTACAAGGTAATGTCGTTCGGTTTGAAGAACGCCTAGGCAACCTATCAAAGGGCCATGACTACTCTATTTCATGACATGATACACAAAGAAATCAAAGTATATGTCGATGACATGATTTCCAAATCTAAAACAGAAGAGGAGCATGTGACCCACCTGTTAAAGCTATTCGAGCGGTTGAGAAAGCACAAACTCTGCTTGAATCCCAACAAGTGCACCTTCGGTGTCTGTTCAGGAAAACTGCTAGGGTTCATCGTCAGCCAAAAAGGAATTGAGGTTGATCCCGACAAGGTTAAGGCCATTCAAGAAATGCCTTCTCAGAGGACTGAAAAACAAGTCAGGGGATTCCTGGGGCGTTTGAATTACATTTTTAGACTTATATTCCTCATGACCGCGACATGTGCGCCAATCTTCAAACTACTCAAGAAGATACAATCATTTCTCACTGATTCCCGGGGCAAATGGACTCCGAATTACGACGTCCCCTATGTGGTCAAGAAAGCCTTCTCAGGCGGCGCCTTGAGACTCACAACCAAGGATGGAGAGGAATTTGCCTACCCGCGAATGTTGACGTAGTCAAGAAATACTTCGCCTAAATAATAAAAAAAACGTCTCGGTGGATTGAAAACCTGAAAGGGCGGTCTAGCCAAAAATTAGAGACACAAGCAAAAATCATCCCGATGGATTGAAAACCTCAAAGTACAATCCAGGCAAAAATTAGGGATTCATGGCAAGTAACTACGTCCAACAAAGGGGAAAATCCCCCAGCAGCAGTAATGCCATCAGTCAGGAAAACTCCAGTCAAGGTCATCTTCAACAGTAGCTCAGGATGTCTAGAATTCAAAGTTGGTAGAATGATAACGGTCGTTATGTTTTAATGTAGCCCTTTTCCCTTAAATTACCATTTTCTAAACTTTGTAAAAACTCCATGGGATCACGCGCTTGGCTGATTTCCATCCTATCAATAAAATTTGAGCCCTAGTGCTTTTGTTTGCAATTCTCATTTGTTTTAGCTTTACAGAATGACGTTTTAATGTGATTAACAATTCTTGAAATAAAACCAAAATGAATTTACTTGTCAAATTTTTTCTGCTTTTCAAAATAAAGATGGCAATTTCTTTTTACTGTTGAACATCGAAAGAACATCGATCGCTTCTCCAGAAGCAATTGAGCTTCAAGGTGCAGAATCAAAGCACTCCTTCTAAACCAGTGCACCTGAATGAAGGGTCAGCTGTGTCAGATGCGAATATTCCGTCCGACATCCCCGACAAAGTTCTTATCTCCTAATCCCGACCAACGTTATTCCCCGCAGGGACTATCTCTCCAAAGCAAGGCAGAATTGCTATTTTGAACCCAGTGGTACCTCTTCGTCCCCCGCAGTGGCCGAGTATCTAGTCGTGTTCATCACTATTACTCTAGTCGGTCTTGTTCCCTAGTGATAAAAAGTCTTCTCAATCGAGTTGTCAATTATTTCCTCGTCAGCAAACGCCTCATCTGAGCAATCTCTCCTCCAGTGTATTTTTGGGATGAAGAAGGCCCTTGACCACTTTGATAACTTGAACCTCTGAAAGCCAAAGAGCTTTCGACAAACATCATTCTTCACCATTGAAAATGATATCTTTGCTTTCCCGGATTAAGGAAAATCCCCAGAGAAAGCCTCTTAATCAAAGATTCGGCAATACAGCAATTCTCCTTCAGAAAATTCACTGACAAAAAAGGTCATCAGGACCTCAGGATTGGATTACATCACATGGCATTTATTTGAGAAGGTCTCGAGGAAAAGTATGATGTAATATCCCCAAGTAGACAGCAGTCTCTCAAGAGACTTGCTTTCCCCAGTAGAGTCAGCAAATGTTATCTCCAACAGAGAAGTTTGTACACCTCTAAAGCTCAGACCAATGGGTTTCCCCAGTAAGTCTGACATCAAAAGTTTTTCCCATCAAATGGCATCTCCCCAGGAAAATTCGGCGAGAAGTTTGAGGAAAACCGCTACTAATAGCGTCCATTGTCAATAAAGTTTATTGACAAAAGAAACTGAGACCAGTTCCTTGGTAGGAAACCAGGATCGAGGGGAAGTTTACATTAGAAACTAAGACCAGTTCCTTGGTAGGAAACCAGGATCGAGGGGAAGTTTACATTAGAAACTAAGACTAGTTCCTTGGTAGGAAACCAGGATCGAGGGGAAGTTTACAAAAGAAACTTAGACCAGTTCCTTGGTAGGAAACCAGGATCGAGGGGAAGTTTACATCAGAAATTGAGACCAATTCCGTGGTAGAAAACTAGGATCGAGGGGAAGTTTTACCTCTTGCATCCCGAATGGCCGAATACCTTCGCCATTCACACCTTCGGGTCCAAGAAGATTAAATAGGGGCATCTGTCATACCCCATATTTTGACCACTAAGATTCCCATCATTGTGCAAATCATCATCACAATATGGATGAACTTTCATATTCATTAGTCTCCCCAAAGTTGGGTGAGCATTCACTACAATCAAACTTAGGGTTTCAAGCCCCCTCAGAGCTCTTAGACAAATGATCAATCAAGGAATGACATGATCTTCAACTTGTCTAAACCTCTCAAACATCCACAATGGTTCAAGAGGACTCCCACATCAAGAATCAAGCATAAGGTTGCAACATTCCAAGTGGACTAAGCCTCAAGATCGCCAGTGTCACCAAATTAGGGTTTTGGTCGACCAGGGCCTCTAGATGGAAATTTTACTTTGGGCATGAGCCAATGCTTCAAAGCATAACCCAAAATACTCTAAGGGACCTCATAAACCCAATCATCAAGTCAATTTAGCCTCAGGGGATGCATTCATAAAAAATCAGGAATTAGGGTTTCTTGACCTAATTCACCCCTAAGTTGACTTTTGGGACAAAACATGAGCCAAGACATCAAGACATGATTTGAGGGACCCTAATACACTACATTGATCCATTTTCAACAATGAATTGATCCAAGAAGCTTGATTCACAAGTTTCAAGTTCATCAGAACCACATTTAGGGTTTCGTGGGAAAAGTCAACTATGCCTTTGACTTTTGACCAGGACATGCTCCCAAACCTTGGGTCATGATTCAATACACCCTATAACACCTATGAAATCAATCCATCAAGTTTGATTTAGGTCAAGGACTTGATTTCATTGAGGATTGCATAGTTTGGAATTCATCTGATAAAAAGTCAACTATGCCCAAAAGTCAAAGTTTGACTTTTTGATTTTTTGATCAATTATGGTTCTCTAACCCTAAAATGATGTTAATGTGTGACTGAGATCATCATTCATCAAGAAAAATCATGAAAAGTGGGATAACTTGTAAAAGGGGTAACCATAAAAAACTTAGAAATTTTCTAAGTTATGGAACAAAGTGGCTAGGGTACAGTGAACGACAATCTCAATCCCAGCTCTTTGAAGGCATATTCGTACATAGTGAAGCGATCCACGAAATTTGTGCAGACCCGATCATCTTCGGAGGGAAAGTGCACCTTCCTCTCCCCCTCTGGTTCGACCTCCGTAAAAACATCCCCCAGGTACGTGGCGAAGGTGGACCCATGCTCGGCTGGTTCAACCACCTCCCACTCCTCCGCGGAATCGTCGACGGCATCCTCTTCCATATCTTCCATTTCCTCTTCTTCCCCGACCTCGCTGGGGATACTTGAAGTCGTCGAACTACTGCTGTCCGAGGAACTCGCCTCTTCCTCGGACGAGTCCAGGATAATTTCTCCATCTAGCCCCGTCGCCATATCGATCACCTGAAAAGCAGAGAAAAAAGTGAATTCGACAATAGATCAAATCCATCCTTCCACCGCTGGTCAAGTGAAAGGGCGCTCAAAGGGATGAGGATAACGTCCCCGGCCTAAGCCCTAACATCAAAAGAAAAACTCAGAAACGCCAAGAGTCTCCCACGAGGAAATGCCCGGAGCAAGCCACTTCCATACGAGGAACTTCCTCGAGCCACTTCCCGGTTTCCGTTTGAAGCTCCGCCGAAAACTGCAAAGCTTCACCAGAAACTAGGAAAACTCGCCGGAAACTTCGTCGCTGCTTCTGATCTGAACAATCGCGGCGGTTACGCAGGCATCATCATCGCAATGACGCTGGAAACCGCCCGATTCACCAGAATATCCTAAAACCTAGTGGCATCATCGGCGGCAGAAAATGGCACGACCACTGTCCACCACCAACAATCACCGGAAACTAATCTACTTCATCTTCTAAACCTAAACCTAGCCGCATGCAAGACTATAAACAACCATCAAATGGGTAAAAGAGCACAGAATAATCAAACTTACTTGATATAGAAGATGAAAAACGGTTCCCCGGAAGTTGATGCGGTGGTCAGAATAGCAGACGACGGTGACGGGCAGGAATTTTGAAGAAGACGAAGAGAAATCAGAGCGAAAAGTTCAAAATGGAACGAGTTTCCCCCTTTTATACAGATGGGCATGTGCGGTGACACGCGCTCGTAGGTCATGATGGCTATTAACTAGCCATAATTGCCTAGTAACTGCTACACGGAGCTCTAGGCACACGTGGCGCCCTAACGTTTCCAATTCTGACTAACCGTTAGTCTCCTCGCACGACAGGCAACACAGTCACGGTCATGAATGCCATGGACACTAGGGACCACGGGCACCACGAGACCCTTCCCCATCACCAAACGACGACTTCACGCTAGCTCCCCGGAGCAACGAGCTGTCCTTAAGTCATCACTTCCATGCTCGGGAGCAACGACTTGGGGGCCCCTGTTCTGGACTGGACCAATGATCAGGCATGGCCCAATCCACTTCTGCTCCAGAACGGCCCAATTTCCTAAGTCCAATCCACAAACGGGAAAAAGTTACCTTTCTGCCCCTCTAACCGGGCACGGACTGCATCGGTCCTCCCCGAAAATGCTGCCCGTTACTCACAGCTTCTCCACTCCCCGAACAGATGAGGGTGTGTGCCCGAAACTACGCTTATGCCCGACATAACGGCTAGTTTCGGGCACCCTGCCCGACATAACGGCTAGTTTGGGCAGTTACCTATTCTTCGGAAAACGGTTATTTCGCCCTGAAAATAGGACTGTTGGCCACGCGCTGGGGGCTCTATATAAATCCTCTCGCTTGAGAGGGTCAGGTATCCAATATTCACCCTACGAACTAATACATTGTAGTTGCCCCTTTTCTCTGACCCTTTCTTACTTGAGCGTCGGAGTGCCTTGCAGGTACACCCCCTCCTCTCCATACGCCCAGCATCTCACACGTTCTTGGTGGCCCACTTCAACAGGATCTGATCCAGCCTTCACGATCAATATGTATGAGTTTTTACTGGAGATTTCAAAATTGTAGGTATTTACTGATACATTAGTATCGAAAATTTTGAAAATGCCGGCAGTATAAACTGTTAAAATTTGTACCAGAAATTCTGAAAAATGCTGGTAGATCATTTTTTTAAACATAGTACCGGGAATTTCAGAATTGTCGGAAATATATGTAGAATACCGAAAATTTTAAAATTGGCGGTAGTTCATTGATTTTTTGCATTTTTTCATTTTGCAGTGAACACCAAGGGAAATGATAGTAATATTGCAGGCAGGATGACAAATAGAGCAACAACTCGGGCTAGGGTTGCTGAGGGATAGTCTTCCCAGATACGGGCTGGTAAAGTAGTTCCAACCGGTTCTCACCGGAAACGCTTGGTTGCACAAGTCCGCATATCCTGTAGCACCCAACGCTGAGCAGCAACCCAAATATAATGCATATGAGCACATTATTAAGGCTGTACTATTCATGCTGAGGAGGTGCAGGGTCAGGTTGAGGCCGCTGAGGTGGCCGAGATAGATGTGATCCTTATTGCTAATGAGGTGGCCGAGACAAATGCGATCCCTATTGTTGATGAGGTGGTCGATACAAATGTGTCCCTTTTTGTTGATGAGGTGGCTGCCATAGATTCAGTCCATATTGCTGATGAGGCCGAGACAATTGACGTCGAAGCTAATTGCTACTAGTGATACAGAGGTTACAACTCCTGCTTTGACGAAGCCAGGTGTGCACACTAACAGAGAATTCCCTGGAGGACCCAATGATCGATCAGTGCTTACAGAGTATGCTAACCATGTGGCATGCCGATTATGGCAGGGAGAGGATATATATATATATATATATATATATATATATATATATATATATATATATATTAACTTCAATTTATTTATTATTGATAATTGATGTGTTGAAACTAAATGATAATTTGTTTAACTTTGTTTGTCACAGGATCGTCCCACGGGTCAAAGATCAAGAACTTCTGTAAGGTTCTGATGCTTGGGTAGGTCAGGCGGATTGTTACTGATTTCGGTCTCCTACTAATGGCCTACTGCTCACTCACCATGCTTGACATTTCACTCCTGACTATCTTTGTTGAACGATGGCACAGGGAGACATCTTTCATTTGGAGAGATGATTATCACTTTGGATGATGTCTCCTCACTATTCCATTTCCCCATTGTGGGCAGATTCTTCACTGCTCCTGTTATTAACCAAGAGCTTGCATGTAATGCGGCTACATAGGATTTATATGGAGGCGATCGTGCTAGAGGAGTTTGTTTTTGTATGGAAGATCAATTTTGGATGTCTCGACTTTGGGACATGTATACTAAACTCGTGGAGCGACAACTATATGACGAAGCCGCAAGGGTATACACGCTACATCTAGTAACATGTACTATGTTTGTAAATAAGTCTCATGTTTACATTGATGCTCGATACCTGTGGTTGTTCAGTAGCCTTGAGCATACCAACTGGGCTTGGAGGTGCGCTGCATTGACCAACCTATATGCAGAACTTAGAGTTGCGACTACCTTTGAGACCAGGAAGCTTACGGGCTATTTGAGTATATTCCAAGTATATTAAAAAAAATTATTTGTAATTTATTTCTTATTTAATTTTTATGTATGACATTTCTTGATTTGTATATGTTCTTTTATCAGTGCTGGATATATGCGAATTTCCACACCATTTGTGACAAAATGGTGCGACATACTCTTGCTGGCTCGCCATGGGCAAAGAGATGGAAGGCCAGACAGGCACATCAAGGTGGTTTTATGGAGTACAAGAAGGCCAGACAGGCACATCAATATGATGCACAATGTGATGATGCTTTTAATTAGTGGTACCTTACTATATTACACCTTCTCATCCTTCTACCTTTTTAGCATATGGATGATGATGTTGCGCCTCCCGATGATAGGGTACCTGCCGATGACGTGACACCACCTCCACCTGATGTTGATGACCAACAACACTTGCAGATGATCGTTGTTATTATGGACAACCTCATGGGTTTAGTAAACCCAAATTGTGAGGTTTTTACCAGATTATCACAGGTAGCACACATAGCCCGCGGGGGACCTATTTAACTATTTGGTTTTACATTCGTATATTTTGTGACTCAGACTATTTAGTACAGTGTCTTTTATTACATAATATTTTGTTTATTACATGTTTGGAAGATAAGCATAACTTAACACATTACAACTAACATAAAATAACAATAACAAACATGAAAACCTAGACACTACCTGATCATTCTGGATGTTTTGACATCTTGATCATGTCGTCGATAGATCTTGAAATTGTTGCATCAAACTCGATCGGTCCCTTAGTTAGCCTACGGTGAAATGTTCTCCACATAACCTTCGAATCTTCATCGGTCTTCAACTCAATAAGGTGGTATTTAACCTTTCCATATGTATCGATCCAGTCTGTACGAAACTCGATCTTACCCACCTTTCTATTCTCAGTGTCGGGTAATAAATTATTCAAAGTGGATCTCAAGACGAAGAGACACACGGTGTCCTTTGGAAGCCGAAACTCTACAAGAGGTTTCGCCTCTTTAAAGTGTACTTCTGCCTTTATCAAAAATTGAGGATGATACATTTTTAGATGTTTTTCTCAACAATAGATGTCCTCTATTTATACAACTTTGGATTCATTCTAGACCACACAAAATGGTCGACGCAATCACAGTCGTACAAATTTTTCAGAAGAATCATAACCGTTGAAATTTTGCACTACAAGAAATTTTGCATTGGTTAAAATTTCTGGTACCACATGGTACTTTTTGAAAAGGGTAATGCTAACTTGTGCCCTTGGGGCACATGTTAAAAAACTCAAAAATAGAAAATTCGTATTGAAAAAAACAATAAAACCATTAATTATAAACATGTATTAAATTCAATACACAGATCCAAATAAATTTTTACTATATTTATCTCTTAACTTATGCCCCAAGGGCACAAGTTAGCATTATCCTTTTGAAAATACCGGTATTATTTCAAAGATACCCAAATTTTAAAAAAATAGTATAATTTTATATCGGATATTTTCAATAAACTACCGGAAATTTGTTCACACATTTTGATCCAATTTTTTCGTGTGCAATTTTGAAATTATTGAAAAATATGGGGTGCCAGATATATTTTCGGGATGGCAAGTTAAATTCTCAAAAATCAAGCTTTGTGATCCACAAATTGTGATGAATTTTCTAATATCATGTTATAAGAGATTAAAATGCGTTTTTGACTTAATTTAACAAAAAAAGTTAGGACGGCATAAACTATCGATGCTTTATATTCTATTTATGCATAATACATAAAAATTAATTTTTTATGCGCTTGTCACCATAAACTTTTTATTATTTATTATTATTATTAATGTTGTAAACTCTAAGCACAAATAATTCACATAAAATATCTGAATGAAAATTATATTAATTTGAAACAAGCAGTTGGCTTATATAAGCCTTACAATGAGATAAAATAGGAAACTAACGGTCCACGTTTTACTGGTTCTAAGAACATGGAAAATGGCTAAGGAAGTGGCCAAACTCTACCTACATGTCCTAAATAATAGGATTTATTAACTGAATGAACTTTGAGAACTTCTACAATAACCACTAACAACCCCAACAAATTCCTCCCTTAAAATGATTGCAGTAATGCTTTTAGTTTACTCGTGGTACCACACGTACACCCATTGACTCATGCAGCTTCAAGAACACATCCATTTTAAGTGGTTTTGTCATAATGTTTGCAACTTGTTCTTGTGTGACACAGTGCTTCAACTCAACAATTCCATCTCTGGTCAAATCACGCAAGAAATGAAACCGTACATCAATGTGTTTGTTGCATCCATGCATGACTGGATTCCTCGATAGTTTAATGGTAAAAATATTGTTACATAACACAATGGTACACTTTCCTTGAGAATGACCAAGCTTCTCTAATACTATCCTAATCCATACGCCTTTGACAAGCACAAGAGGAAGCTACCACAAGCTCTATTTGAGTAGTGGACAAAGTAACGACAAGTTATTTTCTTGAGGACCAGGACACAACTCCTTCAATGAGTAGAAACACATAACAAGAAGTGTTTTTCATGTGATATACATCTCCTGTATAATCGCTATATGTATACGCCATCAACTTTCTATTACCCTCATTTTGATAAAAAAAACTCCCAAGTCCACAGTACCTTTCAAATATCTTAACACCCATTTCGCAGCTTGCAAATGCAACTCAGTTGGACTTTCCATGAATCTGCTAATGAGACACATAATATACATCAAGTTTGGTTTTGTCGCAGTTAGATACATAAGACTTCCAACCAATTAATTATACATTGTAACATTCACCTTGGCTCTTTTTTCATTCTTCATTAGTCTAACACCATGAACAACGGGATTTGTGTAACACCCCCAATCTATACCCCCAAGCTATTAAAGCAGTAAATAAAAATTCAAAAATTCATCAGAGTATATTTCAATTATCATGGCATAGACAGGGAGCATCACATCAATTTGAAACAAAACATACAACATCTGCCCATAAAGATATGCAACAGTGGGTTAGCAATCAACAGAGGAACTCAGTTCCTTACACCCACATTTCCATCAGATTTTAGAATAAAGCGGAAAAATCTAAAACTGATTATCATAAATATAAAAAGTTTGTCATACATGTACAATCCAAAATATGCATATTCATAATACACAATAATCACAACAGCCTCCCTAACTACCCGGTGTCACATATCAGAGTCGACTGACAAAAGAATGAAGTCCTAAGCTTCACAAAAGAGACCTCCAGCAACTAATCTGCAATGCCTCATAGAGCATTATAAAACAGCAGAAGGGTGAGAAACACAATTATAATACGATTGCATACAATTATATATAACACAAAATACACATATAGAATATTCTCACCACAAATGCACCACCATCAATTCAACACATATTTCATACATATACGTCACCAATACATCTCAATAATATACAACACACTCATCATCAACACAATTATACATGTTTCAACTCATCAATCTCATTCCCAATTATTACACACCAACCCCTAAAACATATAAAGATTATATTCACACAATCACATATTCACGCATAATGCATAGGTTTATACCCAATTACATATCATTCATAATTCAATACATTTAACACAAATGCACCTCAATTCACAAATGCTATCACAAGCTCAATCACCATGTCTCACACATAATCAATTAAATCATGATTTTCCACATATAACCAATGCAATCATAATTCATGCAGATGCAAAGAGACCGACACAACGACTCTATGCAAATGCACATGCGGTACCGACTCCAACAAATCTCAATACTAGTTCCCTCAGGAACTCTGCAGAACCATCGCTCGTTACATCACTGTAACTCCCCGTCGGGCCTACGATGTTCAACTGTCGCTTTAAGTCCTCAGGTTATTCATACCTCATATTTTCGAGGCTCACGACGTTTATGGATTGCTTTAAGTCCCCACATGGGCACACAATCCGATCGCTCACACCCACCACATGGGCTCACGATCGTCTATAACCATCGCTCACACCCACCACATGGGCTCACGACGTTATAGCGGGTTCCCCAATGAAACCGCCGTCACTCAGTGACGCAAACGGCTATAACCATCGCTTTAGGTCCTCAGGCGATTCATACCTCATATTTTCGAGGCACACGATGTTATAGCAGATTCCCCAACAGAACCGCCGTCCCTCAGGATGCGACACAATGCACATCATGATGCTTGGCATACAATGACTCTTGACAACCAATGCATTTCCACACATATATGCAACCATGAACATGCATATATAATCAAATACAACACATTGCATTTATTTGCCTTTCGGCCACAATTCATCACCACAACATGCCATCACATGTATTCACATCATATAACATCATACAAGTCATACGATATCCATATTCAAGCACATTACATAATACACACCAATTACACACAAATATAACACAAAAGTCGACAACACGATTCTATTCCTAATTCTCGACATAATTAAATCGGCTAACAAATTCCAAACCATCATAATAAGAAAGTACAGCTCAATAGCTTTCCAACGCATCAAACCACGCCTCAAACCGAACCACAGATCAAAAGTTATGCAGAAAATAAAATTACACAAATAGCACTGTTCGCTGGGCGAACCCTCTCGCGAGCCTTCGCTAGCACCTTCGCTAGGCGAATGTTCCAGCGAACCAACTACTAGCTAAAAACAGATACAAAGTTCGCTAGGCGAACCCCTAGCAAACCAAGTCAGAACCAAACAGACCCAAAAACATACAACCTCCGCTAGGCGAACCCCCGTAGCGAACCTTCGCTACTCTTCGTTGAATCGTTCGCTAGGCGAACCCGCGGAAACTTCATTCGCTACTGCTCGCCCCAGGTTCGCTAGGCGAACCTGCGAAAACTCAGAATTCTTCAGCGCTGTTTGAAACCCCAAAATCCATATTTTTCCAACCCAAACATTTCCAATTCAACATATAACAATCAGAACCTATTCTAATCATGTCGACAAGCAATCTACCACATTTACATCGATTTCCAACCGCTAAACCATCGATTCTACTCATTTTATCGTTTTCGACCTAGAAGCGAACAACATGGAAAACAAGAGAATCATCCAAACACATACATACATAATCATATACAAGCATAGTATAATCGAGTTTCGCACCCTTACCCGATTAAATCGATTCCTAGAAGTTGTTTTCTTTGATTTCCAATCTTTCTCTTCTTTTCTCTCTTCTTCCCTTCTCTTCTTTTTCCTTCTTTCTATTTCTTTCCCTCTATTTTCTCTCTTCCCTCTTATATTTGTATTTTCTTTCTTTTCTAACTTAGTAAATAATTAGGAAAAGACTAAAATACCCTTACTCTCAATTATCACGCAAACGCTCTCAAAACGTGATAAAATATAATAACAATGCAAAACAACATATTATCACACCAAAGTCATAAATAAAAAAAATAATATAATACTCAAAATAATTAAATCGACTCGATTAAATAAAACGATCAAAACTGGGAAGTTACAACTCTCCCCCACTTGGAAATTTTCGCCCTCGAAAATATAGCCAATCCCAACAACTCCAAACACGGCCCTCGCATCCAACCAAACAAACACTAGACCAACCAAAAGCACAACACAAATAACACAACTGACTAACCACCTGGCTAACAGCAACAACAACAACGACAAGACGCAAAGCCCCTACAATGCACTCGCCGACCAACTCCCAACTCAAAGAATACACGAGCACAAACTCACTGGTTCACTCTCAAATACAAAATGTGCCACATCACGCTTCCGCTGCGAACTCTGATTACCCGAAACCTTCAAGACTAGCAATCTCACGCCCAAAACCTAACTCTTTCTCATATTCACCAAAATCACTGTTCACTGCCAATATATCCAACCACACTAAACACAACTTCCGAACTGCTCAAATAATTCCAACTCTCTGACCATCAAAACAGACATGCATAAACATTTCCGACTTATACATCAGGCACCACAACATCCTTTCCCCAAGGATAACCCCAACCAATTCAATGTTCAATATTCTTATAATTACCAAACCCTTCGAATCTAGAATCATAAAGATAATACTTCCAATACTCCAACATAATACCACTACCACCTATTCCATTTCCACAGTAGTACCAATCCTTTTACGAATCCTCAAATGTCAAAAAACATAAGCCACAACTCCCCTTGTTCAAGTCCACTGAAGCAACGAAACGCAATTCTCGGAAAGCCTTCCATACCCTTTGGTAATAATCAACAAAAGTACAAAAAGTTTCTAATCACCTTTACTAACTTCGGAGCCTCTCATAGTAACACCGCAACTACATCCAATGATAACAAATATAACCCGTCACACAAAGTCGATCAAAACCTCAACTCAAGCAAAATACCACCCTTATCAAACATTCCAACAATTGTAATTCTAATCAAACTCAACCAACCCATTACAGTTACCTAATCCTGAACGTGAACACTTATTCCCAATCATCAATCTATATCACTATCCGTAGTCCATACACAATTCTTCCATTTACAATCCAAATTCCAATCTATTGCAACAACCAACCAAAAAGGACTCTTAATGACTTCACAACTTAACCACATACCAGAACCTCTAATCCATCTCATCTTCTGATCTGAGAATCTTCATCAACACAACAAAACAATCTGTAACCATTTCCTTAAATTCCAAACAACTCATTGCACACACTATCAAAGCCAGAAAGACACATCCATTCCATCCAACATAATTCCCGTCTGCTATCAACAAGAGATTAAGGGTGATCAGTTCCTCAATTTGTCAATAGACAGCCGACAATCATGATGAGGCATAAACCGTATCCACTAAACTATAATAGCATTCTTTACCTCCTACACAAAACTACCTAAGGCACAAATCCTTAGTTGACATACACCTTACTTCCGCATTCTCTCCGGGACCGGGAACTACACTGTCCAAAGAGCACTTACAATCTTGCAATTCACAACACACTGAGCCAACGCTCCTCACCTGAAGCAACTTGGAGAAGTACCAGCTTCTCCCCCACTTATTTCATTCTAATCCTTCCAACTGTAAACACACCAAATCCATCACAAAACCTTTACTATAAACGGTCAAAGAACAAATTAAACAAACCAAAGAAGTAATTACCGCCCCCCAGCAGAAGTATCCATAACCATCTCACCATCCCAAAAAGACAACAACAAATTCAAACACTTCGCGCACCCATACGAAATAAACGAATGAGTCGCTCCAGCATCAATAATAGAAAAATAAAGGCGTACTATTAAGAAAACAAGTACCTTGAGTCAAACGATCCGCACTAGTAGTCTCATCTCCTGCTAATGCAACAACCTTTCCACCAGTCTGTGCTCTCTTCGGTCTCGTACACCCCGTGCTAATATGACCTGTTTCACCACATTTGAAACACTGCACGTTAAGTTTCTTACAATTAGCTGCGACATGTCCCGAACCTCCACACTTGGAACACTTATCCAAATCTTTCTTACATTCGGACCGACGGTGTCCTACTCCCCCACACTTGTAACACTTAATATGACACCTCGGAGGACTAGACATTCCTCCCCCACTTGTCTTACTCTCAAAGTTACTCCTCTGCTTACCATGGTCAGCGGGTGTCACATAAGGCCCACTACGAGACGGTTGTTTCCCTTTCCCGTCACTCACACTCTTATAGGGAGTAGCACGCACCCTACGATCCTCTTCGTAAATCCTACAACTGTCCACCAAATCAGAAAACCTTCTAATCCTCTGATAACCGACTGCCCGCTTAATCTCCGGACGCAATCCGTTCTCATATTTCACACACTTAGAAAACTCGGCAGTAGCTTCCGCATAATGAGGATAGAACTGCACCAGCTCAACGAACTTAGCAGCGTAATCCACAACAGACATATTACCCTGTTTCAACTCCAAGAACTCAATCTCTTTCTTTTCCTTCACACCCTCAGGATAATACTTCCTCTAAAACTCTCGGCCAAATAAATTCCAAGTAATCTCTTCATCATCCACTTCCAACACTTGGCGCAAACTAACCCACCAATCAGCTGCTTCTTCTTCCAGCATGTGAGTACCCAGTCTCACCTTATTCTCTTCAGCACAATCCATCACATGGAAGATTCTTTCAACCTCATCAAACCAAAATTGTGCACCATCAGGATCATATCTTCCCTTGAAGATAGGCGGCTCGTTCTTCCTGAACTCATCATTACTCGCAACATTCGGTACACCCTGCACAGCCCGAGCCATATTCTGCTCATTTCCAATAACATCAACTATGGTTAAACAAACAGCTCACCGAACAACAAGGACAAACAAAAACTGACACGGACTGGCTCTGATACCACTTAATGTAACAGCCCTAATCTATACCCCCAAGCTATTAAAGCAGTAAATAAAAATTCAAAAATTCATCAGAGTATATTTCAATTATCATGGCATAGACAGGGAGCATCACATCAATTTGAAACAAAACATACAACACCTGCCCATAAAGATATGCAACAGTGGGGTAGCAATCAACAGAGGAACTCATTTCCTTACACCCACATTTCCATCAGATTTTAGAATAAAGTGGAAAAATCTAAAACTGATTATCATAAATATAAAAAGTTTGTCATACATGTACAATCCAAAATATGCATATTCATAATACACAATAATCACAACGGCCTCCCTAACTACCCGGTGTCACATATCAGAGCCGACCGACAAAAGAATGAAGTCCTAAGCTTCATAAAAGAGACCTCCAACAACTAATCTGCAATGCCTCATAGAGCATTATAAAACAGCAGAAGGGTGAGAAACACAATCATAATACGATTGCATACAATTATATATAACACAAAATACACATATAGAATATTCTCACCACAAATGCACCACCATCAATTTAACACATATTTCTTACATATACGTCACCAATACATCTCAATAATATACAACACACTCATCATCAACACAATTATACATGTTTCAACTCATCAATCTCATTCCCAATTATTACACACCAACCCCTAAAACATATAAAGATTATATTCACAAAATCACATATTCACGCATAATGCATAGGTTTATACCCAATTACATATCATTCATAATTCAATACATTTAACACAAATGCACCTCAATTCACAAATGCTATCACAAGCTCAATCACCATGTCTCACACATAATCAATTAAATCATGATTTTCCACATATAACCAATGCAATCATAATTCATGCAGATGCAAAGAGACCGACACAACGACTCTATGCAAATGCACATGCGGTACCGACTCCAACAAATCTCAATACTAGTTCCCTCAGGAACTCTGTAGAACCATCGCTCGTTACATCACTGTAACTCCCCGTCGGGCCTACGATGTTCAACCGTCGCTTTAAGTCCTCAGGCTATTCATACCTCATATTTTCGAGGCTCACGATGTTTATGGATTGCTTTAAGTCCCCACATGGGCACACAATCCGATCGCTCACACCCACCACATGGGCTCACGATTGTCTATAACCATCGCTCACACCCACCACATGGGCTCACGACGTTATAGCGGGTTCCCCAACGAAACCACCGTCACTCAGTGACGCAAACGGCTATAACCATCGCTTTAGGTCCTCAGGCGATTCATACCTCATATTTTCGAGGCACACGATGTTATAGCAGATTCCCCAACGGAACCGCCGTCCCTCAGGACGCGACACAATGTACATCATGATGCTTGGCATACAATGACTCTTGACAACCAATGCATTTCCACACATATATGCAACCATGAACATGCATATATAATCAAATACAACACATTGCATTTATTTGCCTTTCGGCCACAATTCATCACCACAACATGCCATCACATGTATTCACATCATATAACATCATACAAGTCATACGATATCCATATTCAAGCACATTACATAATACACACCAATTACACACAAATATAACACAAAAGTCGACAACACGATTCTATTCCGAATTCTCGACATAATTAAATCGGCTAACAAATTCCAAACCATCATAATAAGAAAGTACAGCTCAATAGCTTTCCAACGCATCAAACCACGCCTCAAACCGAACCACAGATCAAAAGTTATGCAGAAAACAAAATTACACAAATAGCACTGTTCGCTGGGCGAACCCTCTCGCGAGCCTTCGCTAGCACCTTCGCTAGGCGAATGTTCCAGCGAACTAACTACTAGCTAAAAACAGACACAAAGTTTGCTAGGCGAACCCCTAGCGAACCAAGTCAGAACCAAACAGACCCAAAAACATACAACCTCCGCTAGGCGAACCCCCGTAGCGAACCTTCGCTACCCTTCGCTGAATCGTTCGCTATGCGAACCCGCGGAAACTTCATTCGCTACTGCTCGCCCCAGGTTCGCTAGGCAAACCTGCAAAAACTCAGAATTCTTCAGCGCTGTTTGAAACCCCAAAATCCATATTTTTCCAACCCAAACATTTCCAATTCAACATATAACAATCAGAACCTATTCTAATCATGTCGACAAGCAATCTACCACATTTACATCGATTTCCAACCGCTAAACCATCGATTCTACTCATTTTATCGTTTTCGACCTAGAAGCGAAAAACATGGAAAACAAGAGAATCATCCAAACACATACATACATAATCATATACAAGCATAGTATAATCGAGTTTCACACCCTTACCCGATTAAATCGATTCCTAGAAGTTGTTTTCTTTGATTTCCAATCTTTCTCTTCTTTTCTCTCTTCTTCCCTTCTCTTCTTTTTCCTTCTTTCTATTTCTTTCCCTCTATTTTCTCTCTTCCCTCTTATATTTGTATTTTCTTTCTTTTCTAACTTAGTAAATAATTAGGAAAAGACTAAAATACCCTTACTCTCAATTATCACGCAAACGCTCTCAAAACGCGATAAAATATAATAACAATGCAAAAAAACATATTATCACACCAAAGTCATAAATAAAAAAAATAATATAATACTCAAAATAATTAAATCGACTCGATTAAATAAAACGATCAAAACTGGGGCGTTACAATTTGACACACTATTGCTTTTCTCCATCCTAAACCTCTGTAAAACTTATTTTTCATACTTTCTTTTACTGATATCAATGCCTTCAGAATTTTGTAAAAATTCCACACTGAGAAAATATTTCATCTTTCCCAAACTAGGCATATCAAATTTAAATTTCATAGAACTCTTGTACTTAACAAACATATTCTCGTCATTACCACTAAAAATTAGATTATCAACATATAAGCTAATCATCAAAATTTTTACCTCCATCTCATGTTTTTATCCAAGTCCATTGCAATTCTCCAATTGGAAATCTGAATAACTTCTTCAAAGATAGTCGGATCTGCAGTTGAGGTAAACATAACCAAAATGTTATGCTGAGTTTCTTCTTCTGAATACTCTCTCCCACTTACGTAATTTTCCATCCAGAACGGTACTCTTATGTTCCTCCCATCTGGTGAGCTTTCTTCAGATGTTGTATAATTCTCCCTAGGCGACTCACTTGAAGATAAGCTAATCCCCCCTCCTTCATCTTCTTCTGCCACCCCATCTTTAGACTCTTCTTCATTTTGATCATGTTCACTTCCTTTTTTATTACTATATCCCCACTTGAGGATATCAAGTCTTGCTTCTTCAGTACAACTCCCCCAATTCTAGCACTCATTTTCTTCAAAAACCACATCTTTGCTTACAACTATCTTCTTAGACGCTGGATCATAAAGTCTATGTATATGTTTGGTACAACATTTTTATGGCAAAAACAAAATTGTAGTGGCATTTTGGTAATAATTTGGGACCTTTCACGCAAAAGCTACACATAGTAGCTTCTCCAAAACCAAATATGCTTAAAATCCAATGTCCCACCAAACATACACTATATGTGTTTGACTCTTCACTCATCTGTAGCAGTACACACTAAAAACTCTTATTATCAAGTTTATTTCTTTTACCGTCTGACACATGAACATGACCAATGCATCTAAAAACCCGAAAATAATCAACATTGGGTTTAACACCACTTCAAACTTTTTCAGGAGTCATATCTTTCACTTCCAATGTATGGCTTCTATTGAGCACATGTGTTGTCCAATTTACTGCTTCTGGAAAGAAATTCTTTGGAACTTGCTTCTCCGATAACATACTTCTAACCATGTTCATGATTGTCCTGTTCTTGCACTCAGCTACTCCATTTTGTTAGGGGGTGTATGCTATAGTGAGCTGCCTACTAATACCATTTGCTTTACAAAAGGAATTAAACTCGTGAGATACAAACTTTCTGCCCCTATCTGTGTGTAGACAACAAATAAAAGCTATTGTCTATTTCTCAACAAGGTTTTTTTAATTATTGAAGATAGTAAAAGCTTCAAAATTTTTAGCAAGAAAATATATACACACCTTACAAATGTAATCATCTATAATGAAATACATCTTCTTACTATTAGAAACATGTTTGATAGGTCTTCATATGTCAGCATGTACCAACTGCAATCTTGTGATGCTCTCCATAAACTCTTCTTTGGAATTACATCCCTGTGTTGCCTTCCCACCGTGCAATGAGTGCATATTTAGATGGTCCCTTCAAGTTTGGTAGTCCTCTCACCATTTTTCTATATTGAAATGTTCTCATACCCTTGAAACTTATATGCCCATATTTATAATGCCAAAGGTGAGTAATGTCTTCAAGAATTATTTGGAAATAAGTGGGAGCTTTTGGCAGAATTCTTGCAAGTATTATGAACATCCCTTTTGCAGACATTACTATTTACATAATAAGTCCTTTCCTAGGATGATAGACTCTACATGCTCCATGTTGTATCAAAATAGCTAGATCTCTTTCTTGAAATTGTCCAACACTTAACAAGTTATTTTTCAACTCAGGTATATAGAAAACATTGGTGATTACCTGAGTAACTCTAGCAATTTCAATCCTTATGTTACCCTTTCCTAACACAACCATTTTGGAATTATTCCCGAGATTCACTGGTTGGTGAAATTCCTCATCAACATCCAAGAACCACCGCATATTTGCACACATATGATTACTACACCCCAACTCAAGGAACCAAACATCTTCTCTCCTTGATTGATTAAGTTCCACATATGACATCAACAACATTTCTTCTTTCTCCTCAAGATCAACATAATTCGCTTCCTTCTCCCATTTAGTACACTCATATTGAAAGTGCTCTAATTAATGGCACTTATAACACTCAATTATATCCTTGTTGAATTCTTGTCTGCCTCTTCCTTGAAAAACTCCTCGAGCTCGGCAGCCTCCTCTTCCACCAACTATATCATTGTCAGTCACTTTTAATACATGCTTATCTCCTCAATTCTCTTCCATCCTTTGCTCATGTACCAACAAGTTACTCTGCGACTCATCAATAGTTAATGTGTCTAAGTTATTACACTCCTCAATTGAACACATAACATAGATGAACCTTGAGATCATTGTTCTTAGGATATTTTTTTTTATTACCAATTGCTGGATGTTTTCACCATGAATTTTCATCTTGTTTGCTATTATGAGTGTTCGAGCGAAGCACGCATCAACACTCTCACCCTCTTTCATATGTAAAATCTCAAACTCCTTGTGAAGAGCTTGGAGTCGTTCTCTTTTAACTATTGTGGAACCTTGGTACTTATGCTTCATGGAGTCCCAAATGTGCTTGGCAGTGTCTATGTTGAGGATTGTCTCCATAATAGTTCAATTAATGGCTTGGAACAGATAATTCTTGAAATACTCATGTCTCAATCAAACTCCAATACTCCTTTGAGGGAAGAAAATTTTCCATACGTAATGACCAATGATCGTAATGGCCACCAAACTTAGGAATTGCATGTTGAACGAAGTTATTTTCTGCTGTCGTACTTCAATTCTCTCTCTTCTCACTCTTCCTTCCCGTGAAACTGCATTTTGTTTTCTCTTACAATCAGGTCCCTTGATGGGGCTCTGATACCAGATTGTTGTAATTAAACTCTAAGCACAAATAAATTCAAAAAAAATATTTGAATAAAAATTATATTAATTTGAAACAAGCATTTGTCTTATATAAGCCTTACAATGAAATAAAATAGGAAACTAACCGCCCACATTTTAGTGGTTCTAAGAACGTGGAAAATGGCCAGAATCTATCTACATGTCCTAAATAATACTCCCTCCGTCTCACAATGAGTGATTCAGTTGACTTTTCACATAGATTAAAAAAAAGGAATAAATGAAAGAGAGAGAATGACATTTTTACTAAAGTACCCTTATGATGTATTGGGAATGATAAAAGTAATATTAATTAGAGGATAAAATAGGAAAAGTTGCATTGGAAATTGAAATGGGTCATATATTTTGAGACACCATTTTATTCTAAATGGGTCACTCATTGTGGAACGGAGGGAGTAGGATTTATTAAGACTCTGTTTGGGAAGAAGCTTTTTGAGCTTATAGCTTATATCTTATAGCTTATAAGCTCATATGACAATAAAAGACCTGTTTGGTAACGGTCTTTTCATCACGAGCTTATAGCTTATTTTATTAGCTTATAGCTTATTTTTCAGACGCTATTTTAAATAGCGTTTTAGCTTATAGCTTATAGCTTATCCTTTTTTCTTCTATTTTTACCCTTATTATTTTAACTAAAATCCACTACTATTCTTTATAATTTATTATAATTTAAAATAAAATAATAATTATTAAATATCTTTTATGTCATTTTATTTTATCACCTAATTAAACCGCTAATTTTACCAAACACTTCAATTAGCTTATCAGCTATAAGTCATCAGCCATCAGCTATAAGCTATAAGCTATCAGTCACCAGCTATCAATCATAGACTGTAAACTATCAACTAACTTATCAGCCAATCGCTATTTTTACCAAACTGAGCCTAACTGAATCTAACTGAATGAACTTTGACAACTTCTACTATAACTCTAACAACCCCAACAATTAAAGTGTTTGTGTATTTAATTTATATTCTTAAATTAAAAAAAAAAACTCCATAACTATCATTTCATCAGAATGTGATGCCACCTTCTCATACTAGTTGGAGTGTTAAAATGATTAGACTCTTTTTCCTACACCTTAACAATATCTATAATTATTTAAGTTTTAATAGAGATATACACCTTCTTGGTTGCCTCAGAATTCTCCACCCCCTCTCTAAATTCTAGATAATGTATTTTCACCCCTTTCTGATTTAATGGGGAAATCATAATTTGTTTATACTAAACAAATCAATAGATATAGTATATATCAGGGTTTGAAATTGCGGTCCGCATCACTTGATGCGGCCGCAATATTGCGGTTGCGGCGTGCAACGCATCGGCAACGGACCGCAATTGGGGTGTGAACGGAAATCACACGCAACAACCGCATCATTGCCGCAACACAACCGCAACGTAACGGTATTTACCGCATCAGAACCGCATTTCTACCGCAACAGGCTGCAACACGTGAATTTCTTACACAAAATCTACCGCATCAGAACCGGTATTTAATGTGCGTATAAAATAATTTCACGCCGCAACGGCCGCAATGCGCAACGCAGTGACCGCATTGGCCGCAACCGCAACATCCGCAACCGCAACCGCATCCGCAGCCGCAACCGCAATTTAAAACCATGGTATATATTTAAAATTAGAATGTATCAATAGATATAGTTTATAAACTACAAGAACCAAGATGAATTTAACAATAAACTTAATCTGGATACTCGAGTGGAGGAACTGGTAATAGAAGAAGGAGATTGGAACTGGGTGAAACTGGATGAGCTTTTCCATCACGATACTCTGAACAAGATAGCTGCAATTCATCCCCCCAGAAAAGGAGTATGGTCTTGATGATTACAGGCGGGGATACACTGAAAATGGTGACTACTCAATTACTTCAGCACACAGAAGGTGGACTGGTAATGAACAAGTTCAATACGACACTATCTGGAAAAAGATTTGGAGATTGATTGCAGGTTCCAGAACGTGTTAGAATGGATGCCTGGATGATGCATCACGATGGTTTAAAAATTAAAGGCATCATTGCTAGAAGGAACATTACTGATCCGTTATGTCATGATTGTGGTAGAATCAAAGAGATCATGCTGCATGTTAAGTGCAACTGTCCTACCAGCAAATAAAGGATGGTAATACTTGGCTGTATTTCTAGGCTAGACGTGCAGTGTTATATGATATTAGCGTAATCAAAAACTGTTTGTGCAGGATATTTCTATGCCTACTAATTTGAAGCAGTACACATGTTACAGGGTTCAACAGTACAAAGAGAGCGCGAAGATGAGTCAAAAGATCACAACTAATAGCCAAATTATCAAAGACCATCGCTGGAAACCGCCTACGGGAGAATGGTGGACTCTCAATTTTGATGGGGCAATGAAGAACAAGAAATAAGCTGGTTGTGGGGGAGTTCTTCGTAACAGCAACGAGAATTTTATCACAGGGTTCTCAAAGTCGATAGGTCAAACTTTGGTATTGATAGCTGAGTTATGGGGCGTTCTTAAAGGGGTCAAAATGTTTAATGCTACTAACATTAGTGGCATAAATTTTATTATCCAAAAATATTTGACTCAAACTCAAAACTATATTTTGAAAGTGCAGCAAGGGAAACAAACAAGATTGCTTATTGTTCGTCATATACACCAAGAACTAAAGAAGATTGTTCATGATTTTTATCCTATAGAAATGTATCATTTGTATGAGAATGATTTTTTACTAAAGAAGTGTGTTTTCTGGGCTGGGCCCTCTTGAATCACGAAAAAAAGGATTGAAACATTACAAATATCAAAAGTTGAAAATATGCTCGGCTAAAAAAACACAGATTCCCTCATTTTCAGGTTTCTCTATTTTGCCCCCTTAGTAAAAAAAACCAAGAATTAACACTGTTGGGTTTCAATCCCAGGTCTTCCATGTGCACAGGTGAGCTTTACCAACAGAGCTATTATGAATGTTTAAGAACTATTTCCCTATTTATATCTATTACATTCTTTTCTCTCACGCATAAACTTTGTCTTCAACCTTTTTTCAATCACCATAATCATCATCATTTGTTCAACAACATCTATAATCTCCACTTATATATTTATTACAATCACCTTCTCTTTGTGAAAACCCACCACCCATGTTTCTCACAATTCCTCTTGTTGAAAGTGCAATCATAGTGTCAATTCATGTTACTTAGGAATCATGTAACAAGTTGGTTAGTGGTTAAAATCCTGTTATCCTACAGAATTCTGTTATGCAACAAAATTTGGTTTTGAATGTTTGTTAGTAAATTGCTTGGTTTGTAAGGATACACCCGAGTGGGTATATCATAGATCCTAGAGGGTATATCAGTTTTAGTTAGACAAACTACTTTAATAATATACTCGGGGGTGTATCATATAATCAAGGAGTATATCAGACAATTTTTAAAAGTTTGTAATTGAACAATACCACAAATAATTAACTCTCTCTCTCTCTCTCTCTCTCTCTCTCTCTCTCTCTCTATCTATTCCAATCTTTATCTTTTCTTCTTTTCAATTGTAAAGTGTGAGGAACAAGTTCGAATCTTTCAAACCTTGTGTGTGTATCACTTGAGTGAAAAATGGTGTGAAGGTTAATCAATATATCGAGTAAATACTGATTGTTCAAGTTGGTTTTGTTCCAACATCTGGTATTTAGATCCCTGGCTCCGATTCTTGGGAAGCATAGAGCAATGCATTCTCATACGAATGGGCATTTTTCAACAAATCTTTCCATTTTGAATATCAAGAATTATGAAAATTGGTGTAAGTAGATGAAAGTTGTTTTCTGCAATCAAGATGTGTGAGATCTTGTGAAGAATGATGTGAAACAAATTGGGGATAATGCCATGAATGAACAAAGGGATGCCCATAGAGAATTGAAGAAGAAAGATCATAAATCTCTCTTTATTGTCCCCCAATATGTTGATCCATACAATTTTGAAAAGGTTGGTGATGTAGATTCATCGAAGGAAGCATGGGATATGTTGGAGAAGTCGTTTAGAGGTGTTGAGAAGGTGAAAGAAGTGAAATTAGAAACTCACAAAAGAATGTATGATTTGCTTCAAATGGAACAAAATGAAAGTATAGTTGAATTTTTCACTAGGGTGACTCGACTGGAGAGTTAGATAAAGATGCATGAAGAAGTGATGACATCAAGGTCGATAGTTGCAAAGATCTTGAGATATTTGCTTCCAAAATTTGATCATTGTGTTGTAGCCATAGAAGCATTAAATAAACTGTCAAGTCTGACAAAGGAGGAGATGAAATGGACACTTGAATCTCATGATCAAAGAATGAGAGAAAGATTTGCAGGAAAAACTAAGAGTGATGTGGAATTGCAGTCACAATTAACAAAAGATAGATAGAGCAAAAGAAAATGGAATGGAAACAAAGGTAGAGGAAGTTAAAACAATTAAAATGGCACTTGGATTCAGGATGTTCATATCATATGACAGTTGGGAAAGACTGGTTTCTCAATATCAGTCCTTTGATAAAGAACAATGTGAAGTTTGCAAATTACAACACTTTAGCAGCTGAAGGCATTGATGATATTCTGATTATGAGAAGATATGACAAGAAATCATTGATATCAAATATGCTATACATTCTAGGCATGAAAAATAATTTACTCAGCATATGCCAATTAATTGAGAAGAACTACAAAGTGGTGATAGAAGACAAGATGATTAGAGTACATGACTCAAAATGCAGATTGATCTTGAAAGCATCTATGTCTCATAATAGAACCTTCAAGATTGAACTTGATTTGATTGAACACAAATTCCTAGCAATTGGAGCCAACAGAGATGAATGGCTATGACATTACAGGCTTGGTCACCTCAACTTTAGGGATATCAACTACATGAAGAAGAGAAACATGGTTTCAGTACTACTAGAAAGCCATGTTCCAAATGAAGTGTGTGAGGAATGTGTTCAGGCCAAGCAACACAATAATAACTTCAACAAAGATGCAAGAAGTAATTCTAAAGCTACTCTTAAAGTCATATACTCAGAATGTGTGTGAGCCTATTCAAATGGATTCAATTGGAGGTAACATATATTTTGTTACATACATAGATGAATACAATAGAAATTTGTGGATGTATTTGATCAAGAAGAAGAGTGATGTGATTAAGGTGTTCACTGAATTCAAATCAATGGTGGAGAGGAAAAGTGGTCACAAGATTAAGATCTTGTAGACTGATGGTGGTGGAGAGTATGTATCAAATTATTTTGATGCACTATGTAAAAGAGAATGGATAGTGCATGAAGTAGTGCCACCATACACTCCTCAGCAAAATGGAACTCCAAAAAGGAAGAACATGATCATCATGAACATGGTGAGGAGTATATTGAGGGAAAATAATCTACCTGATGAGTTATGGGGAAAGGTTGTGTCCATTGCAACATATATCTTGAATAGATATCCAGCCAAAAGGCTAGAAGGAATTACACCAGGAGAATATTGGTCTGGTGTTAAGCCAAATCTAAGCCACTTTAAGGTGTTTAGGTCTATTGTACATAAACATGTTCCTAATCAGCTGAGAAGAAAGCTTTATGACAAGTCAAGCCAAATGGTCCTGATAGGATATCATTCAACTGATGGTTATAAGATGTTTGATACTGTGAGCAGACAAATTGTGATCAGTAAAGATGTGATCATTGATGGACTGAAAGAATAGGATTGGAATGACAATATCAAAAAGGATTCGGTGAGAACTCAATGTGATGAAATAAGCAGTGAAGCTGATAATGAGATTCAATTGGAAGGTAGCAGAGTTCAAGAATGCAAAAGAAGAACTCAAGCAACAAGAAACATGCTGGCAAGGTTGCAGGACTGTGTGATCACATCAGATGATGTAGTTAAGGATGAAGGTGAGCTGGTACATTATGATTTCTATACAGACACTGAGCCTGTTAATCTAGTTGAGGCATTGAAGGATTTAAATTGGATGAATACTATGCTGGAGGAGCTGAAGCCCATTGAAGTTAACAAAATTTGGTCACTAGTTGAATTGCCACAAGAAAGAAAGAAATTAATGTGAAGTGGGTGTACAAGCTGAAATTGAACCCCAAGGGAGAAATGACCAGACACATAGCAAGACTTATGGCAAAAAGATTTCTTCCAAGAGAAGGAATCGACTTTGATAAAGTGTTTGCACTAGTGGCTATGAATGTAACAATAAGGTTGGTTATTGGTTTGACAAACATGAACAACTGTCCAATGTGTCAAATGGATGTGAAATGTGCATTTCTGAACGAAGAGGTTTATGTGTCACAACCAATTCTTTTAGAAGGAAGGACAAGAAAGAAAGGTGTACAAACTACATAAAGCATTGTATGGACTAAAATTAGCTGCAAGATCTTGAAATAAGAGGATATATGGTTTTCTAAGAGAAAAGGAATTTGTGAAATGTCAAGCAACATGGATGGTGAATCCAATTGATGAGATTGAAGGCAAGAATCATGGATCAATGACTAGGAGAATTTACAACATGAGTGTTATCAACTTGGCTAAGAACCCGATAGCACATGGAAGAAACAAACACATTAAAATGAGATTCCACTATCTTAGAGAACAATTAACAAATGGAAAGCTATACTTGGAGCATTACAAAAGTGAAAATCAAATCAAATAGTTGACATTATGACCAAAGATCTACAAGTTGATTTATTCAAAAAGTTGAGGAGTATGATGAATGTAGAAAGTCTAGACACAATGAATTAGGTGGTGTGTTGAAAGTATAATTCATAGTGCCAATTCATGTTACTTAGGAATCATATAACAAGTTAGTTAATGGTTAAAAATCTCTTATGTAACATAATTATGTTATGCAAAAGAATTATGTTTTAAAAGTTTCTTAGAAAATTGCTTGGCTTGTAAGGATATACCCAGATGGGTATATCATAGACCCGGTCGAGTATATCAGTTTTAGTTAGACAAGCTGCTTTAAGAATATACCCGGGGGTATATCATATAACTAGGGGTGTGGTATATTAGATTGTTTTTGATTGTTTATTTTTAAGACTTAATTTGGGTGGTTAATGTGTATATAAATACCACCCCTCATTGTAATTGAACATACCAAAAATAATAAACTCAATTCTTCTTCCTCATCCATATCTATGTTCCAATATTTATCCATTTTTCTTTTCAATTCTAAAGTGTGAGGAACAAGCTTGAATATTTTAAACCTTGTGTGTGTATCACTTGAGTGAAAAATGGTGTAAAGGTTAATCAATCAGCCAAGTAAAGATTGGTTATCGTTCAAACTCATTTTGTTCCAACATCTGGTATCTAGAGCCCCTGTTGTGATTCTTAGGAACCATAGAGCAAAGTCTTCTCATCCAAATGGGAATTTTCCAAAAAAAATTCCCATTTTAAATGGCAAGAATTATTAAACTTGGTGCAAGTAGATGGAGGTTATATTCTACTATCAAGATGTGTGAGATCTTGTGAATAATGTAGTGACACCAGTTGATGATAATGCCACAGATGAACAAGTGGTTGCTCATAAAGAATTGAAGATGAAAGATTATAAAGTTATCTTTATAATCCATTAATATGTTGATCCAGAAAAATTTTAATAGGTTGGTGATGTAGATTCATCGAAGGAGACATGAGATATATTGAAGAAGCCGTTTAGAGGTGCTGAGAATGTGAAAGAAGTGAGATTACAAACTCAAAAAAGAATGAATGATTTGATTCAAATGGAAGAAAATGAAAGTATAGCTAGCTTTTTAACTAGAGTGACTCGACTGATGAATTAGGTCAAGATGTGCATAGAAGTGATGACATCCAGGTCGATAGTTGCAAAGATCTTGAGATACTTGCTTCCAAAATTTGATCATGTTGTTGTAGCCATAGAAGAATCGAAGAACCTATCAAGTCTGACAAAGGAGGAGCTGCAAAGGACACTTGAATCTCACAAGAAAAGAATGAATGAAAGATCTGCAAGCAATACTAAGAGTGATGTTGCATTGCAGGAAAAATCAGCAAAAGATAGAACGAGACAAGGAAATGGAACGACAACATAGGTAGAGTGTAAAACCTTATTTTACAGGTGATATGCTTTTAACAAGGACATTAACTTTTGATAATGACATTTATTATGTTCTAACATGTCAAGCATGAACTGTTACGAAGATAAAGATGCAAACCTAATCATTAGGTTTGTTGAACTTGACTATCTGATGATGGAAATTAAATGAAATTAACTAATGCCTCATCTCAAGCTACTCTAGCAAGTAACCATAAAAGAGAAAGCATCTGGAAAAGTCTCTAAGTGCTAAAGAACCTCATCATTTAGTTGTGAGTAAACACATTGTAAAGCATAAAGACTATATTGTAAAAGTGCATGGCTAAAGTGCGCGCGCGCGCGCACACACACAAACACACACACACACGCATACGCACACAAGCACGCACCCCCACACACAAAATTCATTTTAAATTGTTTTTATCAAATAAAATATCTTCAAAAACATATTGAAGTTGTGCCAGATGAATTAGAAACAACCAAAATAACTATAAATTTTTTTTTAACTTATGTACTCAACTAACACCTTTGTCTAATCGATTAGCTCAGGTCAAAATTGAGTCCCAAGTGATTAGGACTACGCCTTAATGATGTGAAACAAATATATATCTTTTCCTTCCTTTTTTAAAACTTATACCTAATTATATTTTAAGTTTCTAATTGGTTATGAACATGTGCCAATCGATTAGTTTGTCATAAAAATGCATTTATTTGAAATTCCTTTTTGAGCCAACCTCCACCCTAAGAATAAAGGCCCATTCCCTCATTTTATTTCATCCAGAGTTATGTTTTGACACAACTCACTCTCTCACACTCTCTCTAAATATTTTTTTTATATTCTCTCATTAACATTTTAGCCATAGTGTCTTTGTGAGAAAATTCTTTTTTTTAGTAGGAATATTCTATAATTTTGGAAGGGTAGAATTACAAATTCACAAGGTGAATATTTTGTATACAAATTGGTTGAATATTATCCATTTATGGATTTGTTTGGGTTAGAAACTAAACTCGTTAAAAGCTTTGGTTTGGGGATTGTGTGATTCAGTCTCCGTTTAGGTTTGAAAGTTTAGCCCATATAAAAGTTTCACCTGGTTCTTGGTTAGCCCGGTATAAAACCAAGATTAGGTTCAAGCTCAGCCTGCTATTAAAAGTTTGATAGGTTCGTGATTAGCCCGTAACTAAAATCTTAAGGTTGTTGGTTAAACTATATAAAACCAAGGTTTAAGTTTCATAAGCTTTTCTCGTGTTAAAAGCTTGCAAGGTTTAGGAGCTTGAAGACTAGCCACTCCAAGATCCTTGTTTGTGGAGCGAGGACTAACCGCTTCAATCTACTGTGTGGAAAGAAGAATAACCGCTTCAATCTACCATTTGGAAGAGAAGACTTAAACTTCCATATTCCAAAGTCTTGTATCTTTTAGTTGGAGGTCAACCGTCATTTCCTTGCATAAGGGGGTTCATGAGTTTTTCCTACTAAAAGCTCTCATCATTTATTGGAAACTCTTATGATCAATTTTTTGGGGAGAGCAGTAGGTCCTTTTTGTTTTGACCGAACCTCTATAATTCTCAGTATTATTCTTTTCACGTAACTCTTTACTTTTCCACCATTTATTTCATGCAAATTATTTTTCCGCTGCTACGTATTTAAAAATGTTTTTAAACTTTGATTTTATTTCCTGAAGTTTTTTAAAATCACATTTTTCTGAACCACACAATTCATCCCTCTCTTGTGTGTGAAGTCTCAAGTCCAACAAGTGGCATAAGAGCCTAACTCCTATTTAAGGACTAATCATCTCTAGAGGAAGATGAATTTCGACATGAGATCTTTTCTAAACAGACCGCCACGTTTTAATGATAGTAAATTTAATATTTGGCATGCCAGGTTTAGAATTTTTCTTTAAAGTTTAAATCATGAATAATGGGAAATAATAGTCAATGGTCTATTCATCCCTACTCATTAAGTAAATTACAAAGTAGTAGATAAAACTGAGTCCTTTTGGACCGAAGAGGAAAAGAAAAAGTTTGATATAAATTTTTAAAACTAAGAGCCTAATAACTATGTCTCTAGAGTCTAGACGATATCACATTTTATTATGTTCATCATTGTAATACCGCCAAGGAAATGTGGGATACTCTTGAAATGATATATGTAGTTTCTTCAAATATCGAACAAGATAAGATGAACACACGAGGCTTTGAAGATGAAGATACTAATAATCGATGTTTTCTAAATTTAGAAATATTAGAAATTACGTTGGGAATTGTATCACTAACAAATATCTAAGAATTAAGAATTGGAAATTTAATCCAACTCTTAAATCAATAGATGGGAGCCTTCGTGAGTTTCAGGAAGAAAAAAAAAGAAGGAAATTATAGAGAAGTTGAACGAACCAGTTCAACCACTCAAAGATGAAGAAATAAAGACTGAAGAATCATCAATTTCATCATACTTTTATCATAAAACTCTTGTGCATTTTTTTGAAAGAACATACTCAGTAGTTAAATGATCCTCGGAAGATTCAACCGTATATGAAGGACCCTCTTGTTCAAGGAATGACAAAGAAGAAGAAATTTATTCAATACTCAAATGAAGAAGAGGAGGAGAAACATCAACCTCGGGGAGAAATATGAAAGAATCATCTTCCAACGAAAAAGATGAAATATGCTTAAAGGAATCCTACAAGGAAGATAGAATTCCATGTATCAAACCATCTTATGCACAAGTGTTTAGATTAAGTGGTCAATTAGTGGAATAAAATGATAAACTAAGAAAACGTATCCTAGGACATAAGGAATCATTAAGATATCTTAAGGAATTTAATGGCCCATTTAAGATAGAAATAACAAAGCTCGGAAATTCAAGAGAAGAATGTAAACAGTGCCACTCCCTCATAAAGGAAGTAACTGATTTACATGAGACCTTAGGAAATTTTACTCAAGGGAAAGAGAAGCTTGACCTAATTTTATCAAGTCAAAGATTCTCCATAAATAAAAATGTTCTAGGATTCAAAAAGGAAATAAAGACCATACAAGACATAAATCATAAAGAAAATAAGTGTCTTATATATAAATGCAAACACTACAAAAGGATAGGTCATCTAGAACCTCTTTACTTCGATAAATTGAAAAGATCTCAAAGTAATAACCTTATATCTTTTGTATCTAATGCATATGAGCCCAAGAAGATACGGGCACCAAAGGTGAAACCTTAAATGTTTTGCAGTTATGCTTTGCGGGTTGGAGCTTTGGTGATTATTAGTAAAGCTCTGCAAAATAATAATATACTCTAGAGTATAGAATATTTATGAAGACACTGATTTGAGGATGAATGATGATGGAAAATGTCAACCATTGTGATAAATGCAAATCATTTGAGAATATCTCAAAGTATATGATCTGTAGTGATAAGTTGAATGGACATGTTTGTAATGGACTTATTCATTCTGTGGCAATTACCAACTCTCGCATCCAATAATTTGTAGAGAAGGATACACCATTTGGTGTTTTCCCTTTTTTTTGGCAAATATTCATCAAGACTTCTTTATAATAAATGTACACATCATTTTAAGGATGAAATAATCAGGAAAATTTGATTAACCCCTTAAAATAATGATTTTAATTTTTTTCTCATCTAAATAACTATTTTATAACCCATAAGATAATTATTTTAGTGTTTTCTGCCAAAAGGGGTGAAAAATAATGATAATCGGGGGTGCTGAAAAGACATAAATCCAACATAAAGCCCAACATCGGGTTACATGTAATGGCAACCGATTGGAAAATATTGACACAAAGGGTTTCAAATCAAATCCAATCTTAACTTGTGCCTCAAGCTTGAAGAATAACCGCTCCAAGATTCTTGTTTGTGGAGAGAAGACTAACCGCTCCAAGATTCTTGTTTGTGGAGAGAAGACTAACCTCTTCAATCTACCATGTGGAAAGAAGACTATTCGCTTTAATCTTCCATTTGGAATAGAAGACTCAAACTGCCATATTTTGAAGTCTTGTATCTTTTGGTTGGAGGTCAACCATCATTTCCTTGTATAAGGGGGCTCGTGAGTCTTTCTTACAAAAAGCTCTCAACATTTATTGGAAACTCTCATGATCAATTTTGTAGGGAGAGTAGTAGGTCCTTTTTGTTTTGAATGAACCTCTATAATTCTCGGTATTATTCTTTTCCCGTAACTTTTTACTTTTCCGCCATTTATTTCATGCAAATTATTTTTCCGCTGCTAAGTATTAAAAATGTTTTTAAACTCTGGTTTTATTTCCCCAGAGTTTTTAAAATCACATTTTTTAACCACACAACTCACTCCATCTTGTGTGTGAAGTCTTAAGTTTAACATAGATGAGGTTACAACAATTCAAATGGCAAAAGTTATCAATAAGAAGGAAGCTCTTCAAATCAAAGGCAACCTACAAACTAAAGCAGTCACATGGGTAGCGCTGCAAGCAGAGGAAGAAAAGGTGGAATGAAGCCTGATAAAACTCATGTTTAGTGTTACAATTTCCAAAATTATGGTCATTACGCAAATGAGTGTTCTACAAGCAAGAAAAACAACTAAGAAAATGATGCAAATCTTGCAAAACAATATGTACTGATGGTGACAACAAATGAGGAAGATGTTGAAGCGGTAAAGCGGCAAGCAAAAATTATTTTTGGAAGAATTCCCTCTGGGATTTATGTCGTCTCCACAGGGATCGATGCGAGGGAAAAAATGTCGTTCGACAATCTCTACGCCTTTAAGCTTGGGTTTGAATAGTTTTAAAGAGTAAGGTGCAAAAGAAAAACATAAGACAAGAAAATAAACACATTCTTAAGATATGAGAAAACTCGTCAGGAGTTGTATTTCGTTCTACCCATCATGTACTAAGAAATCTATGGATCAAATGCACGCAACATAAATCTCTGGTCAAAATCCCGACGTATTGCTCACAATAAGAGGTTATGTCTAACACAAATGTTGAGAGATCAACAACATTCTCTCAGAGGTGATGTCTCACACAACTAAACAACACGGAACATTAAGATCCGACACATATGTGAATATTAGACTGCTTCCCACAACCAATAGACGTTCATCTTAGGTCGAGTTTGAAAAGTATATGTCTATAGCGATCCAAACCCATTAAGATAGATAGTAAAGCAAAGATGACATCGATTAAGAACAATGACCACAATTGCTACTGCCATAATTTTGAACAGCTTCGCCTTCACTCGCTTTGTGTTTGCAATGCGAACATGACAACATGGAAAAAAAAATGTTTCTTGCTTCCATCACAACTTTAGCACCGTAACTCCGATTTAAGGACGGTCAGAAGCGCCAAAAAGCTTATTCAATGCTCTATAAGACAATGATAAAATATCATTATTAGGGAAACATGGGATAAGACGTTTCTGGGGAAAAGGGAAGTTAGGCTCAATAACTAACCAACGAATTTCTCGGAAATATGGATTCAACATTCCACTATTGTTTGAGTGGGCAGTGACCATTCCCAAGAGAATCCCAAGTCATAAAGGCCTCTATAAATACAACTCCTATATAGGTGTTAGCCAAGAAATTCCAAAAGGGAATTCGACAAGGAAGCCACCTGGAATTTCTCTAAGCATAAGGAAATGTCAAGTTGTTTTTCTACCTAAAGACTTACCACGGGAACAACAGTATTTGTCGTCGAAGAGTTTGGCTGAGGACTTTGAAAAATTCCAAGAAGTTCAGTGTTGTGTCATGTTTGACAGGTCAAAGTGGTTCGACTGGGAGCAGATTCAAATTTAAAACTGATGAAATTATTTTTCGGTCTTATCCAAATTATGAAGGACACTTAGAAATCAATCGAGGATCAGTCACACATGCAAAGATGACGTGTTGGAGGGAGAAGCATTTGAATGTTAGAAGACTGCTGGTTCATAGAATTATAAATAGAGGTTCTATTGATAGGATCAAGGGTGACACATAAGAAAGAAACAAGTTTTCCTGAAGAAAATGTACTTGCCTACCATTTTTACATTTATGCAAACAAATATTTTTTCCATTTATAGTCATTTTTATACTTGTTTCCTTTAACATTGAAAAGGCTAATTTCGACACAGTCGAAATCAGTTTGTCAATTTATTTTCATAACATAGTTATTTTACTGAAAATACTCAACATTTAATGCAAGTAATCTGACAATATGGACAACACACTTTCTCTTCTCACCAAATTAGAACATACTTGCCCTAGGATTTACTAGTTTGGTCCTTTAAGTAATTAACCTATATGTGATTTTTTACCAAAAACACCAGTGAAAAAATTAGCACATCTAGTGGGACATTGTTTGTGTAATTTTTTTAGTTTATTTCGAATAGTTTTCCCATTTCATACTTGTTGGCACTTTCCCTTGTATTTAATAATTTTTTCTGCATCTAGATTTATATGCATTTAAGGAGTGGTAAAACTTTAGTCAAAATGGTTCGTCCTAGAAACACATCACTTTTCCAAAACAATACTTCAGAGAATGAACAACCTGTCTCATAAACAGTTGGAACTGCAGGAAATACTAATTCCATTGGGTCTAATGAACCTATCCTCAACTCCGTAGTGAGTAGGACACCGATGCCAGGGGTGGTGGTTGCTTTTCCCGTGGCAATAAGTATTCCGACTACTCCCAAGTCGACAAGTGCTTCCTTGGTTGACCCTAGGCCATCTTTTGTAACAAGTTTCATGATGCCAGACGTGTAGAGAAATTTTCCCTATGGTAAGCCAACTACAATGATGGAAATATTACAAAGCAATGTTTTGATGTTTGCAGATAATAACGCAACAATAGAATCCCTTTTGAATCCATACGTGGCGTCAGGGTTTGCTGTTAATCACCCTAGTAGAGAAACATAACATGGGGGACTACATTTGCTCCCCCAAATGTGTTTGATTTTACGACAAACTCCATGTTATCCATAAGAAAACAAATGGATGAGAGTGACCACGAGAGGGTTAACATGCTTACTTAGAAAATATGCACGGTGTTCAATCCCCTAATTCAGAACACTAATCAGAGATACTAGTTTTTGGCCAATAAAATGGGTCAAATAGCTTATTTTTTCGGCACCCCTCAAGCACATGCACATTAAATCCCTCTAATTGCACCAGTCAGGCCAATTCGGAAACTTGAAAATGGAGGTGCTCCTTTTAATCAGGGGCAACAACAACAAGAGATACCTCGATCTATCAGATCCCCTATAGTTATGGGAGCGGAAGACCGAATAGGCCGCGCAAATCTAGTGGTAGTCATGGTGGGTAGGAACCAGGATGCTGAAGAGGTAGTAAGGAACGTTCAATAAGATAACTCGAGGGGCCATAGTAATCTAGCCCATATAGTCGAAAATATCCTCACTCAGAATGACCTTAATGTGGGATTACATAGGCCAAATTTTATGTCTCTTTTGACTAAGTATGTTCTATAGACAGAACATCCCAGGGGATGGAAGGTTCCTAAATTCACTAAATTTGTAGGAGACACAAGTGAGTCTACTGTCAAATATATCACTCGATACCAAACTGGAGCACACGATGTATAAAACAATGAGAATTTGAAAGTGCGATTCTTTCCAAATTCTCCAACAAAAATGCTTTCATGTGGTTCACGACACTCCCTCCTCATTCCGTAAATAATTGGAATGAATTAGAGAGGGTATTGCATGAGCAGTTCTATATGGGGCAATTAAAAATTAGTCTAAAAGAATTGGCTAGTGTGAGGCGCAAGGCACTCGAGTTGATTGATGATTACCTAAATAGGTTTATGTTGTTGAAAGCATGGTGCTTTACTCAAGTGTCTGAACATGAGTTGGTCGAAATGGCTTTTGAGGGGCTGAATTATTCTAGTAAGAATACACTAGATACCCAATATTTGAGAGACATGGCGCAGTTGGCCGACAGAGTTTGACAGGTCGAATGCCTGAAAGCTGAGATAGCCAAAACGAGCAAGTTCCATAAAAGAGAAAGTTGCCTACCTAGAGGCAGATGAGAGAGATCAGGATTATGAAATGGGGTATGAGGGGGTCGAAGAGAATGATATAAATGTGGGTGAACTTAAGCTAGGACCTTCCTATGTTTGTAAACTTTTGAAACAATCTAAAGGAAAGGATCTGGTCAAACAAAAAAATGATAAGTTTGACGCCAAAACGTATACCTTTGATGTAACAAAGTGCAACGAGATCTTTGACCTCTTAGTTGCCGATGGCCAAATCATAGTCCCTAAGGGACTAAAGACGCCACCTTTAGAGGAACGTAAGAAAAAGGGTTTTGTAAGTTTCATAACTTTATGGGTCATAAAACCTTTCATTGTGTTCTTTTCAGGTATTTGGTACAGGGAGCACTGAATGAAAGAAGACTGAAATTTACTGACAAGGTCAAAACCTCAATGTATGTAGACTTAAACCCTTTGCATATTAAGGACGCTAACTATGCAGAGCCAGTCGAGTACTTAATCATTGAGGCTATTGAGAGCCCTGATGTAGAGATGGAGGTTTGTGAGTCAAGTTATGCTGAGAAGGTGAAGGCAACCTATCCTGCCCCTAAAGAAGAGCTTGTCAACTTCCTCAACCATTGCAAACTGAAAGGCTCAGAAGTGATGTTGTGCCTTAGATGCAGTGTCGTGTTCAAAAAAAGGCTACTAAAGACCTTTAAAACACTAAGCCTCAACTATCCAGAGGAGGAAAATGGCCCCATCAGAGGCCAAACTATGTTTTTAATAAAAGGGGTGTCCCCTATAGGAAACCAAATGTGGCTCCCAAGCAACAATGGTGGTCGACCCAGGGCCTTTATGCCTCAGTTGAAGGCACCCGTGGGGAAGTGGATGCACCCCTATGACAAAGCAGACACTAACAAGAATAAGGGAGGAGTGTTGGATTTAAACATAACTTGGAATTTCTTGGACAATTCTCAGGCCATCAAGAAACATCCTTACAATCCCAATTTTAAGACAAAAAAATCCAATGACTCGAACGTAGTGGAGCAAATACCAGTGCCAAAAGAAAGTGTTCAGAGAGATGCAAAATTCTAGGAACAACCAGGACCCAGATCCTAACAACAAAATGGCTAAAAAGTCAACCAAAGAAAGAATCCTCCCCCCAAAGGAGAAAGCAAATCCATCTTCTTTTATTGAACCCCGGGCTGAATAGACTAGCAGGCCAGGAAAAGAGGAGGCAGATCCACCTTTATCTAGAAATAAGGATGGAGATAAGGATGGGGAATGGAAGATGATAGAAGATAAGTTCTTAGATTCATAATACGATTTCAACGTCCTTTATAACGTGGTATCAGTGTTACCAGACGAATACAACGTTGTAGCTGAAGCGATAGATGTTAAAGACGAATTTTTTACAGAGGAAATGGTTAATCATTAGCCAGTGTGTTATTACGTGATGAACAATGGCTGCGTCAAAGAATATAATGTTGTTTCCGAGAAGCCTAATTTAGGGATGAAGATCGACTTAAAACCAATCTTCATCAAAGCCAAAGTTGATAACTATGGTGTCAACAAAGTCTTGGTCACAATGGTGCAGCGGTAAATTTGATGCCACATTCCCTGCTGAAAAAGATAGGGAAATTCGACACAGACCTCATGCCTCATAATATGGTACTCCCCAATTACGAGAGTAAGACTGACAACTCCCTAGGGGAAATCCAAGTGGACTTAGCTGTTGAGACTACCATTCGACCATCCCTGTTTATGGTCGTACCTTCCAAAGCTAATTATAATTTACTGCTAGGAAAGGAATGGATACATGGTGTCAGTGATGTCCCATCATCTCTTCATCAAAGGATATCTATATGGATGGAACATGGCATAATGGAGAATATGGAAGTATATCAAAGCTACTAGATGGAAGAAGTAAACCATGTAGGTAGGAGGACTTTTGACAAGAACCTGAAGAACATAGCACCGTGTCCACCAAAGAACCTGGGTTTCAGGCCTAAAGAAAATATGTTCCATTCAGTAAGACTCCACCCAACCCATAGTTTCATGTGGGAAAGAGAAGTTTGGGGAGAAGGGCATTCTGAAGATGACGAAATAGCCTCAATAAGAAAGGGCGATGATGATCCTTACTATGTTTGAGTCGAATGCTTGGACCAAGATTATGGGCTATGAGGCATAAACAAAGGTAAATATGGACCAAAAGGCCAAAATTAAAAAATAATTGGCTATAAAAGCGACGACAGAGCCGAGTCGGACGCTTGGACTCGAATCATGGCTTACCTGGGCGACAAGTAAGAAAAGATGGCCTAAAAGGCTAAGTTACACCATGTATTGGCCAGTGAGGCCAACGTGGTGAGAGATGTAGACCACACAGTTGACCAGAGGCTTAACTGAACATATGATGATGAGCCTTTGGGCTTTAAAAAAGACCCAAAGATTTCGACTGAAAAATCCAGGCACAGGATCCTTTGGAAGAAATCAACCTGGGATGTAACGCCCTGTATAATATATATCTAGAATAATACAATACAAGCATTTTATTTGGTACTGACACCATCATAAGTGCCTAATGGCATAATTCACATACTTGACCATTCTAAAAACATAAATACAATCTATGGTACAAGATATGGAAATTAGCCAAAACAATAAAAACTAAGATTAATATACAATATCCTGAATTGTATACAACAAAAATAATACACAGCGGAAAAAGCTCAACTAAGCTTCTCTTAAAACATCCAAGCATAGCTCCACTTGTAAACCAAACCTGCAAATACCTCCTGAAAATAAACAGCAATAGTGGGGTGAGATACACAAATCTCAGTGAGTTTCCTATCTTATGGATTATCTCGACTCTACAGGGTTCTACCTTAGCCTAACTCAAGTCGGGGGAATGGAACTAGACCTTAAGTTAAAACATTCCTGACTATAGAAACAATCGTATAATTCACAAAACAAAACTAGTTAAGGAATCTTCTCCCCGGCCAGCCTATACAAGGCACTACAACACGGGTCACGGATCCTTAACGTAGATAACTTCTCCCCGACCAGCCCACGCACGGAGCACTTTAACACGGGTCACGGTTATCTACAAATGGTACTTCTCCCCGGCCAGCCCACACCAGGAGCACTACAACACGAGTCACGATACCATCCAATAAGTAAGTTCTCCCCGGCCAACCCACACACGTAGCACTTCAACACGGGTCACGGTTACTAACTTAATAAATACTTCTCCCAGCCATCCCGCACAAGGGGATCTTCAACACGGGTCACGGTATTTATTAAGGGATACCTACTTAATAAATACTTCTCCCCGGTCAGCCTATACAAGGCACTACAACACGGGTCACGGTATTTATTAAGGAACAAACCACAAACCGGAGGAAATACAGTCCTCCACTACCAACTACTTAACAAAGACACTATTCTAGTATAGATGAATAAGCATTGCTCTCTAAGTTCTCTACTCCAGGCCAGAACTCGCCAATGAATGCACGAGCGTCGCCATCCAGAGTTTATATCACAATTCTGTTCACAACCTAGAATTATAATAATTTTAACTATGACATTTGTTTTGGGGTAAAGTTTCCTCACTCTCCCCAATTCATTTTAAGCATGTATATTTTCTTTCATTCACAATTCACAATTTGATAGATATGGTATAATCACAAATATTACAAGTAAACACATATAATAGCATAACATGTCAAACATAATCCACATAGTAGTGCACACACATTTTTAAGGTATACAAGCCACTACTATCCCCTTCCAAGTATCCTTGGTTAAAATCATGGTCTCACATTACCATTTAATAGCATATTGGATTCTCTTTCCAAGGCCTCAAGTCCCATATCAATCGGCTTCCCGATTCATGAATTTCTGGTGGAAACATAAACCACACTTTTCACGTCATCACTATATTTCCTCTATTCTACCAATCCATGACATATAACCATGTTTCTACCTCACCATCACAAAGAGCATTGAAATAGCTTTCCAACGCTTCCGACCGTGCGTCAATCCGAGTTACGGATCCAAAGTTACGACGAAAATACGAAAACAATGTTTTGCTGTCCCAGCCAATTTCGCCAGGCGAATCCCTGGCAAAGTAGACTCTCCTCTAGCTCGCCTGGCGAATCTGGACGAACCAGAATTCTCCCAAAACGTGTTTGGGACCTAAAAATGATCAAAACCTTCAACCCATATGATATTATTGCACCCAATGACCCAAATTAACATGTTATAATACATTTCGACATGCATTTCATCAAATCATCCGTTAAATTTCATTGATTTATCCGTTTAATCATTTTCTCTCAACTCTAACCTAAGTTCTAAACTTATATTTCTAGAACTTAGAGAGTCTAACTAGAACCCACCTGATAATCGAAGAGGAGTTTGAAGAAGATGATGATGATCCATGAGCTTCTCCTCAAGCTCTTCCCTCTTTCTCTTCTTCTTTCTCTCTTCCTTCTCTTCTTTCTCTTTTCTTCTTCTTTTCTATCTTTTTCTTTCCTTTCTCGTTACAAATATTTATATACTATTATTATATAATATTACTCCAATAGAGTAAAATATCTCCAACTGATATTTTATCGTCTCAACCCAATTGATCAATTATTAGAGTTACCTTAATATACTCTCTTGAACTAATAATTATTGATCTGTCTCTTTCATAAAATAATTGATCTCTTTAGAGTTCATTAGTTGCTCTATTGATCCCCAATGTCAATACTTAAAGTACTTAGAGGATTCCATTAATCCAATTTACCAAAGATAGAGCACAGAGATACTCATCTGATCTCATATGATATCCAATTGAGCATTTAAATAATATGGGGTATTACACTCTCCCCCCTTAAATTGAAATTCGCCCCCGAATTTCCTCCACTCAACAATAACTGCAACTTGTATCCTTGTGTTAGATCCATACTTAATCGTTACCTCCGTTAAAATTTATGACGTATTCCAATTCCAACTTGATTCCACAGACCAAAATCCGTATTGTCACAATTTATCAAACTTCGTGTCCTTAGTTATACTCCTGTTCGAATATTGGTTTAACGTTTGACTTGCTTTTTCCATAATTCATCTGTTGATCCATACAAAACACTTGGTCGCATCTTACTTCGAAAAGAATGTACCAGTCTACATTTCTCTACTGAGCCACAAACCGAAGCGTAACACCTTATCTTGATTCAGGATAAAAAACACTCAACAAATCCTCATGAGGTAATTCGGTGATTCCTTAACTTCATAGATTGTCAAACTTCATACCAGTTTCATCTGGTCTGACGCTGTACATCGTACCCATCACATCCGATATTTCATCTCTTTCGTATCACACCAAAAGGTAACACACTTAGAACAAAATCTTCTTATTTCCAATCTTACAATTAATTTCTCCTCCGATTCTTATAAATCCTACTGAGCCCTTTCATTTTTCACCTTCCACTGCGCAAATCCAGTTCTAACAATGGAATACCACCAAATCTTAAGTACCACCAAGTAGTTAACAATCTGCGGAGAAACACACTTATCCATTGGGGTCCTTACTAACCAACGGTACAAGAAACTTACTGACGTCTGATGGTAGAACAATTTCTTTCCCAACACACAATATTATAACATCCGTCCAACACTCTCTAGACGATAGAGGTATAGGAGTTACACTGTTACAACCATAACATACACAACTCCAAATCCATTCTAAACTCAAAATAATATATCCAAAATAGTTTAACAATTTCCGGTTCTGGTTACCACATTCCAAATTGATTATTCTTATGGTTTTCCGACTTACTCAAGGTTTCTGTCGCCACAAAATCTCAACTAATGACAATGTAACACCATTACAAAACTTCATTCATACACGAATCACCACTTATCAAAACTTTAACCACTCAAAGCACAAACGTGAGTTTCCATATTACTCACCAATTTACGTACAACACTCCACACACACACACACACACACACACACACACACACACACACACTTTCGAAGTCCATACCACACTTGTCAGTTGAATCAACTCTTCTCATTCGTTCCGTTTCATAAACTATTCCCAGTTACATACTTAACTTCGGAACGTCCAATTCTTACTAGTCCTTGGAAAGATAACCTACAAATTCCTTCTCTGGTTAGAACACAACTGCACACAACTCCACACAGCTGGTACCACTTTCACGGGGTCTAAATCCAAAACCATGAACTCACGGAAGATAGAAATTACTAACTCCGACCAACCGTTCTTTCCTTACTAACACCATAAATTAAATTACCGAAACGATGTTTTCAAGTTCAACACTTCGAGAGTATTTTTTCCAACTTCGCCCTCAAGTCCTTCAACAGTAATACACTTAAGACTTTCTCATACTCAACACAGTTCACAAGATTACCTTCCCAAAAGTCAAACTCCCTTGTCGTCCAAGCAAATGGTCCACTATGTAACACTTTTCGTAAGTTCCGATATCGAAACACAAATCCTTCTCTCATTTACTTGCAATCCCATTTTCCATTCCCACAATACTCTCTAATCGGAGTAACACACAGTAACAAAATGCGAATGATGGTTCCTATGGGATTTCACAATTTACACACACGTTAATCGATTAACCGTCTGAGGCTAATCGGTTAATTCCTCAAAATTTAGTGCAAGTACCATCCTTGCACGTTTTAATCGATTAACCCCATTATGTTAATCAGTTAACACTGCTGCAGAAACTGAAAAACCAATTTCTTATAATTTAAATGTCATCACAACTCATACTTGATTCGTCCATAAGCAAAATCCAACACACAACCATTATACGGTACCACAAAGCGATGGACATAACCTGCAGCACACAACCTTGTTCTCTCACTTGAATTCCTTGGTGAGAAATAATACAACAACGTTCTTAGTCTAACAAAAGGTAGATTCTAAATATTCTGATTATTCACAATTACATAAGTTTCTCTATACTTGAAAATAAATTGGGGAAATGCATCATCTTGAAGAACCTTTCCATCACTCCGTACACATTAACTGGGATTTCTTACCCTACATTATCCATTGCATACCACACTTACACCAATTTACTTAATGGGAGATTCGCAACCGACAATTCTCATCAACTACTTACAAAACCCTTCCGGTATAAATCGTTCCATGATTTACACTTAGTCCGTAATAAGTCCTGATTTGCTTCTCTTTGTTTTATCGTAATCTTACTCCTTAGGGTATAATACTCAATGCTCCACAAAGTACCTCCCTTCACACTTGTCTCAAGAATGAGAATCCATCACGTCCACTTGTGACCACGGTGCTACTACTACCCTTGTTTTTAATACCAAGGTGTAACTTTCTCATAACATACAGTTAATACCGTTTATTCCACATAATCGAATAAAATCCACCTCATAAACAATATTTTCACTTTCCACAGCATTGAAAACTTTCATAGCTTCATATCGATATAAAGAACGCTTAAAACGGACACCCGAATCTAAAGATATGAATTTTTTTAAGGAAAGAAAATTATTGGAAACAGCCAGATTCGCCTGGAAATTAAGGATTTGGCCTGGCGAATCCCACTTCGCCAGTACTTCTCCCGACGAACCTGCGGCGAATCCTCATTTCATAAAAACCCAAAAGTTCCAGTAGTTACACATGTTCTATTTCTTCATTTTCGCCTGGCGACTAAGGATTTCGCCTGGCGAATCCCTCTTCGCCAGCACTTCGCCTGGCAAACTAGTGGTGAGACCCAATTCGCCTGGCGAATCGCATCAGAACCAAAAAATTTCTACTGCGTTTTACATGGTTCCCAAGCCTAAAAAATCCAACTTTTCCAAACCAAAACATTTTCAAATTCCATATTGGTCTCTCATCGAATACAGAAAATCCCGATGTAATATCTCGAACTTAATCTCTCTACATTACTGAATATAGTCAATTCATCACCCACTCTCCGTCCGACACATACTTGTTTCGCTTGAAGCACGTAAACACATTCTTGTGTTCCTTCTCACACTTCTCTACTACTTTAGGTTCCCATAGAAGCCGAACTTCCTTAAATTTCAACTTTTAACCAGTGGGAAGATATTGTTTCGAACACCCTCCTTAAGGTACTCTCGTCCATTTAAGATACCATAACAACCTTAGAAACTAAAGCACCCAAAACTTATCTCACTTCTGGACCTTACGCCACACGTTCCACAAAACAACCTTTATTTTTCACGGAATGAGATTACTTGAAATCCTTATCCATACTAGTGGTTAATCCAGCTCCACTAGCAATTTTACATATTTCCCAATACCTTAACCAATCATCCGATAGAGATCCTTAACTATCCGACTCTACTCATTGATGACACTGAATTTCACCGTATTTTTGACTCCGATTTCGCATGCATTCTTAGTCTTTTAATGTCATTTTATTATGTTATTATTATGTTTTTCTTTGTTTTCAGGTTTTTAGTCTAATCAGAGCCCCGAGCGAGAAAAGGAGCGAAAAGGAAGTCGAAATGAGCTAAAATAGAGAAAATCAGCATTTTACACTTATGGCATCCACTATGGCGGCCGCCACAGGGTCTTCCATGACGTGGCCATGTCTCAAACTCCTCCCAACTGTTTTTCCCCACGATCTCCAACTGCCCAAGCAAGTTTACACTCATGGCGGGCGCCATGGTGTTGTGGCGGGCGCCACAAGAACAAAACGAGTTCCCTCCCAAATTCAAATGCTAGGGGCATCCTTGTCTTTTCCACATGTTTCCTTGCCTATAAATAGGACTTTAGATTTTCGTTTTTCTCCATCCAAGCTTAGTTGTTCATAAGCATATATCAGTGTAATAGTGGTAATCGCTTCACATCGAGGTGTTACTACATTCGAGAGATCGAGTCTGTAAGAGCCTGTGAGATTGAGTCTTGGAGCACTCTGGAAGGAAGTTAATCCTGCCGCCATTTTACTTTCAGTTCGCATTATATTCAACCACTCCGATTGGAGCAGGTTTTTATTACTTTACCTTTTGTCAACTTTATTTCTTGCACTGTCTTTTAATTTCATTTACTTTCCGCACTCGCATTACTTTCATTTACTTTCCGCACTCGCACTACTTTCGTTTACTTTCCGCACTCGCACTACTTTCGTTTACTTTCCGCACTCGCATTACTTTCATTTACTTTCCGCACTCGCACTACTTTCATTTACTTTCCGCACTCGCACTTAAATACCTTTTTTTTATGAAAAATCTAAAAATGAACTTTTACTTTACCATGTCTGGCTAATTTTATAAAGGTTAGAATGTGAAGATCATAACCGAACCGATAATCTGTACAATTGTTAGTAGAAACACTTAAGGGCTATTTTAACTTTCAATATAAGTTTTCCTGTTCTTAAATTCCGTTGGGTAAGATCGAAAGCCGTCCAACGCCTATCTAAACTTAATTGTTTTTAAACTATTTCAAAAACAGCGAAAGCGCTTTGTTTAGTTTATTAGGAGTTTTTAATTTAAAAAGAAAAGAGATTTTAAAACCATTTTCAGACGCGTTAAGAAGTTTAAAGTCTGGTTCGTAAGGACCTCTTTTTTTTTAGAAAATCCAGGTTAAAATACTTTTCAACTTGGTCAAGATACTATATTTCTTAAAAATAGGTTTACTACTCTAACGCAATGCGCGCCTTTTTATCCGTGACAATAAGAGGGTTTGATTAGGGGGTACAACTCGGTTCTGAATACGCGAAAGCGACAGTTCCTGTCAAATTATTTCTTTTCAAAGTAGAAAACATTGCCCGTAAGTAGTTCTATTAGCGAGTACTTGGATTATCAATTGGTTGTGTGAATTGCATTCGAACCTGTCTTTATCAATTAATTTTAATTACTTTATTTACTACCGTGCACTCTTCAAAACTACTATTTTCAATCACCTTAGATACACACCTTAACAATAGATAGCGATAGATTGACACTTGGTCTCTGTGGATACGATAATCTTTTATATTACTCTGACGCGTTCGTACACTTGCGAAAAAAAACACGCATCACTCATCCCAAGGATTTGCTTGAAAAACACACCACTCTTTAATTTCCATGCTACCCAAGCACAACTTCTACCAAAACCTCCCTGAGCTGACCAAAACTCCTCACTACTAACTCTTGGCTTGAGCCTAACCTCACATCACAAGTTCCGACAACACTTTGGAGTCCTCGTGGTCGCTCAACCATGATATTACCTATCACATACATAACATTAGGCTCACAGGCCCAACACTACATAGTATGATATTAAGTTTCATGCTGGCAAGACACACTTAAGAGGTAGGAATAGATTTACTTATGATGTTTCAAGGCTAGGTCGAGGATACGACCTGCTCTGATACCAACTGTAACGCACTGTATAATATATATCTAGAATAATATAATACAAGCATTTTATTTGGTATTGACACCATCATAAGTGCCTAATGGCATAATTCACATACTTGACCATTCTAAAAACATAAGTACAATCTATGGTACAAGATATGGAAATTAGCTAAAACAATAAAAACTAAGATTAATATACAATATCCTCAATTGTATACAACAAAAATAATACACAGCGGAAAAAGCTCAACTAAGCTTCTCTTGAAACATCCAAGCATAGCTCCACTTGTAAACCAAATATGCAAATACCTCCTGCCAATAAACAGCAATAGTGGGGTGAGATACATCAAATCTCAGTTAGTTCCCTATCTTATAGATTCTCTCGACTCTACAGGGTTCTACCTTAGCCTAACTCAAGTCGGGGGAAGGGAACTAGACCTTGAGTTCAAACATTCCTGACTATAGAAACAATTGTACATTTCACAAAACAAAACTAGTTAAGGAATCTTCTCCCCGACCAGCCTGTACAAGGCACTACAACACGGGTCACAGATCCTTAACGTAGATAACTTCTCCCCGGCCAGTCCACACACGGAGCACTTCAACACGGGTCACAGTTATATACAAATGGTACTTCTCCCCGGCCAACCCACACCAGGAGCACTACAACACGGGTCACGATACCATCCACTAAGTAACTTCTCCCCGGCCAGCCCACACACGGGGCATTTCAACACGAGCCACAATTACTTACTTAACAAATACTTCTCCACAACCATCCCGCACAAGGGGCTCTTCAACACGGGTCACAGTATTTATTAAGGGATACCTACTTAATAAATACTTCTCCCCGGTCAGTCTATACAAGGCATTACAACACGGTTCGGGGTATTTATTAAGGAACAAACCACAAACCGGAGGAAATACGGTCCTCCACTACCAACTACTTAACAAAGACACTCTTCTAGTATCGATGAATAAGCATTGCTCTCTAAGTTCTCTACTCCATGCCAGAACTCGCCAATGAATGCACAAGCGTTGCCATCCAGAGTTTATATCACAATTCTGTTCACAACCTAGAATTATAATAATCTTAACTATGACATTTGTTTTGGGGTAAAGTTTTCTCACTCTCCCTAATTCATTTTAAGCATGCATATTTTCTTTCATTCACAATTCACAATTTGATAGATATGGTATAGTCACAAATATTACAAGTAAACACATATAATAACATAACATGTCAAACATAATCCACATAGTAGTGCACACACATTTTTAAGGGATACAAACCACTATTATCCTCTACCAAGCATCCTTGGTTAAAATCATGGTCTCACATTACCATTTAATAGCACATTGGATTCTCTTTCCAAGGCCTCAAGTCCCATATCAATCGGCTTCCCGATTCATGAATTTTCGGTGGAAACATAAACCACACTTTTCACGTCATCACAATATTTCCTCTATTCTATCAATCTATGGCATATAACCATGTTTCTACCTCACCATCACAAAGAGCATTGAAATAGATTTCCAACGCTTCTGACCGTGCGTCAATCCGAGTTACGGATCCAAAGTTACGACGAAAATACGAAAACAATGTTTTACTGTCCCAGCCAATTTCGCCCGGCGAATCCCTGGCGAAGCAGACTCGCCTTTAGCTCGCCTGGAGAATCTGGACGAACTAGAATTCTCCCAAAACGTGTTTGGGACCTAAAAATGATCAAAACCTTCAACCCATATGATATTATTGCACCCAATGACCCAAATTAACATGTTATAACACATTTAGACATGCATTTCATCAAATCATCCGTTAGATTTCATTGATTTATCCGTTTAATCAATTTCTCTCAACTCTAACCTAAGTTCTAAACTTATATTTCTAGAACTTAGAGTGTCTAACTAGAACTCACCTGATAATCTAAGAGGAGTTTGAAGAAGATGATGATGATCCATGAGCTTCTCCTCAAGCTCTTCCCTCTTTCTCTTCTTCTTTCTCTCTTCCTTCTCTTCTTTCTCTTTTCTTCTTCCTTTCTATCTTTTTCTTTCCTTTCTCTTTACAAATATATATATATATATATACCATTATTATATAATATAAATCCAATAGAGTAAAATATCTCCAACTGATATTTTATCGTCTCAACCCAATTGATCAATTATTAGAGTTACCTTAATATACTCTCTTGAACTAATAATTATTGATCTGTCTCTTTCATAAAATAATTGATCTCTTTAGAGTTCATTAGTTGGTCTATTGATCCCAAATGTCAATACTTAAAGTACTTAGAGGATTCCATTAATCTAATTTACCAAATATAGAGCACAGAGATACTCATCTGATATCCCATTGAGCATTTAAATAATATGGGGTATTACATGGGAGATGGATCGGTCAAAATGCCTACATACATCAGTGCCAAGATAGATCCGGGTTTGAAGAACCAGGTAGTGTAATTATTTAAGAACTACATGGATTTATTTGCATGGGACTACGACGAGATTCCAGGCCTTAGTCGAGAAGTGGTGGAATTGAAGCTGCCTATTTAGTTGGGAAAGAAACCTGTGAAGCAATAACGAAGAAGGTTCGCTCCATCAGTTATGTCGAAGATAAAAGAAGAAATTGACAGGCTACTGAAAAGAAAGTTCATCAAGACAACCAGGAGATTTTCTTGGATTTGTAGTCCATAAGAAGGGAAGCGAAATAAATCAAAATAAGACTAAGGCAATAATGGAGACAATGCCCCCCTCTACAAAAAAGAAGATGCAATCATTGTTAGGAAAAATCAAATTTCTGAGGAGATTTATTTCCAATCAAAGTAGCAAAACTTAAGCATTTTCGCCACTACTTCTACTAAAAGGCGAATAAAAATTCAGATGGGAATTGGAGCACCAAAAGGTATTCAATGAGATAAAATCCTACCTGACACGACCTCTGACCTTGATGCCTCATGCGAAAGGGAAGCCAATAAAACTATACATATTTGCGTCAGAGTTGACAATGGGTAGCACGATGGCCCAAGAGGACGAGAATGGGGTCGAAAAGGCTATTTACTATCTAAGAAGGGTCCTGAACGACGCAAAAACTAGATATAGTGAAATAGAAAAAATGTGTCTATGCTTGTATTTTTCTTGTAGAAAATGGAAACATTTTATAAAGCCAGTTAATGTTTACGTTTATTCTCATTTCGACATCATCAAACATATGCTCTCTAAACCTATTCTACATAGTCAATTGGGAAGTGGGCATTAGCCTTAACTGAATATTCCATAACATATGCACCTCTGAAAGCCATAATAGGGAAAATCATGGCTAACTTTATAGTTGATCACGCAGTTGTCAAAATGGCACAGAACTATGTAGGTTTGAAACCTTGGGACTTGTACTTCGATGGTTCAAGTCATAAAGAAGGAATTGGGATCGAAGTCTTGATAGTCTCACCCAAAGGAATCCCAACTATGTTTAAGTTTAGAATCAAGGACCATTGTTCTAACGATGAGGTTGAATATGAGGCATTGATAGTTTGCCTTGAAATTCTACTCAACTTGGGGGGAAAGAGAGTTGTAATCATAGGTGACTCAGAGTTGGTGTTAAAATAGTTAACCAAAGAGTACACATGTATCAAGGAGAATTTAGAATCGTATTTCACCTAAGCTCGATCGTTATTAGAAAATTTTGACTCAGTTGAAGTCAGATACGTACCCCAGTTAAAAAACTAAGAAGCAAACGACCTGGCTTACATATCTTCGTCGGAGGCACTAATGCCCAAAATTACAAAGGCAGAAGGGTTAGGGGCAATGAAGTACGTGAAAGCTAAGTGAATATGATGTTATGGCCATCAAAAATATTTCAGATGGTAATTGGCGTAGACCGATCATAGAGTATCTCGAAAACCCTACATGGACAATAGATCAAAAATCAAATATAGGACATTAAGTTACACTATCACGGGTAACGAATTGTTCAAAAATACCCCGAAAGGGATCTTTTTGAAATACCTTAATGAAAGAAATTCATATTTGGCAGTTTTCAACATCCATAATGCATCTTGTGGTGCACATCAGGCAGGCTACAAAATGAATTGTCTTTTGTTTCAACAAGGGGTCTACTGGCCGACCATGTTGAAGAGTTGCATAGAGTTCGCCAAAGGATGTCAGGAATGTCAAAAGCATGGCTGAATCCAACACGTCCTTGCAAGCGACTTGCATTCAGTGGTGAAACTATGGTCCTTCAAAGGATGGGCGTTAGATTCGATTGGTGAGATTCTACCATCATCTTCCATAGGTCACAAATACATACTGGTGGGTATTGATTACTTTACCAACTGGGTTGAAGCGACCTCGTTGACAAAGGTTGAACAAGATGCAGTAATAAGCTTCATATAGAGTCATGCCATTTGCAGGTTTGGACTACCTGATACTCTGACCATGGACCAAGGCTCTGTCTTCACTGGGAGAAAGATGGTTGAGTTTGCTTCAGAAGTAGGGATCAAACTCCTCACATTTACACTTTATTATGCTCAGGGGAATGGTCAAGTCAAAGCAGCCAACAAAAAAATAATTGGTTAATCAAGAAACGTGTGGGACAAAAACCTAACAATTGGTACAAGAAATTAGATCAAGCATTGTGGGTTTGTCGCACGTGTCCCAAAGAAGCAACAAATGCAACTCCCTTTCAACTAATGTTTTGGGCATGACACTGTGTTGCTTGCTGAAATTTAATTGTAATCAGCCAAAATTCAGAGGCAAAATGAAAAATGTCATTGCATGGAAAATTCAAAGTCATTACATGAAAATTAAAAGTTATTACATAGAAATTCAGACAAAATGGATAAAAAAATGGGTTAAACAAAATAATTATTGATATTCTCGAGGCGTTCTTTCAGAAAGGTGATTTTTTTATTGATTCGAGAATCCTCCAACTTCAGTTCCTCGATCTCTTGGTCTAGGTGAATGGCAGCTTCCACATGTTGGATGCCAACACGGGCCTCCCGATCAATTTGGGCTTTACTCGAGGCTAGCACTGAAACTTCTACCTTTATTTCCTTCTTCTTAATGTCTTCAACTTGCTTTGTCAACTGAGTGATATGTGCTTCATATATAGTAATTTGTACTCTGTAGGCTGACAGTAGGTCTTGATCCTTTTGGAATTTATCCTCTAAAGCATATACCTTTTGTTTTGACGCCACACTAAGGTCCCATTATTGGCTCGACTTATCAACTTTTTGGCGGAGACTATCCACTGATTGTCGTTTCTCTGCAATAGAGTGACAAACTTGGTTGAAGAGGGGTTCAAAGTCTAGCATAAAAGGGATTTCAACTTATGTAATTTTTTACCACTGAGTTTCTTTAGTAGTTTTCTGATGTCAGACTCTGTGGAAGGATTTTGTTCAAGGACTTGGAAAAGGTCATCCCTAAGGGAATAATCCTTTTGATTTTTGACCAGTAAGCGCCTGGAGTCCTTATTAAGATTACTGTCAACAATAGAAGAGCTTGAGGAGCGACTAGCATCACTCATGCCACAACTCTTGACCAACCTTTTTAAAGCCTCAGTAGGGTTTTGCACTTTAATGGAATGATCTCTTCTCGATTGAGGGGATTATTGGAAGATGCGTCTTTGATGGGAGAATCAGTGATGGCTGCAGCTCCAAATGGTTTGGTCGCACTAGGTTGTGATTTGGGATCCGTCCACTGCATTACTAGTTTCTTCCTTCAACTCGGGTATGATCTCATCAATTTTTGAGAGAGTGTCTTCTGAGTCCCCAGAGTCCTCAAAGACATCATTTGTCTTCTCCTTCTCAGAAACAGTTGGATTTCCAGTCGAACATTCATTATCATCAGATTTTTCGAAGTCTTAGTCTTCTTCAAGAGGTGGTACAAGGTTATTGTCTGGTGCAGATTCGATTGTGTCATCACCATCTTTGACCACAAAATCGTTTTTTCCTTCCTTCTTGGCCTCGGGGTTATGACCTGGGAAGCGTAGTCCATTCAAAGCCAGACAAGGTAGGAGTTTTAAGATCCTTGCCGAGTAGAGAACCCCCCTGAAAACAAGAAATAAATTGGATATCTTAAGATAGCTGGAAGGTTAGTGTGAAAATACCTTAGGGAATCCTTTACTTACCATGGTTCGAGCGAAAGAATCATCAGAAGATTGTTTCTCTGAGACAACATTCCCCACTGCTGTAGGAAATATGTTGGGTTGAATTTTGATGCTACTTTCTTCGATAGATCAACACTCTTATCTTGAGCTTTTGGTTGAGAAATAGTGCCAAAACTTGGAGGGAAGGACTTTTTGAGTTTTTATCTTTTTCTTCTCAGTTGGCCGAGATTCAGAGACGACAACAAGAAAGGGTTTAGGTGTAGGAGCGTCTTGTGGGATAGTCTTTAGTGACAACTTGACGTCGTCATCTTCCTCTATCATTTGGGTTTCCTGGAAGAAGGAGGAAATAAGTTAAATCCATGTTGGATAAGCAATAATCAAACGGAGGACATAGAGATAAGGTTTTGAACCTAGGGTTTCTTCAGCATTTTACCAAGTGCTTCCTTTTTGGTTTTCTTTGATGGAGGATGAGCGGCTGTAATGGCTGCATGCTTCCGACCCTGGGAGAGGGAAGTGTTAGTTAAATGAAAATATATAAGCTTAGATAGTAGAGAGGAGAAAATGTAAGATATACCTGTAGTGTTACCTCTTCTTTAATAGTGGTACCTATTTATTACTTTGCCTTCCTTTTGGGGGCAGCAGTAGTCAAAGTGGTCTCTTTCTTTTGACCCTGTAAAAAATGAAGATATATAAAATTTAGATTGTTTGTTATCAAGCAGAGTGGTAAGGAAGAGGTTTGGTATTACATGTGACGTCGGACCGGCATGGTCGTTGACTGTGGCATCTTTAGTATTTTTCTTGATGGGGATAGCTACAAAGAAAAATAATAAAGTTAAGCAAAAAGACTCGAAGCGATGGACAATATAATTCAACGAACATTGATGTCTCACCATCAGTAATGTCGCACAGGACTTCGACGTGATTGATGTCGACATGAAGTTCCCCCGATAGTTATGTATGTCAAATTTAGTTGGAACTATTCTCTGTGTAGGTTTTTGTATGAGTTTTTCAAGTCATTCAAAGGAATTTCACAAACTAACCATCGTGGAAATGGAGGTGAAAATTCCAGGGCCATTTCACATGAAGGTAATGGCGGAAATTTTGGTATATAGAAAAACAAAGCAAAAAATACCTATCCTCGACATAGGAAGGAATCTTTAGTTGTGGCAGTTTCTCAAGAAGCTTTTCTTTTAGAGTAGATGCTACCTTAGAGATGGTCCGAAGAAGGTTGTGAGGATCATACACAGTCTCAAAGTAGCATTGTAAAGTGCGTATTTCTTTAATGTGCGTGCTCGTACCTTTTTAAAATTTTTTCTACAAGGGAAGGAAAATTATAGTTAGATGAGTCGCTTTGGTCATTACATCAACAAACTAGGCAGCAACCCCCAAGGGTTGGCCTAGTGGTGGAAGCTTGGGTCTTGAGAGTGTGCTTCTCTCAAGGTCTCAGGTTCGAATCCTACTAGGTGCAATCAACCCTTGTGTGGGCCAGTCCATACGGGGCTTTGCTCCGACTTTAAATGGGGCCTCTGCTAGTGGACGGTGGGATTGGTCCCTCTTGGGTTAGTCGGTCGCAAGGCCGGATACCAAGATTTCCAAAAAAAAAAAAAAAAGACTAGGCAGCTTGGTAATCTTTCCACCAGGTGTCAAATTCCTGGGTGCAGTAAAAAGACCTCTGGAACTTGAAGGTGGTAAGCTCCAAATGATTTTTAGCATGCTTAGATAAAAGTTCAAGATACGTTTCCCTGGTCATTTCGACAACACTCAAGCACAAATCTTTCTTGCGTTGAAAATAAGAGTTAGGTTTGAATTGGAAATGACTAAATTGTCGAGCCAAAAGATTAGGTTGATACCCAACAAAGCATACTTGAGTCTTCTTAGAGGAAAATCTAGTCAGAAGTAGCATTGGTGTGAGAATGGCTTTCTAGATTTCGATGGATTCTACTTGGTGAGCGGGGTCGCATGAAGGAAATTCTCTCTTCAACCACATAAGTCCATGGTGCCTATTTGCAAAAGAGGCCATAGATGCGGTAAAACTGTATCTTTTGGCAAACATCATATAGTATTCTATGAAGCTCTTTTGTGTCGAAAGTCCTTTATTAGTATGTGTAAGTAAGGCTAGTTAACTCCCTTCAATAGGAAAGTCCTTAGATTCTCTAGTAGGGTGATCAGTGTTGTTAATCGTCAGAGATGGCTCAAAAGTGGAATTCAGCCGGAGTTGAAGAAGCCAGAAAAGACATGCCAGCAGAAGTGTACCCTTGGGATTTTTTTCCAAACTGATTTTTTTGATGTCTTTGAATGCTAAGCTTGAAGACTCATAAAGTGAGGCCAAAATTAATTGGTTGAGGCAAACATTTCTCCCAGCATGAAGTTGATTGGCGAGAGTGAAAAAGGATTTCTCCACTTGTAGAAAACTCGAATAGAAAATAAAATATGATAGCCATTGTCGCTCCCAGGATTTTCATCCAGGTACAAACGCGAGAGTGGCGCGGAAAAACAGAGTCGCCAGCCGTGTAAATTTATCCCAAGAGAGGGAAAGGGAACACCGCATAAACCTTAGGAAGGGGGGAAAGGAATGGTCATCGCAACCATAACCTGGGTTCGGGAGTCGGTTACGCGAGGGGAAGGTGCTAGCACCCCACGCGTCCATCGTACTCGATGGGATCCACGTTTGTTGTCTATTCTAAGGGTAAGTTACTATGATCTAGGGCTGTACTAAGACGGAGAGGGAAAGACAAAGACCGACTCGGTAGGACGTCGACGTCCTAGGCCTACGTACCCCCTTTGTGCAATGGGGAATTCAGAGTCAACGTAGTTCGGACCAAGTTCTTTTTGTGTTTTTTATGGGTGACGTTAAGTTCGCGTCCGACAGTTAGGGTCGATGCCTGTTTGCGTCTCAGACGGAAGGTAACGTGCCCTTTTTGAAAATAGCCTTTAAGTTTGGAAATCCCGAAGGACAAAATGGTTTGAAGTTGGTTTGTGTTTTTTAGGACAGAAGTGGCTTAAGTTAGTTCCTAAATTGCATTGCACCAAAGTCTAGGGTATAGGGGCGAATACTTAACACATCGTCCCAAGACAGGACGCTCGCTAAGCACTCTAGAAAGATGAGAGGAAGCCCCTCATTTCTCATTCCCCACGCTTAAGGCTCGTGTGTAATACACTTGATACTTATTAAGTATTTTTAAGAAGTTTGAGATGAGAAGAGGGAAGACACAAGGGTAACTCTAAAGGGGATTATGAGTCCTAAAGTTATCATGCATGGGTGACCTACGGTTAGTGAGGTTTGACGACAACCTAATCCTAAAGGAAGAAGATGAGAGGAGGAAAAAGTAAGGGTGAACATGGATACTTATCCACCCTTAAAGAACTTACCTTAGTCCCTGCATAAAAGGTTAGTACGAAACGGACATAAATAATATCAAAGCGAATGAAAACCAAATAATGGCATACACTAGTGATAACAATCCAAACATGCATAAAGAAGTCAAATAAACAACCCCAAAGCAAATGGCACAAGTGCCTTTCAAACAAGGACTTAGGCATGATCAGAAATACACATATAAGCAGATCTCAAGTGAAAGCAAACCAAATAATTAGAGAAATAACTCCTAAAATTCCCAAATTAAATATCAAGGCTACTCAACCAGAAACAAACCAAATACCAAAGACTCCTGCAAAAATCAAGATGTTAGTCACTTAAACAATCAGGCAAAACTCAGGTGAGGAGTAGGGTTCAGTGTGCAAAAAAAGAGGACCAGAACGTAATAAGAAATAATAATTAAAAATGATATAAAAATATCTTGATGCATTTCAGAATGTTATTTAACAAATGCAAAAAGAACGGATAAAAAATATTTTACGGATGCAGAGAAATAAAATAAACAAAATTAGGTATGCATTATATGGATAATTCAAAAAGAAAATTGACTAAATAATAAATTTAGATGATAAAAAATAAAATAAAAATAAAAATAAAATTTGTGAAAATTTTATAAAAATGATAAATATGATGCGTGAATTTTTTAGTAATTTTTTAATGCAATAATATATTTTTAAAAATTAAAAATGAAATATAATAATTAAAATAAAACGAAAATGAAATAAAAGTTCTGGGGGTGCGTTTAGTAGTCCATATGCATTGGAATTAGGAACTGGGCTGAGGGGTGGGGCGCGAATAGCAGGCCCAGTCTTAAATTACAAATCATACAAAAAAAGGAGGGTGTACGCATGTGACCTAGTCAACTGGGTTGACTGCTTACCTGCCTTGGGATCAATCCAACGTCTCTGAACAAGTCAACGCAAATGAAAAGTATACGAAATGGAATAATATGATTGGACGTACACGGTAAGTTCAGTGGGGTAATAAACATGGGATTATTAATTAAAATTCAGAAAAAAAATAAAAAACGAAACACATGGCGCGATCTGAGCCGTTGGATGAAGAGAATGAAAGGCCAGGATTGTGTCTTCTCCGTCCAGCCACCCTGCCTCGCCGGACCGCCACAGTCGCCGGAGCCCTAGCTCCGGCCGCCCCTTTACTTCACCTGTAGATCAAAAATTGCCCAGAAAACACGCACCCATATACCATTCCGACCAGATTTTCGCAAGGATTTCGAATGTGCACTCCAAATTCACAAACAACCAATATTTAATGAAAAACGAAAAGATTAAGGTTAGGGCATAAAACTTCAAACGCACATAACAAGCCATACACACGTCCATATTCAAAACCAATTAGATCAGCATGATCAGTGACAATCACACAACAACATACACGTAAAAAAAATTCAAGTTTCATGACCACGAAAAAACCCACCAACCTGAGATGGTGCAACTCTAATCTTTGCTTTTGGCTGCGAATAGTGGTTGGGTTGTGCTCTAGAGATCACCAGGAGAAGGTTTGTGGAAGAACTTTTTGCAAAGACCTTGTGGATCGTGAGATTTGTTGAAAGAAGACTTTAGGGTTCAAATTCTCCAATCCTCCAAATGTCACGTGTAACTAACCCTAACCAGTGCATGATTGAGCTTATATAGACTAGGGTTTTCTACTGAATATGAATTGGGCTTGGGTAATTACTTGTTTAATGAGGTTTTGAATTATTTTGAAAAAACACATTATGTTAAGTACACCTCCTCCATGCATGAATATTTGAAAGTTTCATGATGGATCACTTGCATTTGAGTTGCTAATCACACCACATTTAAATTGGGCCCTTGAAACTTTTTTGATTCATGACTTTTGAATAATTTGGCATTTTTGAACAATGGAGAATAAATGAAGAATAAACCATGGAATTATTTCATTCTTGGGCCCAAAATAATCCTCAAGGAATGTCTTTTAATATTGGAATGTGGCATGAAGCAATGGAATTGATTCTAGGTCATTATGCCCAAAGTTGTGAAAATGGAATCATGAGAAACCCTAAAAACCACTTTGCCTTCTTTTGATCATAACTGGAGCTTCACAAATGATATGGAGACCCACTAGTACTTGTTGGAAAGAGGAGAAAAATATATTCAACTTTCATGTTGGAGAAAAATTCATTTGAAGCTTTCTTGATGATGAAAAGTCAAGTTGAATGAAGTGTAGATACTTGCCAAAAATGGAAACTTTTCATTATAGGTCACTTTCCAAATTTAGAAACTTTGCACCAACTCCTGATTCCTGATAAATATGTATGAAACTTGACCCCTGGAGATCATATGAGGATGTGAGACCTTGAAAACCTTGGAGAGAACCTCAAAATTCCACAGTTGACTTCTCCTCTCACTGTTGACTTTTACCCAATTCAACTGATTTTCAATCCATTGGCCAATTGAACTTCTCCTGAACCAAACTGATGGACAACCTCCCATCCCTAGGTATTTAGGGACCCAAGGAGTACCATGGAATCAAGTCTTGCCCAAAAAATCAGAAATAAACTGACTTTATAGCAAACCCTAGTTGTGGTACCCTCAATCTAGGAGGAAATAGCACAGTCTCCAAATCCAAATTCCTCTGAATATGATGTGTATCCTCTCCAACAAAGATGATATATGCCATTTGATGATGATAAAAACCCAAGGAGCTTGCCTATTGAAGCAATAAACCCAAGAATCTCAAAACCCTAATCTATGCACTGGTTAGAAGAGGAGGATCTACTGAGCTCTCCTGGACAATACCAGGACTCTTGCTTGACCCTCTGAAACACTGCCTCAGGCACCTTGACCCCATGCTAAGAACCAATGATATGCACACATGATAATGCAAAATGCAATGCAACATAAGCCAGTTAGTAATAAAGTAAGGAGGGCAAATTTTGGGGTGCAACAACCATAAAGACAAGAAGGCCACATGCTCTTCGTCAGAGACTTCAGTGGTGGATTTATCGAAGTGATCAACAATGAAGTTGGTGAACAGTATTAGCATAGGCATACCACAACGCAATTGAAAGGTGCCCGTCGAACCCTTTAGTGGTAGATTTATCCAAGTGATCAACAATGAAGTTGGTGAACCGTATTAGCCTAGGCATACTACAACGCAATTGGAAGGTTACCGTCGAACCCTTCCAAAAGTGGAGTGTAACTAGCAACATGTTTTTGTTATATGTGGGGCCTACCCTAGATAATTGAATCAGGTCGAAGAGACCTTGATCCTTCCAAAATTTCTCATTTTGGGACTCTACCTTATTCAACCAATTGAGGTAATTTAACTGGTTGGTATAGAGGCAGAACGAAAAACGTGAGTGGCCATATCACTAAAATCTAAAGGTTTTGTCATGGCCGGTAAGGGTTTTGTCTGATGGTAACAAGGAAAAATTCACTAATCATAGCCACATTGGTGTGTAAATCAGGAAATGGACCAGAGAAAGCATGTTTAATTTCTTCAATGGTGAAAGGAATCAATACCTATGATTTCCAAATGAGTGGTTTTTCCTCTTGAAGAAGAGGCTCAGGAACCTATAGTTAGTTCCCAAGGAGAGTGGGCATAATGATGGTTGCAGCCACATGGATTTCTGGTTTATAGGATAATTTGTGAGCCATTTGTGTGAGAAGAAGTTGAAGTTTTCACAATAAGAAGAGTGGAAAGCTTTGTTGAAGAATGAAGAAAGTTGGAAGAAAAAATATCAGATGAGTGAAAGGAAACTATTTATAGTTTCAAGAAGAAAAATGGTTCAGTGTTAATTTTTCTTGAAAAAGAAATTAAAAAACAAACTTTTTTAACAAGTGTACCACTAAAACATGATGTAGAGGGAAGTTGAATCTCCAGCATGGCCCACGTTCTCCAAGGAACTTGAAACCATGATGGCTATTCTGAACCTACGCGTCTCGAAGAGACGTTATAGGGAGTAGCCATGATGACTGTGACGTTAGCGCACGACTTCGAATAGTGTTAGAACTTCAAAAACACCACATGTCTCTTTAAGAAGTAAATTCGAAAGTGGCATTTTTTGGGGGAAAATTGTTAGCCAAGAAATTTCAAAAGGGAATTCGACAGAGAAGCCAACTGGAGTTTCTCCAAACATAGGGAAAGGTCAAGTTGTTTTTTGACCAAAAGACTTACCACTAGAACAATAATATTTGGCGTCGAAGAGTTTGGCTGAGGACTTATAAAAATTCCAAGATGTTTAGTGTTTCATCAGCTTTGACAATTCAAAGAGGACGACTAAGAGTGGATTCAAATTTCAAAACTGAAGTAACTTTTTTTGGTCTTATCCAAATTATGAAGGACACGTGGAAATGAGTTGAGGATCAGTCACACATGCAAAGATGATGTGTCGGATGGAGAAGCATTTGAACTTAGGAAGACTGTTAGCTTATAACATTATAAATAGAGGTTCTAATGATAGGATCAGGGGTGGAAAAAACATTGTATACTTTAATATACACTTAAATTACACGCACATAAGAGAGAAACGAGTTTTCCCGAAGAAAATATACTTGCCTACCATTTTTTCATTTATGCAAGCAAATCTTTTTGCCATTTAAAGTCATTTTTATACTTGTTTCCTTTAACATTCAAAAGAATAATTTTGACATAGTCGAAATTAGTTTGTCAATTTATTTTCATAACATAGTTATTTTACTAAAAATACTCAACATTTATTGTAAGTAATCCGACAATAGGGACTACACACTTTCTCTTCTCACCAAATCAGCACAAAGTTGCCCTAGGATTTACTAGTTTGGTCCTTCAAGTAATTAACCTAAATCTTAGTGATTGTTTACCAAAATATTTATGAATAGTAAGAGAGCTTGTACTTAAGCACTCCATTCATCTTCAAATCCTCTCACGTCACGTGAGGACGTCTACTAAAATCACCATAAAACAACGTTATACATGGCTTATCACCCCGTGGGAAAGCCCTAACCATCTACAATTATTATAAATCTACTAAGGCCTCTGAGTCTCCCTGCCCCTGTAGGGGAAACACGCACACCTGTACTTTTTGACTAGTACGGTGGCGCCCACCACAAGGCCCCAATAATACTAACATGGGTCATACTCCTACGCTAACTCCCTTCATGTTCCCTCTAAAAATGGCCGACAAAACCATAACCTACAACACAAACACCTTCTACGAAGGTTTCGCCAATGAATGTGACTCTAGATTTTCCAGAAGAAAATACATAAGGTGAGTGTTTGCAGCAAATATCATATCCTATTCCTTCCCCATAACCTCTCAATGGAAAACTTGGTTTTAATCATTTAAACATAAGGTTTTAATCAATTAATTCTTAAAAAGTAGCCCATCAATGATTGTGATGCTACAAGTGCATTGAAATGCGAAGTAGTAATTACAGATATTGATCCATGGGGAGATGATTTTGAGTACTGATTTTTGTCCTGACAACGTGTAGCTAAAGCGATCGAAAAGTACGGTGATTCAGTGCTAAATGAAGTAAAATCAACATATAATAAAAAAACAGGACATGGGGTTATGATCATCTATCTAGACTCACCCTATTGGTTATTAGAATTTGAACATGAGAGTATCTAAGAAATTTATAGAAAAATAGATAAATATGTAGACACCCACTTTCGTGGAATACATATCTAGACGTGTTTCTAGCACACCTAAGTGCCTTTCTTAATCGATATCAATTCACCTTGTCATGAAGGGTGCCTCGCTACATGATTGTATAGAAATCCCCAATCCAATATCGAATCAAATCCTTTCAGACTATGGTCGTATATGGGTTGCCTTTGCTTTCTCAACCAAAGCAAACATTTTGAAGATTTTGGATTCTGAAATAAAAATACTTATAATTCTCGTAAATCATGATTGAATCAATCAGTTGGAGATCTCAATGAGATATGCTCTCGCGACCCCCTGTCCTTATAAAACTACCCACTCATGGTGAGGTAAACAACGATTAAGTAAGTAAAAGACATAACATGCAAAGTAAATAAAATAAAGTGATTGCAAATAAAGAACCTGAACAAGATAAATCTTGATTGAAATAGAGAAATCTTGATTGAAATAAAAAATCTAAAGAAAAAAATACAGCAATGTTACAGAGGAAATACAAGATGAAAGCTTAGAACAAAAGCTGAAACCGAAATAAGCTGTTAAACCAAGACTCTCCTAAGTGTCACCCTTAGGTGTCTCTCCTAAGTTGAGGAACAAGGTCGTGTCAGGAAACACGACCATACCATATTCTCCTTAGGATTCTACTATGGGGCACCGTCAAGGGCTAACAAGGGCCTTGTCAGCTGAGGCTGTGTTAGCCACGAGTCTTTTGTACTGGGATGCCTTGCAAACACATGATTTTCTGTCCTTTTCAATTTAATCTTACCCGACACTTCCTTATTAGCTTAAATACATAAAAACAAACAAAAGCACATAAAAGAGATACGAAATGATGAAAACACACAAGTACGTTAAAAGAAAATAAGCTAAAAATATGATGCAATAATCACTTATTAAACACATTCAAACTTAAATTGTTGCTTGTCGTCAAGCAACAAGCTTGCTTCGAAAGTTTTTTTGGATCAAGCGGTTCAGTTCTTCAAAAGTTTAAGTGAATAAAATCGCCATTATTCATACGTGATTCGTTGTTTTAATCGACTAAGATCTAGGCCCCCTCCCTGTACTCACTGACACCAAAGGGATTACAAAAACACAAGATTATAAAACAAATACAAACAAAAGCTTCCTATTTCGGCTACCTCTCTAACTATGCTTTGGACTTAAGCCACTTTTTTCGATTTTTCTTCTCTTTTATTCTGACAATCAATTTAAGGTAATTAAAATAATGATAGTTATCACACACACTAGATCGATCGAGAATTCTTTTTGTCTATACACCAGATAAGAAACTACTTTCTATATTTATTTGTAGATGAAATTACACACTTTTGTGTGTTTATTTATAGTTGACGTTTGGGGTTCAACCACCGTTGGGATGAATAACTAGGTAAGGGTTACCCGACTTAGTAGGTGCAGTTTCCTTTTACCATCAATTTTCATCTTTTTGGTGCTATTTTTTTCTTTTTCTCTTAACTAATCATACATGCAATGTGAATCAAATTTATGCCAAATTATCAAAATAAACTACTTGGAAAGTACTTCTCAGAGTCAGAGTACTATGATACAAAATACACATTAGACTCGTATCTTACTCGGAAAACTTAGGATGTTCGGGTAATACCAATTTTATAAACTTTCCTAGGGTCCCTAAACTTAGCATATCATCCCTTCAAACCTATATACTTTCTAGAGTATTTCTCAAACTCAAAATATTTTTCAACTTTTTTTAAAAATGACTCAAAATTTGGGGAAATTTTTTCAAAGTAGTGTATATACAGCAAGAAACACACGCATAAAGTGATAAAAGAAAAAGATGGAAATCCCCCCAAACTTAAATTAGATATTGTCTCAAATGTTCCAGAATAAGAGAAGAGAAGGTGAAGAGAAAACTTACATAGCACCTCCCAGAAGAGGGTGAAAATGCAACATATAAGAGAATTGTAAAAATTCTGCTCTTTCTGTCTTATTCTCTTGAGTTTTCCTTTCCTTATTAAAACAAACCATACATACAAAATGAAACAACATAAAAGGCATAAGATATCAAAAGTGTGGGTTACCTCCCAGAAAGTGATTTGCTTAACATCATTTTAGCTCGACGGTCAATGAGTGCAAGCACTCATGGTGGTTCCTTCAAAGATGGTCCTTTGACCTTAAGCTTAGTGGTCTTAGGAATCCATGGCCACCTATCTAGCAATCTCTTGTATCCACTACTCTTCTTTTTCTTCTTCCTATGGGGTGATTCATACTTCAGAACCCGTGGGGGTGCTTTTAGGATATTTGTCTTTATGAATTCAACCTTTTCATCCCTCACCTCAAGGGTCAACCTTCCCCTCTTAACATCAATAATTTCCTCAGTTTCACGGTCCTATAAGTTTCTCTTTTTAGATAGGACCTCAGTCAATGGTACATTGATGTGGATCTTTTCCAATATTTCCGCAGACCTTTTGGACTGGGCACTTACTTTAGCATCCACAAATCTTTGTGGGAAAGGAATCAGTGGCTTGTAGGGAAGAGGAACAACATAAGGTGTTTTATTCTCTACCTCTTCGACAATCTCTTTTTCGGGTGGTGTCAGTGAATTTTCCTCAATCTCTACCTTTTTCTCACCATAACTTTCCTCAACCTCTTTATCATTCTCCCTAGAATTTTCAACTTATTTTTCACTTCTGGATGTTACAACATTCACATGTCCCTCAGGGAAGGGTCTAGAAGGATATGTGCCACTTGAGAGATTTGGGTCTCCAATGCCTTGCTATGAATCGCGAGGGACTCAATCATAGTTGTTAGCTACCTAAGGACTTCACTAGTATGGGGATTTTGTTCTCAAAGATATTCATTTTGGCGATTTTGCATCACAACTAAATTATCCATTATAGTTTCTAGGTTAGACTTCCTTGGAGTGTGTCGTGACAAAATTCTCCATTAACTTTTCAAGGTTGGATTGTTGGGAACCCTGTGGTCCCAGGACTTACTGGGGGTAGTTGTTGTAAGGAAAATTTGGGTAATTCATCCATCGTGGTTTATAGGTGTAGGTGTATGGATTTCCACGGTTATAGTTCTCATTATTGACCATATCTTGGTAAGACCCTCTAGAGAGGATAACTTTGAAAAAGGGCATTTTGCAAAAAAAAAAAAATAAATACAAAAAATAAAATAAAAGTGCTTTATCCAATTGGAGATCCTCATGTGACAGGCTCTTATGATCGCTTGTCCTTATAAAACTACTCACTCATGGTGTGGTAAACAACTATTAGGAAAGTAAAAGACATGGCATGCAAATTATATATAATAAAGCGATTGCAAATAAATAACCTAAATAAGAGAAATCTTGATTGAAATAGAGAAATATTCATTGAAATAAAGAAATCAAAAGAAAAAAATACACTAATGCTACAGAGGAAATACAAGATGAAAGCTTAGAGCAAAAGTTAAAACTGAAATAAGCTGTTAAGCCAAGAGTCTCTTAAGTGTCATAGGTGTCTCCCCCTATATCTTAATAATTGACCATTATTTATGCATGAGTTAATCCATTAAAGCTCCTTAATTTCGAGCACAAACATAAATGTTCATTTATGCATGAAAAGAGGTAGTTTGGAAGTTCAGAAGTCAGGAAACTGTTACAGAATGCCAAAGTTCGTAACTGAAACAAGGTCTAAAACAAGTAGTATTGTCTAACATGGGGGGTCGTGTTGAGGAACACGATCATGTTAGGAAATATGGCCAGAATGTGTTCTCTTTAGGATTCTACTATGGGGGTGCCTTTAAAGGCCAACACGGGTTGTGTCAACTAACACGGCCAAGCCATGTTGGCCACAGGTCTTTTGTACTACGATGTCTTGCAAACACGCGATTTTCCGTCTTTTTCAATTAAAATTTTCCCGACACTTCCTTATTAGCTCAAATTAATAAAAACAAACAAAAGCTCATAAAAGAGATACAAAATGATGAAAACGCACAAGAAAGCAGAAAGAAAATTAGTTAAAAATATGATGCAATAATCAATTATCAACCACCTATATTAATAAATTAGATTCAATTGACATAATTGCTATAATTGATTAACTCCACTCTATAAATAGGTAATCCCATATCTTTCTTCCCATCCCATTCATGATGTTCTCTTCATCTTCTTGCATTCTTATGCTTCTTTTGTGTTTTCATCATTATCATCATCAATGGCACAAAAAATAGTCTTTACCTCCAGAAGGGAATCCACTCCAACCTATGTGTTTAATGAATTTTTGTCACAATAGCAAGATGAGAGGCTCTTTCAAAACTTTGTTGACAATCATCTTATCCTTGCACACTATGTGAATGAGAGTGTTTATGAAAAGTTTGAATTTCAATGTCTTCGTCCAAGATGATATAAAGAATCTTATATACTATAAACCTGAAGAGATATTCTCGAAAATGGTGATGATGAATTATTCTAATCTCGACTATAAAGTTATGGTTACCAAGTCAGAGGTATATAAGCATGCTCACTTATAACTATTGTTGCTCAGGTGGAGTTATCTCATCCTGATGCTGAGCTACGGCTGCTTGAAGTCTTCTATCACAAGATATACAAGGTATTTAGTTACATCCGTTGTGTTGAGGCTGATTCACGAATTTGTAATATTTTATTACTGTTGCAAACAAAATTATCTGTAAATCATAGTTAAGTTTTCTAAATTAAGTATTCAATTATGATTCATCAATTGCATGCGTTTATGTGTTTCCGGTTTGACTATTAGACAAAAAATATTATTATTTATGTTTATCACTTCCTGTTAATGTGTTTGTGTAGGTGTTCCCATCCAATGAAAAGATTGAAAATATTAATGATCAATACTGGACATTGCGAGCAGAAGAGGTAGGAATCTCTTTCTTTAAGTGGGGTTTGAGACCTTTAGAGTATGGTGTATTTCTTCATTCATTTGCTCTACTAATTACAATGTCAGACTGGATGTGGAATTAGTTTCTATTTTTAATTGTTTGGTTTCTTGCAAAATAAATGAAGCTCTTTTGTGGTTTTATTTGAATTTCACATATTCCAGAAGAAAAGAAAAACATTGGTCCACAGGATCGGCTTATTCACGTGTACCATTTTACTAAAGACACTGCTCAAAATCAAATGGTAAATAGTTTTAATTGATTCATTTTTTAAAAACTTCTTAAATATTTTGATGTTTCTGATATTCACGCCAACTATAATTGTGTATTTTGTTTCCCTCCCTGAACTTTACAGAAAATTCAAAACTTTGGAGATCCTTTTTTCTTGGTTATACATGAAGGGGAAGCTCTATCTAAAATTAAAGTGAGAATACAGAAGAAGCTTCAAGTTCCTGAACTTTACAGCAAATTCAAAACATTGGAGATCCTTTTTTCTTGGTCATCCTTTACTATATTTTGATGTGTTGTTTTTCATTTTTAATTTGTTTTTTAGCAGATATTTCCGTATCATTTTTATTTTTTATTTTGTTTTTTTATAATAATATAAAAAAATTGAGTGCATATTTTAAAAAAAAAAATATTTGCAACTTCCGGCGGTTCAAACCGCCACAATATACCTTAGATTTTATTTTTAAATTATTTGCAACTTGCGGCGGTTCAAACCGCCACAATATACCTTCGCAATCAACAATGAAAACAAAAATCATTAAGCAAGTTAAGACGGTTGGAAACCGTCACAATATGGAGATTACGTCAGTTAGCTACCCGTTGTAAAAATAACGACGGTTTGAACAACGGTTTTCACAACCGTCGTAATACGGCCTCACGACGCACGTTTCTGCGACAGTACTAATACCGTCGTAACTTACAAATTGCGACGGTTCTAACCGTCGTAATCTGCCAAAATGAACCGTCGCAATTTGCCAATTTTCTTGTAGTGATAGAAGTTTTTGATGCTTGTGATCTTCCATGCTCTGGCTCTCTCCACTCTATTGAGTTTCTTAAATATATTGACGAATTTGATTATCTTTCTGCATATCAATCTATTATGATCGATCCAACAACGAGTTGCACATTTCCCCTCATGTGGGATATAAGGCTCAAAGTATTTTTCTCATTCACTATATGGGGACCTGCATTCTCGTTCCAAGAAAATAAAATCTTGTGAAAGTTTCAAATACGTATATGGTACTTTTTCCAAGTGTTAAATCTTGGGAAAATTATATCATTCTCGTTAAAACCAACATCACAAACCTACAAACTCACTCCAAAACGATGAACAAGATAGCTGCACAAGTTGAATTGCAAGATTCCAACCTACTTAACTTTGGAGTACCTTTGCCTCCTTGGATTTTTGATGATGATGATGTTGACACTCATTAGTTCATTTGCTTGTTTGCTTATTGTTTATTTTTTGCTTTATTGTCGACTTCTATGTCTCCCCTTTGTAACTCTCCAATTTATGAATAACTATTTGGATTAATCTTTATTCTTTAATTTTTTTAATTACAAGTACTTGCTTTCCAATTCAAATCTGATGCATGTCTTTGTGTTATTTATTTACCCGCCTTTTTGATAATGACAAATGGCAAGAAGCATAATTTTAGAAGGATTAAAGTATACTTTCTTTATCCGTGAGGGGGAGTTTAACCACTCCAAATCATTCTATATTCTTTTCTTTGTTCTCCACCTCTATGAGAGATAAGTTTCCATCATAAAAAAGGGAGAGAATGTAGATATATGTGCTTGTATGTATAAATTTTAGTTGGTTTTAATGATTACAACCAATCACAATTGTCAAGCAACTTCTAAAGAAGACAACTTCATAAGTCTAATTTCTTTTGAATGTTTAAAGTTCTTTGTTAAATCTTTCCAGTATGCTTCTGATCATGGCATCTGATCAAGAAGATATCTTAAGTCTCATAGTAAGATAATTCAAAAATTTAGTATAGATACTAATCAATCATTGAATCAAACAGATGCTCTTGAAGTATGAAACAGAGAAAAGTGTGCAATCTTGCATGGTCATGCGTTTAGCATCTTAGAGTGATATAATTAAATTGTAAAAGGTCAAGAGTAAGTATTGAAGTACTAAGGTAATTAAACACACATAAAATCTTTTCAAACACTCTCTAGATTTATTAAAACTTCCTAAAAGCTATAAAGGCATGTATGAAATTGATTAAGAAGTGCTTCTAATCAACTAGGACATGTAACTCACTTTAATTTTTAAATTTATTTTTTCCCGAGAATTACCATATTGTTTAAAGAGTGAAAAGCTCTTTTAAGAGTTGTATTGTAACCGGTGATATGTTTAATATGTTGCATTCAAGTGTGTAATTCTTTTATAGATTATGTTTTTATATGATTTAAAGGTTGAAAGCTAAATCTGATAAACGCTTGTCAAAATGTTCTTGACCTAAGCCCGCATAAAAGTTCTATTTGTTGGTTCATGAGCTAAGTCTGTGTAAAAACTCTGTTTGTTGGTTCTTGAGTTAAGCTAGTGTGAAAACTATATTTGTTTATTGTTAAAGGTTTGCGGGTTAATCCTATAGAAGCTCGAGTATGATTTTTAGTGGAACTCTTAAGAGGAAACTCTTGGGAAAAGAAGTAAGCTAAATAGTTAGGTTAAAACTGTATAAATCTCTTGTGCACTCTCTCTATCTCTTATATCTTTAGTTTCCGTTATTTATTTGATCTCCTTTGTGTATCTCTCTTCATTTCCATCTACTTTCTGTTACCATATATATGTTTGTTTATCAAATCAAATATAATTGTTTTAAATACCAAAGTCTTAGTTAATTATTTTTGAATTTGAAACAACACAATTCACCCCCCCCCCCCCCCTCTCTTTTGTGTTTGGAGTCATTTGATCAACATGTTGTGGGTTGAACCCTGTGTAAAAGCTCAAAGTAGTTTGTCAAAATCTCTTAGGGAATGAGTGAGTCCACATGGTTTAAATTTAAATCAGTATAAATTGTGTTTTGATCTCTCCATCTCTTATCTGTTTTTATTTGTGAATTTTATATTCCACTCGTATTTCTCTGCTTCATCTGGCTTCTTAAAAGTTACCAACCTTACAACCAACATTTTGTTACAAATATTTAAAAACTCAAATAACATAATTCACTCCCCCATTATGTTTGAAGTCATTTGGTTAGGATTTTTAAAATGGTCTTGGTCGACACATTGTGGCTCTTACTCCCCTAGAAATGATAAATTAACTTTCATGAAAGGATGTGCTAATTAGTAGTGGAGATCTCGGAGAGGTTTATGTACCAACGTAAGGCCGCCTCCTTCAACGTTCACGAGAGGATATAACACTTAAGAGAGTCATTAAAGCCTCTAATTTCTATCTGGATATTGATGGCGATATTGTGCTCCTAAAGACCGCTCTTTGTGTCAAAATCTACCAATGAGGGCGACATAGTGTTTTGTAGGGATGACGCTTCTCATATCTTGGTGGAAAGAGGTTGAGGGTCTAGGGTCTCTATGCTCTCTTGTTTGTTGCCCTCTAGTTATTGTTGTTGAAGGTTATGTACGTTATACTTTAAAATATAATTTTGATGTCGTAACACGCCCATAGCTTCCTGCATCTCCTCTATGGCATATGGTTATCCATTGCTTGAGGCAACCCTTATAATTGTGGAACAGTGGTCATGCTACCAAAATTTCTTAAGAGTGTGTGTGGCCTATCTCTATTTTACCAGAATTTCTAGAGGCCTTACATGCGATACGATAAGCCATAACATATAATATCAAAACTAGTTTGAATTAAACATAGCAGTCACTCAAACGCGAAGTATGTAGATCTAAGAAAAAACATAAATGTCCAATCTATAGAATCACCGTGATTTGTGGATCGGTCAACTACTCATAATTGTGTAGATATAGCTCTTAATTATAGATGTATAAATGTTAGGTGACATGTTTTCTAACATTGAAGATTTGTATTAAAAGCATAAATAATTCTGCATGATTTTAAGATCGGTTAACCCATGATATTAGCAACTCACATCTGTATATAATTGTAACCTATTCACTCATGAAATAATACCAAGAATTATCATTCCTTCTTGCTATAATATGGTACCAGTTGCTTTATCTTAAAAGCATCGATCCCGCTACTCCACCATGCCTTCATCCGCTCATACCATTCAACTCAATGAGACTACATCTGTTGTAGTCCTCAACAACCAATCTGCAATCAAACTCATTGGATCCAATTTTCCAGCTTGGAAAGTGCAATTCAATGCTCTCCTTGTTGGTTATGACCTTCTTGGATTTATTGATGGCACCAAAACCTGCCCAGCCACAAACCATGAAGACTATGCATATTGGACACGACAGGATCAACTTCTCCTATATGCTATCATCTCGCTGGTAGATCAAAATGTCATCACCATGCTTGGAAATGTTAAGAATTCCAAACAAGCTTGGGATATTCTCAACAACACGTTTGCAAGAAAAACACGTGCCCGCATCATGCAGCTCAAGGAATGACTATCTCATTTCACCAAAGGATCTAGACTGATCTCTGAGTACCTTCAAGGTATCAAATCTCTCTCTAAAGAATTGGCTGTCATCAACTCCCCACTAGATGATGTTGATCTAGTGATACACACTCTCAACGGCCTCGGACCCGAGTACAAAGAAGTCTCAGCTGCGATACGTATTCGTGAGAATCCAATTGGATTTTATGCACTTCATGATCTTCTAATGGATCATGAGGGATTCCTAAAAAGGGACGACGACATTCCACCGATTGCTACGGCAAATGGTGCTTATAGAGGCAGGCCGCATTTCGGCAAACGTGGCCATCCATCCAGTCATGATCCTTCTTATCACAATGTAAGATTTACCTCTCCTAGGTCCTCAAAATGTGTTACTTGTCAATATTGTGATAAGATCGGACACACGGCTAAGGTGTGCTACAGGTTACATGGCTATCCCCCCAAGACTAGACCATAAGCTCATTCTGCACGAAACACCTCTCATGGAGCAACAACAGACTGGATTTTAGACTTCGGAGCTACCCATCACATCACCCATGACCTTGAACAGCTTCACCTCACTGTTCCTTACAATGGCATAGACAAGATTACAATTGGTGATGGCTCTTCTTTGCCAATCACACACACCGGTAAGCTCACTCTACCCACTAATAGACATTCTCTATACCTTCCCAAAGTTCTACATGTTCCCACTATCTCATAAAATCTATTATCGGTTTCATCTTTATGTCGCACTAATCCCATTTTTATTGAATTTTTCTATAACCATTTTTTGATGAAGGATCTGAAGACAAGTGAGCTTCTACTCAAATGGTTCTATAAGAATGGTCTCTATCACATGCCACCCATTATCACCACACCCATTGCCTTTAACGCTACCTCTTCTACACATCCACCTTGGAATCACATTCTTGGTCATCCATGTGAAAGAATTATGAGACATCTAGCATCTAATCACAAAATAAGGATCAATAATAACCAACCATGCATATGATGTAGTACTTCCAAAAGTCATAAGCTATCATTCACCTCTTCAAGTATCACTAGCAAAAAGCCTCTTGAAATAATTTACACTGATGTATGGGGTCCAGTCCCTATTAGGTCTCTAGATGGCTACTTATATTATCTCATTTTTGTTGATCATTTTTCAAAATACATTTGGTTATATCCATTGAAAAATAAATCTGATGTCTCGGTGATTTTTCCTGAGTTTAAGGCTATTGTTGAAAAATATTTTAATTTGCCAATTGTTGCATTATATTCAGACAATGGCGGTGAGTTTGTTAAACTTAAACCTTTTTTATCCATTAATGAGATATCACACTACACCACTCCACCACATACACCTGAACTTAATGCCACAGCTGAAAGAAGGCACCGACACATTGTGGAAACTGCAAGAGCTTTAATACATCATGCAAATCTCCCATCCACATTCTGGTCTTTTGCTTTTCGCATTGCTGTATATCTCATTAATAGATTACCTACTCCAAACCTTCACATGGACATACCATACAATATCTTACATCACAAAGACCACAACATGTTACATCTACATTCTTTTGGGTGCCTCTGCTTTCCTTGGTTGCGACCTTACACTAGTAATAAGCTTCAACCAAGGTCAGCCCCTTGCATGTTTGTTGGCTACCCACCTTGTCAATATGCCTATCAATGTTTGGACCCCACCACAAATAAAATTTATACATCCATACATGTTACCTTCTACGAAAATCACTTCCCATACACCACCCTAACCAAACCACCCACAACCACTATCACTCAAGAACCTACTGTACAACAACCACCACATCTCCTTTTACCCATTCAAAAGCCAATTATGGATGAACCACACATTGACCCACCTATCACACCACAAATTGAGATCATTCAAGAGGATCCCATGCACTCAGAGTCTTCATCAGGTAATGTTCTTTCTACCTCACCTTCTTTACATGACAATAATTATGCTCCTAATTTAGTTCCAGCAAACAACAATACCCACCCCATGATTACCAGGTCCAAAAGAAACATCTTCAAGCCAAAACATGTTTTCAACGTGTCCAACCATTCATTACTAGAAAATCTTGAACCATCCAATGTCAGGCAAGCCATGAAACATGCACATTGGAGACAAGCCATATCTGAAGAGTTTGATGCCTTGATTAGAAATGGTACATGGTCACTAGTTCCTCCCCCACGAGACACCAACATAGTTGATTGCAAATGTTTGTTTCGCATAAAAAGGAATCCTGATGGCTCTATCTCTTGATACAGAGCCAGACTTGTTGCCAAGGGTTTCACACAATGCCCCGGAGTCGATTTCAAAGAAACCTTTGCACCGGTGGTGTGACCACGAACAATAAAAATCATCCTTACTATTGCATTAGGGAATAGGTGGCCCATGCATCAACTTGATGTAAACAATGCATTCCTTCAAGGATCATTACAAGAACAAGTATTCATGGAACAACCACCTGGTATGAAAGATCCACAACATCCCAACTTTGTTTGCAAACTCCACAAAGCAATTTATGGTCTACGTCAGGCACCAAGAGCATGGCATGATGCCCTTAAGTCTTTTATTACATCTTGCGGCTTCACTACAAGCAAGAATGATCCATCTCTTTTTATATATTGATCGGGAAAAGCAATTGCTTACTTTCTAGTGTATGTTGATGATTTATTACTAACCAGTAATGATCCTCAGTTCTTGTGCAGATTCATAGATTCTATGTCCAATATATTTTCCCTCAAGAATATGGGTTCACCTCACTATTTTTTGGGAATTGAATTAATTCCCACACTAACAGGCATGCTCTTGTCTCAGCACAAGTTCATTAGGGATATCCTTGAGAAATTTGAGATGGAGGGGGCGAAACCATAACCTACACCACTTTTTCAAACTGCTACCTTAAGCCTGTATGATGGCACTTCAGCTACAGATTCCACACAGTACAGGAGCATAATTGGTGCATTGCAATATCTCAACCTGACGAGACCGGATTTGTCATTGGCTATTAACAAGCTTTCACAGTTTATGCATAAGACAACTACTCTACATCTACAACATCTGAAGCGGTTACTTCACTATCTAAAGTCTACAATAATTTATGGCATCATGTTAAGAAAATCGGCTTCCTTCCATCTAGTTGCCTACACCGATGCTATCTGGGTGGCAATGTAGATGATCGAACATCAACTTCAGCATACTTAATCTTCTTTGGTGGCAATCCTATCTCATGGCTCTCCAAGAAACAACGTACGGTTGCTCGCTCATCCATATAGGCAGAATATAGAGTTGTTGCAACTGCAACACAAGAACTTATGTGGCTCACAAATCTACTCAAAGAATTACATATTCAAATTCAACATCCTCCCAGAATTCTGTGTGACAATGTGGGTGCAACTTATCTTTGCCCAAACCCCATCCTTCACTCAAGAATGAAACATATTTCTATGGACTATCATTTTGTTAGGGAGCAAGTTCAAGCTGGTAACCTGCATGTGACTCATGTCTCATCCAAGGATCAATTAGCGGATATACTAACAAAACCTTTGGCAGCATCAAGATTTGTGGATCTTACAGCCAAGATGCAACTTGTCAATGCCAACTTGATCTTGAGGGGGCATATAGAATCACCGTGATTTGTGGATCGGTCAACTACTCATAATTGTGTAGATATAGCTCTTAATTATAGATGTATAAATGTTAGGTGACATGTTTTCTAACATTGAAGATTTGTATTAAAAGCATAAATAATTCTGCATGATTTTACGATCGGTTAGCCCATGATATTAGCAACTCACATCTGTATATAATTGTAACCTATTCACTCATGAAATAATACCAAGAATTATCATTCCTTCTTGCTATTATACAATCAATATATATATATATATACGATTTAAAAAGTGTTGATTAAATTGCAATATATCACTCCACTGTTTTCTGAATCAAATAATTACTCCACTTTGTTTAATCAATATAAAATTGTTAATTTGTAATAGTTTGGTACTGCTCAAATTGATAAAAAATCTATTAAATTCTTTGTAGTGCGTTCATGCAAGAAAATTTTCCAACACTTCACGTAAATTTGGGTTGAATTCCTCGCTGTCTATGTGCACTTCCTTATCCAATTTTGGAACGTCATACAAAAATAAAATTGTTATGTTTCATTTTGTTTGACCATCTCCAAAAAAAAAAAATGTTATGGAATGATAAATTTAGTCAAAATTATGTACTAGACAAGAGCCATGTTAGTTTCCATTCACAACAGTCATTGCACTTATTTCATACCACACACTAGTCTGTGTCTACAGTATTATAAAGAAGAGAAGAAAATGAGGACAATAATTAACATAGTATATATATATATATATATATATAAATTTTGATAAAAGGGAGTTTTTTTACCAAGGATCGCAACTTTGTAAAACAAAACTAATATGATATATAAATATTTCACTCCGAATTTAGAAAAATATAACAAAAATATACATGTTCTTCATTAAAATTTTAGAGAGCTTTCGTTAGTCTTATGAAAACTCGATTATAGGATGAATTATCCTGGGTATTCCTGCGTTCTAACTCTAAAACATTTAAGAGTACTTGAAATACTTTTAAGGAAAGTAATTTCGTTCACTATTCTAACCTCGATTCATTTGATTTAAATTCATTTTTATAACAATCGTAAATGTAATTTGTATATTAGCGACCAAGGCTTCCGTTTTGTTAAACTGGGCATAACATTGAACTAAGCATAATTTTGAGAAAACCAAAATTATAAAAAAAACGATATATTGTATAATATTTTTCAAATCTTAGTTGCACTTAACAAAAGGCTAAAGGATGAATATATATAGCAGAAGGCCCAACAAGCTGGGCCAAACTAAATAACGGCTAGTAGAAGCCCAGAGAATAAAAAGGCTATGCTATGTTTTAACACCCCTCCCCCCTCCTCAAACTGGAGTGAATGTTTGTCATTCCAAGTTTGGTGAGCATATTGTGAAACGGGCCAGCATGAAGAGATTTCGTCAAAATATCAGCAACTTGATCCTGTGATGAGATTGGCATAAGGTGAAGAATGTTCTGCTTGATTTTGTCTCGAACGAGGTGGCAGTCCATCTCGATATGTTTTGTGCGCTCGTGAAAAACTGGGTTGTTGGCAATATGAATTGCACTGTGGTTGTCGCAATAAATAGAGACCAATTGTTTGTGTGGAATTCTGAAATCTTGAAGGAGAAAAAGTAGCCACTGTGCTTCGCATGAGGCATTGGCAACTGCACGATATTCAGCCTTGGAGGACGATCTTGCCACGATGTGTTGTTTTTTGCTTTTCCAACAAATGATTAATGAACCTAAGTAAAAACAAAATCCAATAGTTGACCCGCAGGTAGCTTTGCAGGCACCCCAATCTGAGTCGCTAAATCCTGTTAAAGTGAGAGTGTTGCTGCTGGGAAAGTGAAGACCAAGGGCTGGTTGAGCTTTAAGGTACTTCAGAATCCGGAAAGCCGCCTGAAGATGAATGTCTGTAGGAGAAGCTAGATGCTGACTTAACCTGTAAACAGCAAAGCAAATGTCAGGTCGGGAATGTGTTAAATAAAGAGGTTTACCTACTAAGCTTCGGAAAACGGATGGATTAGAGAGCTGCTTTGAAGTAGTGTCGTGAAGATTGATTGTAGGATCCATAGGGGTTGTCACAGGTTTTGAACCAAGAAGGCCATAGTGCTGAAGCATGTCTAAAGTGTACTTTCGTTGGCATAATGAGATTCCGTGAGTAGAACGAGCTAACTCAAAACTAAGAAAATATTTGACATGACCAAGATCTTTGATAGTAAATGTATGATCAAGATAGGACTTAATTGTGTTTATTTCATGTAAATCATCACCTGCAAGCAACAAATCATCGACATATACTAATATGCAAGTAATAGAATGAGTGTTAGATTTAATAAATAAAGAGTAATCCAATTTGGATTGGGTATATCCAAGAGCTGTTAGAGAGGTAGTTAATTTATCATTCCATTGTCTACTGGCCTGCTTGAGGCCATAGATCGATTTATTTAATTTACAAACTAAGTTTTTGGATGAAGTTTGTAAGCCTGGGGGGCATTTCATATAAACTTCTTCATGGAGATTTCCATGAAGAAAAGCAGTGTTTATGTCCAGCTGGTGCAAGAACCAATTTTTAGAGGCACCAATAGAAAGGAGCACACGAATAGTTGTCATTTTTATAACAGGGCTAAATGTCTCATGATAGTCAAGGTCCTCTGTTTGATTATTGTCTTTGGCTACGAGACGAGCCTTATGACGTTCTATAGAACCATCATCTAGAAATGTTAGTTTAAAAATCCATTTACACCCTATTGCCTTTTTACCATTAGGTAGAGTGGTAAGTGTCCAAGTATTATTAGAAGTAAGGGACTGAAGCTCATTGGAGATGGCTAATCTCCAGTTCGGGTCAGAAATAGCTTCAGAATAAGTTGTTGGTTCAGTTAAGGAGGATAGTTTAATAGTAAACAATTTATGACTAGAGGAAAGGTTGTCATAGTATAAGAAATCAGAGATAGGATATAGAGCATTACCTGGAGAAAGATAAGAGTTACCTTGAAATAAAGAGCAGTGATAGTCACGAAGGTAATTGGGTTGAACATATGGTCTGGTGGATTTCTGTGTTGCAGTAGTGTGTGGAATATGGGTAGTTGTATTAGGATGAGGGATATTAGGTGAAGCATCATTTTGTGAAGATGTGGAGGTACTGGACTGTTGAGGTGAACGGGTGGTGATATGTTGATGTGGTAGGGAATTATGAATTTTGTCATTGTTATTAATATCACAGGGAAGGTATTCAAAAGAAAAATCTTCAGAATTGTCATGTGTAATAGGAGCAGGAGAACTAGCTGAGGGTGTGGTAGTGTAGGGGAAAATATTTTCATAAAAAATAGTATCACGTGATATAAATTTTTATTTATTTTGAAAATCATATAAAAGGTGTCCTTTTGTATTAGGTTTTGTGCCTAAGAAGATATATTTATGGGATCTAGAGTCTAATTTTGTTCGGTTATGCTTAGAGCTAGTGGTGAACGCAAGGCAGCCAAAGACTCTAAGGGAAATGTAATCAGGGGTGTTGTTATGCAATAATTCCAAAGGAGATTTAAAGTTTAATAATTTAGAGGGCAATCGATTAATGAGAAAAACTGCATGAGATAAAGCATATGACCAAAAAAATATTAGGAAGATTAGATTGAAAAAGGAGAGCCCGAGTGACCCCAAGTAAGTGTTGGTGTTTACGCGCAACAATACCGTTTTGTTGTGGAGTGTCAACACATGAGGTCTGATGATGAATCCCATGTGTAAGGAAAAAAGTTTTCATGGTGAATTCAGGACCATTATCAGACCTAATGATTTTGACTCTCGTATTAAATTGCGTTAAAATAAGTTGAACAAAAGATTGGATAAGGGGAGAGGCTTCAGATTTCATTTTCATAAGGTAAATCCAACAAAATCTAGAATGGTCATCAACAATAGTAAGGAAATATTTACGGCCAGACATTGAAGGGGTGGGAAAGGGACCCCAAATGTCCATATGTAAGATGTCAAAACAAGCAGCAACATGATTGTTACTGTCAGGAAAAGACAAACATTTTTGTTTAGCATAATGGCAAATATAACAAGGAGTTAAAGTTGTTGAAAATGTGGTAATGTAAATTTTTTGCCTATATGATGCATAGTATCATTGGATGGGTGGCCCAATCGGTGGTGCCACAAATTACAAACAGATGAAGTGTTACAATGTAAATGGGAAACAGTTTGATTACAATGTGTAGTGTTGAAAGGATTCCTAAGAATGTAGAGGCCATCTTGAAGCTCAGCTGCACCAATCTTCATCAGGGTAAGGTTCCCCTGTATGAAGCAAGTGGTGGAATTGAAATCAATGTGACAGTTAAGGGATTTGGTGAGCTGAGGTACATATATGAGATTGGTGTAAAAACTAGGAATATACAACATATTTAGAAGATAGAAATGCTTAGAAAAGTAAATGGTGCCAGCATATTTAGTGGTGATAAATGCTCCATTGGGGAGCCTAAGGTTGATAGGAGGAATGGCATACATATGTGTAAAAAGGCTACTGGAATGGCACACATGGTCTGTGGCCCCAATATCTAATATCCAATCAAGGGTTTTGTTGGTGAAAATAGAATTACAGTTAGAGATTGTACCTGTGCTGAAGTTCATAGAGCTTGTGATGTGGTGAGCATTGGCTTGAGGAGTTTGAATTAGAGCAAGAAGGGCCTTCTGTTGCTCAGCTGTGAAACCAAGAGGAGATGTGGATGAATTTGAGTCATGAGTGGGAGCAGATGTGCCTTCAGGATTATCTTCAGAAGTGCAGACTTGAGCTACATTTGGCTTGCGAAGATAGGGCGACAAACCATGTTTTTTGAAACAAACTTCAATTGTGTGTCCTGTTTTGTGACAACAGGTGCACGTTTTGGTGCCACGACCTCGACCGATATTTTGGGATTTAGAAGCAGGATCATAAGGGCGAGGTTTATTGCCAGATTTGTTGAATGAAGCTAGGATTTTATCTTCTGCGGTGGGAATAAGATGTTGGCGCTCTTGTTGGATTAAAAGAGAGAAGACTTTGTTGATTGGGGGTAGAGGTTGCATTAGCATAATCTGAGATCGAACCGGTGCGTAACTTTCGTTGAGCCCTTTGAGGAAGCAAATCATGTAATCATTATCTCTGTATTGTTTGAATGTAGACAAAAGAGAACGAGAGCACTTGGGGATGCAAGAACAATTGGGGATGGGTCTGAAATTTTCAAGCTCTTGCCATAATTTCTTGAGGGAAGTGAAGTATTGTGTGACATTGTTGTCGCCTTGACGAAGAGAGTAAATTTCTTCCTGAAGGTCAGATATTTGAAACAAGTCACCTTGATGATAGCGGTCCTTCAATTCATCCCATATTTCTTTCGCAGTTTCCATCCATAATATACTCTCGGAGATTTCTTTGTCAATTGAATTTGTAATCCATGCCATAACCATGGTATTGTAGCGTTTCCATGGTAAAGATTTGGAATCAAAATCATCAGGCTAAGCTAGGGTTCCATCAATGAATCCAATCTTGTTCTTGGATTGAAGGGCGACCTGAATCGAGCGAGACCATGTGTGGTAATTGGTATTATTCGACGCATGTGTGACAATGGTGTGGCCGAGGTTATCACTTAGATGCATGAAAAAAGGGTCCAACATATCAGTTTGATAGCTGTGAAGGGTGTTGGACACGGTGGTGTCGTCTTTCTTTGGTGGAGGCGTTTTTGGTGGTGATTCCATTGGAAGAAAAGCCAACAAGAAACGGAAAAGAAGAGAAATTTGGAATGGCGCAAGAAATTAGGGTTTGCAGAGAAAGTTTTGGGGAAGAACGAAAGTGAAAATGGGGAAGAAGAAAGAGAAAGGAAATTTTTTTTGTGGGAAACGAGAAAGGATAAGGAAACAGAAATACCCACGAAGAACAAGAAGACACGTTGCAAAAGAAAATCAATTGTGGATAAGGGTGTGAGCATCCAAGGAGATTGGGCCCATGAAAAAACCTGAGGATCTACAGACTTGATGATACCCTGTTAAACTGGGCATAACATTGAACTAAGCATAATTTTGAGAAAACCAAAATTATAAAAAAAACGATATATTGTCTAATATTTTTCAAATCTTAGTTGCACTTAACAAAAGGCTAAAGGATGAATATATATAGCAGAAGGTCCAAAGAATAAAAAGGCTATGCTATGTTTTAACACGTTTCAAACACCAAATGATAAACTACTTAGACATAGACATGTTCTAACACAAGAAGAAATTACATCATAAATTCGAGTACGTTCTTAATATTTCTCATAGAAATTAGAGCACTACAAAAATTATAATAATCAAATAAAAAATTCTCTAATAGTTGATATCAAAATCTTGATTATGTGAATTTTCGATAATGATTAGTTAATATGAAATTTTAAATAATCAATTATATATATCACCGTAATTTATTTTGTCATGAGTTTTTTGTTTCGGAAATGGTTATATAATTTTCTATATTTCTAATGATATGAAAATTTTCATTTTGGAAAGTCATACTTAATGGACATATATATTTTACTATTAAAAAGTTCTCAATTGTAGTTACAGAACAAATAACATAATGACACTTTTTAAATAAAAGAAAGTGTATCATATATTGCAAGTCTTATTTTTTTTTATATAGCATCAAGGTTTAGATTATAATTGTTTTTTTGAGAAACGTCTCCTTCAATTTTTTTCATGCTTTAGTGATGCATATCAATTACAATGATAAATTGTATTATATAGGAAAATGATTTGTTCATCTGAATTTTAAATCTAATGTAATTATTGAATCTTAAAATATAGAATTTTGAGAACCTTATCACGGAGGATATGGAATGAATTCAAAAATTGCACAAATGAAGAACCTCGTGAAGAAGGTTCTTCGCGAATTGTTAAAATACAAACCAAAAGTTCTTCAGATTGTTGAAACACAAATCGAACATAGGATAAACAAGAGAGTCTGAAAGGCTAACGATCTAGGAACGAACAAAATTGATTCTCGACTAATTTCTTTTATCTATTAGAAGGAAATAGTGAAAATTCTGTTAGTAAGATTCCTGTTATTTTTCAAGTGTAAGATGATCCTAAGATTTGTAAGGAAGTAGTAACTTCAAGAGAACTTTCGTTTTAGAAGGATGTTGTTATCCAAGACGAAATAGATTCAATAAAGTCAAACCATCCTTGGGAACTTATCGATCTACCTAATGGATCAAGTTAGGGTTAATCTCCTAAACGTGGATAGATTTTGAGTTATGAGGCCATCAAGTTAGTGAAAATCTTTCCACACTTAGAGATTTTTTCAAGACAACTTTGTTTCTAAAAAGCATCAAACTTTGGAGCTAGTTTTCACTATGATCCATTGTGAATCAAGAAATTCTTCAAACATGAAAGTTGTAGAACATGTTTGGGGATTTTTAAAAAATACAAGAACTCATCCATAGCATTTTTTAGATAGGCGTTTCAAAGAGGGAAAGTTAGCCCTCCAGACTTGAAGTTTTGATCATTTTCATGTCAAATGCAAGTTGCAAGATCAAACCAAATTTGCAAATCCCTTGATTACAGGTCTTGATACTTGCAAATTCATCCATAATCAGAAGGTTGTACAAGCTTTAGAGGCATTACACATTGAATTAAGGCATTAACCAAGTGATTATGCCATTTTTGGAAGAAAAATCATAATGCCATTTTGGAAAAGTGACTTTAATCACAAAGTCAAGTTGTCTTGAGCTTTTAACTTGTGCTTCTGCAGAAACCTTTTTCTTTTCACAGAAGAAAAGCCTTAAATCACTCAATAACTCTAAAGGAGTTGGTATTATGTATTGGAACTCAAAACTCCATGCATTGCCAAGTTACATTTCAACCAAACCATGGATTTTGCAAGTTGCAATTCTGCAGATCCCTTAATCCCTCAAGTTCTCCAATAAATAGAGGTTTATTTAATGATTCTAATACACAGCAACAAGCCACATAAACTCCTCCAAAAACCTCTGCATTTCAACATCTTGCACAACTCTCCTTTTGTGCCAAGAAATCACAACTTGCACAAACATACCATCTGCCATTTCCAAACACCAAAACACATGTTCAAACACATCACGAATCATCCCTTGAAGGTGTCTAAACCTTCATCTCCATCCAAAACCTGCAAGAACAGAAAGTCAACCGTCAAAACCTCATTTTGTTGACTTTCTGCACTTTGTCACTCAAAACTCTATCCAGACCATTTCTAAAACATTTAACCCTTCCAATACATTCCATAAATCACCCCTAAGTTGTTCCAAACCTTGCTTAGCACCTGTAACTTCATTTACTTGAAGTTCCATTTTGGCACTTTTCTCATTTTTGCAAGAAGGAAGGCATTGTTTGTTCCAAGTGATTCCAACGGCTCCCAAGCATTCCAAAGCTTCCTTAGAGGTGTATTGAAGCTATCCAAATCATCAAAGTGTAGCTGTAACATCTTTAGAGGATTTTCAAGTTTTGCTTCAAGAGGTAAGTTTCCTCATACCTTCAACTCTTTAAACCATGACATATCTTGATGTACATTGAACATAAACTTGTTTGTCATGATATTTATGATGTATTCCCTCATTTATTTGCTGCTTATCATGATTGTATGTGACTGTGCCATTGAAATTGCAAATTTGAACTACTTGAGGTTTTTCTATCGTGTTTTGAGTTAGAGGCATATTTAGACAATTTTAATTGTACCACTGGATTCCTTGTTAAAAAATACGCAAGTTTGGTTTTTGTATCATTTGATTTCATGGAATATTCAGAGAGTTAGGTTAGGTTTTGCAAATTGAACTGATGAAGATGATGATGCTTCATGCTTCAGCCATGGTTCCTTTGTGGTTTTCAGAATCATGTTTGGTATATATTTTATTAGATGGGGGTGATACAATGGATGTATCGCCACCCTAGTGGTTAATGGCCAGCGCGTGTTTCTGTGTTTGAGTGTAAGAACTGGGTTTCGAATCCCCCTCACCCTAGTTCTTTTTATTTCTTTTCATTTTTGAGTGACTTTTAAATATATATATGTATGTTTCTGTTGTTATATCACCTGCGCGCGTTGGTTGGGATGGTTATGTTTTGTGTAACGCCCCGTTTTGCCAATTTTGTTTATTGAGTCGTTTTGATTATTTTATTATTATTTTATTTTATTTTTGACTTTTATGTGAAAATATGTTATTTTTCGTCGTGAATATATTTTATCGCGTTTTGGGATCGTTTGCGAGAAATTTGAGTGTAGGGGTATTTTGGGCATTTGGGTGTATTTTGATTAAGTTAGAATAAATAGAAAGTATAGAAAGAAAAAGAAAGAAAAACTAGAAAAATAGAGAAGAAGAAAAGAGAAGAGAAAGAAGAAAAGAGAGAAAAAACTTGTGAAGGAAGAAATCAATCTCCCGACTTTCTAGAACGCGAATTTATCGGGTAAGGGTGCGAAACTCGATTATACTATGATTGTGTATGATTATGTATGTTTTGTGTGGATGTTTTGGTTGGTTTTCCATATGTTTCCGTTTATGCCGTATTTGACGAAATCGATAGAAACCAATGTTTTTACGGTCGAAAAGTCGTATAAATACATGTGTTGGTTGGTTATATGTATGTGAGCTGCTGTTTAAAGTTTCATGAAGTTCGGTTATGTTTTGGTTAGTTTTCGTTATGTTTCCGTTGTTTTGTCCGTTTAGGTCGAATTGTAGGAAATCGATAAAAACCGATGTTTTCACGGTTAGAATTCGAAATAAATTACGTAGTTGTATCGAGTAAGGTTAGGTCGTCGTATGTCGTGCTTTTTATTCGATTTGGTGAGGTTTGAAAAATCTGGTTTTTGAAAGGTTGAAATTTAATCGAAAAATCGAACGTCGTAGAAATTTCGTTTATGTGTTCTAAATTGTCCTTATGTATTTGGTGGTTGGGCGTATATGTTTGTTTTGGTGAAAATGTTCGATTTAGTCGAGTTTCCGGGCATTTTGGAAAAGGGACAGCAATGGTGTATTTTGAGAAATTCTGGTTTTTAAGGAAAAACAGAGCATGAATCGATACATAACAGCTATGTATCGATACGAAATGGTTTATGTATCGATACATAACCCCTATGCATCGATACATACTGTGAAAATGGGGAAAAACAGCATTTTCACTACAGCATGTGTCGACACATGCGTGCTATGTATCGATACATGAGGTCTTTTTGTATCGATACATAAAGCCTATGTATCGATACATACTGTGCTGAACCATAAAATTCTGGTTTGTCGGGAAACTTCGGAAATTCATATCTCTTGAACCGTAAGTCGGTTTTGGTCCCCGTTCGAAGCGTTGGGAAGCTAACGAGATGTTCTTTCTAGGAAAAATAGTTTTAAGGTCTGAACCTAGTCCAATCGGTACAGTTTTTTCGAACCGTTTCGTAGTGTCGGGCGTCCGATTTATGCTTTTACGTTATTTTGAAATATTCGTATCTTCTTCGTTGTTTATCCGATTTAAGTGTTCTTTATATGGATGTGAAGCTAAAAATACGTTCTATGATTTGGTGAAGAAATATATTATTTTTAGCCGACTTTTGGCCGACTTTACTGATTAATCGTGAATAGTTGTTTTTGATGAAATGTTGTGATGATGATTTGTGGCCGAAAGGCAAGAAAATGCTATGTGTGATATTTGATGATATATACATGGTTGTTGATGTGTGTGAGAATGCAATGTGAAATTCATGAGTCGTTGTATGCCAAGCATCATATTGTGCATTGTTGAAACGTCCTGAGTGACGATTTGATTCTTGAGGGAATCCACTATACCATCGTGTGCCTCAAAAATACGAGGCGTTGCCTGAGGACTTAAAGCGATAAGTATAGACGATTGTGGGCTCTTTTGGAGACTTAAAGCAATCCTTAACGTCGTGTGCCTCGAAAATATGAGGCGTTGCCTGAGGACTTAAAGCGACGGGTGAACATCGTAGGCCCGACGGGGAGTTACTTGAGATTCTCAGTAACGAGCGATGGTTCCAATAGTTCCTGAGTGAACTGATGATGAGACAAGAAACATTGGAAGTTGGTACCGCATGGCATGTGCATAGAGTCGTTGTGTCGGTCTATGTGCATTGCATAAATCATGAATTAGTTGTGTGTGAATTTGTGAATGTGATTTAATGAGATGGAATATGTGTGATTGTATTGTGAATGATTGATGGGTAGTGGTATTTGACACTTGTGAATTGTACTGTGTGTTGTTATAATTGATCTGTGTGTTTTGGTGGTGAGAATACGTTATTGTGCATTTTTGGTGTTAATATATAATCTTATGCAATTATATTATGGTTGTTTTTCTCACCCTTCTGCTGTTTTATAACGCTCTATGAGGCATTGCAGATTAGAGTTGCTGGAGGTATTCTTTTGTGAAGCGTTGCGTCTTCATTCTTTTGTCGGTCGACTCTGATATGTGACTCCGGGTAGCATAGGGTGGCCGTTTGTGATTGTTTTGTATATCTGATGATATATTTTGGTTGTACATATGCTACCTGATGTATGACAAACGGTTTATATGTGTATACGTATATATATGTTATTCAGACTTTAGATTTTCTGCTTTAATTCTAATTTCTGAAAAGTGGGTGTAAGGAACGAAGTTTCCTCTGTTTGATTGTTACCCCACAGTTGCATATCATTATGGGCAGGTGTTGCATGTTATGTGTATGTTTGGTAATTTTGATGTGATTTCCCTTTCTATGCCATGATGTTTCAAATATACTCTGATCAATTTTCGAATTTTCTTTTTACCGCCTTAATTGCATGTTAATTGGGGGTATAGATCGGGGGCGTCACATTAAGTGGTATCAGAGCCAGTCCGTGTCAGTTGTGTTTGTTGTGTCAGTTGGGTCTGTTGAGTCTGGCATATTGGGCGAGTTGTGTTGAGCAAGTGGTTGTTTAACCATAGTTTCTATATTTGGACGAACAGAATATGGCTGGTCGTAATGATGCTGCTCTGGTTGCTGCGATGGAGGCAATGGCACGAGCTGTGCAGGGTGCACCGAATGCGGCAGGAAATGATGAGTTTAGAAAGAATAAGCCGCCGGTCTTTAAAGGGAAACATGATCCGGATGGTGCACAGTTGTGGTTGAAAGAGATTGAAAGGATTTTCAGGGTAATGGATTGTGACGAGGAGGATAAGGTGAGGCTGGGCACTCATATGTTACATGAAGAGGCTGACGACTGGTGGATCAGTACTCGTCAAGTGTTGGAAGCTGAGGAGGAGGAAGAAGAGATTACTTGGGAGGTGTTTAGTCGAGAGTTCCTAAGGAAGTATTTTCCGGAAGATGTCCGAGGAAAGAAGGAGATTGAGTTTTTGGAACTAAAACAAGGTAATTTATCTGTTGTTGAGTATACTGCTAAGTTTGTGGAACTTGTACAGTTTTATCCTCACTATGTGGAAGCGACTGCTGAATTTTCTAAGTGTGTAAAGTATGAAAGTGGGTTGCGTCCTGAGATAAAGCAGGCGATTGGTTATCAGAGGATTCGCAGGTTTGCTGATTTGGTGGAATGCTGTAGGATCTATGATGAAGACAGTAAGGCTCGTTCTGCTCACTATAAAAGTGTAAGTGACAGGAAAGGGAAGCAACAGTGCCGTGGTGGACCGTATGTGTCACCGGCTAATAAAGGTAAACAAAGGAGTACTTTTGATCGTAGGTCAGGTGGAGGTGGTATGTCTAATTCTCCTAGGTGTTTTAAATGTGGTGAATTGGGTCATCGCCAGCATGAATGTAGGAAGAAAGTGAATAAGTGTTCTAATTGTGGTGGTATTGGGCATGTCTTAGCTGATTGTAAAAGGAAGAATGTCGTGAAGTGTTACAATTGTGGAGAACCTGGTCACATTAGTTTGAAGTGTCCTAATCCGAAGAAGGCTCAGACTAGTGGGAAAGTGTTTTCGTTGGCGGGAACTCAGACTTCAAAGGCAGATCGTCTGATAAGAGGTACTTGCTTTATTAATAATATGCCTTTAATTGCTATTATTGATACTGGAGCGACTCATTCGTTTGTTTCGTCTGAGTGCGCGAAGAGTTTGAATCTTGTGTTGTCCGTAATGGATTTTGAGATGGTTATCGATACTCCAGCGATGGGGTCAGTAACTACTTCTTTGGTTTGTCTAAGTTGTCCTTTATCCATTTATGGTAAAGACTTTGTGATGGATTTAGTGTGTTTACCGTTAGAAGGATTAGATGTGGTGTTGGGAATGAACTGGTTGCAATTTAATCGGGTGCACATTGATTGTTATCATAAGCTTGTAAGGTTTCCTTCTCTTGAGGAAGATGAAGACTCGAGTTTCTTGTCTACTAAAGAGTTGAAGAAACTTTTAGCGGATGAAGCTCAGTTGTTTGGTGTGTTTGCATCGTTATCGGTGGATAGTCAAGTTTCACTTGGTGTATTTCCTGTGGTGTGCGAATTTCCTGAGGTGTTTCCTGAGGATATTTCAGAAGTACCGCCAGAGAGAGAAGTTGAATTTTCTATAAATCTAGTTCCTGGTACTAGACCTGTTTCTATGGCACCTTATAGAATGTCGGCATCTGAATTGGTGGAGTTGAAAAAGCAGTTGAATGAGTTGTTAGAAAAGAGGTTCGTGAGACCAAGTGTTTCTCCTTGGGGTGCTCCAGTTTTGTTAGTGAAAAAGAAAGATGGGAGTATGAGGTTATGTATTGATTATCGCCAGTTGAACAAAGTGACGATTAAGAATAAGTATCCGCTTCCAAGGATTGATGATCTGATGGATCAGTTGGTTGGTGCTTGTGTATTTAGTAAGATCGATTTGAGATCGGGGTACCATCAGATAAGAGTGAAAGAAGAGGATATTCAGAAGACGGCCTTTAGAACACGTTACGGTCATTATGAATATTCGGTGATGCCGTTCGGGGTTTCTAATGCGCCTGGTGTGTTTATGGAGTACATGAATCGGATTTTCCACGAGCATTTGGATCGTTTTGTGGTGGTGTTTATTGATGATATTTTAATCTATTCTAAGTCTCGGGAAGAACATGCAGAGCATTTGCGTATTGTTTTGCAGGTTTTGAAGGAAAGGAAGCTTTTTACCAAATTGTCCAAGTGTGAATTCTGGTTGTCTGAGGTGAGTTTTCTTGGGCACGTAATTTCTGGTAATGGTATTGCTGTGGATCCATCTAAAGTAGAAGCAGTTCTACAATGGGAGGCTCCTAGATCCATTACTGAAATTCGAAGTTTTCTAGGTTTGGCTGGTTATTACCGGAGGTTCATTGAAGGTTTTTCTAAGCTAGCTCTTCCTTTGACGCAGTTGACTTGTAAGGGCAAAGCGTTCATTTGGGATATTCAATGTGAAGAGAGTTTTTGTGAGCTGAAGAGAAGATTGACGACAGCTCCGATTCTTATTTTACCGAATCCTAATGAACCATTTGTTGTGTATTGTGATGCTTCTTTAATTGGTTTGGGTGGTGTGCTGATGCAGGAAGGTAAGGTTGTAGCTTACGCTTCGAGGCAATTAAGAGTTCATGAGAAAAACTATCCTACTCATGATCTTGAATTAGCGGCTGTAGTTTTTGTGTTGAAGATTTGGAGGCATTATCTCTATGGTGCGAGGTTCGAGGTCTTTAGTGATCATAAAAGCTTGAAATATTTATTTGATCAGAAAGAGTTGAACATGAGACAGCGGAGATGGTTGGAATTCTTGAAAGATTACGACTTTGGCTTGAATTACCATCCTGGTAAAGCTAATGTGGTAGCCGATGCATTGAGCCGGAAATCGTTGCATATGTCCGCATTGATGGTGAAAGAGTTGGAACTTTTGGAATCGTTTAGAGATTTGAGTTTGGTATGTGAAGTGACATCGGTTAGTGTGAGGCTTGGAATGTTGAAAGTTACTAATGAATTTTTGTTGTCGGTAAGTGAGAAACAAAAGCTGGATTTGAAATTCGTTGATTTGATGATGAATGAGAATGTGGATTTCAAGGTGGATAATTTTGGTGTTTTGAGGTTTCGTGGTCGTATTTGTATACCTGATGATGCGGAGTTGAAAAGAATGATTTTGGAGGAAGGACACCGGAGTAACTTAAGTATTCATCCGGGAGCGAATAAGATGTACCAAGATTTGAAGAAGATTTTCTGGTGGTCTGGTTTGAAAAGAGATGTGGCTCAGTTTGTGTATGCTTGTTTGACTTGTCAGAAATCGAAAGTGGAACATTTGAGACCTAGTGGTTTGTTGCAACCGTTGGATATTCCTGAGTGGAAATGGGATAGCATTTCGATGGATTTTGTAACGGGGTTACCGAATACTCAGCGAGGGCATAATGCTATTTGGGTGATTGTGGACAGGCTGACTAAATCGGCGCATTTTATTCCGATTGACATCAGTTTTTCTTTGGAACGGTTAGCTGAGATCTATATCTGTGTGGTGGTGAAATTGCATGGGGTTCTTTTGAGTATTGTTTCTGATCGAGATCCTAGGTTTACATCGAGATTTTGGGAAAGTTTACAGAAGGCTTTGGGTTCTAGATTGAGGTTGAGTTCGGCTTATCATCCGCAGACGGATGGTCAGACCGAAAGAACGATTCAGTCGTTGGAGGATTTGTTGAGGTCGTGTGTTTTGGAACAAGGTGGTGCGTGGGACAGTTATCTTGCATTGATTGAGTTCACGTATAATAACAGTTTCCATTCTAGTATCGGAATGGCACCTTTTGAGGCTTTATATGGGCGAAGATGTCGAACGCCGTTGTGTTGGCACGAAACTGGTGAGAGTTCTGTGGTTGGACCAGAATTAGTGCAACAAACGACGGAAAAGGTAAAGTTTATTCGTGAGAAAATGAAAGCTTCTCAGAGTAGACAAAAGAGTTATCATGATCGGAGACGGAAAGATCTTGAGTTTCAAGAGGGTGATCACGTATTTCTGAGAGTTACGCCGGTAACGGGTGTTGGTCGTGCTTTGAAATCTAAGAAGCTTACTTCTCGATTTATTGGTCCTTACCAGATATCTGTGAGAGTTGGTGCTGTAGCGTATCGTGTGGCATTACCGCCGAATCTGTCGAACTTGCATGATGTTTTTCATGTTTCACAGCTTCGGAAGTATGTTCCGGACCCTTCACATGTGATTCCGATGGACGAGGTGGAAGTAAGGGATAACCTTACGATCGAGGCATTACCAGTTAGTATTTTGGATCGCGAGGTGAAGCGGTTGAGGGGTAAAGAGATTGCACTTGTGAAAGTGGTGTGGGGAGGCGCTGCTGATGGTAATCTGACGTGGGAGTTGGAAAGTAGGATGCGGGAGTCGTATCCGGAGTTGTTTGTATCAGGTAAGATTTTCGAGGACGAAAATTTCTAAGTGGGAGAGAATTGTAACGCCCCGTTTTGCCAATTTTGTTTATTGAGTCGTTTTGATTATTTTATTATTATTTTATTTTATTTCCGATTTTTATGTGAAAATATGTTATTTTTCGTCGTGAATATATTTTATCGCGTTTTGGGATCGTTTGCGAGAAATTTGAGTGTAGGGGTATTTTGGGCATTTGGGTGCATTTTGATTAAGTTAGAATAAATAGAAAGTATAGAAAGAAAAAGAAAGAAAAACCAAAAAAATAGAGAAGAAGAAAAGAGAAGAGAAAGAAGAAAAGAGAGAAAAAACTTGTGAAGGAAGAAATCAATCTCCCGACTTTCTAGAACGCGAATTTATCGGGTAAGGGTGCGAAACTCGATTATACTATGATTGTGTATGATTATGTATGTTTTGTGTGGATGTTTTGGTTGGTTTTCCATATGTTTCCGTTTATGCCGTATTTGACGAAATTGATAGAAACCAATGTTTTTACGGTCGAAAAGTCGTATAAATACATGTGTTGGTTGGTTATATGTATGTGAGCTGCTGTTTAAAGTTTCATGAAGTTCGGTTATGTTTTGGTTAGTTTTCGTTATGTTTCCGTTGTTTTGTCCGTTTAGGTCGAATTGTAGGAAATCGATAAAAACCGATGTTTTCACGGTTAGAATTCGAAATAAATTACGTAGTTGTATCGAGTAAGGTTAGGTCGTCGTATGTCGTGCTTTTTATTCGATTTGGTGAGGTTTGAAAAATCTGGTTTTTGAAAGGTTGAAATTTAATCGAAAAATCGAACGTCGTAGAAATTTCGTTTATGTGTTCTAAATTGTCCTTATGTATTTGGTGGTTGGGCGTATATGTTTGTTTTGGTGAAAATGTTCGATTTAGTCGAGTTTCCGGGCATTTTGGAAAAGGGACAGCAATGGTGTATTTTGAGAAATTCTGGTTTTTAAGGAAAAACAGAGTATGAATCGATACATAACAGCTATGTATCGATACGAAATGGTTTATGTATCGATACATAACCCCTATGCATCGATACATACTGTGAAAATGGGGAAAAACAACATTTTCACTACAGCATGTGTCGACACATGCGTGCTATGTATCGATACATGAGGTCTTTTTGTATCGATACATAAAGCCTATGTATCGATACATACTGTGCTGAACCATAAAATTCTGGTTTGTCGGGAAACTTCGGAAATTCATATCTCTTGAACCGTAAGTCGGTTTTGGTCCCTGTTCGAAGTGTTGGGAAGCTAACGAGATGTTCTTTCTAGGAAAAATAGTTTTGAGGTCTGAACCTAGTCCAATCGGTACAGTTTTTTCGAACCGTTTCGTAGTGTCGGGCGTCCGGTTTATGCTTTTACGTTATTTTGAAATATTCGTATCTTCTTCGTTGTTTATCCGATTTAAGTGTTCTTTATATGGATGTGAAGCTAAAAATACGTTCTATGATTTGGTGAAGAAATATATTATTTTTAGCCGACTTTTGACCGACTTTACTGATTAATCGTGAATAGTTGTTTTTGATGAAATGTTGTGATGATGATTTGTGGCCGAAAGGCAAGAAAATGCTATGTGTGATATTTGATGATATATGCATGGTTGTTGATGTGTGTGAGCATGCAATGTGAAATTCATGAGTCGTTGTATGCCAAGCATCATATTGTGCATTGTTGAAACGTCCTGAGTGACGATTTGATTCTTGAGGAAATTCACTATACCATCGTGTGCCTCAAAAATACGAGGCGTTGCCTGAGGACTTAAAGCGATAAGTATAGACGATTGTGGGCTCCTTTGGAGACTTAAAGCAATCCTTAACGTTGTGTGCCTCGAAAATATGAGGCGTTGCCTGAGGACTTAAAGCGACGGGTAAACATCGTAGGCCCGACGGGGAGTTACTTGAGATTCTCAGTAACGAGCGATGGTTCCAATAGTTCCTGAGTGAACTGATGATGAGACAAGAGACATTGGAAGTTGGTACCGCATGGCATGTGCATAGAGTCGTTGTGTCGGTCTATGTGCATTGCATAAATCATGAATTAGTTGTGTGTGAATTTGTGAATGTGATTTAATGAGATGGAATATGTGTGATTGTATTGTGAATGATTGATGGGTAGTGGTCTTTGACACTTGTGAATTGTACTGTGTGTTGTTATAATTGATCTGTGTGTTTTGGTGGTGAGAATACGTTATTGTGCATTTTTGGTGTTAATATATAATCTTATGCAATTATATTATGGTTGTTTTTCTCACCCTTCTGCTGTTTTATAACGCTCTATGAGGCGTTGCAGATTAGAGTTGCTGGAGGTATTCTTTTGTGAAGCGTTGCGTCTTCATTCTTTTGTCGGTCGGCTCTGATATGTGACTCCGGGTAGCATAGGGTGGCCGTTTGTGATTGTTTTGTATATCTGATGATATATTTTGGTTGTACATATGTTACCTGATGTATGACAAACGGTTTATATGTGTATACGTATATATATGTTATTCAGACTTTAGATTTTCCGCTTTAATTCTAATTTCTAAAAAGTGGGTGTAAGGAACGAAGTTTCCTCTGTTTGATTGTTACCCCACAGTTGCATATCATTATGGGCAGGTGTTGCATGTTATGTGTATGTTTGGTAATTTTGATGTGATTCTCCCTTTCTATGCCATGATGTTTCAAATATACTCTGATCAATTTTCGAATTTTCTTTTTACCGCCTTAATTGTGTGTTAATTGGGGGTATAGATCGGGGGCGTCACATTTTGAGTGGTAAGCTCCCTCGCCTGGGTTCAACACCCACCAAGGTCATTTCCCCATTTTTTATCACTCATTTTTCTCATTTTCTTCACAAATTGAAAACACTATAACGTATTCATCCAAAATGATTTTTGAGCCATTCATTTTGTTAAATCTTCATGAGGATGTCTATTTAATGTTCATAAAAAGAAAATTCCAAAAATATTTATTTTTCTTGCACTTATGTGTGTTTAAAGTAAATGCCTTTTTAGGGTTTCTTAAGGTGTTCTTTTGATTCTTTGATTGATTCCTTTGACTTGCTTTGTGCACATTGGCTTGTGTGAACCTCTTACACTTTGTAGGGACCTTGTATGATGTTGTGAACTTATACATTCTTGTTTTAACTTGATTTTGATACGTTTTTAGGTGTATGTTTACACTTAAATGTATGTTGAAACTTTGATTGTACCATGAGTCTTACTTGGTCATTTTTGTCCTTAATATGTGACTCTCTTTCATGTCCTATTTGAACTTGATGTGCATATGTGCCTTTGTGTTAATCATACCATGTTTAGGTGTTCTTAAACCTTTGATTTTTGTCTTAATGTGACTTTGTAAACATGATTGTATGTCTAAATATTTGTGATGTTTCCACCTTGTTTAAGACCATGATTGAGCCCATAACATGTATGTTTAGTTGTTACCTACTTGTCCTAAACATGTTTAACTTGTATCCATGATTGAATATTCAAGTAATGTCTTAACTTTTTCATATGATGTCTAACTTTAACTTGTCATCTAAGTATGCTCACATGTCATGCATTATATGTTTGCATCTTCTATCCACATGTTATTGACATGAAAATGTCTCTTTGCTCAAGTATGCTTTGGTTGTTACCTTTACTTGTCTTAAATGTCTTAATTTGTATTCATGATTAAGTTATGTTTTAACTTATACATGTTTACCTTTAATCTTGATTGTTACCATATTAAGTAATGTTTTGACTTATACATGCCTTTTTTCTACTTTGAATCTTCTTCATGTTAAGTGATGTCTTGACTTATACATGTTAACTTTGAACTTTGTTCCCATCCATGTTTAAGTGTTGTTATAACTTATGCATGTCATACTTGAACTTTGAATTGAATCCTTATGTAAGTGTTGTCACACATGTCCTATTGAATCTTTGAATCTTACCATGATTAAGTGTTGTTATAACTTGTCCATACTTGTCTTGTATTCATGATTAAGTGGTGTTAGTAAACCCTAATGCATGCTTGCCCGAATTATGCACTTGAACTTGTCATCCATGATACTTTAGTCTTGTTATAGCTATACCTCATGTATGTTTAGGTGTTGTAACATCTTTGCTTGTATGTAATTACCTTGGTTTCCACCATGTTGATTTATAACTTCATTAAAATTTGAATGTGTTCATGGTTGTTACCTTGATCTTTTGTGATTTTGTCAAGTCCTTACTTTAGATGTGGTCACATATACGTTTATGCTTTGGTTGTTACCATATGCTTTATCTTTGTCATACCATAATTAACATCATGTTTGAATGTTACTTTGAATGCTTGCAATTGATATCATGTTTGAATATCATGCTTGTTCATCTCATCCATTTGTTCATACTTATTTTCAACTTTGTCAAGTTATTTCCCCAAGTGATGCTAGCTTGTTAGCTTTCATCTTCTTTTGTTTCCTTTGTTTCCTAATCCAAGGGAAAGAGTACTTCATTGACTTAATGACATAGGTAGTCTAGAAATACCCATTTCCCTTTGACCTTGTTAGAGTTGATGCCTCCGCAAGTGCACGAAAATATCAAAGTAATATAAAAGATTGTCGAACCCACAGAGACCAATGCCAACCTACCGTAATCTATCGTCGCTTTGTAAAGCTAAGGCTAATGATATTTGAAAAAAGGGAAACTAAGACTAGCACTAAGATAAGACTAAGAAAATATAACAGAAAGGAGAGACCGGAATGTGGATTCCGTGTACCTCAGATACTCTGTAATTGGTTGGCGTTAATTTACTTATGTTCCGTAGAAAATATTGATCTAAAGACTCCGCCTCACACTCTCGCGCTATTGACTAAAGCCACATCTCCTAACCACAGGATTTTGCTCTCGCTCGCCCGTTTTAGTTAGAAAACGTATTTTGAAAACCAATTAGATCCTAATCGATACCTAAAGCGCACTCACTGTTTTTAGAATCAATGCCCCATTCCCACTATCTGGTTCGGACCCCACGCTCTCGCAGTGTCGGCTCTAACCTTTACTTGCTTCTCACTCTCGTGACGAAACAGTGTTAAATAACCTCTCACTCTCGTGACAAAACTATTTAAATTTAACTTAGAAACAGAGACCAAAACATAGTTTATTATACGTTAATTCCAATTTCATTACCGAGTCCCGTCGGAACGACGGTCCTCACATACCGGACTCTAAACCATTTAGCCGAACATGGAATGGAAAAGAAACAGGCTATTGTGACGAATTAATATAAGGCAAGGCATACTTAAGAAATTAATTGAAAACAGTAAGGTAATCAAATATAGTAGAACCTGTAATTAAATGGAAACTGGAAGCAAAAACTTGACTGAATTGCAATACACCGATAAGCTTGAATCAGATACATAAATTGAATGACTGAAGTAAATCCTAAAACTAATTCGTAATAGCCCCCCCATGTGGAAAGCTATTACTTTTACATAGTGAAAGAAAACTGCTTAAAAACTAAAGAAATAAAATCTGGTTAAAAAGAATTCCCCCATGTCTGGAAACTGACTTCCATTTTTATCCTCCCATGATGGCTTCAACTGCATCATAAAAATAGGGTGAATTGCGTGAGATGCGGAAGGCTTCATTGAATCAGGAAGGTTTCTGATTGTGCATGAAAAATAGGAGAAATTGGGGTCGTGGCAGTTGCCACTTCCCTCTTGAAAATAGGTGGCAGGCGCCACCTCTCACATGTTGGTGGCTTGCGGCACCCTTGCCTTATTTCTTGGTGGCAGGCGCCACCTCCTTTATGGCTTGGTGGCAAGTGCCACAATGGATGGTGGTGGGCGCCACCTCCTCTTGGTGTGGCATGCGCCACCCATTTGGAGTGTGGTGGACCCCACCCTTCATTTTTTCACAATTATATTTGTTTTCTTCAATATTTCATCATTCAATTCCTTTTTTTTCTTTCTTTTGCAGTTAAGTTCATTTCCATTCAAGGTACCTGAAAGAGACAATAATACTGGCATAACAAGACATAAATCAAATAAAATAAAAGAAAACGCAACTAAATTCCATGTGAATCGGGTATAAAAATACGATACATTTTCGTGTTATAAAGAGTCATTAAGCCTTACAACTTAGACTTAGGATACAAATTACAACTCTTTTGACTTTGTTAAAGTCGTGTAAATGTTAAGACTATAACACTTACCTCCCCCTTGAACTTTGATCATAATCAAGTGTTCATTCGTCCCTAGTGAGATGAACTACAAATGCTCTGATTCCATCCTTGTAAGGATATGTAGGCACAAGACTGCGAAGTTTTGGCGAGCATACTTAGTAATAAACCCGTAGGTTCATATCTTCACCAATAAAACCCAAACACAAAACATTTCAAAGCAATAGCAAACAATAACACAAGTATAAACAAGAGGTTCCTATATAATACTATAAATTCTTAGGATGCTAACACCTTCCCTAGGTATAACGAACCCCCGAACTTTACAATCTCTTAGCATTATTGTTACATTGCAACTTAGGGTTTCATACGATATTTTCCCTTTCCCTTGGATAAATCAAAGCTCGGTGGTGAGTATTTAAAGATTTGTGATTCAAGTTAATCAATAGCTTGATATCTGATTCTCACCACAGCAGAAATGGCGACTTCACTGGGGAAATCCAAGAGGGCTAAGCCTAACTTGCTTATATTTGTTATATTGTTTGCTTGCTTTTATTTTGATGTTTCTCATGGGTGGTTACCTTTTATGTGGTGAGATAAGTCCCAACCTTGGACTTGAGCACAAAATAAGATAAGAAGGTGGTATATTCAAGAAAGCTTATAGGGAGTTGATTCCCGACCAAGCTAACTTGAGAAATCACCACTCAGTGGAGGTAATTTTGAGAATAAGTATTGTTGATCAAGAGATTGTGAAAACACGACTATTTCTTGATTGAGCCTACGAAGTTGAGAACCTTTAGTCACTTTTAACCCCACTTGGCCTTGTTAGGAACGTAGTGCGATGACTATGAGGGTGTAGACCCAAAGTAGTTGATACGCAATACTACACTCAAAATAGGTTCTTTTGAGAATATTATTAACTACCGAGTAATTGGGAAATTGATAATATCTGAAAGATAGACTGATGACTTTGAGAACTTGTTAGAACCCGTTATACAAGTACATAATAAACCCTAGTACATACCTAATGGGAGGGGTACACCTTTGACTTCATGCAAGCCTTAAACATTGTTTGTGCTTATCTTGTTGTGTTTGTGCATACATGCATTCATAAGCATCATTTTCATCAAAGTTTCATGGAACTTAGAACTTTTGTTTGCAAACATCATAAGATTGTCATGGATTGTGAAAGGAAAAAGACTTTGAAGTACACTTTCAAGAGTCCTAAGCTGGATGACCTAAGGAGATTGGGAGCTTTGGTTGCAGACCAAGAAGGTTTCAAGAATAAGTATGGGAAGCTATTATCACTGTTGAAGATAAAAATGGAAGATGGACTTCTCTCTACACTACTCCAATTTTATTATTTAGTCTATCATTGTTTCACCTTCTCCGACTACCAACTTGTGCTTATGTTGGAAGAGTATTCCTATTTAGTTGGGTTGCCTATCCTTCATGAGTCTCCTTTTCCTATCTTGGAGAAAGATCCTAAGGAGCAAGACATTGCCAAAGCCACACTTTTGGGACTGTCTGAAATCCAAGCTAACATGACTTCTAAAGGAGGAGTCTTTGGGTTAACCATAGATTTTTTGATGGGAAAAACTCAGTACCATGTTGATAACTTAAGCAAGGATGCATTTGTGGCTATTCTTGCCTTACTTATCTATGGTGTGTTTCTCTTCCCTATCTTTGAGGACATCGTCGACATCAACGCTATCAAGATTTTCCTAAATAAGAATCCAGTAACTACTTTGTTAGCATATGCTTATCACTCCGCTCACCTAAATAACTTTCATAGAGAAGGGATGATCACATGCTGTGTGCCATTACTGTACAAGTGGTTTATTTCTCACTTGCCCAAGTCTAGCTCTTTTTGGGATCTCAAGAATGGTACGTGGTGGTCATAAAAAATTATGTCTCTTACTCACTCTGATATTGATTGGTATAGTCGTGTCTATGATGGGGTAATGATCATTGATAGCTGTGGAGACTTTGCTAATGTACCTTTTCTTGGTACCAAAGGAGGGATCAGTTACAATCCCGTCTAGCCTCGCCGTCAGCTAGGGTATCCTTTGAAAGACAAACCCAATGGTGTTCATGTGGAGAGTATATTCTTCAAAGATGGTGAAGATAGCAAGGAACTCAAGGAAAAGATTGTGGTTGCTTGGCGTCACTTGCATAGGAAAGGAAAGAAAGACTTGAGAAAACCCAATTATATTTGTTTGGAACCCTATCTCCAATGGGTACTAGATAGGGCTATCAAGTTGAAAATGCCTTATCCTCGTCAAGAGCCCATGTCTCTAGAGAAAGAGCCCACTCTGATTTTCATGTCTAAAGCAAAGAAGTTGAAGATCGCTTTGAGCAAAGCGCAACGAGAAGGAGATGCTTGGAAGAACAAGTATCAAGTTGTCTTCGAAGAGAACGCAGAACTCCAAAGGAAGCTACAGATGAAGATTGAAGAAGAACTCTCTAGTGAGAAGAGGAAGGTGCAAGAGAATTTATTTTCCTCTAGCCCTCAGTGAATTCCTTGGAAGATGATCATGGATAAGCTCATACTCGAGAAGACTCAGATGGAGGAGCAGATCAAGAAGCTTAACATGAGGCTGCTAAGAGAATCTCCTTAGGACTTTTGTTAGCTTTTATTTAGCTTTTGTTTAGGACTCTTGTAAGAAGTACTAAATTTGTAATCCTCTTTTTTTATTAATGAAAATGAGTTTCTCCTTGATTTTTGCAAATATTATTAAGTTCTGCGAAACTTTGCGCATTGCATCTTGCATTTTGCATCTATTGTCACATTTGCATTGCATTTCTTCAATAAACTCATTTCGTCTTTTCATCTCCAGTTTTCATGCAGAATCCTCCACATCAGTACAATACTTGTGCTCAAGCCAGAAGAAGAATGGAAGAACAAGAGCATGAGATAGACCGTGTCAACAACGATTTGGAAGACCTACGTGGTAATGTAGGACAAATCATGGAAATGCTACAAGTAACCTGTGCCAAGATGGATACCCAGTCGACTGTTGTTTCTAAGATTGCAAATCCTATGATAGACTCTCTGCCTATTACTACTTCTGTTACTTTGTCTCCATTTGGTCTTTCCTCATGCTTTGTACCTCAGCCACAATGTTGCTACTCAACAAACTGTTCTGTTGATCGCTGATGTTCCCAACATGGTTCCAACCTTTGCATCTGCTGCAGTGCACACTCGTGTGAATCAGTCTTACTTTGATGACCATCATCAAGTATATGATATACCCGATGGATCTGAGTATGAAGATGAAAAGCGTGATAAATTGAGGGAAAATGTGGAAACAATTGAGAAAAGGCTTAGGGCCATGGAAGGTGATTAGATATTTGGAGCTGCTGTCCAAGAGATGTGCTTGGTGATTCCAGCCAAGTTCAAAACTCCCAACTTTGACCAATATGAAGCGGCTTCTTGTCCTATAAACCACCTCATCATGTACTACAAAATAATGGCCGCCCATATGGATAACGACAAGTTGATGATCCACTGCTTTCAAGATAGTTTAAAGGAAGCATCTTCCAAGTGGTATATGAGTTTAGACCAATCATGCATTCATCGATTCCAAGATCTCTCTGATGTTTTCATTAAGCATTATAAATACAATATGGATTTAGCACCAGACAGAAGACAATTGTTGAGTATGTCACATAAGAATTCTGAATCTTTTAAGGAATATGCACAAAGATGAAGGGAGACTGCCTCTCAGGTAGAGCCTCCTTAGTCAGAGAAAGAGCTAGCTGACTGGTTATTGATACTGTACGACCAGAGTTTTATGAGAAAATGATGGGTAGTGTCACTGCCAGTTTTTTTTTGATTTGGTAGCTGTGGGGATTAAGGTGGAGTTGGGTTTGAAAAATGGAAAGATGAGTAGTTCAGTTGGAAGTTCCAATGGTGCAACTAATCCTGCCAAAAAACCTCCTAGCAGTTTTCATAAGAAGAAAGAAGGAAAAACTAATGATGTAATGCCTGTTTGTAGAAGAAACCAGTCTTGGAAGCATCAACAACAACGACGTCTGCAACAACAACAATTCATTCAACAACCAACGTATCAGTTTGCCCCTTAACCATGTGTGGCAGCTGTTACCCCTACTTTCAATCAACAAGTGCCTGTGTTTCAACAAGCTCCACCAGTTCCTCAGTATCAACAAGCGTCCAACGCTCCTCAAAGAATCTTGTTCAACGCCAAAATAATCAAGGTCAGAATAGAAGACAGGGAGGGAGGCCTCCTATAACCCCCATCCCTATGACTTACACAAAGTTGTATCTGTTCCTCATTGAGCAAGGCTTGACAACTTTAAGGCCCTTGGGTCCTCCTCCAGATCCACTTCCACCTTATTACAACCCTAACGCCCACTGTCTTTTCCATGAGGGGGATGCTGGTCATGATCTTGAAGGTTGCTATGCTTTAAAACATATTGTAAGGGAATTGGCCGAGAATAAGATTATGTCTTTCAATGATACAAATCCAAATGTGAAGAGTAATTCTTTTCCCGCTCATGGGGCATCTGTCAATGATATAGAAGAAGAAGTGGATGAAGTCTTGATTTGTGATGTGAAAGACATTAAAAATTCATTTCCAAAATTTCATGCTAAGTTGGTTGAAGCAGGTTTAGCCAAGGTGTGTCACAAGAATTGTTTTGATTGCGCTGTTTAGCCGAAGGGGTGTGAGGGAGTCCAAAGGGACGTCCAGATTTTAATTTACCAAGGTGTGCTTCAGATTAACAAATGTGTGAAGAAGAATGAAGTAGTTATGATTGAGCCAGTGTTCAATTTACCAACTCCTGTGTTCAATTTTGCCGAGCCTACTCACAAAGAAGTTGAACATGTCTTTAATCTGCCTAAACCAGTTTCCAAACTTCTAGATCCAATTGTGACTCCTGTTCAAAGTAAGAAGACTGTTCATGTTATGAGATCATTTGTTGAGTGAAGACCCACTTCTTTTTCTTTCAAGAGTACAAAAGTTGTTCTTTGGAATTATGAAGTGGCTGTTGGTAATCACAAATCTATGAATCTAGAAAAAGGGTTGAAGGTTGTTAATGATGAGGTAACAAACATAGCAGGGCTGAGCAGAATGACCCGTAGCGGTCGAATTTATAAACCTCCAATCTGTGTGATACCTTAGATGTCAAAAGAAACCACCACTACTGTTCCTTCTAAGGACAAAGATGTTGTCTCTTTCGTTGAAGATGAAGAATTTCTCAAGATCATCAAAAGAAGTGATTACAAGATTGTTGACCAATTACATCAGACACCATCAAAAATCTCAATATTGTCTCTCCTTATGTGTTCCCCCGCACATCGCAGTGCTTTGCAGAAGCTTCTTGCTCAAGCTCATGTGACACAGGATATTACCGTGGAACAATTTGATAACGTGATAGCTAACATCACCGCCTGTAACACATTAAGCTTCGATGGAGGGGAATTGCCCAAGGAAGGTAGCAATCACAATCGTGCGTTGCACATTTCTGTTAAATGTCAAGAGGACACTTTGGCTAGGGTATTGGTAGATACTGGATCATCCCTCAATGTGTTACCCAAAAGAACTCTTGCAAAGCTTGCACGTGAAAGAGCGGAGATGAAACCTAGTGCTCTTGTTGTGAAAGCATTTGATGGTTCGAGAAGGACCGTTATTGGTGAAGTGGAGTTTCCCATTTTTATTGGTCCCCATGTTTTTGATATAACCTTTCAGGTTATGGATATCAACCCCAATTATAGCTGCTTGTTGGGAAGGTCGTGGATCTATGCCGCTGGGGTAGTGACGTCAACCTTGCATCAGAAAATGAAATTTCTTATAGACAAGCTGGTGACCGTATTTGGAGAATAAGATCTCATGGTGAGCAATCTTTCTTCATTCAAATACAACAAGGTAGATGAGGACGCGTTGGAAACTTCTTTCCAAGCACTTGAAATTGTAAATGCAGTCTTGTTGGAGGTAAAGGAGCATGTGCAGAGGGTCATTCCATCTTTTGCATCTCTAAAGAGCACCATTTCCACCATTGAGGAGGGCAAGCCATAAGGCTGGGGTGAAGTGATCAATGTCAAAGTCAAGATGGACCGCTTTGGGTTGGGTTATAAACCAACTACCAACAAAGCGTCAACTCCAATCAAGGGTCGTCCAAAGGAAATTCTAGAAGTGTTCGTCAGTGCTGGCTTCCAAGTGAATGCAATTGACGATGATTCTGAAGATGAAGGCTTAAGCAATTTGGTGTACCATTTAGATGTGGCTTTGAGCAATTGGGACTCTGTGGAGATCCCTGAAATCCTCCCTTTATCAAAGTAATTTTGTTGTTTTGTCATTTTAATGTTTTCAAAAATCCATAGTCGTGCCCAAGGCTATAAGATTATTTTTTAGAGCCCCCTTTTGATTTTCAAATCTTAATGAATGAAAGCATTTTGTTAAATTCCTGTTTTGTTCATTTACCATTTTTCTCTTTTCACCTTTAAAAGAAAATGGCAATCTTTCAGAAAACGACTAAAAAGAAAAAAAAACATTCTCTCATTGCATTACCTTTTGTTTTTTCATTTTAATAAAAACAATCATCTAAAACATGCAGAATCATTGATACCCACTTTGAATTCGATGACTCTCCAACTCTCCTAACTTTGATGCACCCATCAATCAAGCTGAAGAAGAGGGTGAGGAAGATTGTGATATCCTCGATAAATTGGCTATGATTCTTGAATATGAGTGTACAGTTCTCCAACCTCACCAAGAGCAGGTCGAAACCATCAACTTGGGCAGTGAAGAGGAGATAAAGGAAATCAAAATTGGCACCACACTTAGGGCAGATGTTAGGGAAAGGTTGGTCAAGCTTCTCCAAGAATATGTGGATGTGTTCGCATGGTCGCATCAAGATATTCCCAGTTTGGACACAGACATCGTTGTTCATAAGCTACCACTCCGACTCGATTGTCCTCATGTAAAGCAGAAACTCTGAAGGACAAGACCAGACATGGCCTTGCAGTTCAGAGGAGAGGTAAAAAGACAAATTGATGTCGAATTTCTTGCTGTTGTAAAATACCCACAATGGGTGGCCAATATTGTTCCTGTACTAAAGAAGGATGGAAAGGTTTGAATGTGTGTCGACTATAGGGACTTGAACAAAGCAAGCCCAAAGGATGACTTCCCTCTTCTGCACATTGATACCTTGGTGGATAATACTGATAGATTCACTGTCTTTTCTTTCATGGATGGCTTCTCAGGTTACAACCAGATCAAAATGGATCCTAATGACATGGAGAAAACTATGTTCATCACGCCTTGGGGGACCTATTGTTATAAGGTCATGCCATTTGATCTTAAAAATGCAGGTGCTACTTACCAAAGGGTGATGGATACGCTTTTCCATGACATGATGCATAAGGAGATAAAGGTCTATGTCGATGACATGATCGCTAAATCCCATAGCGAAGAGGACCATATGGATCATTTATTTAAGCTATTTGAGCGTCTCAGAAAGTTTAGATTGTGATTAAACCCAACTAAGTGTACCTTTGGAGTTCGGTCTGGAAAATTGCTTGGATTTATTGTTAGCCAACGAGGGATTGAGGTTGACCCAAATAAAGTTAGAGCCATTCAAGAAATTCCCGCTCCGCAAACCGAGAAAAAGGTCATAGGTTTTCTTGGAAGACTAAACTACATCTACATATTCATCTTCAATATGACTGCTACTTGTGAGCCCGTCTTCAAGCTACTTCAAAAGGATCAAGCAGTTGAATGGAATTCTGATTGTCAGCTAGCTTTCGAAAAAATCAAGGTTTATCTACAAGAACCTCTAATCTTGATTCCGCCTGTGCCAGGGAAACCTCTTTTCATCTATCTGACAGTGCTAGAAGGGTCTATGGGTTGCGTACTAGGACAACATGATGAGACTGGACAGAAATATCACACCATCTACTATTTAAGCAAGAAGTTTACCGACTATTGTAATACCCTAATTTTTACCCCTAAGATCCCACATATCCTTGTGTTTTTATTACTTGCTCTATGTTTGTTATATTTACTAACCTCTAACCAAAATACCAAAAATATTTTTCTTTTTTGTTTGTTTCTTCTTCTCTGTGTGATTAGGGTTTTGCAGGGAGATTGATGGCAGAGACATGACTTGGAAGCAAGTGTGGTTGTTCAGTTGTGGTTAAATATCAGATGGAAGTTTGACTTCACCTTGGTCAAACCATCAAGGTTGCTTCAATTGCAAGTATTTGCATCAGTGGTCTATTTCTCAAGCAGTGACTTTTGAGTTGTTGTGTGGTGATATCCATCATGTTCATCTGAGTTCACAATTCAAATGTGATTCAACTGTGGATTTATTTCCCTAGAGATTGATTTGATCGGATTCCAAGTGATTCAGGATTTATTTGATCAGAAATACAGGGGATGGCGTATTCAAATGGCCGTTGTCTCAGTTACGTTTTGTTCAGTGGTAGCTGTGTGTCATATTTTATCAGAAGCTTGTGATTGGTTTTGGGCTAAAAATTAAGATTTGCTATCCATGATCCATATCCATTTCCATTTTGGTCATCCATCTACTAAACCATATTCCTTGTCCATATTTTTTATCCATTATCCACTTCATAAACCATTTCTTTTTTTAAAATAAATTTCTAAACCATTTTTTTATCCATATCCTTTTTTTCTAAACCAATTATCCACATTTCAACCATTATCTTTTTTTCCATTTTATCCATTTTTACCTATCCAATTTCTATCCAAATCATTTCCAATTATCCAAATTATATTCAATAACCATTTCCATTTCCAAATTATTTTTTTTTAACACCTATTCTATATCCACTTTTTATTATCCACTTAAACCATTTATCCAATTCATTTTTTTCTAATCCATTATCCATTTTTTTTCCATTTCAATATCAATCATACACATTTGCACCAATGTTCATGAACTAAGATTTGCAAGTTCTCATTTTTCATTTAAGGCCCATTTATAGTTACAACAAAAAATTGAGAAAAGAGAGTAATATCACCAAAAAAAATTCAGCCCATTTAACCAATTGGAACAAATTGCAAAAAAGAAAAGCAATCCTCACTCCAAGCTTATGAAGCCACACGCATATTCCCAGCCGCTGCTACTTCCAAGCTGTAGCGAAACAACACATCAACACGCCATGTTACTACTACAGCTCAAAGCCGCGACGCACATAAAAGCTCCAGCCGGTTCAGCCAAACACACGAAAACAAAACGACACCAAGCTCGACACAAAATGCAGCAAAAATCACGCAGATCATCAGCATAAAACGCAACAAATGATTGAGTAAAATGACGAAAAAAACTGCAGCAAGCTTAAAATTGAAACGCAACATAACTCTTTAAAACGACAACAAATTCTTTTCATCGCTCATCTTCAAATTTCATCTATAAATACAGCTTTATTTCTCACAATTTCTCAAGCTTGAAAGCCTTCAAACCTCTGCCAAAATCACAACTCAAAGCATTTTTCTACTCTCTCTTCAAGCTTCAATCCATCAACCTCAATTCAATTTTCACACGCACAGTTTCGCATTGCATCTCACACACAACAACAAATAAATCTCAACACCTCATCCACTCAACAACAACATCAATTTCGTGTGGATTCAAGAGAAGAAGAAGAGGAATTGAATTGTTACTCACCTCCATTCGAAGGTAGTTACCGTCTCCGACGAAATCTCACGTTCTAAATTCACATCCGTGTTGGAGTTTTTGCTTGAAATCGAGAACATATTTGGAATCTACTCTTCGTTTCGATCGCAACCGTGTGATTTCCATGTCCCGCCGCGCCGTGAGAGTTCCGCGCACCACTTCCCTCCGCCGTGTGAACAGTGGTTTGCGTTTTGGATATTTGGAGAAGAAGATGCTTCTTTCTTTTTCTGATTTTTGTTTATTAGGCATTTATCTCCTTTTTATTTTGTTTTATTTGTTTTAATATGATAAGATTGGGCCGTGTGAGCCTATTAAAATCACACCACCACTTTTCTATTTTTGGAATCTCCCTTTTTTTAGTTGTTCTATTGTTTTTTTATTTTAGATCTACTACTTTTTCTTAAAATTTTTGTTTAAGTAAATTTCTTGAAAAAATGATTCAAAATATTTTAATTCTTTCTCCTTCATTTTGATTTCATTTTGAAAAATCTCTTGAAAATTGATTTGAATATTTTGTTCTTGATTTTATTTTCCTTTTGATTTTGGCTTTGGATTACACTTTTAAAGGCATTATATCTCTTTAAATTCATTGGACTTAGGGTGTAGATGAAGTTGGATAAATGTTCACTAATTCAAATCTATCTTTAAAGTGAATTATTTAATTCACTTTAGGTGCTTTGAGTTAATGATATATTTAGCACTTTAATCCACCAAAATGAGTGAATGAACTTAAAGATGGAATTGTCTTGAATTTGTAATTCAATTTGGTTTCCTCTATTCTTCATCTCTTTTCTTTTTGATCAATGAAAGTCAAAGATATTGGAATTCTTTTGTTGAATTTCGATCGAGACGAGATCGCTACCTTTTTTTTTTCTTTTCGTGCGGTATCGCTTGCGGATGACGATCTATATATCGTCATCTAGCGTACATTAGCACATAGAGTTACTGACCGGCCTCATTTGTTGGGTAATTACTCCGTAAATTACTCGGCGATTGCTTAACATAGCGCAATATTTGTCCCGTATCGGAAACCAGCAAGAATGGTTGATTATTTGTCTTATGGTTCACAACTCATGAAACTTGTTGTTAGGAGGCTTTGGTCTTATCAATCCTCTAATGAGTTTCATCAACCTTGACCTAAGTGCAATTATTCAATTGTTATTGATCACTAACACTTACAACTAATCACTAACTTACTAACAATTTTATTATTTTAATTTTGTTTATGTTTCCTTCTCGCTCCTTATCTCTTTTATTTCTTTTATGCTTCATTATTATCATTCCATATCATGTTTATGTTTCCGCAATTTTTCCTTTGTCCGTAGGACATATGTTTATGTTTCCGCAATTTTTCCTTTGTCCGTTGGACATATGTTTATGCTTATGCCTTTTTTCTCTTTGTCCACTTGGACTCTAAACATTAATAAAGGATTAAACCATAAAAAACTTAATTCTCCTCATTTTGGACTATTGGTTACTATCCTATGCTTTGGAGTGATCTCTTTATGGACCTCTTTTGAAGTAATATTGGACTTATGGACCTAGAATTAGGACTTCTTATCCCTTTGCTTGGAGTATGGATTGAAGACTTGCCTTTATTTGGCCAATTTGCTTAAGGATGGAATTCTTTTAATATTTCTTTGAAGTGGCTCCATTTTGGTTAGATCCTTCTTTTCCCTAGCTTTTATTTTATGCATTAGGATAGTCACTTTTTCTCCTCCCCATTCTTAAATTTTCAAAACTTCTTCTTTTTTTCAAAACCTTCTTGTTTTCAAACTTAAAACCGCTTTCATAATAAAACCTTGACTTTGGTCAAGTGATTTTTCAAACTTTGTCTTCATAAATAAAAGTCAATCCATCTTAAATCATACTTTGACCATTTCATAAAAACATAAAAAATACAAAACTCATCCAAATTTTTTGTGCTTTTATGCACCTTTTTCTTTTAAACTTTTCAAAAAGAATTAGACATGAGTCATTTTTTTGATGAGATGTAAAACTCCTAACCATGGTATTTTGTTGAAAGTATGGTCGTTTTCCACTTAGATGTTGAAGTGATTAGTCTTGTTGATGTTAATCCAAGCAAATCCTCCATCTTAATGTGATGCAAATGCCACTTTCCCATACCTTTGGGTAATTAGTTGAGTATTCTCTCTTGAGAATGACAGGTTGTCTTTTTCAAGATGAAATAAACCATAACCAATAATTTTTGTTCTTTGTACCACGAACTATGAGGTTTTGATCCTACATTGCACATCGTGGGTACGTAGGCATGAGGCGATAAGTCTCTCCAAACACAAAAATCTTAAAAAATAATTCTCCTCTCATCTCCTCAATCTCTTTCAAGCAAACCATTTTTAGACCAAAAAGCATGAATACATCAAAGGGCTCCTATAGAGTACTATAGATGTATTGGGTGCGTAAAACCTTCCCTTTACATAACCAACCCCCTTACCCTTATCTCTTTAGGTTTTGTTCGCTCTTTTTTCCTTTCCTTTATGGATAAAAATAAAAGTGCGTTGGCGACTCTTGCTTATTTTTGAGTTGAGTTAATTAATAGCTTATACTCACAAATTTTACCGCTACAGAAAAGTGGCGACTCTGCTGGGGACAGATTGACCTCTTGCTGGTCCATCCCTTGAGGGGTTTAGCCTACTTTGATTTATTTACTGCATTTTTTCTGTTTTGTGCTGGCTGGATTTTCTGTTTGGTGAGCAGGGTGTTCTGAGAGATAAGACCACTACCCAGGCTTGAGCATATATATAGGTATTAGAGTGGATAGTCGTGACGCTTGCGTGGGGGTGGCCACGTATTGTCGTTCATGAGACCCACAACCAGACGAGGTTCTATCAGGAGCTACCTGCTACTGTACGTTGGTACAGGCCAGTAGGTATTCTCTTGAGGAATTGTCGACTCTGGAGACCATTTCCCGAGGACTCAGTTGCGGCACTCCTCCCGAGATGTGATAGTGGAAGACCACGTTCTATGGCAAACCCATTGCACATTATCGATTCGAGGACCTAATGCTGGGAACTCGCTATAGGATATCCCTTTTGAAAGAGAATCAGTGGATGCACTCCTCGATTGACGATAGTACTGTACCCCGAGGGATGAATGTACTATTGCTTCTCGACCTCAGTGCCAGAAGCTGAGGACCTTTCATTTTGGAGAATCAGTTGAGGCCTCCTCGATTGATGATGATGCCAAACCAGAAATGGTGAACGTATAATCATTTCTCGACCTGAGAGCCCGGGATACTGAACATCCTAGTACCCACATGTGAGAATGGGCGGGTGTTTACAGGTTTGCAGGAAACCCTGACCTTCAACGTACCCGGTACTTCAAAGCGAACCTCTGTCGTCAGCAACAGTTATTCCGGATCTGTGGAAGTTTTGACCTTTTGTTTGCTGTATTCATATTGCATTGCATTTCCATCAAGCATCATTCTGCATTTGTTTCTTGCCTTTCCAGGTGTCTTATTGTTTGTTTTTGGTCCTCGTTTAGCCAAGCTGTCGCACCAGTATAATACTCGAGCTAATCTGAAGAAGAAGATGGATCAGTTGCAGCAAGAGAACCGTGAGCTTCGTGAAGAAGTATCAACTCTGAAGGATGGTTTAGAAAGACTCACTGCTATGATGGAAGCTCTGGTGGCTGCTCTGAATCAGCCACCACCACCTCCTACTCCGCTTTCAACTCCTGTGCAAAGGACAGTCATTTCTGAGATTGTCTCTACGCCTATCTCTGTGGCGCCTGCTAGTGTTCCTCAATACTCCATGCCTCCTAGTTTCCCCTGGGGCATGCCTCATAACTTTGTTCCTGAAGGTTATCAACCACCACCACCTCCTGAAGTTCCAGCTGTTCCTACCGTTCAACCTGTGATGACTGTACCACCGCCTGTGGTTCACACTGTTCCTTTTGGTGAAGAGCAAATTTTCCATACTGCTCTAAGTGAGAATGCCAGTGCTTATGATAGAATGGAAGAGATTCAAGACCAGTGTGCTGAAATGCAAAAAGAGATCAAAGCTCTGAGAGGTAAAGAGCTGTTTGGAAAGAATGATCATGAGTTATGCTTGGTTCCGAATGTGAAGATCCCGCATAAGTTCAAGGCCCCTGACTTTGAAAAGTATAAGGGTAATTCTTGTCCGTTGAGTCACTTGACTATGTATGCTCGTAAGATGTCGGCTCATAAGGATAATGATCAGCTTCTCATTCACTACTTTCAAGATAGTTTGTCTGGTGCAGCTTTGAAGTGGTATATGGGACTCGATAGTGCTCGAATTCGCACTTTCGAAGATTTGGGTGAGGCGTTTGTGAAGCAGTATAAATATAATGTGGATATGGCTCCCGATCATGACCAGCTTCGAGCGATGGCTCAGAAGGATAAGGAGACATTTAAAGAGTACACGCAGAGATGGCGCGAGATTGCTGCTCAGATCAACCCTCCTTTGGAAGAAAAGGAGATGACCAAGATTTTTCTGAAAACTCTGAGTCCTTTTTATTATGAGCGTATGATTGCTAGTTCCCCGAGTGATTTTACTAAGATGGTTAATATGGGGATGAGATTGGAAGAGGGTGTCCGTGAGGGACGTTTGTCGAAAGATGGAAATTCTGCTGGAAGTTCCAAAAAATATAGTGGAGGATTTGCCAAAAAGAAAGAAGGAGAGACCAATGTCGTTTCTCGAGAAAGGTATAGAAGACCTCACAATAGAAACAATCAGTGTCAGCAACATGTTGCATCTGTCACTCCTGTTATCAGTTCAGCTCCTGTCGTTCAGGCAGCTCCTGCTCAGCAACAACGTTCTACTCAGCCAAACAATCAATGGGGCCGTTTTCAGAAAGATTTTGATCCGATTCCGATGACTTACATGGAATTGCTTCCTTGTTTAATTAAGAAGAATCTTGTTCAGACCCGTCCACCACCTGCTATTCCAAAAGATTCACCATGGTGGTATAAGCCTGAAGCTCATTGTGCTTTCCATCAGGGAGGAGCTAGGCATGACACTGAGAATTGTTATCCATTGAAGATGGAGGTACAAAGATTGGCTAGAAGTGGTATTCTGTCTTTCGAAGATTCTAACCCTAATGTGCAATCAAATCCGCTGCCTAATCACGGCAAGGCGTCTGTCAATATGGTTTATGGTTTCCCAAGCACATTCAAAATCTTTGATATCCGTTGGATCCGAAGATCTCTTGTGGAAATGCATGCAGTTTTGAGTGAATACCATGATATTGATCATAATTATGCAGCCTGTTGCATCTGTTCTGTGAATCCTCGTGGTTGTGTGATAGTGAAGAGGGATATTCAAAGGATGATGGACGAAAATTTGATTGAAGTCACTGCTAAGAGAGACAAATATCAGAACAAGGTGAATGCTATTGAGCCACGCTTTAATATTCCTGAAAGAGTTGTTATCTCTTATGACAGTCGGAAGACAGCTACTACACCTTTGGTCATCTCCTCAATCTCTTTCAAGCAAACCATTTTCAGACCAAAAAGCATGAATACATCAAAGGGCTCCTATAGAGTACTATAGATGTATTGGGTGCGTAAAACCTTCCCTTTACATAACCAACCCCCTTACCCTTATCTCTTTAGGTTTTGTTCGCTCTTTTTTCCTTTCCTTTATGGATAAAAATAAAAGTGCGTTGGCGACTCTTGCTTATTTTTGAGTTGAGTTAATTAATAGCTTATACTCACAAATTTTACCGCTACAGAAAAGTGGCGACTCTGCTGGGGACAGATTGACCTCTTGCTGGTCCATCCCTTGAGGGGTTTAGCCTACTTTGATTTATTTACTGCATTTTTTCTGTTTTGTGCTGGCTGGATTTTCTGTTTGGTGAGCAGGGTGTTCTGAGAGATAAGCCCACTACCCAGGCTTGAGCATATATATAGGTATTAGAGTGGATAGTCGTGACGCTTGCGTGGGGGTGGCCACGTATTGTCGTTCATGAGACCCACAACCAGACGAGGTTCTATCAGGAGCTACCTGCTACTGTACGTTGGTACAGGCCAGTAGGTATTCTCTTGAGGAATTGTCGACTCCGGAGACCATTTCTCGAGGACTCAGTTGCGGCACTCCTCCCGAGATGTGATAGTGGAAGACCACGTTCTATGGCAAACCCATTGCACATTATCGATTCGAGGACCTAATGCTGGGAACTCGCTATAGGATATCCCTTTTGAAAGAGAATCAGTGGATGCACTCCTCGATTGGCGATAGTACTGTACCCCGAGGGATGAATGTACTATTGCTTCTCGACCTCAGTGCCAGAAGCTGAGGACCTTTCATTTTGGAGAATCAGTTGAGGCCTCCTCGATTGATGATGATGCCAAACCAGAAATGGTGAACGTATAATCATTTCTCGACCTGAGAGCCCGGGATACTGAACATCCTAGTACCCACATGTGAGAATGGGCGGGTGTTTACAGGTTTGCAGGAAACCCTGACCTTCAACGTACCCGGTACTTCAAAGCGAACCTCTGTCGTCAGCAACAGTTATTCCGGATCTGTGGAAGTTTTGACCTTTTGTTTGCTGTATTCATATTGCATTGCATTTCCATCAAGCATCATTCTGCATTTGTTTCTTGCCTTTCCAGGTGTCTTATTGTTTGTTTTTGGTCCTCGTTTAGCCAAGCTGTCGCACCAGTATAATACTCGAGCTAATCTGAAGAAGAAGATGGATCAGTTGCAGCAAGAGAACCGTGAGCTTCGTGAAGAAGTATCAACTCTGAAGGATGGTTTAGAAAGACTCACTGCTATGATGGAAGCTCTGGTGGCTGCTCTGAATCAGCCACCACCACCTCCTACTCCGCTTTCAACTCCTGTGCAAAGGACAGTCATTTCTGAGATTGTCTCTACGCCTATCTCTGTGGCGCCTGCTAGTGTTCCTCAATACTCCATGCCTCCTAGTTTCCCCTGGGGCATGCCTCATAACTTTGTTCCTGAAGGTTATCAACCACCACCACCTCCTGAAGTTCCAGCTGTTCCTACCGTTCAACCTGTGATGACTGTACCACCGCCTGTGGTTCACACTGTTCCTTTTGGTGAAGAGCAAATTTTCCATACTGCTCTAAGTGAGAATGCCAGTGCTTATGATAGAATGGAAGAGATTCAAGACCAGTGTGCTGAAATGCAAAAAGAGATCAAAGCTCTGAGAGGTAAAGAGCTGTTTGGAAAGAATGATCATGAGTTATGCTTGGTTCCGAATGTGAAGATCCCGCATAAGTTCAAGGCCCCTGACTTTGAAAAGTATAAGGGTAATTCTTGTCCGTTGAGTCACTTGACTATGTATGCTCGTAAGATGTCGGCTCATAAGGATAATGATCAGCTTCTCATTCACTACTTTCAAGATAGTTTGTCTGGTGCAGCTTTGAAGTGGTATATGGGACTCGATAGTGCTCGAATTCGCACTTTCGAAGATTTGGGTGAGGCGTTTGTGAAGCAGTATAAATATAATGTGGATATGGCTCCCGATCGTGACCAGCTTCGAGCGATGGCTCAGAAGGATAAGGAGACATTTAAAGAGTACACGCAGAGATGGCGCGAGATTGCTGCTCAGATCAACCCTCCTTTGGAAGAAAAGGAGATGACCAAGATTTTTCTGAAAACTCTGAGTCCTTTTTATTATGAGCGTATGATTGCTAGTTCCCCGAGTGATTTTACTAAGATGGTTAATATGGGGATGAGATTGGAAGAGGGTGTCCGTGAGGGACGTTTGTCGAAAGATGGAAATTCTGCTGGAAGTTCCAAAAAATATAGTGGAGGATTTGCCAAAAAGAAAGAAGGAGAGACCAATGTCGTTTCTCGAGAAAGGTATAGAAGACCTCACAATAGAAACAATCAGTGTCAGCAACATGTTGCATCTGTCACTCCTGTTATCAGTTCAGCTCCTGTCGTTCAGGCAGCTCCTGCTCAGCAACAACGTTCTACTCAGCCAAACAATCAATGGGGCCGTTTTCAGAAAGATTTTGATCCGATTCCGATGACTTACATGGAATTGCTTCCTTGTTTAATTAAGAAGAATCTTGTTCAGACCCGTCCACCACCTGCTATTCCAAAAGATTCACCATGGTGGTATAAGCCTGAAGCTCATTGTGCTTTCCATCAGGGAGGAGCTAGGCATGACACTGAGAATTGTTATCCATTGAAGATGGAGGTACAAAGATTGGCTAGAAGTGGTATTCTGTCTTTCGAAGATTCTAACCCTAATGTGCAATCAAATCCGCTGCCTAATCACGGCAAGGCGTCTGTCAATATGGTTTATGGTTTCCCAAGCACATTCAAAATCTTTGATATCCGTTGGATCCGAAGATCTCTTGTGGAAATGCATGCAGTTTTGAGTGAATACCATGATATTGATCATAATTATGCAGCCTGTTGCATCTGTTCTGTGAATCCTCGTGGTTGTGTGATAGTGAAGAGGGATATTCAAAGGATGATGGACGAAAATTTGATTGAAGTCACTGCTAAGAGAGACAAATATCAGAACAAGGTGAATGCTATTGAGCCACGCTTTAATATTCCTGAAAGAGTTGTTATCTCTTATGACAGTCGGAAGACAGCTACTACACCTTTGGTCATCTCCTCAATCTCTTTCAAGCAAACCATTTTCAGACCAAAAAGCATGAATACATCAAAGGGCTCCTATAGAGTACTATAGATGTATTGGGTGCGTAAAACCTTCCCTTTACATAACCAACCCCCTTACCCTTATCTCTTTAGGTTTTGTTCGCTCTTTTTTCCTTTCCTTTATGGATAAAAATAAAAGTGCGTTGGCGACTCTTGCTTATTTTTGAGTTGAGTTAATTAATAGCTTATACTCACAAATTTTACCGCTACAGAAAAGTGGCGACTCTGCTGGGGACAGATTGACCTCTTGCTGGTCCATCCCTTGAGGGGTTTAGCCTACTTTGATTTATTTACTGCATTTTTTCTGTTTTGTGCTGGCTGGATTTTCTGTTTGGTGAGCAGGGTGTTCTGAGAGATAAGCCCACTACCCAGGCTTGAGCATATATATAGGTATTAGAGTGGATAGTCGTGACGCTTGCGTGGGGGTGGCCACGTATTGTCGTTCATGAGACCCACAACCAGACGAGGTTCTATCAGGAGCTACCTGCTACTGTACGTTGGTACAGGCCAGTAGGTATTCTCTTGAGGAATTGTCGACTCCGGAGACCATTTCTCGAGGACTCAGTTGCGGCACTCCTCCCGAGATGTGATAGTGGAAGACCACGTTCTATGGCAAACCCATTGCACATTATCGATTCGAGGACCTAATGCTGGGAACTCGCTATAGGATATCCCTTTTGAAAGAGAATCAGTGGATGCACTCCTCGATTGGCGATAGTACTGTACCCCGAGGGATGAATGTACTATTGCTTCTCGACCTCAGTGCCAGAAGCTGAGGACCTTTCATTTTGGAGAATCAGTTGAGGCCTCCTCGATTGATGATGATGCCAAACCAGAAATGGTGAACGTATAATCATTTCTCGACCTGAGAGCCCGGGATACTGAACATCCTAGTACCCACATGTGAGAATGGGCGGGTGTTTACAGGTTTGCAGGAAACCCTGACCTTCAACGTACCCGGTACTTCAAAGCGAACCTCTGTCGTCAGCAACAGTTATTCCGGATCTGTGGAAGTTTTGACCTTTTGTTTGCTGTATTCATATTGCATTGCATTTCCATCAAGCATCATTCTGCATTTGTTTCTTGCCTTTCCAGGTGTCTTATTGTTTGTTTTTGGTCCTCGTTTAGCCAAGCTGTCGCACCAGTATAATACTCGAGCTAATCTGAAGAAGAAGATGGATCAGTTGCAGCAAGAGAACCGTGAGCTTCGTGAAGAAGTATCAACTCTGAAGGATGGTTTGGAAAGACTCACTGCTATGATGGAAGCTCTGGTGGCTGCTCTGAATCAGCCACCACCACCTCCTACTCCGCTTTCAACTCCTGTGCAAAGGACAGTCATTTCTGAGATTGTCTCTACGCCTATCTCTGTGGCGCCTGCTAGTGTTCCTCAATACTCCATGCCTCCTAGTTTCCCCTGGGGCATGCCTCATAACTTTGTTCCTGAAGGTTATCAACCACCACCACCTCCTGAAGTTCCAGTTGTTCCTACCGTTCAACCTGTGATGACTGTACCACCGCCTGTGGTTCACACTGTTCCTTTTGGTGAAGAGAAAATTTTCCATACTGCTCTAAGTGAGAATGCCAGTGCTTATGATAGAATGGAAGAGATTCAAGACCAGTGTGCTGAAATGCAAAAAGAGATCAAAGCTCTGAGAGGTAAAGAGCTGTTTGGAAAGAATGATCATGAGTTATGCTTGGTTCCGAATGTGAAGATCCCGCATAAGTTCAAGGCCCCTGACTTTGAAAAGTATAAGGGTAATTCTTGTCCGTTGAGTCACTTGACTATGTATGCTCGTAAGATGTCGGCTCATAAGGATAATGATCAGCTTCTCATTCACTACTTTCAAGATAGTTTGTCTGGTGCAGCTTTGAAGTGGTATATGGGACTCGATAGTGCTCGAATTCGCACTTTCGAAGATTTGGGTGAGGCGTTTGTGAAGCAGTATAAATATAATGTGGATATGGCTCCCGATCGTGACCAGGTTCGAGCGATGGCTCAGAAGGATAAGGAGACATTTAAAGAGTACACGCAGAGATGGCGCGAGATTGCTGCTCAGATCAACCCTCCTTTGGAAGAAAAGGAGATGACCAAGATTTTTCTGAAAACTCTGAGTCCTTTTTATTATGAGCGTATGATTGCTAGTTCCCCGAGTGATTTTACTAAGATGGTTAATATGGGGATGAGATTGGAAGAGGGTGTCCGTGAGGGACGTTTGTCGAAAGATGGAAATTCTGCTGGAAGTTCCAAAAAATATAGTGGAGGATTTGCCAAAAAGAAAGAAGGAGAGACCAATGTCGTTTCTCGAGAAAGGTATAGAAGACCTCACAATAGAAACAATCAGTGTCAGCAACATGTTGCATCTGTCACTCCTGTTATCAGTTCAGCTCCTGTCGTTCAGGCAGCTCCTGCTCAGCAACAACGTTCTACTCAGCCAAACAATCAATGGGGCCGTTTTCAGAAAGATTTTGATCCGATTCCGATGACTTACATGGAATTGCTTCCTTGTTTAATTAAGAAGAATCTTGTTCAGACCCGTCCACCACCTGCTATTCCAAAAGATTCACCATGGTGGTATAAGCCTGAAGCTCATTGTGCTTTCCATCAGGGAGGAGCTAGGCATGACACTGAGAATTGTTATCCATTGAAGATGGAGGTACAAAGATTGGCTAGAAGTGGTATTCTGTCTTTCGAAGATTCTAACCCTAATGTGCAATCAAATCCGCTGCCTAATCACGGCAAGGCGTCTGTCAATATGGTTTATGGTTTCCCAAGCACATTCAAAATCTTTGATATCCGTTGGATCCGAAGATCTCTTGTGGAAATGCATGCAGTTTTGAGTGAATACCATGATATTGATCATAATTATGCAGCCTGTTGCATCTGTTCTGTGAATCCTCGTGGTTGTGTGATAGTGAAGAGGGATATTCAAAGGATGATGGACGAAAATTTGATTGAAGTCACTGCTAAGAGAGACAAATATCAGAACAAGGTGAATGCTATTGAGCCACGCTTTAATATTCCTGAAAGAGTTGTTATCTCTTATGACAGTCGGAAGACAGCTACTACACCTTTGGTCATTCGGTTGCCCGGACCAGTGCCCTGTGAATCTGAGAAAGCTGTTCCGTATAAGTACAATGCTACCATGGTAGAAGATGGTAAGGAAGTGCCCATTCCTTCTTTGTCTTCTGTGGTAAGCATCGCTGATGTGAGTAGAGTGACCCGGAGTTGTCGAGTTTTTGCTCCTGAGCCTCTAAAGATTGTAGAGAATGTTATTGCTGGCAAACGAACTCAAGAAGAGGGTCATGTCGATGTTTCTGGCCAGTCCAGTGGTTCGAAGGTTTTTGAGGATGAAGTATTGAAATTGATCAAGAAGAGTGATTACAGTGTTGTGGATCAACTCTTGCGCACCACGTCCAAGGTTTCAGTGTTGTCCTTACTGATGAATTTTGAAGCTCATAGGAAATCTTTGCAGAAGGTTTTGGAACAAGCATATGTTGAGCATGATGTGACTGTTAACCAGTTTGATGGCATTGTTGCCAACCTCACCGCATGTAATAATTTGAGTTTCTGTGATGAAGAGTTACCCGGGGAGGGGAGAAATCACAATTTGGCTTTACATATCTCCATGAACTGTCAAGAAGATGCGCTTTCTAATGTGTTGGTTGATACTGGCTCTTCTTTGAATGTGTTGCCAAAATCTACTTTATCAAAGCTTTCTTACCAGGGTCCTCCCATGAGGTATAGTGGAGTTATTGTTAAAGCTTTTGATGGATCTCGAAAGACTGTGATTGGAGAGGTTGATCTTCCAATCAAAATAGGACCGTGCTTCTTCCAGATTACTTTTCAAGTAATGGATATCCGTCCTGCTTATAGTTGTCTGCTTGGCCGACCCTGAATTCATGAGGCTGGGGCAGTGACTTCGACTCTTCATCAGAAGTTGAAATTTGTTAAGAATGATAAGCTGGTAATTGTTGGAGGTGAACAAGCAATGCTGGTTAGCCACCTTTCATCCTTTTCGTATGTTGATGCTGATGAAACTGTTGGAACTCCATTCCAAGCTCTTTCTGTTGATGATAAAGCTGAGTTACCCATGTCTTCTTTGAAAGATGCTTTGCATGTGTTAGAAACTGGTCGGTCTGACGGTTGGGGCCGAGTCATTGATGTGGTTGATAACCTGGGAAAAACTGGTTTAGGCTTTACGCCTGGTACAGTCAGAAGAGATTTGAAGCATATTAATGAGACCTTTCGCAGCGCTGGATTCATCCACAAGGATCACTCTACTGCTGCCATCATTGAAGATGATGAAGAGGAAGAACTTCCCAATTTCGTGACACATGGACAGATCTGCCAGAATTGGATAGCTGTTGACGTTCCTACTATTGTTCATATTTCAAAGTAATTTGTTTTTGTTTCTTTCAAAAATCCTTTCACTCTGCCCAAGGTGAAAGTGAATTTGTGAGGGCTTTGTTTCAAATTTTTATCATCATCAATAAAATGTTATTTTGTTTATCCATATTATGTTTTCCCTTTTTGCTTTATTTCTGAAAAATGGTAACATAAAAAACCAAAAAAATAATAATAATGTGATAATCATCTTTATCTGCATGATACTTGCACTTTTTGTTCATATTCTAAAATCAAACATAAATCATTGAGCAGATTGATTGTTAAACCCATTGAAAAGAATGACTCTATGCCCCCTCCCAACTTTGAGTTCCCTGTGTTTGGAGCTGAAGAAGAGGGTATTGAGGAGATTCCAGATGAAATTTCTCGGTTGCTTGAGCACGAGGAAAAGGCCATTCAGCCTCATGAAGAGCCGTTGGAATTGGTTAATTTGGGTTCAGAGGATGATATAAAAGAAGTCAAGATTGGGGCACTGCTTCAGTCAGATGTTAAGAAGAGGATTGTGGAGCTTCTTAGAGAATATGTTGATGTGTTTGCTTGGTCTTATCAAGACATGCCTGGTCTTGATACTGATATTGTGGAGCATAGATTGCCGTTGAAGTCTGAATGTCCACCTGTGAAGCAGAAATTGAGAAGAACTCATCCCAACATGGCTGTGAAGATCAAAGAGGAGGTTCAAAAGCAGATTGATGCTGGTTTTCTTGTGACTTCTGAGTATCCTCAATGGGTGGCCAATATTGTGCCTGTTCCAAAGAAAGACGGAAAAGTCCGAATGTATGTTGACTATAGAGATCTGAATAAAGCTAGTCCAAAAGATGATTTTCCATTGCCACACATTGATATGTTGGTAGATAATACTGCTAAATTCAGTATCTATTCTTTTATGGATGGATTTTCCGGTTATAATCAAATAAAGATGGCACCCGAGGATATGGAAAAAACAAAATTCATTACACCCTGGGGAACATTCTGCTACAGAGTGATGCCTTTCGGTTTGAAAAATGCTGGTGCAATGTACCAGAGAGCTATGACCACTTTGTTCCATGATATGATGCATAAAGAAATTGAGGTCTATGTGGATGATATGATTTGTAAGTCGAAGACTGAAGAAGATCATATTGAGTACTTATTGAAGCTGTTTCAACGTTTGAGAAAGTTTAAGCTCCGTTTGAATCCTAATAAATGCACTTTTGGTGTCCGTTCTGGAAAGTTGTTGGGCTTTATTGTCAGCCAAAAAGGCATTAAAGTTGATCCTGGTAAAGTTAAAGCCATTCAGGAAATGGCTGCGCCTAAAACAGAGAAACAAGTAAGAGGATTCTTGGGACGTTTGAATTATATATCCCGATTTACATCCAATATGACTGCCACATGTATGCCGATCTTCAAGCTTCTTCGCAAAGATCAGGGTTGTGTCTGGACAGAGGATTTTCAGAAAGCTTTTGAAAGAATTAAAGAGTATCTACTTGAACCTCCGATTTTGTCTCCTCCCGTGGAAGGAAGACCTTTGATCATGTATTTGACTGTGCTGGAAGAGTCTATGGGTTGTGTTCTGGGTCAACAAGATGAATCTGGTCGAATTGAGTTTGCCATTTATTATTTGAGCAAGAAGGTCACCGATTGTGAGTCTCGGTACTCAATGCTTGAAAAGACATGTTGTGCTTTGGCTTGGGCTGCCAAGCGCCTCCGCCAGTATATGTTGAATCATACGACTTGGTTGATATCCAAAATGGATCCAATCAAGTATATTTTTGAAAAGCCTGCTTTAACTAGGAGGATCGCTCGTTGGCAAATGTTGTTGTCAGAATATGATATCGAGTACCGAACTCAAAAAGCGATAAAAGGAAGTGTTTTGGCTGACCATTTGGTACACCAGCCAATTGATGATTACCAACCTATCAGGTTTGATTTTCCTTATGAAGATGTGATGTACCTAAAGGTTAAAGATTGTGAAGAACCATTACCTGGTGAAGGGCCTGAGCCGGGATCCCGTTGGGGTTTGATTTTTGATGGAGCTGTTAATGAATATGGCAATGGTGTTGGGGCAATAATTGTTACTCCTCATGGTTCTCATATTCCTTTCACTGCAAGGTTGATGTTCACTTGCACAAATAATGCGGCTGAGTATGAAGCATGTATTATGGGCTTGGAAGAAGCTATTGATTTAAGAATCAAGATTCTTGATGTATATGGAGATTCAGCCCTAGTGATTAATCAGATTAAAGGAGGATGGGAGACACGTCAACCTGATTTGATTCCTTATCAAGATTATGCAAGAAGGTTATTAACTTTCTTCAATAAGGTTGAGTTTCACCATGTACCCAGAGCAGCAAATCGAATGGCAGATGCCTTAGAAACTATATTCTCCATGATTGTGGTGAATCGGTGGAATGATGTGCCCAAAATCGATGTTATGCGGCTTGATAGGCCAGTTCATGTATTTGCAGTTGAAGAGGTTGTTGATGATAAACCGTGGTATTCTGATATTAAATGCTTTCTTCAAAATCAAGAGTACCCGCTTGGGGCATCCAAGAAAGATAAGAAGACTTTGAGAAGGTTGGCTGGTAGTTTCTTCTTGAACGATGATGTGCTGTATAAAAGAAATTATGACATGGTCTTGCTCAGATGTGTGGATAGACACGAAGCGGACATGTTGATGAAAGAAATTCATGAAGGATCTTTTGGTACTCATGCCAATGGGCATGCAATGGCTAAGAAAATGTTAAGGGCGGGTTACTATTGGCTGACAATGGAATCTGACTGTTGTAAATTCATGAAGAAGTGTCATAAGTGCCAGGTTTATGCTGACAAAATCCATGTACCACCGACTCCTCTCAATGTTATCTCTTCTCCATGGCCTTTCTCCATGTGGGGCATTGATATGATTGGAATGATTGAGCCTAAAGCGTCGAACGGACACCGTTTCATATTGGTGGCTATTGACTATTTTACCAAGTGGGTTGAAGCGACATCATATGCCAATGTGACCAAGCAAGTAGTGGTCCGGTTTATCAAGAATCAAATCATCTGTCGGTATGGTGTTCCGAGCAAGATTATCACTGATAATGGGTCGAACCTGAATAACAAGATGATGAAGGAATTATGCGATGAGTTTAAGATTGAGCATCATAATTATTCTCCTTACAGACCTCAAATGAATTGGGCTGTTGAAGCTGCTAATAAGAATGTTAAGAAGATTGTTCAGAAGATGGTTGTTACTTACAAGGATTGGCACGAGATGCTCCCTTTTGCTTTGCATGGGTATCGTACATCCGTCTGCACTTCAACTGGGGCAACCCCTTTCTCTCTTGTTTATGGTATGGATGCAGTGCTCCGGGTGGAGGTTAAAATCCCTTCTATGAGAGTTTTGATGGAAGCTTAATTGTCTGAGGCTGAATGGTGTCAAAGCAGATATGATCAGTTGAATTTGGTTGAAGAGAAAAGAATGATGACCTTGTGTCATGGTCAATTGTATCAACAGAGAATGAAGAAAGCTTTCGATAAGAAGGTTCGACCTCGTGTGTTCAGAGAAGGCGACCTCGTGCTCAAAAGGATCTCGACTTCTACCAATAATTCTAGGGGCAAGTGGACTCCTAATTATGAAGGCCCATATGTTGTTAAGAGATACTATGCCAAAGAAGGGATTATACAGCGCTTTTTTTGGGCTTAGACAGCGCTTAAAAGCGCTGCCTATTCGACCGCTGCTATAAGTAAAAACAGCGCTTTAGTTAATGATAAAGCGCTGCTAAATGTCTGCTTTAGCCAGCGCTTTTACTTTGAAAGTGAAATCTGTTTGTCACTTTAGCCAGCGCTTTTTATTTAAAGCGCTGTCTAATCCCCACTTCAGACAGCGCTTTTTTCTTTGAAGCGCTGTCTAATGTCCACGAAATTTTTTATATATAAAACTTAAAAAAAGCGCTATCTGATCTTTACAATAAATATTTACCAGATTATCACCATATTTTGCACTAGGTTTTCACCACATTTTGCACCAAAATATGCATTTAGAATTTGCACCAAATTTTCATAAATTAGAGATTCAATACAATAAATATGCACCAAATTTGTCTATTTATATATACATCTTTAATCCAATAATTTAGATATACAAAAAATTGATGATATTCAAGCTAAAAAACAACAACAATTCATATATCTTGTTAGCTACAAAAAATCTGATATTCAAGCTAAAAAACAACAACAATGAACTTGTTATCTCTATCTTCTACATCTACACATATAACCTGAAACAAAACAACAACAACATTAGACAAAATATAGAAGAAAACAAAGAAGGCACTGTTCTTATCTGATATTCAAGCTGCAAGCATTGCCAAATCTGATATTCAAGCTGCAAGCATTGCCAAAAATGTCAACAAATGATCATGAGTTATTGAATATTGCCAAGTGCCTATGAAAATCAGTATATGACTCCAACCTTCTATGGACAAGATATCAATCAATATTTGGCAGCACCAACACAATTTATGATTCCAACCTTCTATAACAAACAACAACAACATTGCAACACAATTTAATATACTAATGACGACATATTCATCAAAACTCAAACTTATATATACTCAAAATTTTCATCAATGAAAGAAAGACAATATACCTTATAAAACTCTCAGCTCAATAATGAATTGACACCATTCCTCCTTAAGTTCATCCAATTGATCTTTTGAGTAATGAACACATTTGAATTCATCAAAGTACTACATAATAATATAACATAGTATGATTTAGCTAAAACTATTTAATTATATGAGACATATGTGGTAAATATTAAAATAATTCCTAAGTTAGAAATCCATACCTTGGATGGAATATCTATTCGATCCAAAAGAAGAGTTTCTTTCATAAACCTCAACATGAAATATCCGCAATCTATTCCATTGCGCTGACGAGGACACTACACATGGAAAGAAAATACGGATATATATCAGGATATACCCCTTAACTAGTTTTATCAAGTATCATCAATAATATAATCAAAATTGTGAAAATATACCTCCACTCTAATCCATGTAATGTTGTTGGCTTTGCTCTTTGGAACTTGAATATCTCTTTGTGATCGAAAAACTTGTATAACGCTAATAAAATATAAACGAATATTTAGAACATGTCACATAAATAAATAAATATACACATGAATTTTTAGAACAATCTCACTTACGTATCAATCAACTTCTTCATATCTGGGTATGTTGCTTGATGATTGTGTAAAGAATCCAGATAACATACAATTTCTCTTATCGGATTAATTGCCACCAACAACCAATGTCCACTGTAAGATTAAACAAAGGTTAGAATGAAAACAAAGGTTAGATGGAAACTTTCTACACAACTTCAAAAAACAAAAAATTATAATAGATGAAGTTAGAATGAAAATCTAACCCGTTGCCAGTATTATATGGCAAAAAGAACAACTTTTCTGTATCTTTGCTGGCCATAAATAAACCGAGTACATACTGTATGACTTCATCTGGTTTCTGTACGATTAACCATTGGTTGATAGTCATGGGAGATAAGAAAGCGAATCTTTGTTCCAATCCACGCGGGCGCATCAATTTGTCATACAGAAACCTTAAATAAAAACATCATTAACATATTAGACTATTCATTTGAAATGAGTAAATAAATTGTTCAATTAATTAAACAAAGTTGATCGGAGTATACCGAATGTATGTATCGACAACACCGATGCCCAATTCCAAATGTTTAAAAACTTGCTCCATGTCCTCTCTACCAATTGTTTCCAAATATTCAAAACCAAAAATACTTTCCTCCATAGGTATAAGCCGAGTACCACCATCCGGAATATCTGTTATAAGTAAACATGTCTGAAGGCACGACCTATACTGAAAAGTAGGTTTTTTTCTAGCCGCGGTCTTCTTAGCAACACCCTTTGTTTGTGAGGGAATGTTGCTAATTTCAGGCATCTTACCCCTACTGACTTGTTCAATCTCTTTAGCCTGAATCTAAATATCATATAATTAGTTAGGTGAAGTATAAGATCACAAATTAACATTTTCCATGCATAAATATCATATAATTGTGTTGTACCTCTTTTCTCGATGCAACCGACTCGGTTTCCCGCATAATCCCCTTATCATTTGATTTGGATTTTGTTGGAGTCTAACATTAACATGTAAAAAAAATGTACGTAACATGCCCGTAAAAAATTTGAATACCCAAAGGTTCATAATGGTTTTAAGCTTACCTTATCATCTAGGCAAATGAGGCTTGACGACCATGCAACAAACGATCCTATTGCATCTCCCAACAATGTTGCATCCGAAGCATCGTCAGGTAGTGGTAATAAGGCATCCCCCTCTAAAACAATATCAATCGATACTTTCAAAAATCCAGTGGGGAGCGGTTTATGGTGAAGCATTTCTCCCAAAGTGTTATACACTTTTCCCTTGCCAACCATCCGATAAGTCGGTGACGATAAATAGAGTTGACAACGGGAAATGCCCTAAAACCAATAATAAATATGACATTGTTAATGTGTATATATGTCAATTAAATAAATTAAGCTAATTTAATTTCGTAATAATATATATAATTACCTCGGGAATATTCGGTTGAAAATTACAATTGATACTATCTTTCTCACTAGTATCTTTAAAAGCTGAAGCTTGATCTCTTTCTTTTTTATCTCTTTCTTTTTCCTTTTTCAATTCACGAACTTCAGATTCTAATGCTTCCAACTTTGCCTGCAGTTCTTTATTACTAGCCGTTTTTTTCTTTGGTTCTTTCAAGGATGTTGGAGTGATCCCATATCCCTTACCCCTCACACGACCAGAATACTCACGAACATCTAATGCTCGACTAAGTAGCCTCCTGCAATCATTGTCTTCATCTGGAGATATAGATTGAGATAGCTGCTCCTGAAATTCATATGAATATCGAAAATTTGACTTAATTATATGTTAATAAACATTTGATTTAATTCAAGCAATAATGTTATACTTACACATTTCTCAAATATTTGTTGAACATCTTCTTTAACAACTCCATCCTTACCCACGCGGGCTTCCTTCCACAAAACATGGTCCGGAAGAGATGTTTCAGAACTTTTCTCCTTTGTTAACTACACATTAAGCCAAATAACATGATCAAAAATAACTCATGATGAACAAGTATATCATTGCAATTTATAGATACTTACTATAGCTTGTTGTAAGCGTGCATATCCCATACGCCCTTTTTTGTATGGATACGCGGGACTTGATGCTCGTTGTCGATTTATGTCACTTACACTCTCAAATTCTGGGGTTTTTCGTTTGGATTTAAAAGTTTCCCATTCATGAGGTGTAATCAAATCTGCATATTTCTGTGGAAGCTCTGCATCAATAAATTTTTTATCCGCATCCTTAAGATACTTGTTTGATAAAAAAGATCTAAACCCTCTATGTATTTTTCCGGCCAATCCGAGTATATAATCTTTTCTGGTATCATCAATGTTGAAAGACCTCTACGAAAATCATACACAGAGTGCGTTAGTATAAGTAATTTAAATACATAATCGACATTAAAAACAAATAACATCACATATGGTACCTGTATCTCAATCCATATTTTGTCTTTAGCGTCTTTTAACAATTTGTTTCTCCAATCATCACAAGTAATTGGAACTTCTCTCCTTGTAACTGAACCAAGATAACTTGTCAACGTTGAACCGTTAGGCTCAATTAGTTGGTTATCTTGACTCCAATGCACATCATGTTTTATGCCTTGATCTCTATCACGAATGAGTCGCTTCATAATTGTAATTCCTCGTCTAATTTCCCTTTCCACTGCATTACCAGTCTCATCTCCATCATGAATAGAATCATCATGTGGGTGATCCTCGTTACTAGCCATCTAACTTGTAATAAGAGATTGTAATAGTTACATTTCATTTACAAAATAATGCAATATCACAATATTCTCACAATTCTATTATCTATTGGCAGTTCGTTGTTAATTAGTATTACACAAACAAATGGGTCTCACATTCTGAATTCCAAAATGGGTCTCACATTCTGAATTCCTGTACACTATGCTTCTAAAAGTATTACAAAATGCTTCTAAAAGTAGTCACATTACACAAACAAATGTATGGTACATGTTTAGAGAAACGATAAGTTAAAAAAAGGGCTTAATTGAACACTCATGACAACCTAGTTTAGGCAAATGGCTTTGAAACATGTAATGGGAGTTAGGCGCACATTCAAATTCTATAATAAGAAAAAGTAAACATAAGCAGACAGCATTAAAAAGAAGACAATGGTGAATATATTGAAACATAGGGCTTGCTCTAATTGGATGAACAACAACACATAAACTAAACAGTAAATACTAAGAAGAAACAGAAATGCAAAAACACTATCAACCAAACGAATTCGCGTGAATGTTTGCATAGCAGGTTACAAATATTACACCTGAGATGGTTCCAAATTCGGAGGATGATCAGCAATAGTAGCATTTGAATGTGTTAGAAGAAGGAGAAGCTTAGTGATGCAATTACTAATGCAGTTGAAGAAACAAAACCAAGTAGCCATTAAAAGGAATATGTTAATGATATACCAATTCCAAAACTGAGGGATGAGAATCCACAAAAGTGTCTCACATCCAACAACGCCAGAAATGTAAAAAAATAACTCATGATGAACAAGTTTCTTTTTTCTTGAGTAAATATAATTTTGTATATTTCTTTCAGGTTATGTATCCCCTAAATTTCAAACTTCCTAGGAACCAACTAAATTAAGAATATATTTTTCTTGAGTAAATTTTTTTCGCTATGTGAACTAACCTTGGAATGGAAGATGCAAAGTGAGAGAGATATCCGTGAAAAAGCTTCGTCTGATTGTGGAGAAGCCTCGCCGGAGAGGACGGAGGTGCGTGGTGCGTGAGAGGACGGAGGACGGAAATTTTTTCTGGGTTTAGGGTTTTTCGCGAGAGAAGAGAAACAGTTCTGAGAAGAGAAAGAATGAATAGAATATGTTTTTTAATTTTAATCTTAAACGACTTTAGACAGCGCTTTTGTGAAGCGCTATCTAATGAGTGTTTTTAGCAGCGCTTTCGCTTTGTAGTTGGGCCTTTAGCTGCGCTTTAAGTAAAGCGTTGTCTAAGGTGGGCCTTTTAGCAGCGCTTTTACACAATTTCGTACATACTTTCCGTGTTTTATTTTTTATTTAACTTATAGAAGCGCTTTTGGAAAAAAGCGCTGTCTAAGGTGCGCTGCCTAAAATCATTTTTGGCGTAGTGAGAGCCTTCTCTGGCGGTGCATTACTTCTTACAACTATGGATGGTGAAGAGTTCACTCGTCCTGTGAATGCCGATGCAGTCAAGAAATACTTCGCCTAAAAAATAAAAGAACACCTCGCTAAGTTGAAAACCCGAAAGGGCGGCTTAGGCAAAAATGAGCGTCTCGGTGGGCTGAAAACCCGAAAGGGCGGTCCAGGAAAAAATAGAGACAAAAAATAGAAATAATCATCCCGGTAGATTGAAAACTGATAACGCAAAATTATATCGTGTATTTGACTTGACATGCATGAATTTATACTATGTTTTATTTGCTTTCGCCCGATTTATGCTTTATTTTACACATATTTGTTTATGTTTTTCAGGCACTCGAAGGAAATGAAGAGAAGAGAAAGTTAATGGAAAGAAAAAATAAAAAGAAAAAAAATATATAAAGGGTGGGCCCACCACCACACATATGGCGCAAGCCACATTGTGGGTGGCGCCCACCACCAAAGTTCAAAGTGGCGTAAGCCACATGGGAGAAAGAAGATGAGGTGGCGCGAGCCACCTACTTTCTGGGAAGAGAAAAAGAATTCCACCACCTTTCCTACTTTCTCTAGGGTTTTCAACGTCCTTGCGTGATTTCCTCAAGTAACTTCCACACGATTCACACGTTATTCTCAACGGCCAGACGACTGATATAAATTGAACTGAAGCCCTCCTTTGAGAGGGTCCGTGAATTTTCAAAAGAGCTTGAGTGAATTAGTTTTCTGCATTTTTCAATTAAATAGTGCTTAGTTTTTGTTATTTTTTTCTGCACTTCCGCACTTCCAGTTTTTTGTTTTCCTCGTGTAATCAAGCTTTGCGGATCACTTCAAGTTTGTAACGAGAATTCATTTGCCAGATTATTTCAATTCCAGGTTTTTATTATATGCTTTTATTTATCGTTTGTTGCAGTATGATTAGTACTAGTAATATATATTGTGTTAGCATGTTTTCCATTCCAACCATGTCTGGCTACATTATTTGGTATCAGTATGTAAACAAGTTATTCAGATGGAATTAAGTAATAATCGGTGCTAATTTTTTTACAAATTAGTTTTTAGGCTTTGGTTTCTTATTTCTAATTGATTGGTTTTTCTTACGAAAGTAAAAAGGCATTTAAGGTTAAGGTCAAGATAAACGAGAGTTTGAGAGTTTAACCAGATAGCTGAAACTAGGCATTGATTTTAAATACAGCGGAAGCACTTTAGAATTGATTAGGACTTATTCATTTTCAAAAAGTATTTTTAAATGCAAATGATACAGCGAGAGCGCTCATTCTAATTTAACGATATAGTCTAAATCAATAAACACGAGAGTGTGAGATAAGGTCTTTTAAATGAGTATTTTCTACTGAAAAGTAATTTGACATTTAAACCTACACCGGTGACTTACTAAATTCCCGACGATTAATGCGTTACATACTGATATCTCGTTATTAATTATTTTTATTAAAAGTTAGTATTCTTAGATTTAATTTCTGTCGCCCTTATTTCCCTTAGAACAATTAGCCTTAGCTAAACATAGTAACAATCAGATAGCACTAGTTTGATTATCAGTCCTTGTGGGATCGATACTTTTTAAAACTACGCGATAGACTGTGCGCTTGCAGTTAGTAACCCCATTCGACTCATAAAGTCGCGATCAAGTATTTGGCGCCGTTGCCGGGGACTTTGATTTAGTCAATAGTGCGATTCATTTGTTGCGCCGTATAGACTTAGGCAACAAATCCCCTAATTTGTTGGTTGTATGCCAAGTACTCGTTCAAAAGGCGAAGACCTCACACGACCGACAGACGAACCTGAACGTCTTCTCAGCGTGAAAAGACGAATCCAAGAATATTGTTTAGCCCACGAAATACCCTTTCCTTTATCAGAACCTGAATCTCAATCCGAACCCAAATCTGAAACAGAACTTGACTCTGAGTCAGAATCAGAATCAGAACAAAAAATGGGTGAAAGACCACAAAACCGTCCTCTTAAGTTCTATGCTACCCCGTCTGAGCAAGAACCACATAGTAGCATTGCTGCCCCTGATATCAACCGAAACGATTTCGAGTTGAAACCTTCATTGCTGTCAGCCGTACAACAACATCAGTTTTCTGGAAACCCTACGGAAGATCCTAACGAACATTTGACCAAGTTTGTGCAGTACGCAGACATAGTAAAGGCAAATGGTGTAACTGCAGACGCGATAAGACTACGTCTTTTTCCTTTCTCACTAAGAGACAGAGCTTGGGCTTGGTTGCAATCCTTGCCATCAAACTCCGTCACTACGTGGGATGAGTTGAAAAAGGTATTCTTAGCATGATATTTCCCCCCAAGCAAAACAGCTATGCTGAGAGCCCAAATTAATAGTTTTCGACAGAAGGATAACGAATCTCTTTACGATGCATGGGAAAGATATAAAGACATGATGAGGATGTGCCCGCATCACAGTCTTGAAGATTGGTTAATCATCCACACATTTTACAATGGTCTCTTGTACAATACAAGATTGACAATAGATGTCGCCGCTGGTGGTACGCTTATGGATAAACCATATGAAGAAGCCCACCAACTGATCGAGAGCATGGCTCAAAACCACTACCAATGGGGAGGAGAAAGAACTGCAGTGGAAAAATCCAAAACAAAAGGTGGAATGTACGAGGTTAGTAGCCTTGATCGTGTCAATGCTAAGGTAGATGCCCTTGCCCAAAAGATCGATAACTTGACCATAACGCCTGCAGCCACCGTGGCTGCTGTAGCTCAAAATTGCGAATTATGCGGAACACCTAGACATGTTGCCACTGAATGCCAAATTCTGGCAGGAGTCTCCAGTGACCAAGTAAATTATGCTCAAGGAAACCCTTATACAAATACCTACAATCCGGGCTGGAAGAACCACTCAAACTTCTCTTACAAAAACAACAATGCATTATATGCACCTGGTCAAGCACCTGTTGCACCACCAGGCTACCAAAAGGATGCTGCAACTGCCCCTAATGTTCCTAGGAAGTCCAACCTTGAACTAATGATGGAAAACTTTATAGCTACCCCGGCTCAAACCAACAAAGACTTCCTGAATCAAAACATACACACTAGTGAGAAAATTAAGCAATTAGCGAACAAAGTAGACGCTTTAGCCACCCACAACAAAATGCTTGAAACGCAAATTTCGCAAGTGGCACAACAACAAGCACCTACTGCTGCTCCTGCAGGAACATTTCCTGGACAGCCACAACCTAATCCGAAAGGACATGCAAATGCCGTTATATTGAGAAGTGGTAAAGAACTAGAAGGACCCATTGATCCAAGACTTCAGAATCCGCCCATGTACCAAAAGCCTAATACTGAGAAGGAGAATGAATCCAAGGAAAAGGAAGATAATGACCGAGAGGCCGTGGAAAAGCCTTATGTGCCTTCACCACCATATAAACCCCCTATTCCGTATCCTCAAAGATTCGCAAATTCTAAAACTGCAGGGCAATTTAAGAAATTTGTTGAACTTCTGAAACAATTGAACATCACAATACCTTTTACAGAAGCTATCACTCAGATGCCCTCATATGCTAAGTTCCTTAAAGAAATCCTATCTAATAAGAAAAAGATTGAGGATAACGAAATAGTTACACTTACTGCTGAGTGTAGCGCAATAATCCAAAACAACATGCCTCCTAAGCTGAATGACCCAGGTAGTTTCTCCATACCCTGTGTAATTGGAAAGTTCGTCATAGACAAGGCTCTGTGCGACTTAGGTGCCAGTATCAGTGTAATGCCCTTATCCATATGCAAGAAGCTTGATATGGGAGAATTAAGACCAACTAAGATGTCCGTTTAATTAGCCAACCGCTCTATTAAATATTCCGTTGGTATACTAGAGAATGTTCCAGTTCGTATAGGGCAATTCTATATTCCTACCGATTTCATAATCATGGACATTAAAGAAGACTCCACTACGCCTATCATATTAGGAAGACCATTCTTAGCTACCGCCGGAGCCATTATAGACGTAAAGAGAGGTAAGCTAACCTTTGAAGTCGGTGAAGAAAAGGTTGAATTTATCCTGACACAATTCTTACAAGCACCAGCTATAGAGGACACATGTTATCTATTAGATGTCATAGATGAGTGTGTAAGAGAAATGGAAATGGAACCGACCATATACTCAGATATTATAAAAATTCCAATACCTCCAATTTTTGAAGATGATAATTGGCGTGAACCATATAAAGATGATAGCCTAAGAGAATGTTTAGCACTTACACCTGATCATCTTCCTTGCCCAAAGAAACTAGCTTTAGAACTGAAAACACTACCCGATAACTTAAGGTACGAATTCCTAGACACAGAACTCGAACGACCTGTAATAGTCAATGCAGACTTAGGACAACCCGAAACTAAGAAACTTTTAGATGTCTTAAGAAAATATCCAACTGCGTTAGGCTACAACATCGCTGACCTTAAAGGAATAAGTCCTTCTATTTGTATGCATCGCATTATGCTAGAGGAAGACTGTAAGACCTCTAGAGAACACTAGAGAAGGATTAATCCAATCTTAATTACTGTAGTCAAGGATGAAGTGAAAAAGCTTTTAGATGCGGGAATTATATACCCGATATCAGATAGTAAATGGGTTAGCCCAGTACATGTCGTACCTAAGAAGGGAGGTGTTACAGTTGTTAAGAACTCAAAAGGTGAATCTATAATGCAAAGAGTCGTAACAGGAAGTAGAATGTGTATCGATTATAGAAAATTGAACAAAGCTACTCGTAAAGATCATTTCCCATTACCATTCATTGACCAAATGTTGGAACGATTGGCAAAACATTCTTACTTCTGCTATTTAGACGGTTATTCAGGATTCTTCCAAATCCCTATTCATCCTGATGACCAAGAGAAGACAACTTTCACATGTCCCTATGGTACATTTGCTTACCGACGAATGCCGTTTGGACTATGTAACGCTCCCGCAACATTCCAAAGATGCATGATGTCAATTTTCGCTGATTTTATAGACGACATTATGGAAGTGTTTATGGACGATTTTTCTGTTTGTGGGCAGAGTTTTGAAGGATGTCTATCGAACCTAGAAATGGTACTTGAAAGATGTGTGAAAGTCAATCTCGTACTAAACTGGGAGAAATGCCATTTTATGGTCAATCAAGGAATCGTACTTGGACACGTAGTATCCGATAGAGGGATCGAAGTTGATAAAGCCAAGATAGAGATTATAGAAAACCTCCAACCTCCAAAATCCGTATGAGAAATAAGAAGTTTCTTAGGACACGCCGGTTTCTACCGACGATTCATCAACGATTTCTCGAAAATTACCAAACCACTGACAGGTTTATTAATGAAAGACGCTGAATTTATCTTCGATGAGAAATGCCTAAAAGCGTTTGAGCAATTGAAAACGGCTCTCGTTACCGCACCTATCATGCAACCACCTGATTGGAGATTACCATTTGAAATCATGTGTGATGCGAGTGACTATGCCGTAGGCGCAGTCTTAGGACAAAGAAAGGATAGAAAGCTCCATGCAATTTACTACGCAAGTAGAACCCTAGATCCTGCCCAAATGAACTACGCCACCACTGAAAAGGAACTCCTAGCTGTCGTGTTCGCTCTGGATAAATTCCGTTCCTACTTGGTAGGAGCAAAAATCATTATCTATACCGATCATGCCGCGATAAGATACCTACTAAGTAAGAAAGATGCCAAACCTAGACTTTTAAGATGGATCCTACTCTTACAAGAATTCGATTTAGAGATAAAAGATAAAAAAGGCACCGAAAATGTAGTCGCAGACCATTTATCAAGAATAGAAGGTATTAAGCCTGAGAAAGTGCCTATTAATGATGACTTCCCATATGAGCGACTGATAGCCCAATTGGAAAGCAATATGTCTGAATTAACCTTGAACGATACCAAACCAAAGGAATTAGTGGAAGAAATTCAAACGAATACAACACTACCATGGTATGCTGACTTTGTTAACTACCTAGCTGCCGTGGTACTTCCACCAGATCTAAATTACCAACAAAAGAAGAAATTCTTTCATGACCTTAAACAATATTATTGGGATGAGCCTCTACTTTTTAAGAGAGGTGCCGATGGAATTTTCCGTCTATGTGTCCCCGAAGATGAAATAGAAAACATAATCTCACATTGTCATTCTGCTCCTTATGGCGGACACGCAAGCACTTCAAAGACTTGCGCTAAGATCCTACAATCTGGCCTATTCTGACCTAATCTATGGAAAGATGTCCATATCGCGATATTAAACTGCGACCGGTGCCAACGCACGGGTAACATCTCTAGACGCGATGAAATGCCACAAAAGGGTATTTTAGAAGTGGAAGTCTTTGATGTATGGGGGATTGACTTCATGGGGCCATTCCCATCTTCTTTTGGTAATAAATATATACTCGTCACTATTGATTACGTTTCAAAATGGATCGAGGCCGTAGCTTCTCCAACAAATGACACACGAGTAGTAATTAAGCTTTTCAAGAACATAATCTTCCCTAGATTCGGTGTGCCCAGACTTGTCATCAGTGACGGAGGCTCCCATTTTATATCTAAGATATTTCAAAAACTTCTACTGAGGTATGGAGTCCGACACCGTGTAGCAACACCATATCATCCACAAATAAGTGGACAAGTCGAAGTCTCAAACAGAGAAATCAAACAAATCTTAGAAAAGACTGTTGCAACCTCTAGAAAAGACTGGTCATCAAAATTACACGAAGCTCTGTGGGCATATAAGACAGCTTATAAAACCCCAATAGGAACCACACCTTTTAAGTTAGTCTACGGAAAATCATGCCATCTCCCTGTAGAATTAGAGCACAAAGCCTACTGGGCCATTAAGACCCTCAACTTAGACCATACTGCCGCAGGTGAGAAAAGGATCTTAGACATTCACGAACTAGAAGAACTTCGACTAGACGCATACGAGAATGCTAGGATATACAAAGAAAGAACAAAAAAAATGGCATGACAAATGAATTTCCCGTAAAGAATTTAATGAAGGCGACGTAGTACTCCTGTTTAATTCACGCCTTAAACTCTTCCCAGGAAAACTTCGATCTAGGTGGTCAGGTCCCTTCATAATAAGTAAGGTTTTCCCAAGTGGTGCCGTAGAAATAAAAAGTAGATCTAGTCAACCATTTATAGTAAACGGACAGCGTTTAAAACATTATCACTGCGTAGACAATAGAGATTACTCGGCTAGTCTAAAGCTCCTAGAGCTGCCCGTTCATTCTGAAAACTGACATTGCACTAGAACTATGGCAGGCTTAAGACATTAAAAACAGCGCTTGGTGGGAAGCAACCCACGTATTTTTAATACCCGAATTTTAAATGCTTTATTTTATTTCGTTTCATTTTATTTTATTTTACTTTGTTTTATTTGATTTTATTTTACTCCTTGTTTAGTTTTTTTTTACCTTTTATTGCATTTTTGTTTTTTTTCCTATTTCCTCTCCTTCTCCCCATTTCTTGATGCCATAATTTACATGCTCATCACTAACTTTGCATGACTATCTGCTTACTTACAGGCTAACTTAGCTTAGTTAGTAACTAACTTTCAAGATGCAACAAGTAGATTACATGAACATTGTTTTCAGAGGCAGAGCTCAGAGGAGGAGGTTTGAGATGTTAGCTCAGAGAGATATGGCTTTGACTATTTACTATGATGGACCTACCATGGCTGCGTTGGGTATCAGGAACAGCATCATGTTTCTGTTTAGCCAACTGGGGTGGGAGACCGCTTCTATCAGAAGAAGCACCAACAGCACAAGGGTATACAGTTCTTTGCAGAGATCAAGACCACGCTACTCTTCTCCGGTCACTTACACAACGCGAGATCGAGCCAACAAGGTATGAGGATACTAATTGTTTAGAAGTTTTAGGACTTACTGAAAGCGTAGACTTTTTATTAGAACGAGTAAATTTGAAACATTTTTTGTCTAATAGATACCCTGTCTATGTCCCACTTACCTTAGAGTTTCTTAGCTCGATTATTTATGACCCAGAAGGGACGGTCCAGTTTCGAATGTTTAATACTAAATTTCAATTCACTTTTGATGAACTGGCTACTAAACTAAATTTCCCAGTAGGAAACAATGTAATGTGTAGTATCCCGAGTGGACCTGAGTGGGTTAACACTTACAAGTGTCTTTGGAGAGGTCTAACGGGCACTCATACACAAAGCTGTGAAGGAAACAAAGCCACTCTCATTCAAAACCCGGCTTTTCGTTATTTTCGCCAACTATTGGCTACTACAATTTTCGGCCGGTCTAATTCAAACAAAGTGAATGAGAAGGAATTTTTCTATTTACTTAACACCTTTGCAAACCGCCGAATAAACCATGTCCCATTCATGCTTAATCATATGTGCTCCATTACCACCTCAAACAAAGGCGCCATCACATTCGGCGGTCTAATAACAACTATAGCTCGAGCCCTTGAGCTCGAAGGACATTTCGCAGCCTTAACACCACTTCCTTCTCTTACCATTGATTTGAAAATGACTGAACGTATGAAGCTGGTTAAGAAAAGAGAAGATGGTATGTATGATCTACTGATTGACAATAAAGTTTTCCCAAATTTTACACTTCCTAACCCAAGCCGCACAGATGTGCAGCGGGAGGAAAAATATTGTTATACTGACAACCCAGGCCCCGCGTATATTCCTGAGAATGTTGCTGCTGGCAGGGACGAAGCTAACGCACAAGCACACACCGCACCCTCCTCCTCTAATTTTGTTGCAGGTACATCATCCAGACGCAGGCCTAGGAGATGAGAGGAAGAACCATCCGGAACCCTAGAAAGCATATACGCTGAGGTGATGAGACAGAGCGAAGCAAACGCCCTCCGCGACCAAACCATACAAAGCATCGTAACTCAGCAAGCTCAAATGATGGCTCAGCAGACCCAGATGTACAACCAACAAGCAGAGATGATCCAGGTTTTACAACGAATGCAGCAAGGCCAGAACAACATGGAAGAGCTGATCCAAGGGATGACCGGTATGACTGTGCAAGCACATGAACAACATCCGGATCTGGGTGCATCAGAACAACAAACCAGAAACGCCAGGCGAGCACGGACTCGAGGAAGAGGCCGCCAGTAGCCTGTTTTTCCAGTTTTCTCCTTCCTTTTTCACCTTATGTTGTTGCATTGGGGACAATGCTCAATTTAAGTGTGGGGGAAGAAGTTTTATCGCTTTCATTTAAATTATTTTGGTTATTTACTGTTTTTCTAGGTAGATTTAAAATTTTTCATGCTTATTTTCCTTTCATTAGTATGCTCAGCTTTTTGTATTCAATAAAAGAAATTCATGTGCTGTCGAGTCTCTACACATAGTTTCTGCTATTACTTAGATTCTCCCAACTTTCTTGAGCCATAACAAAAAAATAAAATTTTATTTTGGTTTGATACATGACATGGCACTTTAAAAGCTTAGAAGGCTAAGTTAGGAAGACTTGGGAAAGTGTTAATAAAATCGGTACTGTTTTGACACCCTGAACCCCCGAATATACAGATGAATCTGAGTACTTATTATGCCGAGACCTGGAATTTGAAAATAACCTCTTGATTAGTTTATACTAGCAGTCAACACCATCCTAAGGCACAAACTAAGTAATAAACTGATGCAAATATGTGTTCGATCTCAAAAGTGAATTTAATGAATTAATAGAAAAGGAGAATAAAAGACATGTTCCCTCTAAGTTAGGTGGTCTTCACCCGACCATTTAGCCCAACGGATCGGACTCTGGAAATTCGAAACTAAAAGAAAAAGAAATGCAAAAGATTTGGAAAATGAGATCACTGAACACTAACAGGTTTACTTACCATGGGCGTGCGTGGATAACGGGCTTAATGTGATTGCGCGAGAATGAAAAAGAGGTGAAAGAGAATAGGTTGAGTTATAATACCATGATTCAGATCTGTCTGTATAAGGTGGGAGTCCTTGATTACATAATGTAATTCTGTGTCATTACGGTATCCTTGGTATTGATATTTAGTACCTATCTTTCTGACAAGGCTTAGCATCACTGTATGATTTGTGTCGTGTTTTCGTTTCAAACCCGTGCTTAGATGTTTCGTTTGCTTGAGGACAAGCAAAGGTTCAAGTGTGGGGGAGTTTGATAACGCGAAATTATATCGTGTATTTGACTTGACATGCATGAATTTATACTATGTTTTATTTGCTTTCGCCCGATTTATGCTTTATTTTACACATATTTGTTTATGTTTTTCAGGCACTCGAGTCGAACCGGGATTTAACGGAAAATAAATAATTATTGAAGAAATTGAAGAGAAAAGAAATGAATAGGAAAGAAAATGAAGAGAAGAGAAAGTTAATGGAAAGAAATGCAAAGGAAAGAAAAAAGAAAAAGAAAAAAAAAATATATATATATATATAAAGGGTGGGCCCACCACCACACATATGGCGCAAGCCACATTGTGGGTGGCGCCCACCACCAAAGTTCAAAGTGGCGCAAGCCACATGGGAGAAAGAAGATGAGGTGGCGCGAGCCACCTACTTTCTGGGAAGAGAAAAAGAATTCCACCACCTTTCCTACTTTCTCTAGGGTTTTCAACGTCCTTGCGTGATTTCCTCAAGTAACTTCCACACGATTCACACGTTATTCTCAACGGCCAGACGACTGATATAAATTGAACTGAAGCCCTCCTTTGAGAGGGTCCGTGAATTTTCAAGAGAGCTTGAGTGAATTAGTTTTTTGCATTTTTCAATTAAACAGTGCTTAGTTTTTGTTATTTTTTTCTGCACTTCTTCACTTCCAGTTTCTTGTTTTCCTCGTGTAATCCAGCTTTGCGGATCACTTCAAGTTTGTAACGAGAATTCATTTGCCAGATTATTTTAATTCCAGGTTTTTATTATATGCTTTTATTTATCATTTGTAGCAGTATGATTAGTACTAGTAATATATATTGTGTTAGCATGTTTTCCATTCCAACCATGTCTGGCTAGATTATTTGGTATCAGTATGTAAACAAGTTATTCAGATGGAATTAAGTAATAATCGGTGCTAATTTTTTTACAAATTAGTTTTTAGGCTTTGGTTTCTTATTTCTAATCGATTGGTTTTTCTTACGAAAGTAAAAAGGCATTTAAGGTTAAGGTCAAGATAAACGAGAGTTTGAGAGTTTAACCAGATAGCTGAAACTAGGCATTGATTTTAAATACAGCGGAAGCACTTTAGAATTGATTAGGACTTATTCATTTTCAAAAAGTATTTTTAAATGCAAATGATACAGCGAGAGCGCTCATTCTGATTTAACGATATAGTCTAAATCAATAAACACGAGAGTGTGAGATAAGGTCTTTTAAATGAGTATTTTCTACTGAAAAGTAATTTGACATTTAAACCTACACCGGTGACTTACTAAATTCCCGACGATTAATGCGTTACATAATGATATCTCGTTATTAATTATTTTTATTAAAAGTTAGTATTCTTAGATTTAATTTATGTCGCCCTTATTTCCCTTAGAACAATTAGCCTTAGATAAACATAGTAACAATCTGATAGCACTAGTTTGATTATCAGTCCTTGTGGGATTGATATCTTTTTAAAACTATGCGATAGACTGTGCGCTTGCAGTTAGTAACCCCATTCGACTCATAAAGTCGCGATCAAAAACCCGAAAGGGCAATATAGGCAAAAGTTAGGGATTCTGGCAAGTAACTGCATCTGGCCAGTCTTGATCATTTGAAAGCAACATTGTCTATCAAGGAATCTGCTTCAATCATCCTCAACTGAAGTTTTCGCCACAGTGGAATTCAAAGTTGTTAGGGAGAATAGTGGTTATTGTATTTCAATGTAACCCTTTCCATGTATTTACCATTTTTCAAACTTTGTAATGATCCATGGAATTACGCCATTTGCAGACTTCCATTCTATTAATAAAATTTGGGCCTTTGTCCCTTTGTTTGCAATTCTTATTTTGTTTCTGTTTGCAGAATTTCATTTATTTTTGATGATGATTTTTGAAACAAAATGTGAATAATTGATTTAAAATTTTGAAAATTATAAAAACATTTTCCTTTGAGTTATGAATGAGAAAAGGAACATCAATGGTTATTCCAAGGACAGTAGGATTGATGTTTTCCTCAGCAGGGTTCGTTCTCGCTCCTTTGGCAGAATTTATTGACATTTCCCCAGTAGAGTTTGTTGATATTTCCCCAGTAGAATTTGTTGATATTTCCTCAGCAGATTTTGTTCCTATGAATGTGATCAGTTGTTGACAAGGTGTTGGGTTTGTTATGATGTGTTGAATTCATAAGGTCCAGTGCCGTTTAGTTTCTTCCCCAGCTAGGTCTTGGTTCGAATCTTCTCCAAATGATTATGTTATGGTCAGGCACTTGAGTAGTTTTGAGGTCCACACTTCTCCTCGATGGTGGTCCCCACACAGTGATTCATTTTTGCTATCCCCAGCCAAAATCATATGAGGAATCTTCACTCAGAGTTTTACCCTCTAGACGTGTTGTTGTTGCTTTGGATATCCCCAAACAGAGAGCCATATTTTTTCCTTTAAGAAGCATGGACTTGGTGGTTGTTTGTTGGATTCTTACTTGTGGTTGTATTTCTCGCCAGGATGATTCCCCAGCGGAGATAGAGCATTACTGTTTCGTTTGCTCTCCAATCATAAAGCAGTGAGGTTAACTTCTCATTTCCCTGGTAGGTCCAAGGTGTACTTCTCTCTGGATTATTGTTCAGAGATTTATCCTCCTAGTGAAGATTATGCATCACTATTATGGCTATTCCCCAGTGAAGTCGCTGATGATATCTCTTTTAGTCACCTGTGGGGTTTTCTCTCATTCATGATGAGTATTGATCTAAAATCCCCCAGAGTTTGACCTTTTGTTATTTTCCCAGCAAGTCCAGGATGCTTTACTCAGAATTGGTTAATCCTCTGAAAGTGTTCTCGTATCTCCAGTGAATCTGCCTTGTATTCCTAGTGGATTTTGCGTAGATGTTTATATGTCTACAATCCCCAGTGGATTCATTATTTCTCCGCAGCAGATCTCTTCATCCTTTTGAAATGGAAGTTTTTGTGAATATTTCTTATCCCCAGAAAGATTCAGAAAGATTTGGGTTGTTATGATTCCCCGACAGATTTCCTTCCATCCTCAAAGCAGAGTTTATGTTGTTATCCTCTTTGTGGACATTGATGTTAGAAGATTGATATTTGGGTTTTATCCCCAAGGAGTATCTTCTTTTCTCCAGAAATATTTGAGCCTTGTAGTAGGATTTATTTTCCTTTGATGGCTTTTGTTTATCTCTGGCAAGATTTCTTCGGCTAAATGCCTAGCAGAGTTGCATATGATATCTCCATCTTGTTGAGATTAGCCGAGTATTCAGTGGTGTCGTGATATTTATGCCACCCTCTGCTTATCCTTTATGTCTGTTTTGTCAGCATATTCATACTCATACGCATCGCATGCGCATTCATTTGTTGTGCATAGCATATCGTTGTTGCATTGTGCATTTTGCATTTGTTTTGGTGCTTCTTTGCTCTCTGGTGTTGTTATCCCCGTAGAGCATGTGTGTCCTCTCTCCATTTAAAGCGTCGACCCGTAAGCAGAAAAATGCCTATCTTTGATAATTCCCCACTGAGTTTGTTTCTCGTGGAAGATCTTGATTCAGTTTCCTTCCCAGTTCATTATCTGGATGGAATTAGTCCCCACTTGAGATATTTCCTCCTCGGGATGAGTCTTGTTTGACCGTTTATCTCCAGCTTATTCCTGGTTTGAACTTTGGTCGCCTGCAATATTTTTTTGGATTTCTAGGTTGTGAAACCTAGATTGAGAGTGCATTTATTTTGTACCTTTGAGGATTTTGCGCCTTTCAGCTGAAATCTGCGTATGATTCCCCTTTTAGAAGGTTCAACACTGTTTTGTGGCATTCCTTTATTTAAGAAGCCTGAGGCGATGCAGTTAATACCTTTTGTGACTCCAATGAATGGTAAGTCTCTTCGGTTTGACGGGACAGTTCGTTGTTGAGATTTGTGACTCCGATGAATGGTAAGTCTCTTCGGTTTGATGGGATAGTTCGTTGTTGAGATTTGTGACTCCTATGAATGGTAAGTCTCTTCGGTTTGATGGGACAGTTCGTTGTTGAGAATTTGTTACTCCGATGAATGGTAAGTCTCTTTGGTTTGATGGGACAGTTCGTTGTTGAGAATTTGTTACTCCGATGAATGGTAAGTCTCTTCGGTTTGATGGGACAGTTCGTTGTTGAGATTTGTGACTCCGATGAATGGTAAGTCTCTTTGCTTTGACGGGATAGTTCGTTGTTGAGATTTTGTGACTCCGATGAATGATAAGTCTCTTCGGTTTGATGGGACAGTTCGTTGTTGAGATTTGTGACTCCGATGAATGGTAAGTCTCTTCGGTTTGATGGGACAGTTCGTTGTTGAGAATTTGTTACTCCGATGAATGGTAAGTCTCTTCGATTTGATGGGACAGTTCGTTGTTGAGAATTTTTTACTCCGATGAATGGTAAGTCTCTTCGGTTTGATGGGACAGTTCTTTGTTGAGAATTTGTTACTCCGATGAATGGTAAGTCTCTTCGGTTTGATGGGACAGTTCGTTGTTGAGAATTTGTTACTCCGATGAATGGTAAGTCTCTTTGCTTTGATGGGACAGTTTGTTGTTGAGGTTTTCTACTCCAATGGATGGTTAGTCTCTTCCATATGCAAGAGATAGTTCATTTTTGAGGTATTGATTTTCTCCAGTGGAGCCTTGTTGTGCTAAGTCTTCCCTGTTGAGTTATATCCTTGTTGTGTTGTGGTTTACTTCCATATGCAGTTATCCCCAGTTTGAATCTTTTCCTCAGCTGAGTCCCAATAGTTGTGCAGTGCGTTCCCCGGCTAGTTGGTGGTCTTCTGTGATGTGTTTCCCCGGTGGACTTTCATTCTACCGTTCTTCTTTTTTTTGTTGATCTCCTGTGGCATATTCTCCCCACAGTGGTCTTGTGTCTGCATATCATTTGCATAATCATATCATTTTGTGGTCTCTTAGGGCCAAAAATTGGGTTTATTGTTATATTTAAGTCTCTTCTATCTCGTCGAGACAAAGATGTCAATCTTCTTATCTCCGGATAGAAGAAACTTAAATAGGGGCAGCTGTAATACCCTAATTTTTACCCCTAAGATCCCACATATCCGTGTGTTTTTATTACTTGCTCTATGTTTGTTATATTTACTAACCTCTAACCAAAATACCAAAAATATTTTGCTTTTTTGTTTGTTTCTTCTTCTCTGTGTGATTAGGGTTTTGCAGGGAGATTGATGGCAGAGACATGGCTTGGAAGCAAGTGTGGTTGTTCAGTTGTGGTTAAATATCAGATGGAAGTTTGACTTCACGTTGGTCAAACCATCAAGGTTGATCAGAAATACAGGGGATGACGTATTCAAATGGCCGTTGTCTCAGTTGCGTTTTGTTCAGTGGTAGCTGTGTGTCATATTTTATCAGGAGCTTGTGATTGGTTTTGGGCTAAAAATTAAGATTTGCTATCCATGATCCATATCCATTTCCATTTTGGTCATCCATCTACTAAACCATATTCCTTGTCCATATTTTTTATCCATTATCCACTTCATAAACCATTTCTTTTTTTAAAATAAATTTCTAAACCATTTTTTTATCCATATCCTTTTTTTCTAAACCAATTATCCACATTTCAACCATTATCTTTTTTTCCATTTTATCCATTTTTACCTATCCAATTTCTATCCAATCATTTCCAATTATCCAAATTATATTCAATAACCATTTCCATTTCCAAATTCTTTTTTTTTAACACCTATTCTATATCCACTTTTTATTATCCAATTAAACCATTTATCCAATTCATTTTTTTCTAATCCATTATCCATTTTTTTTCCATTTCAATATCAATCATACACATTTGCACCAATGTTCATGAACTAAGATTTGCAAGTTCTCATTTTTCATTTAAGGCCCATTTATAGTTACAACAAAAATTTGAGAAAAGAGAGTAATATCACCAAAAAAAATTCAGCCCATTTAACCAATTGAAACAAATTGCAAAAAAGAAAAGCAATCCTCACTCCAAGCTTATGAAGCCACACACATATTCCCAGCCGCTGCTACTTCCAAGCTGTAGCGAAACAACACATCAACACGCCATGTTACTACTACAGCTCAAAGCCGCGACGTACATAAAAGCTCCAGCCGGTTCAGCCAAACACACGAAAACAAAACGACACCAAGATCGACACAAAACATTGCAAAAATCACGCAGATCATCAGCATAAAATGCAGCAAATGATTGAGCAAAACGACGAAAAAAACTCCAGCAAGCTCAAAATTGAAACGCAACATAACTCGTTAAAACGGCAACAAATTCTTTTCATCGCTCATCTTCAAATTTCATCTATAAATACAGCTTTATTTCTCACAATTTCTCAAGCTTGAAAGCCTTCAAGCCTCTGCCAAAATCACAACTCAAACCATTTTTCTACTCTCTCTTCAAGCTTCAATCCATCAACCTCAATTCAATTTTCACACGCACAGTTTCGCATTGCATCTCGCACACAACAACAAATAAATCTCAACACCTCATCCACTCAACAACAACATCAATTTCGTGTGGATTCAAGAGAAGAAGAAGAGGAATTGAATTGTTACTCACCTCCATTCGAAGGTAGTTACCGTCTTCGACGAAATCTCAAGTTCTAAATTCACATCCGTGTTGGAGTTTTTGCTTGAAATCGAGAACATATTTGGAATCTACTCTTCGTTTCGATCGCAACCGTGTGATTTCCATGTCCCGCCGTGCCGTGAGAGTTCCGCGCACCACTTCCCTCCGCCGTGTGAACAGTGGTTTGCGTTTTGGATATTTGGAGAAGAAGATGCTTCTTTCTTTTTCTGATTTTTGTTTATTAGGCATTTATCTCCTTTTTTTTTTGTTTTATTTTTTTTAATATGATAAGATTGGGCCGTGTGAGCCTATTAAAATCACACCACCACTTTTCTATTTTTGGAATCTCCCTTTTTTTAGTTGTTCTATTGTTTTTTTATTTTAGATCTACTACTTTTTCTTAAAATTTTTGTTTAAGAAAATTTCTTGAAAAAATGATTCAAAATATTTTAATTCTTTCTCCTTCATTTTGATTTCATTTTGAAAAATCTCTTGAAAATTGATTTGAATATTTTGTTCTTGATTTTATTTTCCTTTTGATTTTGGCTTTGGATTACACTTTTAAAGGCATTATATCTCTTTAAATTCATTGGACTTAGGGTGTAGATGAAGTTGGATAAATGTTCGCTAATTCAAATCTATCTTTAAAGTGAATTATTTAATTCACTTTAGGTGCTTTGAGTTAATGATATATTTAGCACTTTAATCCACAAAAATGAGTGAATGAACTTAAAGATGGAATTGTCTTGAATTTGTAATTCAATTTGGTTTCCTCTTTTCTTCATCTCTTTTCTTTTTGATCAATGAAAGTCAAAGATATTGGAATTCTTTTGTTGAATTTCGATCGAGACGAGATCGCTACCTTTTTTTTCTTTTCGTGCGGTATCGCTTGCGGATGACGATCTATATATCGTCATCTAGCGTACATTAGCACATAGAGTTATTGACCGGCCTCATTTGTTGGGTAATTACTTCGTAAATTACTCGGCGATTGCTTAACATAGCGCAATATTTGTCCCGTATCGGAAACCATCAAGAATGGTTGATTATTTGTCTTATGGTTCAGAACTCATGAAATTTGTTGTTAGGAGGCTTTGGTCTTATCAATCCTCTAATGAGTTTCATCAACCTTGACCTAAGTGCAATTATTCAATTGTTATTGATCACTAACACTAACAACTAATCACTAACTTACTAACAATTTTATTATTTTAATTTTGTTTATGTTTCCTTCTCTCTCCTTATCTCTTTTATTTCTTTTATGCTTCATTATTATCATTCCATATCATGTTTATGTTTCCGCAATTTTTCCTTTGTCCGTAGGACATATGTTTATGTTTCCGCAATTTTTCCTTTGTCCGTTGGACATATGTTTATGCTTATGCCTTTTTTCTCTTTGTCCACTTGGACTTAAAACATTAATAAAGGATTAAACCATAACAAACTTAATTCTCCTCATTTTGGACTATTGGTTACTATCCTATGCTTTGGAGTGATCTCTTTATGGACCTCTTTTGAAGTAATATTGGACTTATGGACCTAGAATTAGGACTTCTTATCCCTTTGCTTGGAGTATGGATTGAAGACTTGCCTTTATTTGGCCAATTTTCTTAAGGATGGAATTCTTTTAATATTGCTTTGAAGTGGCTCCATTTTCGTTAGATCCTTCTTTTCCCTAGCTTTTATTTTATGCATTAGGATAGTCACTTCTTCTCCTCCCCATTCTTAAATTTTCAAAACTTCCTTTCTTTTTCAAAACCTTCTTGTTTTCAAACTTAAAACCGCTTTCATAATAAAACCTTGACTTTGGTCAAGTGATTTTTCAAACTTTGTCTTCATAAATAAAAGTCAATCCATCTTAAATCATACTTTGACCATTTCATAAAAACATAAAAAATACAAAACTCATCCAAACTTTTTGTGCTTTTATGCACCTTTTTCTTTTAAACTTTTCAAAAAGAATTAGACATGAATCATTTTTTTGATGAGATGTAAAACTCCTAACCATGGTATTTTGTTGAAAGTATGGTCGTTTTCCACCTAGATGTTGAAGTGATTAGTCTTGTTGATGTTAATCCAAGCAAATCCTCCATCTTAATGTGATGTAAATGCCACTTTCCCATACCTTTGGGTAATTAGTTGAGTATTCTCTCTTGAGAATGACAGGTTGTCTTTTTCAAGATGAAATAAACCATAACCAATAATTTTTGTTCTTTGTACCATGAACTACAAGGTTTTGATCCTACATTGCACATCGTGGGTATGTAGGCATGAGGCGATAAGTCTCTCCAAACACAAAAATCTTAAAAAATAATTCTCCTCTCATCTCCTCAATCTCTTTCAAGCAAACCATTTTCAGACCAAAAAGCATGAATACATCAAAGGGCTCCTATAGAGTACTATAGATGTATTGGGTGCGTAAAACCTTCCCTTTACATAACCAACCCCCCTTACCTTTATCTCTTTAGGTTTTGTTCGCTCTTTTTTCCTTTCCTTTATGGATAAAAATAAAAGTGCGGTGGCGACTCTTGCTTATTTTTGAGTTGAGTTAATTAATAGCTTATACTCACAAATTTTACCGCTACAACTGTGAAAGTAGATATTCACTCTTGGAGAAAACTTGTTGTGCTTTAGCGTAGGCTCAAACTAGAAGACTTTTGGAAAAGCCCGCTCAAACTAGAAGACTTGTCCGTTGGCATATGTTGTTGTTTGAATATGACATCCAGTACGTAACTTAAAAGTCTATCAAAGGAAGTATCTTGTCATATTACCTTGCAGAGAAATCAGTTAAAGAGTATGAGCCTCTCAAGCTTGACTTCCCCGATGAAGACATTATGTTGATAAAGAAAGAGTGTGAAGAACTTGGTCCAGATGAGGGTCTCGAGCCAGGCTCACATTGGAAGATGATGTTTGATGGTTCCTCTAATTACAATGGGCATGACGTAGGTGCTATTTTGAGGAATCCAGATGGTGGTTATACTCCGTTCACAACAAGGCTATATTTTGAGTGCATAAACAACATCACTGAGTATGAAGCATGCATTCTAGGCCTTGAAGCATCCATTGATCTCCGAATCAAAATCCTCGAAGTGAGTGGAGATTCATCTTTGGTGATATACCAAGTTAAGGGTGAATGGGAGACCCGAGACAAAAAGTTGATTCCATACCGTACTTATATTATGGAGATGATCAAATACTTTGATGAGATCACTTTCCGACACGTCCCGAGGTCTGAAAACCATATTGCTAATGCTTTGGCTATGCTAGCCACCATGTGGAAGGTCAGATACGTCAATGAATCACTACTTATCCGGATTGTACGAAAGACCGAGCCTGCCTACTGCCAATTAGTTGAAGAAGAAACCGATGCAAAGCCATGGTTCCATGACATCAAGCAGTATCTGCAAAACCAAGAATATCCAGCTGATGCTACCACTCTTGACAAAAATACTTTGAGAAGATTGGTGTCCAAATTCTTCCTCGGAAATAATGTGTTGTACAAAAAAAATCACGACATGGTCCTGCTTATATGTGTTGACAGACGTGAAGTAGACCTGTTAATTCAAGAAGTTCATAAGGGACCATTTGGAACTCACGTCAATGGTCATGCTATGTCCAAGAAGATGTTGAGAGCTAGGTATTACTGGTTAACTATGGAATCTGATTGCATCCAATATGCCAGGAAATGCCATAAATGCCAAATTTATGCTGATAAGGTGCACGTGCCTCCAACGCTGTTGAATGTTTTATCATCGTCATGGACTTTCTCTATATGGGGCATTGACATGATTGGAGCAATCGAGCCTAAAGCTTCCAACGGCCATAATTTCATATTGGTTGCCATCGACTACATCACAAAATGGGTAGAAGTTGCTTCCTATGCCAATGTGACCAAGCAAGTGGTTGCCCGCTTCATCAAGAAGGAAATTATCTGTCGTTACGGAATTCCAAACAAAATCATCACAGATAATGGAACTAATTTGAACAACAAGACTATGAAAGAACTATGTGAATCCTTCAAAATCAAGCACCATAATTCTCCGCCTTACCGTCCGAAGATGAATGGAGCTGTTGAAGCTGCCAACAAGAACATCAAGAAAATTTTGCAAAAGATGGTCAAGACATACAAGGATTGGCATGAAATGCTACCCTTCTATTTGCATGGATACCAGACCTCAGTCTACACTTCAACAGAGGCAACCCCATTCTCTTTAGTTTATGGCATGGAAGCATTTCTCCCAATGGAAGTGGAGATACCATCCTTGAGAATCCTGATGGAAACCAAGTTGGAAGAAGCAGAATGGATCCGAAGCAGATACGACGAGTTGAGCCTCATCGACGAAAAGCGGATGACAGCCATGCGCCATGGGCAGTTATACTAAAAGAAGCTTAAGAGAGAATTCGACAAGAAGGTTCACCTGCGTGAATTCAAAGAGGGCGATCTGGAGTAAAAAAATATTATGCCTAAATAAAACCCGCTAGGTCGAAAACCAGAAATGACGACTTAGCAAATAATGGGTATCTCGGTGGATCTAAACCTACGAAGGGGATCCAAGAAAAAGTTAGGGATGAAAATAAAAAAAAATAAGAGCTCGCTAAGTTAAAAACCCGAAAGGGCGGCTTAGGCAAAAATGAGCGTCCCGGTGGATTGAAAACCCAAAAGGGCAGTCCAAGTGAAAATTAGGGACAAAAGGCATTTGACTGTATTAGATGGTGTTTACCAATACTGAAAAATTAGCAGAAGATCAATCCAATTGCTTTTGTCAGAAGCAAGGATCTAGGGCTTCTTAGTTATTAGGGATTGTAGTAGTTGTTGGATTCAATGTAAACCTTTCCCTATTGCCATTTTCACAATTGTAATACTCCATGGAGCTTTTTCCATTTGCAAGCTACCATTCTTTAATAAAATACAAACTTTTCCTATCATTCGTTGTCATTTATACTTTTTCTACCTTTTCTTGTTATGCAAAATGCCATTTATTTGTTAATAATGAGCTTTGAAAATGAAAAGGTTTTTGAAAAGAAAATATTTTGAAAACATCTTAATAAACATAAAATCTCTTTGACATATGGGAGGATAAAAAGGAAATCCTAGGTATCCCCAAGAAGCTTCAAGGTTGCAAAGGCATTGTCATACCATTTGCGAATCCCCACTGAAGTCTAAGATGGTAACACTCTTGGATTGATCTGTTGATCAAATATTACCATCAAGTTTGAGGATGCTTCCCTAGTGTCCATCATATGGAATTTAGTCTGAGTTACTGATGTTGAGGATTCTTTTCCCCACGAAAGTCTCCCCATAAAATCTTGTCTCTCCAAGGGTCGGCATTTGTATGCCATGATCATTCGCATCATGTTCAACATGCCCATTTAACGTTAGCTTCTTGTCTTGGTTTTGGTTATCACCAATTTACTTTCCCCATTGAAGTTCAGTTATCACTATTGCTTCGTTATTGTTAAATCTATTCCCCTTGGTCATCATCAATATTGTCTTTTCCCCTGTTATCACTGACGTTCACCAATCAGTTTGTTCTTGGTGTCTTGAAGTATTGTTTGTTACCAATATTTCTTTCCCTATTATAGTCTGCTTAAGATCCATTTGTCATTGGTAAGCTATTTTGGTTGTCACCAATATTCCCTTGAAGTCTAGTTGTTACTAGCACCAATCCGTCGAAAGCTAGTCGTGATACCTTTGCTCGCGGTCTTAGTCCAATTGATTTGGCATATACAAAAGAGTCTAATTACCCTGTACGTCCCTGATGGTTCCTGAAGATCATGTATGAATTCTTCTCTTTAAGGAATTTCAAAAAATTTGGATGTTTGAAAACTCCAATAATGTGTGTTGTTGATCCTATTGTTATAAGGATCCTATTTGGCTCGGTAATCCCATTGTTATGAGGGTTCCTTCTTTGTCTGCCATTCCTATTGTTATGAGGATATTGTCAACACATTCCTATTGTTATGAGGATTTTATCTCATTGTTATGAGGATTCTTTTTCGTCGATCCTATGAGGATCTCATTTTCTAATCCTTTTGTAATGAGGATCCTATTTGTTAATTATATTGTTTTAAGAATATGCTTTATCTCCTATTGTTATGAGGAACCTATTTTGTTGATTCTATTATTATAAGAATTTGTTTTTCCATTCCTATTGTTATAAGTATTTTACCCTGCTTTGTATCCTATTGTCATGAGGAATTTTTCTCCATCAATCCTATTGTTATGAGGATCTTATCCCGCTTTGCATCCTATTGTTATGAGGATCTTTGTTTGCCTATTCATGTTATTATGAGGATCTTGTTATGTATCCTATTGTTATGAGGATTCCCTTTTGTCATTGATCTCTTGTAAGATATTCTCAGTAGCACCCGGTCATGTCTGAACCTGTTGGTCGATCACTTTGAGCATCCCCAGTGTTGTCTTTCTGTTATCCTCAGCGAGTCTTTACTCATTGCCGTCTTTGTCTACATTATGAATTCATCATAAATTATCATACTAGAGTTCATTGCATGTCAGCATTATCCCTAGCATTGTCTGAGGGAGTCAGTTTTTTCCATAGCATAGCATGCCATTGCATTTGGTGCAAAATTTATGCTTACTTCTGTATTTAAATACCTTTCACTTTGATTCCACGAGGGTTGTCACCACCCATGCCATCCATTAAAGTTATTTAAATAGGGGTAAAATTTATAGTTCCTTTGACTTTTGATCAAAGCATGATCCCAAGGCTTGGGACATGATTCAAGATGCTCAAATACATCCTTGGAGCCCACCCATGATGTTTGAAAGACTCAAGAGTTCAAGATCATTGAAGATCACATAGTCAATTTAATCTGATACACAAGCTTTTAAATGCAAATCCCTTAATTAAAGGTCTTGAGACTTGCAAATCCATCCATAATCAGAAGGTTGTACAAGCTTTAAGGGGATGACACGTTGAATTAAGGCATTAACCAAGTGATTATGCCATTTTTGGAAGAAATTTCACAATGCCATTTTGGAAAAGTGAATTTAATCACAAAGTCAACTTGTCTTGAGCTTCTAACATGTTGCTTCTACATAAACCTCTTTCTTTTAACAGAAGAAAAGCCTCTGAATCACTCAACAACTCTAAAGGAGTTGGTATTATGCATTGGAACTCAAAACTCCATGAATTGCCAAGTTACATTTCATCCAAACCATGGATTTTATAAGTTGCAATTCTACAGAGCCCTTGATCCCTCAAGTTCTCCTATAAATAGAGGTTCATTTCATGCTTCTAACACACAACAACAGGCCACATAAACTCCTCCAAAAACCTTTGCATTTCAGCATCTTGCACAACTCTCCTTTTGTGCCAAGAAATCACAACTTGCACAAACATACCATCCACCCTTTCCAAACACCAAACCTCCAAAACACCTGTTCAAACACATCACGAATCATCCTTTGAAGGTGTCCAAATCTTCATCTCCATCCAAAACCTGAAAGAACATAAAGTCAACCCTCAAAACCTCATTTTGTTGACTTTCTACACTTTGCCACTCAAAACTCTATCCAGACCATTTCTAAAACATTTAACCCTTCAAATGCACTCCATAAATCACCCTTAAGTTGTTCCAAACCTTGCTTGGCACCTGTAACTTCATTTACTTGAAGTTCTATTTTGGCACTTTTCTCATTTTTGCAAGAAGGAAGGCACTGTTTGTTCCAAGTGATTCCAAGGGCTCCTAAGCATTCCAAAGCTTCCTTAGTGGTGTATTGAAGCTATCCAAATCATCAAAGTGTAGATGTAACATCTTTAGGGGATTTTCAAGTTATGCTTCAAGAGGTAAGTTTCCTCATACCTTGAACTCTTTAAACCACGCCATAACTTGATGTACATTGAACATAAACTTGTTTGTCATGATATTTATGATGTGTTCCCTCATTTAATTGTACCACTGGATTCCTTGTTGAAAAATATGCAAGTTTGGTTTTGTTTCATTTGATTTCATGGAATATTCAGAGAGTTAGGTTAGGTTTTGCAAATTAAAATGATGAAGATAATGATGCTTGATGCTTCAACCATGGCTCCTTTATGGTTTTTATAATCATGTTTGGTATATATTTTATTAGATGGGGGTGATACAATGGATGTATCACCACCCCAGTGGTTAATGGTCAGTGTGTGTTTGTGTGTTTGAGTGTAAGAACTGGGGTTCGAATCCCCCTCGCCCCAGTGTCATACCCCAAATTTTGACCACTAAGATTTCCCATCATTGTGAAAATCATCATCACAATATGGATGGACCATCATACCTCATTAGTCTCCCCAAAGATGGGTGAGCATCCACTACAATCAAACTTAGCGTTTCAAGCCCTCTCAGAGCTCTTAGACAAAGGACCAATCAAGGAATGACATGATCTTCAACTTGTCTAAACCTCTCAAACAACCACAATGGATCAATAGGATTCCCACATCAAGAATCATGCACAAGGTTGCAACATTCCAAGTGGATCAAGCCTCAAGATCGCTAGTGTCACCAAATTAGGGTTTTGGTCGACCAGGGCCTCTAGGTGAAAATTTTCCTCTGGGCATGAGCCAATGCTTCAAGGAACAACCCAAAATACTCTAAGGGACCTCATAAGCCCAATCATCAAGTCAATTTAGCCTCAGGGGATGCATTCATAAAAAATCAGGAATAAGGGTTTCTTGACCTAATTCACCCCTAAGTTGACTTTTGGGACAAAACATGAGCCAAGACCTCAAGAAATGATTTGAGGGTCTCTAAAACACCACATTGATCCATTTGCAATAATGTATTGATCCAATAAGCTTGATTCACAAGTTTCAAGTTCATCAGAACCACAGTTAGGGTTTTGCAGAAAAAGTCAACTGTGCCTTTGACTTTTGACCAGGACATGCTCGCAAACATTGAGACATGATTCAATACACCCTATAAGACCTATGAAATCAATCCATCAAGTTTGATTTAGGTCAAGGACTTGATTTCATAGAGGATCACACAGTTTAGAATTCATCTGATAAAAAGTCAACTATGGCCAAAAGTCAAAGTTTGACTTTTTGTTTTTTGATCAATTATGGTTCCCTAACCCTAAAATGATGTTAATATGTGATTGGAATCATCATTCATCAAGTAAAATCAAAGAAAGTGGGATAACTTGTAACAGGGGTAACCATAAAAAACTTAGAAAATTTCTAAGTTATGGAACAAAGTGGCTAAGGTACCAACTTCCAAGGATCATAACTTGAGATCTAAGCAACCATTTTGGCTGATCCAAAGATGGATTTGTAGCTCTCATGGCATACTTTAAAAGTGTCAACTACACCTCTTTCCAATTCTTCATGGATTTTTAGTTATGGAGTGACCAAAATGACAAAAACATGAAAATGCCACTTTTTCCAACACTTAGTGAAATTTTCACTAAGTTAGAATCTGTTTCACTTTTTTCAAAATGTAAGGGCATTTTTCACTTAGATCCAAAAAGTGTCAAGACAAACTATGATCACACATATGTTGTATCATATGAGAGCTTTCCAAAATGGCCAAGAACTCCATCAAATCCCATTTGAGCTAAGAGTTATGACAATGGCAATATGCCTTGCTGCAACTGTCATGGCAAGGCAGATTTGTGCATTTTGCTCGATTTGATCAAATTGTGCAAATGACAAACAAGTTTATCCATCTGAACACCTCAGGGGGAGACCAAGGAGGAATAAACACTGATTCATAAGCCTCCCAAGTCTTTGGAACTAAAAGTAGCATGCCAAACCTAAAAACCCTAAAAAGGGGACAAGACTCCAATTTTGTTTTGGGGCATTCAATGGATGCACCAAGGTGGCATGAACTGAACCTTTTCCAACTGAATGAGTCAAGGATGATCTCTGAACTAGGGAACCAAAGGCATGTGCTCTAACCTCTAGCCATTACTTAAGATTCCAAAGTGATGCAATTGGATAATGATCTGCTGCAGTTGCCATTCACTATTGCTTGCGAAAAAAACTTGCTCTACTATAAATAGAGCTCATTTGTGCTCAGTTTAAGTACACCAATGCCATCAAACTGATCCTTTCCTCAAACTCTTTTCTTTCACTTCAAAATTTCCTTCCAAAGCAAGTCACTATCGGGTTTTGAGTTTGAGAGCCATTCCAACCAAACCAATCACACACACACCTCATAAACATCATATAGAAGTGATCCAAACACTTAAACCACATCTGGAACACCAATTTCACAAAATCACCAGCCAATTGCTCAAGGTTTTAACCAAGTTGCAGTTGAGATACCATAACCTGTTCCAGTCCATTTCAAATCACTCCAAGCATTCAAACACATTCCATATGGTGTAGGGAAGCTGTTCAGATCATCACAACTCATCTGTAACACCTCCAACTCAAAAATCACATTGCTCTTGCTATCACGACCTTCAAGTAAGCCTAAACTTGGTCATCTATTAATCTATGCATATTTCCTTGCACAATACTTTTGCCAATGTTCATAATCATGCATAGAATGTTTACCCTCAATTAATTGCTTTGTTTGAATCGTGTATCAAAATTCTCAGCCTTCATGCAAATTTTTGGGTTCTTGAGGTTTTGTCTTGATTTCTTATTCCATGCTTAAAATAAATGAAATTAAAGACCATAGACATGATCGTGAGGTGAAAACGAGCAGATTGATATGGGGATTGTGTGATTTCATCAAGTATTCAGTGACATTGGATAGAAAATGCAAATCTGAGCAAAACTCGCTTCGCGCGTGTTCTTGGCCCATGTTCTTGGCGCCTTTTTCACAAATTTGAATATTTGAATTTTGTGATTTTATTTAATTGATTCAAAAATTAATTTCTCTCTGAGTTTTAATGATTTTGAGTTGATTCTTTTTTTAATAATTCACAAAAATGTTAAAATATTTTATTTTGCCAAAAATTCCCAAAAATATTATTTATTTCATATACTTGATATTTTTGAAAAGAATTAATCTTTTATTTGTTTTTTACATTTAAAATATTTTTCCACCTTGATTTTCCAAATTTAATTGGTTCCCAATCATTTTGTGGATATAAACATGATTTTTCAAACATTAATCCAAGATCACAACTTGCTTTTCACACTATAGCGAGCGATTTTGGACGTGGTTCTTAAGCACTGTCGCTCTGGGGTACTACAGGTCGATTCATTTTTTATCCTATTAAGCTGACTAAGGAAGGGAAATAGATGTCTCCAATTAACCCTGCTAGCATACTGAGTTTAAACAGGTGACTGTTGGTTTACAGATGCGGTTTAGATTGTGGGCCTCCCTCCGCTTATTTCTTTAAGAATGAAATGATGAGACATTCATGGGGATTTTGGGTTTTTGATTAGTATGCTCGCTAAGATTCTTCAATCTTATGCCTACGTATTCCCGTTTAACGAAACAGGGAAATCAGAGTGATCGTAGTTCCTCCTATTCTATGGGAGGAAAAAGGTTGTTTTGGTGTCTTGTTCAAAGCCCAAGACGTGAAGCTAAATGTGGTTTGTATCTTGTTAAAAGCCCAATATATGAAGCTGAAGGGTCTATTTGTATCTTGTTCGAAGCCCAAGATATGAAGCTAAAGGGTTTTGACTTTAGAGAGAATTTTTCATCTCTAAAGGGGATATTTGGTCTGTTTGTCACAACTATTGGGTGACTGATCATAAAGGAGAATTACTTTAACTGGGATATGTGAATCCAGTAATGCCATAATTTCCTTTATAGGGGCTTTTTAACCTGAAGGAGAAGACTTTAACTCAGTTTAGAGCAATGCCATCTTTCCTTAGGAATTTCTCATGCTAAAAGAGGGACAGTGGCGTGGATGTAAATAATCCAAAGGCTTGCCGCTTACAGCAATTAGATGAAGGAAAAGGAGTTGTTGATGTTTGTATCCTGTGGGCAAGGCACAAATTTTGATGCTAAAAGGTTGATTGACTCAACTGGGGTTTTCCTTATACAAAGCCTAAGAGGAGGTTATTGACCCAACAAGAGGGTGTTTTTTATGTGTCTCGTACGAAGCCCGAGAGAGAGGCTAAAAGGGGTTGACTCAACAAGAGAGTGCTGACAAGTGACTGACTCAACAAGAGAGTGCTTTTATGTGTCTCGTATGAAGCCCGAGAGAGAGGTTAAAAGGCTTTGACTCAAAAAGAGAGTCTTTTATACTCAACAAGAGAGTGTTTTTATGTGTCTCGTACGAAGCCCGAGAGAGAGGATAAAAGGGAAGTGACTCAACAAGAGAGTCTTTTATACTCAACAAGAGAGTGTGAATAGGTTAACTCCGCTAGGGAGAATCATTGTACAAAGCCCAAGTGAAGGCTAGTGTGCTGGTGACTGTTTCAGTTTAGTGACAGGTCCAGTCTGTTGGATAAAGAGAAAATAAGTTCTTATATGGGTAATGTTGTGCTCAGGGATTAATCGGAGGATCAGGGTTATTTCCTGTTCTTTAAGGAAATGGGAAATCCCAAAAGGTATGGAGATTGTCCAAGTCTACGGGTGTTTTGAGAAATCGATTCTCAGGTAGTGACTGATCTTTGTATAATGCCCAAGAGAAGGCTGGCATGTTAAGGGATGAAGGTCAACCCATTAACTGGTCTGACACTTGACTCAGAAAGACAGCTCTAGCGAATTGATGACTAGGTTTTGTTCCTATACCCGTAGAGGTCTCTAGGTCCTTGTACTTAGCCCAAAAGAAGGCATGAGATCTTTAAAGAAGCCGAAGGGTCCTTGTACAACGCCCAAGAGGAGGCGGGGATGCTTTTAAGAAGCTTGTGGGTCCCCAAACCCCGAGAAGTTCAAGACATGCCATTCACCGAGAATAGATCAAGCCAGGAAATTTTGAGATTTTGGAAGAAACTCAAGAGATGCCATTCACGGAGCACGGTTTAAATTCATGTACCATTTTAATGCGACACCGGTTAAACTATCCTGAAAGTAGTGAATTAGTAGCTCCTGGTTCTTTGTCCGAGCAGACATTCGCCGAGCGTACATCACTAAATGATTATGAGGGCAAGAGTTACCCTTGTATTTTTCAAAGTCTGGCACTTGGAACTTGTGCGGAAATTTGACATTGGGGACCAAGCAGAGGTCCGCGGCGTCCTTTCCAAATAAATCCTGACCGCAAAGGGCTTGCAGTTATTTCTGCATTTCTAGGAACTGTTCCTGGAACTCATTCATTCTGTCGAACATGCATTCGTTTCCACCAGAAGGTATCTGGGAATCTGTCCTTCTGGGACAGTGTGTACCACGGGTGGTGGTATAGTCATTATGGCCGAGACTCTCGGTGCCTCCCGAAGTTTGTAACCTTCAGGAGTTGCTGTCATGCCCCTGGCATCTTCGCTTTCCCGAAGTTTGTAACCTTCAGGCCCAACGGCTCCTGCTGCGGTTCCTTGATCCTCAGCGACAGGCGGAACATATCCTTCCGGGATATAGTTAAGTGGCATGCCCCAGGGACGATCTTTCGGCATTTTGTACCTAGGGTCATACTTCTCCACTATGGGCGTAGATGTGATCTCTGAGATCACAGTCCTTTGTTGTTGCATCTGAACTTCTGCCAGAGCTTGCATGTCGTTATAAAGCTTTCTCAGATCCTCTTTCAGAGTGTTTATCTCTTCTCTCAACTCTCTGTTCTCTTCCTCGAGATCATCCATCTTTTTCTGACGATTGGCCCGAGTATTGTATGAATGCGATAGTTTGACTCTAGAATCGAGACGCAAACATGAGATTCGTAGGTAAGAAGAATGCATTTATGAGAATAATGAATGCAATGATTATTAATTATTTTTGTTTATTCAAAGTAAACTTCGACAATCAGATTGCAAATATCAAACAATGGGGAAACCCCATTTTATTGAATTCAAAGGATTGCGGAAATGGAAATACAGTAGATTACAAAGTGCTGGAAAAGGAAATCTAAACTAATGGATCTTGAGTCCTCTCTGAAGAGAGCTCAAGTGCTGGTTCGGGTGCTTTCCTTTTCTTTGACCGGGGCTCTTGGGCCGTTGTCGGGTTGTCATTCCTTTGCCAAGTGAAAGGAGCGAGAAAATTCCTTTGGTCATCCTAATTCTCTACAGCATGTTGCTCTAGAATCTCAATCAGAGCATCTTTTTCTCTTAATAGTTGCTGTATTTTCTTACACTCCACATTGAGAATACGGTACTTGTTCCTCTAAGACCTCTTCTCCTGCTGAACTTTGCTGAGAGTAACCTGAAGCTTTTCCGTCTCAGACATAAAATAAAGGGCAGAGTCCCTTAATGGAAGAACTTCCTGATGAGGGTAAGGCATCCTCAGCTTGAGAGCTCTAATGTACCCAATGGAGATAAGGCTCTATCGAGACACAATCTGGTTTCCCTAGAGACTCTCGTCCCTTCCAATGAACATGTTTCCAAGCGTACACTATTTCTATCTTTAGTGCCCTGTCATTTTCTCCTTCCTTGAAGAAAAGACCTTTCAGATGAGCATTCCGTGGGACGTGCCTCATCGGGTATCCAAATTACCGACGAACCAATATCGGATGATAGTTGATTCCTCCCTTAGTTCCTATAAGGGGTACATTTGGGAAATTTACACAATGGTCAATGATCCTGATCCCGTCGTAGACTCGATTGTACCAATCAATGTTAGAGTTGGTAAGAGACATGATCCTCTGCGACCAACATAAAGTATTCTTTTGATCCCAAAATGCAGCAGACTTGGGCAAATGGGAAACGAACCATTTGTAAAGCAAGGGTATACAGCATGTGATCATTCCTTCGCTGTATAAATTCCTTAAGTGTACCGAATGATACGCATCTGCGAGTAAGGTCGGTACAGGGTTTCCGATCAGAAAAATCTTAATGGCATTGATGTCTAAGAAGTTATCAATGTTAGGAAACAAAAATAACCCGTAGGTGAGCAAAACAATGATGCTCTCGAAAGCGGCCACATTCCCTATACTAGCAAAGTACAGGGCTTTCTTTATCAAGAACTGGGCTGGAAAACCCTTGATGCCACCCTTAGTGGTCATGTGAGTCTTGACTTCTGACTCGTCCAAATAAATTTCTCTCGCAATGGTCTGATCCTTTGGAATTTCTTCCAGTCCAGAAAAGGGAGCTTGATTGGTAATGTGTAGATGGGTCAAGTGAGAATACTCCTCCAGTGTTGGTGCTAGCTGATAATCTGGGAATGTGAAATAGTGATAGACCGGATCGTAGAACTGGATTAGTGTGGACTGGATTCCTTCGATTACATGGACCCTTAACAAGGACAGCATTCCTCCATACTTGGCGCTGAAAGCCTCGTGGTTGGAAATCATTCTCGCGAAACCTCTTAAATCCTCCAACTTTGGAACCTTGAAGGTGTACTTATGAGTTTTCCTTCTACCAAAATCCATTAGCGCAATCTCCTTTCTCTCTGACATTTGCAATTATTGTCTTATTTTATTCTTGACTTTTATTTGGCAATGTATTATTTTTCATCGTGATTATGTTTTATCGCGTTTTGGGAGCGTTTGCGAGATATTTGAGTGTAGGGGTATTTTGGTCATTTTACTTATTTTTCTTAAGTTAGTAACATAGAGAGAAAAATAGAGAGAAAGAAAAAGAGAAGAAGGAAAAGAGAAAGAAAAGAAGAAAAGGGGAAAAACTTGGAGAGAAAGAAATCGAATCAACCGACTGTTGAAAACACGATTAATCGGGTAAGGGTGCGAAACTCGATTATTCTATACTTGTGTATGATTATGTATGTATGTATTTGTTTGTTGTTGGGTTAAAATTGGATATAGAACCAAAACTATTAATATGTTGAGATTGTTCGAATTTGATTCAAATTGTGTCTGAAATCATGTTTTAATGTTCCTAATTGCTGAGACATGTTGGATATATATTGTTGTGCATTGAATTGGTATATTTCTGGTGTTTAGATGAGATTTGGGAGTGTTTTTGGTTGATTTCGCAGCAAAAAAATATGCAGGAAAAATTCTGGGTTGTCGCTGCCATTACGCGTATCAGGTAAGGCAATATGCGTATTGGGTTGGGCAATACGCGTATGGCAGGTGCAATTGAGGGAAATACGCGTATGGAAATCCATTTTTCTCGGCCATCTGCTGAAATGCGTAATGGTAAGCGTATGGGGCTGGGCATTACGCGTATGGCTCAGGGAAATACGCGTATGGCCAGCGAGGGTGCAAAATTTTGCCATTTCGCGATTCCCTTTCTTTTTAGTTCCATAACTTGTGTTCCGATTATCCGTTTTGAACATCCTTGGTATCGTTGGAAAGCTAATAAAATGTTCTTTCATATAAAAATGGGTTTGAGATTGTTGGCCGATTAAATTATGTCTGGAATTTGGAAATGTGTCGTTTTGTCTACTTTTATCGTTTTAATGGTGTGTATTTGATGTGGTATCATGCAATATGCATTTGATATATACCGTATGACTTGTGTGATGTTATATGATGTGAATGCATGTGATGAAATGTTGTGATGATGGTTTGTGGCCTAAGGGCAAGTAAATGCATTGTGATTGTCGTTGATCGTATATGCATGATTATTGATGTTGAGATGGTTCACATGGTTGTATATATGTATGCATTGGATTGTCGTGAGTCATTGTATGCCAAGCATCATGATATGCATCTTGTGATGTCGTGTGCCCTTGTGGGGTGTGAGCGACGAAACGATTCCAGAGGGAATCCGCTATAACATCGTGTGCCTTATACAAAGCGGACCTAAAGCGATGATTATAGACGATCATGTGCCTTATACAAAGAGGGCCTAAAGCGATCGGATCATGTGCCTTATACAAAGAGGACCTAAAGCGATCCATAAACGTCGTGTGCCTTATACAAAGAGGACCTAAAGCGACGGGGAACATCGTTTTCCCGATGAGGAGTTACACTAAGTAACAAGCGATGATTCCAATAGTTCCTGAGTGAACTAATGATGAGAATGATGGATGGAATGGTACCGCATTTACATAGAGTCGTTGTGTCGGTCTCTTTGCATTTGCATAAATCATGAATGGATTGATTTTGTGCGGAATTGTGAATGGAATTGATGAGTCGAGATATATATATATATATATATATATATATATATATATATATATATATTGGTGATAAATGTATTATGCATGATTGATATACCTTGGTGATGGATATATGAGATATGCATTGTGTTGTTTTGTATTTGAATTAAGGCGTAAATTGTGGTGAGAATGTTTTATATGTGTATTTTTGTGTTATTATATAATTGTATGCAATTATATTATGATTGTGTTTCTCACCCTTCTGCTGTTTTGAATGCTCTATGAGGCATTGCAGATTAGATGCTGAAGGTCTTTTTGTGAAGCTTAGGTCTTCATTCTTTTGTTGGTCGGCTCTGATATGTAGCATCGGGTAGTCGGGGAGATTGTTTCTGATTATGTGTATATGTATATGTTCTTTTTGGATTGTACATGTATGACTCTGTGTATGACAAACAAACTTTTTATGATACATATATGAGATTTAGTTGTGGGTTTTCCGCTTTTATTCTGTATCTGAATTGTGGGTGTTAGGAACTAAGTTCCTCTGTTATGTGCTACCTGATTGTTGCATATCTATATGAGCAGGTTGTTGTATTTTGTTTCAATTGATGTGACGCCTCCGTTTATGCCATGAATGTTTTTATTATACTCTGATTATTTGTTATCACTTTAATTGCTCGTGTTATAGATTGGGGGTGTTACATTAAGTGGTATCAGAGCCAGTCCGTGTCAGTTTGTGTTAGTTCGTGCCAGTCCGTGTCGGTCTTTGTGTTTGGGTGAGCTGTTTGTTTAACCATAGTTGTTGTTATTGGATATGAATAACATATGGCTGGTAGGAATGATGCTGCTCTTGCTGCTGCTATGCAAGCTATGGCTCAGGCTGTGCGTGGTGCACCTAATGCTGATGGGAATGATGAGTTCAGGAAGAACAAACCGCCTGTCTTCAAAGGGAGACATGATCCTGATGCTGCACAGATTTGGCTTAAGGAGATTGAAAGAATCTTCCGAGTGATGGACTGCGCTTAGAAACATAAGGTGAGATTGGGTACTCACATGTTGCAGGAGGAGGCTAATGATTGGTGGGTTAGTAAGCGTCATGTTTGGGAAGCTACAGGTGAAGAAGTCACTTGGACTTTGTTTAGCAAGGAGTTCTTGAGGAAGTATTTTCCTGAAGATGTTAGAGGAAAGAAAGAGATAGAGTTCTTGGAGTTGAAACAAGGTAACATGTCTGTTGTTGATTACACTGTTAGGTTTATAGAGCTTGTTCAGTTTTATCCATATTATGCTGAAGCAACTGCAGAGTTTTCCAAATGTGTGAAATTTGAGAACGGATTGCGTCCTGAGATCAAGCAGGCAATTGGTTATCAAAGGATTAGGAGGTTTTTAGATTTGGTGGATTGTTGTAGAATTTATGAGGAGGATAGCAAAGCTCGTTCTACTCACTATAAGAGTGTGAACGAAAGGAAAGGGAAGCAACCGTTTCGTGGTGGTCCTTATGTGACACCAGTTGATAAGGGTAAGCAAAGGGGTAGTTTTGTTAAAAGGCCAAGTGGGGGAGGTATGTCTAATCCTCCGAGATATTTTAGGTGTGGTGACTTAGGACATCGTCAGTTTGAATGTAGAAAGGATATGAGGAAATGTTCCAATTGTGGAGGTTTAGGACATGTCGCAGCTGATTGTAAGAGGAATATGGTGAAGTGTTTCAACTGTGGTGAACCTGGTCATGTTAGTACGAAGTATCCGAAACCAAAGCAAGCTCAGGCTGGAGGGAAAGTATTTGCATTGGCAGGAACTCAGACTACTAGTGCAGACCGTCTGATCAGAGGTACTTGTTTTATTAATAGTACGCCTTTAGTAGCTATTATTGATACCGGAGCGACTCATTCGTTTATTTCGTCTGAGTGCGCGAAGCGTTTAAATCTTTTGTTGTCTTCGATGGGTGGAGAGATGGTTATTGATACTCCAGCAATGGGGTCGGTAACTACTTCTTTGGTTTGTTTAAGTTGTCCTTTGACCATTTATGGTAAAGATTTTGAGATGGATTTGGTGTGTCTGCCGTTGGAGGGTTTAGATGTGGTTCTGGGAATGAACTGGTTGCAGTTCAATCGGGTTCATATTGATTATTATCATAAGCTGGTAAGATTTCCTTCTCTTGATGAAGACGAGGAATCGAGTTTCTTATCTACCAAAGAGTTGAAGAAACTTTTGGCGGATGAAGCTCAGTTGTTCGGATTATTTGCATCGTTAGCCGTGGACAGTCAAGTTGCAATTGATGTGTTTCCAGTTTTGTGTGAATTTCCAGAGGTGTTTCCGGAGGATATTTCAGATGTGTCGCCAGAAAGAGAGGCGGAGTTTTCAATAGATCTAGTTCTTGGTACTAGACCTGTATCTATGGCACCATATCGTATGTCGGCATCTGAGTTGGTTGAGTTGAAGAAGCAGTTGAATGAATTGTTAGAAAAGAGGTTTGTGAGGCCGAGTGTATCGCCTTGGGGTGCTCCAGTTTTATTGGTGAAAAAGAAAGATGGAAGTATGCGATTGTGTATTGATTATCGCCTGCTGAATAAGGTGACGATTAAGAATAAGTATCCTCTTCCGATAATTGATGATCTGATGGACCAGTTGGTAGGTGCGTGTGTGTTTAGTAAGATTAATTTGAGGTCAGGATATCATCAGATTAGAGTGAAAGAGGAAGATATTTAGAAGACGGATTTTAGGACACGCTACGGACATTACGAATATTCTGTGATGCCGTTCGAGATTTCTAATGCGCCAGGTGTGTTTATGGAATATATGAATCATATTTTCCATGAGCATTTGGATCGATTTGTTGTTATGTTTATTGATGACATCTTGATTTATTCTAAGTCCTGGGAGGAACATACGGAACATTTGCGTGTTGTGTTGTAAATTTTGAAGAAAAGGAGACTTTTTGTCAAGTTGTCCAAGTGTGAGTTTTAGTTGTCAGAAGTGAGTTTTCTTGGGCATGTGATTTCAGGTAATGGTATTGATGTGGATCCATCTAAAGTAGATGCAGTTCTACAATGGGAGGCTCCTAGATCTGTTACTGAAATTAGAAGATTTTTGGGTTTAGCTGGATATTATCGAAGGTTCATTGAAGGCTTTTCCAAGTTAGCACTTCCTTTGACCCAACTGACTTGTAAAGGTAAAGCGTTCATTTGGGATATTCAGTGTGAGGAAAGTTTTAGTGAGCTGAAGAGACGATTGACTACAGCTCCGATTTTGGTCTTACCGAATCCTACTGGACCGTTTGTGGTGTATTGTGATGCGTATTTGATTGGTTTAGGTGGAGTGTTGATGCAAGAAGGTAAGGTTGTGGCTTATGCTTCGAGTCAATTGAGGATTCATGAGAAGAATTACCCTACTCATGATTTGGAATTAGCGGCTGTGGTTTTTGTATTGAAAATTTGGAGGCATTATCTCTACGGTGCAAGATTCGAAGTCTTTAGTGATCATAAAAGTTTGAAATACTTGTTTGATCAGAAAGAGCTGAATATGAGGCAACGGAGATGGTTGGAATTTTTGAAGGACTACGATTTTAGCTTGAATTACCATCCTGGTAAAGCTAATGTGGTAGCCGATGCGTTAAGCCAGAAATCTTTGCATATGTCCGCTTTGATGGTTAAAGAGTGGGAACTTTTGGAAGCATTTAGAGATTTGAGTTTGGTGTGTGAATTGACATCTGACAGCTTGAGGCTTAGTATGTTAAAGGTCACTAATGATTTTCTGTTGACCGTTAGCGAGAAACAGAAGTTGGATGTGAAATTTGTTGATTTGATGACGGTTGGAGATCAAAGTGTGAATGGTGACTTTAAAATGGATGATAAGGGTGTTTTGAGATTCCGTGGTAGAATTTGTATTCCTGATGATTCGGACTTGAAAAAGATGATTTTAGAGGAAGGACACCGGAGTAATTTGAGTATATATCCGGGAGCTAATAAGATGTATCAAGATTTGAAGAAGATCTTTTGGTGGTCTGGATTGAAGAGGGATGTGGCTCAGTTTATTTATGCGTGTTTGACGTGTCAGAAGTCAAAGGTAGAACATCAGAAACCTAGTGGATTGTTGCAACCGTTGGATATTCCCGAGTGGAAATGGGACAGCATCTCTATGGATTTTGTGACAGGATTGCCGAATACACAGAGGCGACATAATGCCATTTGGGTAGTTGTGGATAGGCTAACTAAATCGGCGTATTTCATTCCGATTGACATCAGTTTTTCTTTGGAGAGGTTGGCTGAGATTTATATCCGTGTGATTGTGAAGCTACATGGTGTTCCGTTGTGTATTGTTTCAGATCGAGATCCGAGGTTTACTTCCAGATTTTGGGAAAGTTTGCAAAAGGCATTAGGTTCCAAGTTGAGATTGAGTTCGGCTTATCATCCGCAGACGGATGGTCAGACCGAGAGAACTATTCAGTCGTTGGAAGATTTGTTGTGGGCTTGTGTTCTTGAACAAGGTGGTGCTTGGGATAGTTATCTTTCGTTGGTTGAATTCACGTATAACAACAGTTTCCATTCGAGTATTGGAATGGCAACTTTTGAAGCGTTGTATGGAAAAAGATGTCGAACACCTTTGTGTTGGCATGAATCTGGTGAGAGTTCGGTGGTTGGACCAGAGTTAGTGCAACAGACTACGGACAAGGTGAAACTTATTCGTGAGAAAATGAAGGCTTCTCAGAGTAGGAAAAAGAGTTATCATGATCAAAGGAGGAAAGATCTTGAGTTTCAAGAAGGCGATTATGTATTTTTGAGAGTTACACCAGTGACGGGTGTTGGTCGTGCATTGAAGTCGAAGAACTTACTTCTCGGTTTATTGGTCCTTACCAGATATCTGCGAGAGTGGGTGTTGTGGCTTATCAGGTGGCGTTGCCGCCAAATCTTTAGAATTTGCACGATGTGTTCCATGTTTCACAGCTTCGAAAGTATGTTCCCGATCCGTCGCATGTGATTCCGATGGATAAAGTTGAGGTGAGGGAGAACCTTACGATTGAGGCATTACCAGTGAGAATTTTGGATCGCGAGTTGAAGTAGTTAAGAGGCAAGGATATTGCGCTTGTGAAAGTAGCGTGGGGAGGCGCTGCTGAGGGTAATTTGACTTGGGAGTTGGAGAGTCGGATGCGGGAGTCGTATCCGGAGTTGTTCGTCTCAGGTAATATTTTCGAGGACGAAAAATTTGAAGTGGGGGAGAGTTGTAACGCCCTAGTTTTTGTTAGATTTATTTAATCGAGTCGATTTAATTATTTTAATTATTATATTATTTTATTCTTGATTTTATTTGGCAATATATTATTTTTCATCGTGATTATGTTTTATCGCGTTTTGGGAGCGTTTGCGAGATATTTGAGTGTAGGGGTATTTTGGTCATTTTACTTATTTTTCTTAAGTTAGTAACATAGAGAGAAAAATAGAGAGAAAGAAAAAGAGAAGAAGGAAAAGAGAAAGAAAAGAAGAAAAGGGGAAAAACTTGGAGAGAAAGAAATCGAATCAACCGACTGTTGAAAACACGATTAATCGGGTAAGGGTGCGAAACTCGATTATTCTATACTTGTGTATGATTATGTATGTATGTATTTGTTTGTTGTTGGGTTAAAATTGGATATAGAACCAAAACTATTAATATGTTGAGATTGTTCGAATTTGATTCAAATTGTGTCTGAAATCATGTTTTAATGTTCCTAATTGCTGAGACATGTTGGATAGATGTTGTTGTGCATTGAATTGGTAATTTTCTGGTGTTTAGATGAGATTTGGGAGTGTTTTTGGTTGATTTCGCAGCAAAAAATTATGCAGGAAAAATTATGGGTTGTCGCTGCCGTTACGCGTATCAGGCAAGGCAATACGCGTATTGGGTTGGGCAATACGCGTATGACAGGTGCAATTGAAGGCAATACGCGTATGGAAATCCATTTTTCTCGGCCATCTGCTAAAATGCGTAATGGTACGCATTTGGGGATGGGCATTACGCGTATGGCTCTGGGCAATACGCGTATGGCCAGCGAGGGTGCAGAATTTTGCCATTTCGCGATTCCCTTTCTTTTTAATTCCATAACTTGTGTTCCGATTATCCGTTTTGAACATCCTTGGTATCGTTGGAAAGCTAATAAAATGTTCTTTCTTATAAAAATGGTTTTGAGATTGTTGGCCGATTAAATTATGTCAGGAATTTGGAAATGTGTCGTTTTGAGATGGTTCACATGGTTGTATATATGTATGCATTGGATTGTCGTGAGTCATTGTATGCCAAGCATCATGATATGCATCTTGTGATGTCGTGTGCCCTTGTGGGGTATGAGCGACGAAATGATTCCAGTGGGAATCTGCTATAACATCGCGTGCCTTATACAAAAAGGACCTAAAGCGATGATTATAGACGATCGTGTGCCTTATACAAAGAGGACCTAAAGCGATCAGATCGTGTGCCTTATAGAAAGAGGACCTAAAGCGATGATTATAGACGATCGTGTGGCTTATACAAAGAGGACCTAAAGCGATCAGATCGTGTGCCTTATACAAAGAGGACCTAAAGCGATCTATAAACGTCGTGTGCCTTATACAAAGAGGACCTAAAGCGATCGGATCATGTGACTTATACAAAGAGGACCTAAAGAGAACCATAAACGTCGTGTGCCTTATACAAAGAGGACCTAAAGCGACGGGGAACATCGTTTGCCCAACGGGGAGTTACACTATGTAACAAGCGATGATTCCAATAGTTCCTGAGTGAACTAATGATGAGAATGATGGATGGAATGGTACCGCATTTGCATAGAGTCGTTGTGTCGGTCTCTTTGCATTTGCATAAATCATGAATGGATTAATTTTGTGCGGAATTGTGAATGGAATTGATGAGTTGAGATATATATATATATATATATATATATATATATATATATATATATATATATATGTATATATATATATATATATATATATATATATATATATATATGTTGGTGATAAATGTATTATGCATGATTGATATTCCTTGGTGATGGATATATGAGATATGCATTGTGTTGTTTTGTATTTGAATTAAGGCGTAAATTGTGGTGAGAATGTTTTATATGTGTATTTTTGTGTTATTATATAATTGTATGCAATTATATTATGATTGTGTTTCTCACCCTTCTGCTGTTTTGAATGCTCTATGAGACATTGCAGATTAGATGCTGGAGGTCTTTTTGTGAAGCTTAGGTCTTCATTCTTTTGTCGGTTGGCTCTGATATGTAGCACCGGGTAGTCGGGGAGATCGTTTCTGATTATGTGTATATGTATATGTTCTTTTTGGATTGTACATGTATGACTCTGTGTATGACAGACAAACTTTTTATGATACATATATTTGATTCAGTTGCAGATTTTCCGCTTTTATTCTGTATCTGAATTGTGGGTGTTAGGAACTGAGTTCCTCTGTTATGTGCTACCTGATTGTTGCATATCTATATGAGCAGGTTGTTGTATTTTGTTTCAATTGATATGACGCCTCCGTCTATGCCATGAATGTTTTTATTATACTCTGATTATTTGTTATCGCTTTAATTGCTTGGGTTATAGATTGGGGGTGTTACATTAAGTGGTATCAGAGCCAGTCTGTGTCAATTTGTGTCAGTTCGTGCCAGTCCGTGTCGGTCTTTGTGTTTGGGTGAGCTGTTTGTTTAACCATAGTTGCTGTTATTGGATATGAACAGAATATGGCTGGTAGGAATGATGCTGCTCTTGCTGCTGCTATGCAAGCTATGGCTCAGGCTGTACGGGGTGCACCTAATGCTGGTGGGAATGATGAGTTCAGGAAGAACAAACCGCCTGTCTTCAAAGGGAGACATGATCCTGATGCTGCAAAGATTTGGCTTAAGGATATTGAAATAATCTTCCGAGTGATGGATTGCGCTTAGGAACATAAGGTGAGATTGGGTACTCACATGTTGCAGGAGGACGCTGATGATTGGTGGGTTAGTAAGCGTCATGTTTAGGAAGCTACAGGTGAAGAAGTCACTTGGACTTTGTTTAGCAGGGAGACCTTGAGGAAGTATTTTCCTGAAGATGTTAGAGGAAAGAAAGAGATAGAGTTCTTGGAATTGAAACAAGGTAACATGTCTGTTGTTGATTACACTGCTAGGTTTGTAGAGCTTGTTCAGTTTTATCCATATTATGCTGAAGCAACTGCAGAGTTTTCCAAATGTGTGAAATTTGAGAACGGATTGCGTCCTGAGATCAAGCAGGCAATTGGTTATCAAAGGATTAGGAGGTTTTCAGATTTGGTGGATTGTTGTAGAATTTATGAGGAGGATAGCAAAGCTCGTTCTACTCACTATAAGAGTGTGAACGAAAGGAAAGGGAAGCAACCGTTTCATGGTGGTCCTTATGTGACACCAACTGATAAGGGTAAGCAAAGGGGTAGTTTTGAAAAAAGGCCAAGCGAGGGAGGTATGTCTAATCCTCCGAGATGTTTTAGGTGTCGTCACTTAGGACATCGTCAATTTGAATGTAGAAAGGATATGAGGAAATGTTCCAATTGTGGAGGTTTAGGACATGTCGCAGCTGATTGTAAAAGGAATATGGTGAAGTGTTTCAACTGTGGTGAACCTGGTCATGTTAGTACGAAGTATCCGAAACCAAAGCAAGCTCAGGCTGGAGGGAAAGTATTTGCATTGGCAGGAACTCAGACTACTAGTGCAGACCGTCTGATCAGAGGTACTTGATTTATTAATAGTACGCCTTTAGTTGCTATTATTGATACCGGAGCGACTTATTCGTTTATTTCGTCTGAGTGCGCGAAGCGTTTGAATCTTTTGTTGTCTTCGATGGGTGGAGAGATGGTTATTGATACTCCAGCAATGGGGTCGGTAACTACTTCTTTGGTTTGTTTAAGTTGTCCTTTGACCATTTATGGTAAAGATTTTGAGATGGATTTGGTGTGTCTGCCATTGGAGGGTTTAGATGTGGTTCAGGGAATGAACTGGTTGCAGTTCAATCGGGTTCATATTGATTATTATCATAAGCTGGTAAGATTTCCTTCTCTTGAGGAAGACGAGGAATCGAGTTTCTTATCTACCAAAGAGTTGAAGAAACTGTTGGCGGATGAAGCTCAGTTGTTCAGATTGTTTGCATCGTTGGCCGTGGACAGTCAAGTTGCAATTGATGTGTTTCCAGTTGTGTGTGAATTTCCAGAGGTGTTTCCGGAGGATATTTCAGATGTACCGCCAGAAAGAGAGGTGTAGTTTTCTATAGATCTAGTTCCTGGTACTAGACCTGTATCTATGGCGCCATATCGTATGTCGGCATCTGAGTTGGTTGAGTTGAAGAAGTAGTTGAATGAATTGTTAAAAAAGAGGTTAGTGAGGCCGAGTGTATCGCCTTGGGGTGCTCCAGTTTTATTGGTGAAAAAGAAAGATGGAAGTATGCGATTGTGTATTGATTATCGCCAGCTGAATAAGGTGACGATTAAGAATAAGTATCCTCTTCCGAGAATTGATGATCTGATGGACCAGTTGGTAGGTGCGTGTGTGTTTAGTAAGATTAATTTGAGGTCAGGATATCATCAGATTAGAGTGAAAGAGGAAGATATTCAGAAGACAGCTTTTAGGACACGCTACGGACATTACGAATATTTTGTGATGCCGTTCGGGGTTTCTAATGCGCCAGGTGTGTTTATGGAATATATGAATCATATTTTCCATGAGCATTTGGATCGATTTATTTTTAGGTTTATTGATGACATCTTGATTTATTCTAAGTCCCGGGAGGAACATGCGGAACATTTGCGTGTTGTGTTGCAAATTTTGAAGAAAAGGAGACTTTTTGCCAAGTTGTCCAAGTGTGAGTTTTGGTTGTCAGAAGTGAGTTTTCTTGGGCATGTGATTTCAGGTAATGGTATTGTTGTGGATCCAACTAAAGTAGATGCAGTTCTACAATGGGAGGCTCCTAGATCTATTACTGAAATTAGAAGCTTTTTGGGTTTAGCTGGATATTATCGAAGGTTCATTGAAGGCTTTTCCAAGTTAGCACTTCCTTTGACCCAACTGACTTGTAAAGGTAAAGCGTTCATTTGGGATATTCAGTGTGAGGAAAGTTTTAGTGAGCTGAAGAGACGATTGACTACAACTCCGATTTTGGTCTTACCGAATCCTACTGAACCTTTTGTGGTGTATTGTGATGCGTCTTTGATTGGTTTAGGTGGAGTGTTGATGCAAGAAGGTAAGGTTGTGGCTTATGCTTCGAGTCAATTGAGGATTCATGAGAAGAATTACCCTACTCATGATTTGGAATTAGCGGCTGTGGTTTTTGTATTGAAAATATAGAGGCATTATCTCTACGGTGCAAGATTCGAAGTCTTTAGTGATCATAAAAGTTTGAAATACTTGTTTGATCAGAAAGAGCTGAATATGAGGCAATGGAGATGGTTGGAATTTTTGAAGGACTATGATTTTAGCTTGAATTACCATCCTGGTAAAGCTAATGTGGTAGCCGATGTGTTAAGCCAGAAATCTTTGCATATGTCCGCTTTGATGGTTAAAGAGTGGGAACTTTTGGAAGCATTTAGAGATTTGAGTTTGGTGTGTGAATTGACATCTGACAGCTTGAGGCTTGGTATGTTAAAGGTCACTAATGATTTTCTATTGACCGTTAGTGAGAAACAGAAGTTGGATGTGAAATTTGTTGATTTGATGACGGTTGGAGATCAAAGTGTGAATGGTGACTTTAAAATGGATGATAAGGGTGTTTTGAGATTCCGTGGTAGAATTTGTATTCCTGACGATTCGGACTTGAAAAAGATGATTTTAGAGGAAGGACACCAGAGTAATTTGAGTATATATCCGGGAGCTAATAAGATGTATCAAGATTTGAAGAAGATCTTTTGGTGGTCTGGATTGAAGAGGGATGTAGCTCAGTTTATTTATGCGTGTTTGACGTGTCAGAAGTCAAAGGTAGAACATCAGAAGCCTAGTGGATTGTTGCAACCGTTGGATATTCCCGAGTGGAAATGGGACAGCATCTCTATGGATTTTGTGACAGGATTTCCGAATACACAGAGGGGACATAATGCCATTTGGGTAGTTGTGGATAGGCTGACTAAATCGGCGCATTTCATTCCGATTGACATCAGTTTTTCTTTGGAGAGGTTGGCTGAGATTTATATCCGTGTGATTTTGAAGCTACATGGTGTTCCATTGTGTATTGTTTCAGATCGAGATCCAAGATTTACTTCCAGATTTTGGGAAAATTTGCAAAAGGCGTTAGGTTCCAAGTTGAGATTGAGTTCGGCTTATCATCCGCAGACGGATGGTCAGACCGAGAGAACTATTCAGTCGTTGGAAGATTTGTTGTGGGCTTGTGTTCTTGAGCAAGGTGGTGCTTGGGATAGTTATCTTTCGTTGGTTGAATTCACGTATAACAACAGTTTCCATTTGAGTATTGGAATGGCACCTTTTGAAGCGTTGTATGGAAGAAGATGTCGAACACCTTTGTGTTGGCATGAATCTAGTGAGAGTTCGATGGTTGGACCAGAGTTAGTGCAACAGACTACGGACAAGGTGAAACTTATTCGTGAGAAAATGAAGGCTTCTCAGAGTAGGCAAAAGAGTTATCATGATCGAAGGAGGAAATATTTTGAGTTTCAAGAAGGCGATCATGTATTTTTGAGAGTTACACCAGTGACGGGTGTTGGTCGTGCTTGAAGTCGAAGAACTTACTTCTCGGTTTATTGGTCCTTACCAGATATCCGCGAGAGTGGGTGTTGTGGCTTATCAGGTGGCGTTGCCTCCGAATCTTTCGAATTTGCACGATGTGTTCCATGTTTCACAGCTTCGGAAGTATGTTCCCAATCCGTCGCATGTGATTCCGATGCATAAAGTTGAGGTGAGGGAGAACCTTACGGTTGAGGCTTTACCAGTGAGAATTTTGGATCGCGAGTTGAAGCAGTTAAGAGGCAAGGATATTGCGCTTGTGAAAGTAGCGTGGGGAGGCGCTGCTGAGGGCAATTTGACTTGGGAGTTGGAGAGTCGGATGCGGGAGTCGTATCCGGAGTTGTTCGTCTCAGGTAATATTTTCGAGGACGAAAAATTTGAAGTGGGGGAGAGTTGTAACGCCCCGGTTTTTGTTAGATTTATTTAATCGAGTCGATTTAATTATTTTAATTATTATATTATTTTATTCTTTACTTTTATTTGGCAATATATTATTTTTCATCGTGATTATGTTTTATTGCGTTTTGGGAGCGTTTGCGAGATATTTGAGTGTAGGGGTATTTTGGTCATTTTACTTATTTTTCTTAAGTTAGTAACATGGAGAGAAAAATAGAGAGAAAGAAAAAGAGAAGAAGGAAAAGAGAAAGAAAAGAAGAAAAGGGGAAAAACTTGGAGAGAAAGAAATCGAATCAACCGACTGTTGAAAACACGATTAATCGGGTAAGGGTGCGAAACTCGATTATTCTATACTTGTGTATGATTATGTATGTATGTATTTGTTTGTTGTTGGGTTGAAATTGGATATAGAACCAAAACTATTAATATGTTGAGATTGTTAGAATTTGATTCAAATTGTGTCTGAAATCATGTTTTAATGTTCCTAATTGCTGAGACATGTTGGATAGATGTTGTTGTGCATTGAATTGGTAATTTTCTGGTGTTTAGATGAGATTTGGGAGTGTTTTTGGTTGATTTCGCAGCAAAAAATTATGCAGGAAAAATTATGGGTTGTCGCTGCCGTTACGCGTATCAGGCAAGGCAATACGCATATTGGGTTGGGCAATACGCGTATGACAGGTGCAATTGAAGGCAATACGCGTATGGAAATCCATTTTCCTCGGCCATCTGCTGAAATGCGTAATGGTACGCGTATGGGGCTGGGCATTACGCGTATGGCTCAGGGAAATACGCGTATGGCCAGCGAGGGTGCAGAATTTTGCCATTTCGCGATTCCCTTTCTTTTTAATTCCATAACTTGTGTTCCGATTATCCGTTTTGAACATCCTTGGTATCGTTGGAAAGCTAATAAAATGTTATTTCTTATAAAAATGGTTATAAGATTGTTGGCCGATTAAATTATGTCAGGAATTTGGAAATGTGTCATTTTGAGATGGTTCACATGGTTGTATATATGTATGCATTGGATTGTCGTGAGTCATTGTATGCCAAGCATCATGATATGCATCTTGTGATGTCGTGTGCCCTTGTGGGGTGTGAGCGACGAAATGATTCCAGAGGGAATCTGCTATAACATCGTGTGCCTTATACAAAGAGGACCTAAACCGAAGATTATAGACGATCGTGTGCCTTATACAAAGAAGACCTAAAGCGATCAGATCGTGTGCCTTATACAAAGAGGACCTAAAGCGATCCATAAACGTCGTGTGCCTTATACAAAGAGGACCTAAAGCGATCGGATCGTGTGCCTTATAGAAATAGGACCTAAAGCGATCCATAAACGTCGTGTGCCTTATACAAAGAGGACCTAAAGCGACGGGGAACATCGTTTGCCCGACGGGGAGTTACACTAAGTAACAAGCGATGATTCCAATAGTTCCTGAGTGAACTAATGATGAGAATGATGGATGGAATGGTACCGCATTTGCATAGAGTCGTTGTGTCGGTCTCTTTGCATTTGCATAAATCATGAATGGATTGATTTTGTGCGGAATTGTGAATGGAATTGATGAGTTGATATATATATATATATATGTTGGTGATAAATGTATTATGCATGATTGATATACCTTGGTGATGGATATATGAGATATGCATTGTGTTGTTTTGTATTTGAATTAAGGCGTAAATTGTGGTGAGAATGTTTTATATGTGTATTTTTGTGTTATTATATAATTGTATGCAATTATATTATGATTGTGATTCTCACCCTTCTGCTGTTTTGAATGCTCTATGAGGCATTGCAGATTAGATGCTGGAGGTCTTTTGTGAAGCTTAGGTCTTCATTCTTTTGTCGGTTGGCTCTGATATGTAGCACCGGGTAGTCGGGGAGATCGTTTCTAATTATGTGTATATGTATATGTTCTTTTTGGATTGTACATGTATGACTCTGTGTATGACAGACAAACTTTTTATGATACATATATGAGATTCAGCTGCAGATTTTCCGCTTTTATTCTATATCTGAATTGTGGGTGTTAGGAACTGAGTTCCTCTGTTATGTGCTACCTGTTTGTTGCATATCTATATGAGCAGGTTGTTGTATTTTGTTTCAATTGATGTGACGCCTCCGTCTATGCCATGAATGTTTTTATTATACTCTGATTATTTGTTATCGATTTAATTGCTCGGGTTATAGATTGGGGGTGTTACATCACACGCATTCCCATTAGCAGAAAAATAAACACAGATATCAATTAAGAAAAGCAGTATATATATTTGTCTTAATCATCCTAGACCTCTAGTCTTATGATCCTATATAGGCAATGACTCCCCACCAGAGTCGCCATTTCTGTGACAGTTTTCAGACATACGGTTTCAACCAGAGGGATAAGAGGGACAGGATGCCCTGCGGGGCCCCACGGTGGGCGCTATTTTTCTGTAGCGAGCGATTTTGGATGTGGTTCTTAAGCACTATCTCTCTGGGGTACTACAGGTCGATTCATTTTTTATCCTATTAAGCTGACTAAGGAAGGGAAATAGATGTCTCCAATTCACCCTGCTTGCATACTGAGTTTAAACAGGTGACTGTTGGTTTACAGATGCGGTTTAAATTGTGTGCCTCCCTCTGTTTATTTCGTTAAGAATGAAATGATGGGACTATTCATGGGGATTTTGGGTTTTTGATTAGTATGCTCGCTAAGATTCTTCAATCTTATGCCTACGTATTCCCGTTTAACGAAACAGGGAAATCAAAGCGATCGTAGTTCCTCCTATTCTATGGGAGGAAAAAGGTTGTTTTGGTGTCTTGTTCAAAGCCCAAGACATGAACCTAGACGTGGTTTGTATCTTGTTCAAAGCCCAAGATATGAAGCTGAAGGGTCTATTTGTATCTTGCTCGAAGACCAAGATATGAAGCTAAAGGGTTTTGACTTTAGAGAGATTTTTTCATCTCTAAAGGGGATATTTGGTTTGTTTGTCACAACTGTTGGGTGACTAATCATAAAGGAGAATTACTTTAACTGGGATATGTGAATCTAGCAATGCCATAATTTCCTTTATAGGGGATTTTTAACCTGAAGGAGAAGCCTTTAACTCAGTTTAGAGCAATGCCATCTTTCCTTAGGAATTTCTCATGCTAAAAGAGGGACAGTGGCGTGGATGTAAATAATCCAGAGGCTTGCCGCTTACAGCAATTAGATGAAGGAAAAGGATTAATTTATGTTTGTATCCTGTGGGCAAGGCACAAATTTTGATGCTAAAAGGTTGATTGACTCAACCGGGGTTTTCCTTATACAAAGCCTTAGAGGAGGCTACTGACCCAACAAGAGGGTGTTTTTTTATGTGTCTCGTACGAAGCCCGAGAGAGAGGCTAAAAGGGGTTGACTCAACAAGAGAGTGCTGACAAGTGACTGACTCAACAAGAGAGTGCTTTTATGTGTCTCATACGAAGCCCGAGAGAGAGGCTAAAAGGCTTTGACTCAACAAGAGAGTCTTTTATACTAAACAAGAGAGTGTTTTTATGTGTCTCGTACGAAGCCCGAGAGAGAGGCTAAAAGGGAAGTGACTCAACAAGAGAGTCTTTTATACTCAACAAGAGAGTGTGAATAGGTTAGCTCCGCTGGGGAGAATCATTGTACAAAGCCCAAGAGGAGGCTAGTGTGCCGGTGACTATTTCAGTTTAGTGACAGGTCCATTCTGTTGGATAAAGAGAAAATTAGTTCTTATATGGGTAATGTTGTGCTCAAGGATTGATCGGAGGATCAGGGTTATTTCCTGTTCTTTAAGGAAATGGGAAATCCCAAAAGGTATGGAGATTTTCCAAGTCTACGGGTGTTTTGAGAAATCGATTCTCAGGTAGTGACTGATCTTTGTATAATGCCCAAGAGAAGGCTGGCATGTTAAGGGATGAAGGTCAACCCATTAACTGGTCTGACACTTGACTCAGAAAGACAGCTCTAGCGAATTGATGACTAGGTTCTGTTCCTATACCTGTAGAGGTCTCTGGGTCCTTGTAGTAAGCCCAAGAGAAGGCATGAGAGCTTTTAAGAAGCCGAAGGGTCCTTGTACAACGCCCAAGAGGAGGCGGGGATGCTTTTAAGAAGCCTGTGGCTCCCCAAACCCCGAGAAGTTCAAGACATTCCATTCACCGAGAATAGATCAAGCTAGGAAATTTTGAGAATTTGGAAGAAACTCAAGAGATGCCATTCACGGAGAAAAGATCATCTTTGGGGAGTTGAGTCTCTTTGACAATTTCTAAAGGGGACAGTCTGAGAAAGGGTTCACTGAGAATGCTGCCTTTCACGTCTCCATATTGTTTAACCCCAAGAGGAGGGAAGACTGTGTCTGGTAATCCTATGGGGATCTAATTTTGTTTGTATTCAAGAGTAACCAACAGGGCTTTACCTAGTGCTAGACGTAGTTGCCGGGGAAAACTCTAAATAACTATACTAGTATTACACAGTTGATATTTGACAAGTATATAAAAGTTTGTGAAAGAAGACTTATAGTGAGCAGGGCCACAATACAGTTATATATATATATATATGAAAGCGGATAAAGAAAATGAGTAAACACTTACTCGGTTGTAGAGCTTCCATGCTGTTTGGTTAGTTATTCAACAAAGAAAGCTTTGATAACAATATTATATTCACAATCAAAGGAGAAAGTGCTTTAAAAAGATTTTTTGGGGCTTACAGCTCAAGGAGAGGCCCAAGGTTTTATTAGTGATCGCACTGTTGTTTTGTACATTGTACAGGGACTTATACAAGTGACTGAGGCCCAAAAAGGTTTTCTGTACAAAGGGATGGGTCTTACACACTCTCAAGAGGCCCAAAGGTTTACTTTTATACAAGTGGTGGGGCTTACAGCTCAAGGAGAGGCCCAAGGTTTTGTTTTAAAAGGCGACGATCACGCCGAACTTTTTGATGGTATCGGGACTTATACAATACACTGAGGCCTAAATTATTTCGGTTTTCAAAAAGGGTTGGGTCTTACACTCTACTAGAGGCCCAATGATTTTTAAAGAATGAGGCTTATAACACGAGGGTAGGCCCAAAGGGTTTGATTTTTTAACTGGCGATCGCACCGAGATTTTCTTTTAACACAGAGGGACTTATACAATATCTGAGGCCCAAAATTGTTTTGGTTAAAAGGGGATTGGATCTTACACTCTATTAGAGGCCCAAAGGGTGGTGTATTTACAAAGGGTTGGGTCTTACACTCTACCAAGAGGCCCAAAGAGTTTGAAAAAGTTTGATGAGGGTTGAATTGATCAAAACCCTAATTTGTTTTCAAAATGTATTTTATTTGAATAAAAATTCAATTAAAATGATCAAAATTGTTAAACATGTGGAAAACATATTGTGATCTTGGATTAATGTTTCAAAAATTATGTTTTGATCCACAAAATGTTTGGAAATCACTAAAATTTGAAAAAATCAAGAGGGAGAAAATATTTTAAATGTCAAAAACAATTAAAATATTAATTCTTCACAAAAATATCAAGTATATAAAATAAATAATATTTTTGGGATTTTTTGGGAAAATAAAATATTTAATATTTTTGTGAATTAATAAAAAAAAAATCAACTCAAAATCATTAAAACTCAGAGAGAAATTAATTTTTTAATCAATTAAATAAAATCACAAAATTCAAATATTCAAATTTTCAAAAAAGGGCGCCAAGAACAAGGGCAAGAACACACGCCACCCTCTGTTTCTCCAGATTTGCATTTTCTATCCAATCTCACTGAATACTTGATTATATCATGCAATCTATATATCAATCTACTTGTTTCAACCTCACGATCATGTCTATGGTCTTTAATTTCATTTACTTTAAACATGGAATAAGAAATCAAAGAGAAACCTCAAGAACCCAAAAATTTACATGAAGGTTCAGAAATCCCATACACAATTCAAACAATGCAATTGATTGAGGGAAAACACTCCATGCATGATTATGAACATATGGCCAAATTATTGTGCAGCAAAAAATGTATGGATCATAGAGTTAGAAGAGCTCATGCTTACCTCTTGCAGCTGGTGATCGTGTTTTGTGTTAGAGATGTTACAGCTTGGTTCCAAGGATATGGATAGCTTCCCTAGGTGCTATGGAGTGTGTCTGGGTGCTTGGAGTGGATTGATTTGAGCTAGAACTTGATTTGGCACCTCAGCTGCAAATCTGTCAAAGGCTTGAGCAGTTGGCTGGTGATTTTGTGATTTTGATGTTCTAGATGTTATGTGACTGTTTGGATCACTTCTATATGATGTTTATGAGGTGTGTGTGAGATTTGTTTGGTTGGAATAACTCTTAAACTCAAAACCCGATAGTGACTTGTTTTAGAAGGCAATTTTGGAGTGAAGAAGGAGATTTTGAGGAAAGCATTTGTTTGATGGCTTTGGTGTAACCAAACTGATCAAAAATGAGCTCTATTTATGGTAGAGCAAGTTTGTTTTGCAAGGAATAGTGAATGGCAACTGCTGCATAGGTTTGGCCAATGTTGAGCAATGAGAATCCAAGTCTCCTCTAGCAATTGATTAGAGGTTAGGGCACATGCTGCTGGTTCCCTTGGTCTTGGATAAGTCTTGACTGAATTCAGTTGGAAATGGCTCAGTCCATGCCACCTTAGTGTATGCATTGAATGCTCCAATCCAAAATTGGAGTCTTGTCCCTCCTTTAGGCATTTCTAGGTTTGGCATGCAATATTTGGTTCCAAAGACTTGGGAGGCTTGGGATCAGAGTTGGTTCCTCCTTGGTCCCCCCTTGAGGTGTTCAGATGCATAGAGTTGCTTGCCCTTTGCAAAATTTGTGTAAATAGAGCAAAACTCCAAAATCTGCCTTGCCATGACAGTTTGCAACAAGGCATATTGGCATTGTCATATCTCATGGTTCAAGTGGACTTTGACGGAGTTCTTGGCCATTTTGGAAAGCCCTCATATGATACAATAACTGTTTGATCATAATTGGTTTTGATACTTTTTGGATCCAAGTGAAAAATGCCCCTACATTTGGAAAAAAGTGAAGGCAGATTCTGACTTAGTGAAAATTTCACTATGTGTTGGAAAAAAGTGACATTTTCACTTTTTGTGATTTTCATCATTCCATAACTCAAAATCCACGAGGAATTGGAATAAGGTGTAGTTGAAGCTTTTGTAGAGGGCCATGAGGGCTACAAATCCAGCTTTGAATGGGGAAAAATGGCCTTGTGGTTTAGGAGTTATGATCCTCCAAAGTTGGTAGCCTAGCCACTTTATTCCATAACTTAGAAAAATTTCTAAGTTTTTATGGTTACCCCTTTTACAGGTTATCCAACTTTTCTTGATTTTTCTTGATGAATGATGATTCCAATGACACGTTAACATCATTTTAGGGTTAAAGAACCATAATTGTGAAAAATCTCAAAAAGTCAAAGTTGACTTTTGTGCACAGTTGACTTTTTGTCAGATGAATTCCAAACTGTGAGATCCTCTATGAAATCAAGTCCTTGACCTAAATCAAACTTGATGGATTGATTTCATAGGTGTTATAGGGTGTATTGAATCATGTCCTAGGGTTTCGGAGCATGTCTTGGTCAAAAGTCACAGGTACAATTGACTTTTCCCGCGAAACCCTAATTGTGGTTTTGATGAATTTGAAACTTGTTGATCAAGCTTATTGGATCAATCCATTGTTGCAAATGGATCAATGTAGTTTATTAGAGACCCTCAAATCCTCTCTTGAAGTCTTGGCTCATGATTTTTCCCAAAAGTTAACTTAGGGGTGAATTAGGACAAGAAACCCTAATTCCTGATTTTTGGTGAATGCATCCCCTGAGGCTTAATTGACTTGATGATTGGGTCCATGAGGTTCCATGGAGCATCATAGGTTAAGCTTTGAAGCATTGGCTTATGCCCTGAGGAAAATTTCCATCTGGAGGCCCTGGTCGACCAAACCCTAATTTTGATGACACTGGTGATCTTGAGGCTTAATCCACTTGGAATGTTGCAGCTTTGTGCTTAATCCTTGAAGTGGGAGTCCCCTCGATCCTTTGTGGATGTTTGAGAGGTTAGACAAGTGGAAGATCATGTCATTCCTTGATTGATCCTTTGTCTAAGAACTCTGAGAGGGCCTGAAACTCTAAATTTAATTGTAGTGGATGCTCACCCATCTTTGGGGAGACTGATGAGGCATAATGATTCATCCTTATTGTGATGAGGATTTGCCCAATGATGGGAAATCTTAGTGGTCAAAATTTGGGGCATGACAGATGCCCCTATTTAATCTTCTTGGACCCGAAGGTGTGAATGGCGAAGGTATTCGGGCATTCGGGGTGCAAGAGGATTAAATATCGGAATACCCAAAATTTTGATGGTGGTTAAAAATGGTCGTTCACGCATCCTTCTTCTTTTGCTAAGACATGATGCTTTGAAAAGGTAAACTTCCCCTCGATCCTGGTTTCCTACCAAGGAACTGGTCTCAGTTTCTGAAATAAACCTCCCCTCGATCCTGGTTTCTTACCAAGGAACTTGTCTAAGTTTCTGAAATAAACTTCCCCTCGATCCTGGTTTCCTACCAAGGAACTGGTCTAAGTTTTTGAAATAAACTTCCCCTCGGTCCTGGTTTCCTACCAAGGAACTGGTCTAAGTTTCTTTCGTCAATAAACTTTATTGACGAGGGACGCTATGTGTAGCGGTTTTCCTCAAACTTCTCGCCGAATTTTCCTGGGGAGATACCATTTGATGGGAAAAACTTTTGATGTCCGACTTGCTGGGGCACCCATTTTTCTGAATTGTAGAGGTGTACAAACTTCTTTGTTGGAGATGCCATTTGTTGACTCTATCTGGAGAAAACGAGTCTCTTGAGAGATTGCTTCCGTTTGGGGACATTACATCATACTTTTCCTGGGATCTTCTCGGGGAAATTCCATATGATGTACCCCAATTTTAAGGTGCCGATGACTTCATTAACACTGACTTTCTAGAGAGAAGAACCAATGTGTTGCTAAGAGTCTTTAGTTGCGAGGATTTCTCTAGGGAATTTTCCTTAATCCGGGAAAGCGAAGATATCATCTTCAATGGCGAAGAGTGACATTGGCTGAAGGTTCTCTGGCCTTTCAGAGGTTCAAGTTATCAAAGTGGTCAAGGTCCAACTTCAATCCAGAAATAAACTGGAGGTGAGGTTTCTCAGGCGCGACATTTCTTGACGAGGAAAGAACTGACAACTCGATTGAGAGGACCTTTATCACTAGGGGATAAGACCGACTAGAGTGATAGTGATGCAATATGAATATAAATGTAAGTCAATAATGCATGATGTATGTATGTTTATGCTGACAAAACTGACGCGACATACAGACTAGTAGATGAACACGACTGGATACTCGGCCACAGTGGGAGATGAAAAGTATCACTGGTTCACGATAGCAATTCTGCCTTGCTTAGGAGACATAGTCCCTGCGGGGAACAACCGTTGGTCGGGCTTAGGAGGTGAGAACTCGGCCGAGGGTGTCAGATGAAACATGGTCTCTGACACAGCTAATCCTTCATTCAGGTACACTGGTTTAGAATGAGTACTTTGATTCTGCACTTTGAAGCTCGATTACTTCTGGAGAAGCGATCGATGTTCTTTTGACGTTCAACAGTCAAAAGAATTTCCATCTTTATTTTGAAAGCAGAAAAAAAAAATTTACAAGTAAATTCAATTTTGTTTTATTTCAAGAATCGTTAATCATGTTAAAAATGTCGTTCTGTAAAGCTAAAACAAATAAGAATTGCAAACAAAAGCACAAGGGCTCAAATTTTATTGATAGGATGGAACTCAGCCAAGCGCGTGATCCCACAGAGTATTTACGAAGTTTGAAAATGGTAATTTAAGGGAAAAGGGCAACATTGAAACATAACGACCACTATCTTTCTACCAACATTGAATTCGGGGCATCCTAAGCTTCTGTCGAAGATGACCGTGACTGGAGTTTTTCTTCTGATGGATGGCATTACCGCTACTAGGGGATTTGCCCCTGTTGAACGTAGTTACTTGCCATTATCCCTAACTTTTGCCTGGATTGTACTTTGAGATTTCCAATCCACCGGGATGATTTTTTTTTATTATGCCTCTAATTTTTTCCTGGACCGCCCTTTTGGGTTTTCAATCCACCAAGACGTTTTTTTTATTTAGGCGAAGTATTTCTTGACTACGTCAACAATTGTGGGGTAGGAAAATTCCTCTCCATCCATGGTTGCAAGTCTCAAGGAACCACTTGAGAAAGATTTCTTGACCACATAGGGGCCGTCATAATTCGGAGTCCATTTGCCCCGGGAATCAGTGAGAAAGGATTGTATCTTTTTTAGCACAAGATCTCATTTCCTGAAGATGCGAGGTCGGACCTTTTTGTCAAATGCCTTCTTCATTCTCTGCTGATACAACTGACCATGGCATAGTACCGTGATTCGGTTTTCCTCAATCAGATTTAGTTCGTCGTGTCGACTTTGACACCATTCAGACTATGTTAGCTTAGCTTCCATCAATATCCGGATTGATGGGATCTCTACTTTTATGGGGAGCACTGCTTCCATGCCATACACTAGAGAGAAAGGGGTTGCTCCTGTTGAAGTGCAGACATATGTGTGATAACCGTGAAGAGCATAGGGTAGCATCTCGTGCCAGTCTTTGTAGGTTACAACCATCTTTTGAACGATCTTCTTGACGTTCTTATTAGCCGCTTCTACTGCTCCATTCATCTTAGGTCGGTAGAGATATGAGTTATGGTGTTCGATCTTGAACTCAGCGCACAACTCTTTTATCATCTTATTATTCAAGTTAGATCCATTATCAGTAATGATCTGGCTCAGAACACCATAACGGCATATGATATTGTTTTTGATAAATCGGACTACCACTTGTTGGGTTACGTTGGCGTATGACGCTGCTTCGACCCACCTTGTGAAGTAATCAATGGCTACCAGAATGAACCGATGTCCGTTTGAAGCCCTAGGTTCGATCATGCAAATCATGTCGATTCCCCATATGGAAAAAGGCCATGGGGAAGAGAGAACTTTGATATGTGTTGGCGGTACATTGATCTTGTCAGAGTATATCTGACACTTGTGACACCTCTTCATGTACTTGTAGCAGTCAGATTCCATTGTCAACCAATAGTACCCTGCTCTCAAAATTTTTCTCGCCATTGTGTGTCCGTTGGCATGAGTGCCAAAGGATCCTTCGTGAATTTCTTTTATCAACATGTCTGCTTCTGGTCTGTCTACGCATCGGAGCAAGACCATGTCGAAACTTCTCTTATATAGTGTGTCACCGCTCATGAAGAAGCAGCCAACCAGCCTTCTGAGGGTTTTTCTGTCTTTCCTTAGTGCCCCAGGTGGGTACTCTTGTTTCTGAAGGAAGCATTTGATATCGTGATACCAAGGTTTGTCGTCTATGACTGCTTCAATCGTGAAGATGTAAGCGGGCCGTTCAAGGCGCATGATGTCGATCTTAGGTAAGTCATTCCATTGACCTACATTTATCATGGAAGAGAGGGTGGCTAAGGCATCATCCATGTGATTCTCTTCACGAGGGATATGATGAAATTCGATTCTGTCGAAGAATGGTAACAACCTTCTCTCATAGTCTTTGTAAGGAATCAATCCAGATTGGTATGTGTTCCAATCTCCTTTGATCTGATTGACGACCAAAGCTGAGTCGCCATATACATCCAAGTTCTTGATCCTCAAATCAATCGCTTCTTCGAGACCCATAATACAAGCTTCATATTCGGCCTCGTTGTTTGTGCACTTGATGGTAAGTCTGGAAGTGAAAGGAATGTGGGTACCCTGAGGTATTATAATGATTGCCCCAATTCCGTTTCCATAATGATTGACAGCTCCGTCAAAGATTAGTCCCCATTGGGAACCTGGTTCTGGCCCTTCACTGGGTAATGGTTCATCGCAGTCTTTCATTTTTAGATACATGACATCTTCGTCTGGGAAGTCAAACCCGATTGATTCTTGATCGTCAATCGGTTGATGAGCCAATTGATCGGCTAAAACAGTTCCCTTAATGGCTTTCTGAGCGTGGTATTCTATGTCATATTCTGATAACAACATCTACCAACGGGAAATTCTTCCCGTGAGAGCAGGTTTTTCAAAGACGCACTTGATTGGATCCATTTCTGAGATCAACCAAGTAGTGTGATGAATCATATACTGGCGAAGACGTTTGGCTGCCCAAGCCAAAGAACAACAAATTTTCTCGAGCATAGTGTACCGAGTCTCACAGTCGGTGAATTTCTTGCTCAGATAGTAAATGGCAGACTTCTTCCTTTTTGTTTCGTCTCGTTGGCCAAGCACACAACCCATTGAGTCCTCTAGGACTGTGAGGTAGATGATCAGTGGTCTTCCTTCCACTAGAGGTGATAGAATCGGTGGGTTCAACATATATTCCTTGATACTGTCGAAGGCGGTTTGGCAGTCTTCTGTCTAAACGCAGTCCTGATTCTTTTTGAGTAATTTGAAAATTGGCGCACATGTTGCGGTCATGAGGAATATGAATCTGGAGATGTAGTTCAAACGTCCCAGGAATCCTCTGACTTGTTTTTCAATCTTCGAAGAAGGCATTTCTTGAATGGCCTTGACCTTGTCAGGATCAACCTCAATTCCTTTCTGGGTGACGATGAACCCTAGTAGTTTCCCTGAACTGACACCGAAGGTGCACTTGTTGGGATTCAAGCGGAGTTTGTACTTTCTCAACCGCTTGAATAGTTTTGACAGGTGGGTCACATGCTCCTCTTCTGTCTTTGATTTGGAAATCATGTCATCGGCATATACCTCAATTTTCTTATGTATCATGTCATGAAACAGAGTAGTCATGGCCCTTTGATAGGTCGCCCCGGCGTTCTTCAAACCGAACAGAATTACCTTGTAACAAAAGGTACCCCATAGGGTAATGAATGAAGTTTTCTCCATGTCTTTCGGCGCCATTTTTATCTGATTATAGCCCGAGAATCCATCCATGAAGGAGAAAACTTTGAACTTTGCTGGACTGTCTACCAGCATGTCAATGTGCGACAAAGGAAAGGCATCCTTTGGACTAGCCTTGTTCAGATCTCTGTAATCTACACATATTCTAACCTATCCGTCCTTTTTTGGAACGGGTACGATATTGGCTAACCATTGAGGGTATTTTGACGTGGCGAGGAAACTCGCGTCAATCTGTTTTTGTACCTCCTCTTTGATTTTGATGGCCATGTCCGGGTGAGTCTGTCTCAACCTCTGTTTTACTGGCGGACATTCTGACCGTAACAGTAAGTGATGTTCCAAGATGCTGGTATCCAACCCTGGCATGTCCTGATAGGACCAAGCGAATACATCGAGAAACTCTCTGAGAAGCTTTATCAAACTTTCTTTGACAGTTGGACCGAGTAGTGCCCCAATCTTGATTTCTTTTCTCTCTTTTTCTGAACCCAAGTTGATCGTTTCCAACAGCTCTTTGTGAGGTTCAATGGACCTTTCCTCCAGTCTGAGTAATCAGGAGATCTCTTCTGGAATTTCGTCGTCAACTTCTTCTTCAGCCCCAAATACCGAGAATTCAAAGTTGGGAGAAGGCATCGGATCGTATGTTTCAATGGGGTTTAAAACAAGCAATCTGCATGACGTGATGATTTGTGTTTAGAAGAGATAGAGAGAATGCAAAAGTATGTGCAGTGTATTTTTTTTGAAAGACTACTTGTTTTTATTATTTGAGATGTTTTTTAGGATTACCATTTTTTGAGAAAAGAAAAAAGAGAAAATAGCAATTAATGCGGAAATTACAAAACAACGTTATTTTATTTATGAACAAGTCGATTCTTGAAACTACAGCCCTATAAAACAAAACTCAGTCGCTTCGGGCAAAGCGAAGAGGAAAATTTACAGAAAGTGAGCCATATCAAAACATCCGTTTCACCTGGGCAGGGTGAAAGGTTAAAGACGACAATTACTTTGACTTATGAACAATCTTCGGAACATCGACGGTAACCTATTGGCGGCAAACCCCTCGGTGAATCACAAAGTCTGGTACTTTCCTTGATTTGTCTTCAGAAATGACGCTGATTTCTGGTGGAGCTGGATCATTGGAATCTGTCTCCCAGGCAGAGTTGTTGTAGGAGGATTCCTCAGTTGTATTTTGCATAACATTTGTCCTCTCAGGTGGATCTCCCCGCCCAGTTGGCTGAATGTCATCGAGCCTGATACGAGAGCTTTCGGGAGCAGTGTACTTGACCATGTAGTCGTATTTTCCACTTGGTTGTCCCAAGGTGTCCCACACTTCTTTGAAGCTGGAGGAGTCATCTCTCTCGATGACGTTGACCTCAGGAAAAGCATAGTTGATGAATTCTAGTCCGACAAGCTTTTCTAATTCATCGTCGTACGGGATATTTCTTGAATGACCTGAGTGTTGATCTCATGACATGGTGGGGACGCAGGTATTCTATTCAATGACGCTCAGCTGATTTTCATTGTTCGGCTGACTCTCTTGCCCCAAGTTTCCTGGGTACGACAACCAAATAGGCAGGCCATCCATTGGGCCATAATAGTTGTGGTCAAAGTTGTCTTTCATCAGAGTGTCCTCCTCTAATGAGTTTGGTGGAGCACGACATCCTTCCGGATCACAATCTCCATATATCATTTCGATGTCTGACCTCGGTATAAATCTCGGACTCTGTGTGGGATAGGAAAAGGGTGTAGGCACCTCTTCCTGAGACATATAACAGTCTTTGTTGAGATAGGACTTCCAATCCTCATCCGTATCGGAGGGATCTCCCTCGTTGATGGTATGGACTGTTTGAGGCACTGGGTGAAGGAAACCTCCTCTGTGGAAGAAGTCCTGAATGGGATGAAGACTTTCGTCGTTAGCAGCTGTCTAGGTGCAGGTTGCAGAAAAACCAAGACCCTTCTTTATTTTGTTATCAGTAGGAATGAAAATTTGTCCCCATCCTTTTGCGTTGTTATTCTCGATTACTTCGAGAGCATCTCTGTATGATGAAATCGAGGTTCCTTTCTCTGATTGATTCTTATTGCTCACCGACAGTGCTTGGAACTGAGTTCCAACAAACTCCTCGGGTTCTACACAAGTAGATAATGACAAGTTGCTCACGAGCAAGGCTTGTTCTCCACAAACCGTGACGAGTTGATCGTTCTTGACGAACTTCAATTTTTGGTGCAGCGTCAAAGTGACTGCCCCAGCCTGGTGTATCTAAGGTCTTCCTAATAAGCAACTGTATGTTTCCCGGATGTCCATGACCTGTAAAGTAATTAGGAAAGTGTGAGGACCGATAGTTATGGGAAGGTCGACTTCGCCGATAACTGCTTTCCGAGACCCGTCAAATGCTTTGACGATGACCTCACTGCCCCTCATTGGGGGTGCTTTGAATGATAGTCGCATTAAAGTGGACTTCGGCATAACGTTGATGACCGATCCTGTGTCTACTAGTACGCTAGCTAAAGCATCGTCCTGGCAGTTAACTGTGATATTGAGCACCATGTTGTAACTTTTTCCCCCCGGAAAATCCTCATCACTAAATCCCAACTTGTTGCAGGAAGTGATGTTAGATATAATGCTATCGAACTGTCGTATTGACACATCCTGTTCCACAAAGGCCTGCTCTAAGACTTTCTGTAAAGCCTCTCTGTGGGCTTCAGAACTGAGTAAAAGTGATAGCACTGAGATCTTTGAAGGAGTTTGTAACAGTTGATCAACAATGTTGTATTCACTCCTTTAGATGAGCTTCAACATCTCATCATTGTTTTTTGAAAGGTTGGTATCACTAGATTGACCGACTGGTGGATTGGGAACTTCCGTTTGAGGTTCCTTTTCTTTGGTAGGTTCTCCAACTCCTCGGTTGAAGATTCGACCGCTCCGTGTTACATGACTGATGTCTGCAATATTCACGACGGAGGATAATGGAATTTCCTTTCCATTCTCAATTATCGTTGCACTATATTTGTAAGGGATCGCCTTAGCTGATTCATACGGTAACGGTCCCGGTAGATAGATAACAACAGGAGCCTTCTGACTTTTCTGACTGTCGTAAGTAACTTCAATCAGTTCCTTGCTAAGAACCTTTGATTCGTCCAATAGAGGGATGATGGTTCAAACATCCTTGTTCCTCTCAGGGTCAGAGATTACAACCACGTCTCTGATTTGATCTGTGAAGTAGTCTGGCATCCAGTCAATGGACCCCAAAGCTAGGTATGGGTGAATCTCCTTGCGATCCAACTGACTCTGAAGGGCTGCTCGCACGAGGTAACATCCTTAGTTATTTTCCGAACAGACTCTACAGCGTTCATAGTTGTGTGGTGGCACCTGGCCACACCCGCTTTGAATACAGTGTAACCTCACTAGATCTGTTTCCGTAGATCGGACATTCTGACTTCGATGCCGAGTAGGGTTCCCATCAACCACACTGATTTGTTGCGTGTCTTCATCCATATAGATTGGAAGCCACCAGTGGTTTAACAAGTGTTGTAAAGTTCTTTGAACGGGAGCGTACCCTTGGTTACTCTCACAACATCCTTTACTGTTTAGATAATCATGCGAAGTGAGAAAACCGAGTTGGACCTGCCTGGCATGTAACTCCACCAAGCTGGTATTCATCAGACGAATATCAAAGATTTCAATCATGTTGATCTGGTAAAGATTTCTATCTTGGTAGTCCTGGATCCATCTGACGCTGGAGGGCCTCTTGTACAAAAGAGCATCCCTGTTTGTTTACCGAGTAAGTCAGGCAGGAATTATAATCGTGACGCGGCAGATTATGATACTAAGTGCATCGCCACCAAGTTGACATTCATTGTATGGATGTCGTGGTTCTGGATGACGTTGGAATTCGTATAGGTCATGCTGACCCCACAAACTCGATGCTCTTGGATCCATCCGAGATCCAATTGTTCCTGTAGAGCTGATTGCACCACAGAACATCCCTGATTGTTCTTAGAGCAGATATCACACTGCTGATAGTTATGAGGTGGCACATGGCCATATCCACTCTGTCTACAATGCATCTTGACCAAGTTGGCCCTTAATAAGAGTACATCATGAATTTGATAGGTGTTGTTAGACTCTCCCTCTATCAAATTGACTGCAGCTTTCCCATGTTGAGGCAGCGGGTTTGTGAGAACATTAGGATTCGTATCCTTGAAAGATAAGACCCCGCTCCTAACAAGCTTTTGCACATCGGATTTGAAACTGAGACAATTTTCTATGTTATGCCCTGGTCCTCCTTGATGGTAAGGACAAGTCTGATCCGCTTTTAACCAAAAAGGAAGATTTTCCGGTACTGTAAGAGGAGACTTAGTTTGGACATGCCCCTTGACCAGTAATAATGAAAGCAGTTCTGTGTACAACATGGGTATAGGGTCGAACCATGGTGGTCGCGTTGTACGGTTGTTGTTGTATGGAGGACGAGTCTGCTGAAGAGACTGTTGTGTCCTTTGCTGAAATTGTTGTCGATTCGGTTGGCTCGGCGCAACCTGAGGTTGATACGTAGGAACAGGCATGGGATTGATAGCAGGAGTTACAGCTGCTACTGGTCGATATCGTCGCCTTTGCTTTCCGAGAGAGATATTCCCAATATCCTTCTTTTTTTCTTAGGGAGAGCACTACCGTATCATTTTGTACTACTTGATGATCCAGCGTCTTTAACCAAACGTCCTTCTCGGACGGCTTCCTCAAGACGAACCCCCATGCCCACCATCTCGGTGAAGTCACTGGGTGCACTGGCGACCATTCTGTCATAGTAAAATGTGCTTAAGGTTTTTAAGAAGATCTTTGTCATCTCTTTTTCCTCAAGATATGGACAAATCTGAGCGACAATTTCATGCCATCTCTGAGCGTACTCCTTAAAGGTTTCCTTGTCCTTTTGTGACATTGATTTGAGTTGATCTCTGTCCGGTGCCATGTCCAAATTATATTTATTTTGTTGAACAAAAGCAGCGCCAAGATCTCTGAACGTGCCGATCGTAGCGCGGTTCAAACCCATGTACCATTTTAATGCGGCATCGGTTAAACTATCCTGACAGTAGTGAATTAATAGCTCCTAGTTCTTTGTTCGAACTGATATTCACTGAGCGTACATCACTAAATGACTCTGAGGGCAAGAGTTACCCTTGTATTTTTCAAAGTTGGGCACTTGGAACTTGTGCAGAACTTTCACATTGGGGACCAAGCAGAGGTCCGCGGCGTCCTTTCCAAATAAATCCTGACCGCGAAGGGCTTGCAGTTCTTTCTGCATTTCTAGGAACTGTTCCTGGAACTCATTCATTCTGTCGAACATGCATTCGTTTCCACTAGAAGGTATTTGGGGAATCTGTCCTTCCGGGACAGTGTGTACCACGGGTGGTGGTATAGTCATTATGGCCGAGACTCTCGGTGCCTCCCGAAGTTTGTAACCTTCAGGATTTACTGTCATGCCCCTGGCATCTTCGCTTTCCCAAAGTTTGTAACCTTCAGGCACAGCAGCTCCTGCTGCGGTTCCTTGATCCTCAGCGATCGCCGGAACATATCCTTCCGGGATATAGTTAAGTGGCATGCCCCAGGGACGATCTTTCGGCATTTTATACCTAGGGTCATACTTCTCCACTATGGGCGTAGATGTGATCTCTGAGATCACAGTTCTTTGTTGTTGCATCTGAGCCTCTGCTAGAGCTTGCATGTCGTTATGAAGCTTTCTCAGATCCTCTTTCAGAGTGTCGATCTCTTCTCTCAACTCTCTGTTCACTTCCTCGACATCATCCATCTTTTTCTGATAATTGGCCCAAGTATTGTATGAATGAGACAGTTTGACTCTAGAATCGAGACACAAACGTGAGATTCGTAGGTAAGAAGAATGCGTTTATGAGAATGATGAATGCAATGATTATTAATTATTTTTGTTTATTCAAAGTAAACTTCGACAATCAGATTGCAAATATCAAACAGTGGGAAAACCCCATTTTATTGAATTCAAAGGATTGCGGAAATGGAAATACAGTAGATTACAAAGTGCTGGAAAAGGAAATCTAAACTTATGGATCTTGAGTCCTCTCTGAAGAGAGCTCAAGTGCTGGTTCGGGTGCTTTCCTTTTCTTTGACCGGGGCTCTTGGGTCGTTGTCGGGTTGTCATTCCTTTTCCAAGTGAAAGGAGCGAGCAAATTCCTTTGGTCATCCTGATTCTCTACAGCATGTTGCTCTAGAATCTCAATCAGAGCATCTTTTTCTTTTAACAGTTGCTGTATTTTCTTACACTCCACATTGAGAATACGATACTTGTTCCTCCAAGACCTCTTCTCCTACTGAACTTTGCTGAGAGTAACCTGAACCTTTTTTGTCTCAGACATAAAATAAAGGGCAGAGTCCCTTAATGGAAGAACTTCCTGACGAGGGTAAGGCATCCTCAGCTTGAGAGCTCTAGTTTGTACCCAATGGAGATAAGGCTCCATCGGGACACAATCTGGTTTCCCTAGAGACTCTCGTCCTTTCTTATGAGCGTGTTTCCAAGCGTGCACTATTTCTGTCTTTAATGCCCTGTCATTTTCTCCTTCCTTGAAGAAAAGACCTTTCAGATGAGCATTCCATGGGACGTGCCTCATCGGGTATCCAAATTGCCAACGAACCAATATCGGATGATAGTTGATTCCTCCCTTAGTTCCTATAAGGGGTACATTTGGGAAATTTCCACAACGGTCAATGATCCTGATCCCGTCGTAGACTCGATTGTACTAATCGATGTCAGAGTTGGTAAGAAACATGATCCTCTACGACCAACGTAAAGTATTCTTTTGATCCCAAAATGTAGCAGACTTGGGCAATGGGAAACGAACCATTTGTAATGCAAGGGTATACAGCACGTGATCATTCCTCCGCTGTATAAATTCCTTAAGTGTACAGAATGATACACATCTTTGAGTAAGGTCGGTACAAGATTTCCTATCAGAAAAATCTTAATTGCATTGATGTCTAAGAAGTTATCAATGTTAGGAAACAAAAATAACCCGTAGGTGAGCAAAACAAAGATGCTCTCAAAAGCGGCCACATTCCCTATACTAGCAAAGTACAGGGCTTTCTTTATCAAGAACTGGGCTGGAAAACCCTGGATGCCACCCTTAGTGGTCATGTGAGTCTTGACTTCTGACTCGTCCAAATAAATTGCTCTCGCAATGGTCTGATCCTTTGGAATTTCTTCCAGTCCAGAAAAGGAGCTTGATCGGTGATGTGTAGATCAGTCAAGTGAGAATACTCCTCCAGTCTTGGTGCTAGCTGATAATTTGGGAATTTGAAACAGTGATAGACCGGATCGTAGAACTGGATTAGTGTGGACAGGATTCCTTCGATTACATGGAGCCTTAACAAGGACAGCAATCCTCCATACTTGGCTCTGAAAGCTTCGTGGTTGGTGATCATTCTCGCGAAACCTCTCAAATCCTCCAACTTTGGAACCTTGAAGGTGTACTTATGTGTTTTCCTTCTACCGAAATCCATTAGTGCAATCTCCTTTCTCTTTGACATTTGCAATCATTGTCTTAGTTTAATTTGAAAAAGAAGATTAGAAGAGAAGATTTTTTTTGTTTTAATGTTTTTTAAATGAATGCATGAATGCAGCACACAAAAACATCGAAAAAACATGGGGTCAAAGGGTCGGTGTCATGAAGTCAAGGCTCTACCCCCCCCCCAAAGGTTTATACTGGTGATTTTTTGTACCTGTCCGCAAAATCATTGACCCCTCTGGGATAACAACAGCAAGCGGATTGCCAGCGAGCTGATGTATCCTAGAGTGATCTCAGATGAGGGTAGTATCACGTGACAACTATTTCCGATAGCTTCCGCACTACAAAATGGCTTAAGTCTACTAAAAACCTTAGCTTCTCAGATAACCTAGTCGACCACACTACTTTCAACAACCGAAGTCGTATAGGCAATGTATCTGCAAAGGGAGTCTCCACTGAGTTTGATGGTCAATCGGGGGCTCTTAACTGGAATTCACTCCCAGTAAGATTACCCGCATTGCCATCACCTATCTTAGGTGTATACTCAATCTTTCCACATGCGGCATCACACGCATTCCCATTAGCAGAAAAATAAACACATATATCAATTAGGAAAAGCAGTATATATATTTGTCTTAATCATCCTAGACCTCTAGTCTTATGAACCTATACAGAAAATGACTCCCCAGCAGAGTCACCATTTCTGTGACAGTTTTCAGACATACGGTTTCAACCAGAGGGATAAGAGGGACAGGATGCCCTGCGGGGCCCCACGGTGGGCGCCATTTTTCTGTAGCGAGCGATTTTGGACGTGGTTCTTAAGCACTGTCGCTCTGGGGTACTATAGGTAGATTCATTTTTTATCCTATTAAGCTGACTAAGGAAGGGAAATAGATGTCTCCAATTAACCCTACTTGCATACTGAGTTTAAACAGGTGACTGTAGGTTTACAAATGCGGTTTAGATTGTGGGCCTCCCTCTGCTTATTTCGTTAAGAATGAAATGATGGGACTATTCATAGGGATTTTGGGTTTTTGATTAGTATGCTCGCTAAGACTCTTCAATCTTATGCCTACGTATTCCCGTTTAACGAAACAGGGAAATCAGAGCGATCGTAGTTCCTCCTATTCTATGGGAGGAAAAAGGTTGTTTTGGTGTCTTGTTCAAAGCCCAAGACGTGAAGCTAAACGTGGTGTATATCTTGTTCAAAGCCCAAGATATGAAGCTGAAGGGTCTATTTGTAACTTGTTCGAAGCCCAAGATATGAAGCTAAAGGGTTTTGACTTTAGAGAGAATTTCTCATCTCTAAAGGGGATATTTAGTCTGTTTGTCACAACTGTTGGATGACTGATCATAAAGGAGAATTACTTTAACTGGGATATGTGAATCCAGCAATGCCATAATTTCCTTTATAGGGGATTTTTAACCTGAAGGAGAAGACTTTAACTCAGTTTAGAGCAATGCCATCTTTCCTTAGGAATTTCTCATGCTAAAAGAGGGACAGCGGCGTGGATGTAAATAATCCAGGGCTTGCCGCTTACAGCAAGGAAAAGGAGTTGTTGATGTTTGTATCCTGTGGGCAAGGCACATATTTTGATGCTAAAAGGTTGATTGACTCAACTGGGGGTTTCCTTATGCAAAGCCTAAGAGGAGGCTATTGACCCAACAAGAGGGTGTTTTTTATGTGTCTCGTACGAAGCCCGAGAGAGAGGCTAAAAGGGGTTGACTCAACAAGAGAGTGCTGACAAGTGACTTACTCGACAAGAGAGTGCTTTTATATGTCTCGTACGAAGCCCGAGAGAGAGGCTAATAGGCTTTGACTCAACAAGAGAGTCTATTATACTCAACAAGAGAGTGTTTTTATGTGTCTCGTACGAAGCCCGAGAGAGAGGCTAAAAGGGAAGTGACTCAACAAGAGAGTCTTTTATACTCAACAAGAGAGTGTGAATAGGTTAGCTCCGCTGGGGAGAATCATTGTACAACGCCCAAGAGGAGGCTAGTGCGCTGGTGACTATTTCAGTTTAGTGACAGGTCCAGTCTGTTGGATAAAGAGAAAATAAGTTCTTATATGGGTAATGTTGTGCTCAGGGATTGATCGGAGGATCAGGGTTATTTCTTGTTCTTTAAGGAAATGGAAAATCCCAAAAGGTATGGAGACTGCCCAAGTCTACGGGTGTTTTGAGAAACCGATTCTCAGGCAGTGACTGATCTTTGTATAATGCCCAAGAGAAGGCTGGCATGTTAAGGGATGAAGGTCAACCCATTAACTGGTCTGACACTTGACTCATAAAGATAGCTCTAGCGAATTAATGACTAGGTTTTGTTCCTATACCTGTAGAGGTCTCTGGGTCCTTGTACTAAGCCCAAGAGAAGGCATGAGAGCTTTTAAGAAGCCGAAGGGTCCTTGTACAACGCCTAAGAGGAGGCGGGGATGCTTTTAAGAAGCCTGTGGGTCCCCAAACCCCGAGAAGTTCAAGACATGCCATTCACCGAGAATAGATCAAGCCAAGAAAGTCCGAGAATTTGGAAGAAACTCAAGAGATGCCATTCACGGAGAAAAGATCATCTCTAGGGAGTAGAGTCTCTTTGACAATTTCTAAGGGGGACAGTCTGAGAAAGGGTTCACTGAGAATGCTGCCTTTCATGTCTCCATATTGTTTAACCCTAAGAGGAGGGAAGACTGTGTCTGGTAATCCTATGGGGATCTAGTTTTGTTTGTATTTAAGAGTGACCAACAGGGCTTTACCTAGTGCTAAACGTAGTTGCCGGGGAAAACTCTAAATAACTATACTAGTATTACATAGTTGATATTTGACAAGTATATAAAAGTTTGTGAAAGAAGACTTACAGTGAGCAGCCCCACAATACAGTTATATATATATATATGAAAGCGGATAAAGAAAGCGGGTAAACACTTACTCGGTTGTAGAGCTTCCATGTTGTTTGGTTAGTTGTTCAACAAAGAAAGCTTTGATAACAATATTATATTCACAATCAAATAAGAAAGTGCTTTGAAAAGATTGTTTGGGGCTTACAGCTCAAGGAGAGGCCCAAGGTTTTATCAGTGATCGCACTGTTGTTTTGTACATTATACAGGGACTTATACAAGTGACTGAGGCCCAAAAAGGTTTTATTTACAAAGGGATGGGTCTTACACTCTCTCAAGAGGCCCAAAAGTTTATTTTTATACAAGTGGTGGGGCTTACAGCTCAAGGAGAGCCCCAAGGTTTTGTTATAAAAGGCGACGATCGCGCCGAACTTTTTGATGGTATCGGGACTTATACAATACACTGAGGCCCAAATTATTTTGGTTTTCAAAAAGGGTTGGGTCTTACACTCTACTAGAGGCCCAATGATTTTTAAAGAATGGGCTTATAACACGAGGGTAGGCCCAAAGGGTTTGATTTTTGAACTGGCGATCGCACCGAGATTTTCTTTTAACGCATAGGGACTTATACAATATCTGAGGCCCAAAATTGTTTTGGTCAAAAGGGGATTGGGTCTTACACTCTATTAGAGGCCCAAAGGGTGGTGTATTTACAAAGGGTTGGGTCTTACACTCTACCAAGAGGCCCAAAGAGTTTGAAAAAGTTTGATGAGGGTTGAATTGATCAAAACCCTAATTTGTTTTCAATATGTATTTTAATTGAATAAAAATTCAATTAAAATGATCAAAATTGTTAAACATGTGGAAAACAAATTTTGAACTTGGATTAATGTTTCAAAAATTAGGTTTTGATCCACAAAATGTTTGGAAATCACTAAAATTTGAAAAAATCAAGAGGGAGAAAATATTTTAAATGTAAAAAATAATTAAAATATTGATTCTTTACAAAAATATCAAGTATATAAAATAAATAATATTTTTGGTATTTTTTGGGAAAATAAAATATTTTAATATTTTTGTGAATTATTTAAAAAAAGAATCAACTCAAAATCATTAAAACTCGGAGAGAAATTAATTTTTGAATCAATTAAATAAAATCATAAACTTCAAATATTCAAATTTTCAAAAAAGGGCGCCAAGAACAAGGGCAAGAACACGCGCCACCCTCTGTTTATGCAGATTTGCATTTTCTATCCAATCTCACTGAATACTTGATTATATCATGCAATCTATATATCAATCTACTCGTTTCAACCTCACAATCATGCCTATGGTCTTTAATTTCATTTATTTTAAACATGGAATAAGAAATCAAAGAGAAACCTCAAGAACCCTAAAATTTGCATGAAGGTTCATAAATACCATACACGATTCAAACAATGAAATTGATTGAGGGAAAACACTCCATGCATGATTATGAACATATGGCCAAATTATTGTGCAGCAAAAAATGCATGGATCATAGAGTTAGAAGAGCTCATGCTTACCTCTTGCAGCTGGTGATCATGTTTTGTGTTAGAGGTGTTACAGCTTGGTTCCAAGGATATGGACAGTTTCCCTAGGTGCTATGGAGTGTGTCTTGGTGCTTGGAGTGGATTGATTTGAGCTGGAACTTGATTTGGCACCTCAACTGCAAATCTGTCAAGGGCTTGAGCAGTTGGCTGGTGATTTTGTGATTTTGATGTTCCAGATGTTATGTGAGTGTTTGGATCACTTCTATATGATGTTTATGAGGTGTGTGTGTGTGATTGGTTTGGTTGGAATAGTTCTCAAACTCAAAACCCGATAGTGACTTGTTTTGGAAGGCAATTTTGGAGTGAAGAAGGAGATTTTGAGGAAAGCATCTGTTTGATGGCTTTGGTGTACTCAAACTGGTCACAAATGAGCTCTATTTATAGTAGAGCAAGATTGTTTTGCAAGGAATAGTGAATGGCAACTGCTGCATAGGTTTGGCCAATGTTGAGCAATGAGAATCCAAGTCTCCTCTAGCCATTGACTAGAGGTTAGGGCATATGCTGCTGGTTCCCTTGGTCTTGGATAAGTCTTGACTGAATTCAGTTGGAAATGGCTCAGTCCATGCCACCTTGGTGTATGCATTGAATGCTCCAATCCAAAATTGGAGTTTTGTCCCTCTTTTAGGCATTTCTAGGTTTGACATGCTATTTTTGGTTCCAAAGACTTGGGAGGCTTGGGATCAGAGTTGGTTCCTCCTTGGTCCCCCTTGAGGTGTTCAGATGGATAGAGTTGCTTACCCTTTGCAAAATTTTAGCAAATCGAGCAAAACTCCAAAATCTTCCTTACCATGATAGTTTGCAGCAAGGCATATTGGCATTGTCATATCTCATGGCTCAAGTGGACATTGATGGAGTTCTTGGCCATTTTGGAAAGCCCTCATATGATACAACAACTGTTTGATCATAATTGGTTTTGATACTTTTTGGATCCAAGTGAAAAATGCCCCTACATTTGGAAAAAAGTGAAGGCAGATTCTGACTTAGTGAAAATTTCACTAAGTGTTGGAAAAAAGTGACATTTTCACTTTTTGTGATTTTGATCATTCGATAACTCAAAATCCATGAGGAATTTGAATGAGGTGTAGTTGAAGCTTTTGTAGAGGGCCATGAGGGCTACAAATCCAGCTTTGAATGGGAAAAAATGGCCTTGTGGTTTAGGAGTTATGATCCTCCAAAGTTGGTACCTTAGCCACTTTATTCCATAACTTTGAAAAATTTCTAAGTTTTTATGGTCACCCCTTTTACAAGCTATCCAACTTTTCTTGATTTTTCTTGATGAATGATGATTCCAATCACACATTAACATCATTTTAGGGTTAAATAACCATAATTGTGAAAAATCTCAAAAAGTCAAAGTTGACTTTTGTGCATAGTTGACTTTTTGTCAGATGAATTCCAAACTGTGTGATCCTCTATGAAATCAAAGCCTTGACCTAAATCAAACTTGATGGATTGATTTCATAGGTGTTATAGGGTGTATTGAATCATGTCCTAGGATTTGGGAGCATGTCTTGGTCAAAAGTCACAGGTACAGTTGACTTTTCCCGCAAAACCCTAATTGTGGTTCTGATGAATTTGAAACTTGTTGATCAAGCTTCTTGGATCAATCCATTGTTACAAATGGATCAATGTAGTTTATTAGAGACCCTCAAATCCTCTCTTGAAGGCTTGGCTCATGATTTGTCCCAAAAGTCAACTTAGGGGTGAATTAGGTCAAGAAACCCTAATTCCTGATTTTTGGTGAATGCATCCCCTGAGGCTAAATTGACTTGATGATTGTGTCCATGAGGATCCATGGAGCATCATAGGTTATGATTTGAAGCATTGGCTCATTCCCAGAGGAAAATTTCCATCTGGAGGCCCTGGTCGACCAAACCCTAATTTTGGTGTCACTGGTGATCTTGAGGCTTAATCCACTTGGAATGTTGCAGCTTTGTGCTTAATTCTTGAAGTGGGAGTCCCCTTGATCCTTTGTGGATGTTTTAGAGGTTAGAAAAGTTGAAGATCATGTCATTCCTTGATTGATCCTTTGTCTAAGAACTCTGAGAGGGCCTGAAACCCTAAATTTGATTGTAGTGGATGCTCACCCATCTTTGGGGAGACTGATGAGGCATAATGATTCATCCATATTGTGATGAGAATTTTCCCAATGATGGGAAATCTTAGTGGTCAAAATTTGGGGTATGACATACACATGTTTGATAATTTTGATCATTTTAATTAAGTTTTTATTTAATTAAAATACATTTTGAAACAAAACTAGGGTTTTGATTAATTCAACCCTCATCAATCATTTTCAAACAATCTTTGGGCCTATAATAGAGTGTAAGACCCAATCCCTCTTGAAAACCAAAATAATTTGGGCCTCAGTGTATTGTATAAGTACCGATACCGTCAAAAAGTCCGGCACAATCGTCGCCTTTTTAACAAAAATCTTTGGGCTTCTCCTTGAGCTATAAGACCCATATTTATTCATTTTCAAAATCTTTGGCCTCTAATAGAGTGTAAGACCTAATACCCTTTTAACCAAAACAATTTTGGGCCTCAGATATTGTATAAGTCCCTCTGCGTTAAAAGAGAAATCTCGGCACAATCGCCAGTTCAAAAATCAAATCATATGGGCCTACCCTCGTGTTATAAGCCCCATTTCTTTTCTTTAAATTGCTTTGGGCCTCTAATAGAGTGTAAGGCCCAACCCCTTTTTGAAACCAAAATGATTTGGGCCTCAGATATTGTATAAGACCCACTGTGTTTTCAAAAACCTCGGCGTGATCGCCGTTGCCAAACAAATAACCCTGGGCTTCTCCTTGAGTTGTAAGTCTCATCTCTTTTACAAAAATAAATCTTTGGGCCTCTAATAGAGTGTAAGACCCATCCCCTTGTACATAAAACCTTTTTGGGCCTCACTGTAGCGCGATTTTTGTGGTTTCGAATCACTATCGCTTTGGTACTACAGTTCGATTCATTTTTTATCCTGTGAAGCTGATTAAGGAAGGGAAATAGATGTCTCCAAATAACCCTGCTTGCAAACTGAGGTTGAACAATCAAAACTGTTGGTTTACAGATGCTATCAAAATAGGGGGGTCCTTCTTAGGGTTATTTTCTTAAGAATACAAGTGTCTGGGTTATCTGGGAGGCTTTTGGTTAGGATACTAGACCTGATTTTCTTTGGTTGATGTGTGGGGGTACTGAATTTTGAGTTTTTGATTAGTATGCTCGCTAAGATTTTGCAATCTTATGCCTACGTATTCCCGTTTAACGAAACAGGGAAATCAGAGCGATCGTAGTTCCTCCTATTCTAGGGGAGGAAAAGGGTTGTTTTGGTGTCTTGTTCAAAGTCCAGGACATGAAGCTAAAGGTGGTTTGTATCTTGTTCAAAGCCCAAGATGTGAAGCTAAAGGGTTTTGACTGAGAGAGAATTTGTCATCTCTAAAGAGGAGTTGTTGATGTTTGTATGCTGTGAGCAAGGCACAAATTTGATGCTAAAAGGTTGATTGACTCAACTGGGGTTTTATTTATACAAAGCCTAAGAGGAGGCTAGAAGTTTGACTTTTCCGGGGAAAATCTTCTTTCTGTCTTGTACAACTCCCAAGATTGAGGCTAAAAGGGATTTTGACTCCATTGGGGAGAATGTATCTTGTATAAAGCCCAAGATGGAGGCTAAAATGGTTTGACTCAACAAGAGAGTGCTTTTATCTGTCCTGTATAAAGCCCAAGACAAAGGCTAAAAAAGGTTGACTCAACAAGAGAGTCTTGAACAGGTGATTGACTCAACAAGAGGGTCTGAAGGTTGATTGACTCAACAAGAGAGTCTTTTATACTCAACAAGAGAGTGATTTGTTGTCTCGTACGAAGCCCGAGATTGAGGCTAAAAGGAGATTGACTCAACAAGAGAGTCTTTTATACTCAACAAGGGAGTGTTTTATATGTCTTGTATAAAGCCCAAGACAGAGGCTAAAAGGGATTGACTCAACAAGAGAGTGTTTTATACTCAACAAGAGAGTGATTTATATGTCTTGTACAAAGCCCAAGACGGAGGCTAAAAGGGATTGACTCAACAAGAGAATCTTTTATACTCAACAAGAGAGTGATTTATATGTCTTGTACAAAGCCCAAGACGGAGGCTAAAAGTGGTTCACTCAACAAGAGAGTCTTTTATACTCAACAAGAGAGTTTTTAATATGTCTTGTACAAAGCCCAAGACGGAGGCTAAAAGTTTTTGACTCAACAAGGGAGTCTGAAAAGGTTAGCTCCACTAAGGGGAGTCATTTATACAAAGCCTAAGAGGAGGTTGTCTTACTGCTGAGGATTATTGAGATCCTGAAGCGTGTCCAAGTGTGGGGAACTCTCATGAGAGAGACCGAGTTTCTGCTGGAGATTGATCGGTGTTTTTTCCTATGTTTGAAAGGAACTTAAGAATGTTTTTGAGACTCAAGAGGTTTAGACTGTCCAAGTATAGAGTTTTATCTTTTTTACAATGGCCAAGAGGAGGCGCGGGCATTAAGGGATGAGTATCAACCCTAAAATAGTCGGAGTTTTGACACTGGAAAGACTGCTCTAGCAAAGGATGACTAAGTTTTGTCTTATACCTTTAAGAGATCGGCAGGGTCCTTGTATTAAACCCAAGAGAAGGCATGAGAACTTCTAAGAAGCCGAAGGGTCCTTGTACAACGCCCAAGAGGAGGCGGGGATGCTTTTAGGAAGCCTGTGGGTCCCCAAACCAAGAGAAATTAAAGAAATGAAATTCACAGAGAAGAGATCATTCCAGGAAAGTTCGAGGATTTGGAAGAAACTCAAGAGATGCCATTCACGGAGAAAAGATCATCTTTGGGGAGTTAGAGTTTCTTTGACAATTTCTAAGGGTGACAGTCTGAGAAAAGGTTCACCGAGAATACTGCCTTTCTCTTTGTTCCATATTGTTTAACCCCAAGAGGAGGGAAGACTGTATCTGGAATCCTATGGGGGATTTAGTTTTATTTGTATTTAAGAGTGACCAACAGGCTTTACCTAGTGCTAGACGTAGTTGCCGGGGAAAACTCTAAATAACTATACTAGTATTACACAGTGGATATGTGACAAGTATATAAAAGGATGTGAACACTACAAGAAAATTGGCAAGTTGCGACGGTTAATATTGGCAAATTACGGCTGTTTGAACCGCCACAATTTGCTAGTCGCGACGGTTTTGTTTCTGTCGCAGAAACGGGTGTCGCCATGCAGTATCGCGATGGTTTCTAAAACCGTCACTCCAACTGTCGTTCTATGTTGCGACGGGTAGGGAACTGTTGTAAATTGAAAATTGCGGCGGTTAAAACCGCCATAAATAACTTTGTTTTTGTTATTCAAAGATAAAAATCGTAGGTATTTCCACAGGTAAATCCGCAGGAAATCTTTAATCCGCAGGTAATTCCGCAGCTAATATTTTTCTAAAATTAAAAAAAAAATTCAAATGAACTTTTAGCACAAACGCCAATTTAGCTGACATCAAAACGTTCCTATATGTTTCCCTTTCAAAAATAGCATTTTAGAATAAACTAAGACTAAGACCTCTATGTCAAGGTGCATTCAAGCATAAGAACTAAGAAAAACATTGGCATCATGTTGAATATTGAAGACACCAAAAAGATTCAAAAATAGGGTGTCCAATAATATGAAATATTGAACTCTATTTCAGTATCTGATTTGAGGCTAAACTCATAATAATACACAAGTTTCAAAACTCATTTCTAAATCAACATAATTGTTTTCTCTCTTTCAATCACATTTACATGTTATTGGATACTTCTGAAAACCCCATCAACAAAAATACAAATTTTCCTGTGATTTTACAAGGAAAGCAACAAAAACTCATGATGGATATTAGTAAGAAAGGCTAGGGTCCAGGATGTGCGGCAATTACAAGCGGTTGAACGTTAGAACTGCCACATAAAACAGCGTAGTTAATATTCAACAAGAATTGTTGCATATTTTTAATAACTTGTAATAAGTATATCATGCAATTTTTAAGTGCAACAAAACATCTGATAAGCAAGGCATTACCTGATATTTGCAGAAAGATGAGCAGAAGGATTAATAGGACAACGCAATCGAAGGTTTGAAGCACTAAATACGCAGATTAAAATCATCTATAAACACCTAATTACCTAAATAACAAGCAGGAAATATCCATTGACAGCAACAGTACCTCATCTACGCGGACATTATAAATCTGAATGGAAGAATCATCCATGCCTATAGCAATAATATTGTACTTAAATATTAAGCAAAAACTCTAGTTGACAATCATAAAGTTCATTTCAAGTACTTAAATATTGTTATTTAGCACCTTGGGCTGAACCTTCTCCAACAGCTTTGGCCATTCCAGACAACACATCCACTGATATTACACTTTCATTAGTTGTAGACCATTTTCCAGAAACTTTATCATTCAATCCTGAAATATGAAGATAGAATGGCATTATCCTTCCTGAAGAAATAGTGAAAAGGTCAAAAATATTTTAGGCAGAAAATAAAACTCATTAGAACAATTGAAAAAAGAACAGTCCATCACTGTTGTAGGTTTACAAAGCAAGCACATTAGATGTATGTATAATATGGGTAGGACATGGCATAAGCATGGGATGATGCACATTCTCATAAGTCGAGGATATCATAAAGAAATAATAAGTAAATATATATCAATAAATTATATTAGTTAGGAGTGAAATAAGTTTTCGTGGCATGTGAGATGTGACATAAAATAATAGCAACCATTAAAACCAGCCACACCTTTTATGCTCAAGTTAAGAGGACTTCCAATATAAAGAACTGGATTTCTAGGATATACATGGGCACCAACTCTAATCTGCAGAAAAAAAAAAGATTTAGAGAATCCAATATGACAGAGGAAGAACAGGCACCAGATATACACCAGGAAGAATAGTTAACATAACAAGTATTACGTGTACAAAGGATAATCACTTAGGTATTGGCGAGTGAGATAAAAAATTGCAATTATAAGGCAAATGCCAGGTATTAACTCCAGTTACAGTGTGATTCTGAGACAATGTTTACACTACAGTCATTGAAATTATGGCGTATAAATACATTCAGAAGCCTGTCCAGTTTACAATCATGTTTAGGTGCATAGGCGTGAAACAATCTTCTTATTGTCATTGAAATATAGGTTCAAAACATGTGGCATAGGGCGTATGACCAAGATATGCATATAGAACTGTAATTTACTGTTCTGATGTGCAAGGCAAAAAACTAATACTTACTAGCACATAGTCTGACTTTTGCTGGGCTTCACTAAATGCTACACGCACAAGAGCTTTCCCATGCCGAATTGCCTTCAACAATGAATCGGTCAAAATAGAATTCCATTAATTAACTTAGCTGAGCAAACCAGTTCCACATAAAGCAAACTTAAGTACTAGAATGGAAAAATCTGGCTAGTTCTAAAACAAATGACGTTTTTCTAATGTTACACACACAGAGATAGGGTCTTTAAGTTGAACCACAAGAACAAATCAAGGGAAATAAGCCTGACTTTGATAAGACTATGCAGGCTTCACTTTAGTAGAAACTGCTAGAGTTAATGAAAAAAAATCTCAAAGTCTTAGAGTAATTTAGGATGTATTAGATCATCTTTTAGTAAATCTAAGAAATAATTAGCACACAGCCTTTTGTGTCAAGTCATAATCACATTGCAAAGTCTTATTTTTTCTCTCCTCTTCTTAATAATCTAATCCCAAACCTTACAAAACTTCAATTGAAAATAAAGCCTTGTGATAATTTTTTAGGTGAAAACACATGAAAGGTTTATATATACCTAGTTAGTTCCAAAACTCTGTAAATGTGCAAGCAGAAGGTTCTTATACTGGTTTTTTTCAAAATCCAAAGAACATAGAAAAGCAAGAAAATGATTTCTAATAAAAACAACCAACAAACCTTGATGCCAACATTCCCTTTTCCATCAGCAGTTTTGTTTACGGAAAGAACATCAGGGTAGTTAGTTTCAACATAGAAACGCATTGCATTGCATGCTTCATAGAAAGGATTTCCTGTTTAACCAAAGGAAGATGCAATAAAACATGAGTACTTTCAGTCTGAATTTCCTACTGTTATTTCACTATTAAGGGGACATTGATACCTAAAGTATCGTAAAATGTTGTTGGAAGAGCAAGTTCAGCACCAACAGCAAGGTCAATCACTTTGAGCAGGACCTCATTACTGGCTGTTCTAATTTGAGTCACCTTGATCATGTTATAGAAATTGTGGTGAGTAACAATTCCCAAAAAATTTGGCATATATCAAGACTATAAAAGCAAATAACACGGTCAAAATAGTAAATATACTTATTATGCTGAAACAGAATTGCAAACAGAGGTAGGATGAACCAAGATGGAGGGATAAAAATTAAGCCATTATTGCATCTAAGATCAGTTAAAAAGTACTGAAAAAATCCAATCCATCAAATCCCATTTAGTAAAAAATGGGTCCTAGTAATCAATAATTATATGGAAAATATAGTAAATATCTCCTTAACAATAATTTGTCTTAAATTAAATTAAAATTGAATCAATTGAATATTATCTCAGAGCATGCGTTCTGCTATATACATGGATCAATTCATGTTTTTTGGATCTACAAAACTCCACAAATCAAATTTGCATTAAAATCGTTTAGCTTTTGTTAAGGAAGAAGTTAGTGGCCATCAACTATTAGAAGTGGCTTCACTGTACCATTTTTTACTATACTGACCTGCCAATATGGGCAAATATAAAATATTGATATTAGTGTCTATATAAAGGTATGTTGGTAAGATGTATTTAAAAGCAAGATAAGTATGTCTAGCAAAGGCTAAAACATATACTCAACTACATGCAGCAACAACACCTGTGAGTTTAACTTTAGATTAACATTTGACAGTATATCCCATAACATACAGCATATGATACAATTATGTACGCGAATTTTTGGACAATGTATGGAATTATCATTCAAATATAGAAGCTTTATAATAGCGAAGTAACCACTACAAAGTTTCAGAACTTTACCTGATCAATTTCAGAAGATGCAAGTGAAATCACTAGCAAGTGCTTCAAGGGCTAATCATGTGAAATACAATAGATAATTATAATGTCAGAACCGAGATATGATATATTAATTTTAAACCATCTCATCCAGTACATAAACTAAAATAACTTTCTTCAAACAGAGTCCTGATGTATCCATGGATGATTGTTACCTATGGCAAGTTTAAGCTATACCCATCATAGTGAGTTAATGACTGAAGGCACAAGCAATAGAGACCATGGCAAAAAGACCACGCTCCATATACCAGTCATTAATAGAAGATATAGCCTCATCCAAACGCCTCAAATTGATAACTTTCCCTGGACAACTTAACAATTAAGTTTGCGAACCACAACCGATATACATTGGAAAAATATGCATGATTACAATTGCACGGGTATGGAAAAAGAGGAAAAGGTTACCATGTCCATTTCGAAAAGAGTTCTCTAAAAACTTCGCCGGAATAACTTTAGCTCCTTCACATACCAATCCTTGGAACTCTTAATTTGGTTCTACCTTATACCACAAGAAACCAGTACTAATATAACTTATCCAAATATCATCACTAACAAATTCAATTCAATACACATTTAAGCATGTAACACTATTTTCCAATTCAAATCTTCTGAAATTCACTTCAAATATCCTCATAAAATGGTTATCAAAACTTCAATTATACCTGAAATACCAATCGAATACCATCACGCGTATCAACTACAACTGGAACGCATGCACAAAAGTATCCACTATTGATAATCCGATGCACATCGTCTTGCACCTCGCGAACCGTGAGAGCCAAATTAGGTCGACAGGCTTTGAGAGCCTGAGCCGCTTCTGCTTCTACTCTCGAGTTCTTCGCCGTCTTTGTTTCGAACCAACACTTCACTGATTAAAACTCTCTCTTTATTCTGTCGAGTTTTCAATTAAGTCTCCTCCGTCGGAGAAAGCGACAAGCCTTTTTCTCGTCGGTCAGTGATAATGTCGCCGAATATGCGTTATACACTTTATCTTAAACCGCCGTGACAACCGTCGCGGACTAGGAATTAGGGTAGTTTTTTAGGAACTGTCGCAACTCATGTGTCGTAAATCAACTTTTTTCTTGTAGTGGAAAGAAGACTTATAGTGAAGAAGCCCCACAATACAGTTATATATATATATATATATATATATATATATATATATGAAAGAGGTAAATGAAAGCGGATAAACACTTACCCGTTGTAGAGCTTCCATGTTGTTTGGTTAGTTGTTCAACAAAGAAAGTTTTGAAAACAACATATATTTGAATTCAACATCAAAGGAGAAAGTGTTTTGAAAAGATTGTTGGGGCTTACAGCTCAAGGAGAGGCCCAAGTTTTAACGATGATCGCACCGTTGTTTTGAAAACTGTACAGAGGGACTTATACAATATCTGAGGCCCAAAAAAGGTTTTGGTTAAAAGGGGTTTGGGTCTTACACTCTATTAGAGGCCCAAAGAAATTTAAATAAAATAAATGGGGCTTATGACACGAGGGTAGGCCCAGGGTTTTATTTTGAACTGGCGATCGTGCCGAGGTTTTTCTTTTAACACAGAGGGACTTATACAATATCAGAGGCCCAAAAAGGTTTTATTTACAAAGGGGTTGGGTCTTACACTCTATTAGAGGCCCAAAGGGTTTTTTAAGAAAAAAAATGGGTCTTATAGCTCAAGGAGAGACCCAAAGAAAGACAGTGATCACACTGTCGTTTTGGAAATTGTACTAAGGCTTAGATAATGATTGAGGCCCAAATTATTTTTGTACAAAGGGGGTTGGGTCTTACACTCTATTAGAGGCCCAAAGTATTTTTAAGAAAAGGAACGGGTCTTATAGCTCAAGGAGACGCCCAAGTGATTTGGTTTTGAAACGGTGATCGCGCCGAGATTTTTGAAAATGCAGTGGGTCTTATTAAATGATTGAGGCTCAAATATTTTGGTTTTAAAAGAGGGATTGGGTCTTACACTCTATTAGATGCCCAAAAGTGTTTTTAAACTTAAAATCGAGAAGAAACCCTAATTGTAAAATAAAATGTTATTTTTAAAAGGAAATTAAATGAAAAAATGATATTAAATACCAAATATATTCAAAAATAAGTTGTACACTTTGAAAAATCATGTTTATATCCACAAAATGATTGAAAATCAATTAAGTTTGGGAAATCAAGAAGGAACAAATATTTCAAATGTTAAAAACAAATAGAACATTAATTCTTTGCAAAAATATCAAATATATGAAATAAATAACATTTTTGGGAATTTTTCACAAAATAAAATATTTTAGCATCTTTTTGAATTATTAAAAAAAGAATCAACTCAAAATCATTAAAATTCAGAGAGAAATTAATTTTTGAATCAAATAAATAAAATCACAATATTCAAATATTTGAATTTTCAAAAAAGGCGCGAAGAACTTGGCAAGAACACGCGTGTGTTCTGAGTTTGGTCTGATTTGCATTTTCTATCCAATCTCATTGAATACTTGATGAAATCACACAATCCACATATCAATCTGCTCGTTTTCACCTCACGATCATGTCTATGGTCTTTAATTTCATTTATTTTAAGCATGGAATAAGAAATCAAGACAAAACCTCAAGAACCCTAAAATTTGCATGAAGGCTGAGAATTTTGATACACGATTCAAACAAAGCAATTAATTTAGGGGAAACATTCTATGCATGATTATGAACATTTGACAAAAGTATTGTGCGAGGAAATATGCATAGATTAAGAGATGACCAAGTTTAGGCTTACTTTAAGGTCGTGACAGCAAGAGCAAAGTGATTTTTGAGTTGGAGGTGTTACAAATGAGTTGGGATGATCTGAACAGCTTCCCTACATCATATGAAATGTGTTTGAATGCTTGGACTTGATTGGAAATGGCTGGATCACTTCATGGCATCTCAGCTGCAACTTGGTTAAAACCTTGAGCAACTGGCTGGTGATTCTGAGAAATTAGTGTTACAGTTGTTGTTTAAGTGTTTGGATCACTTTAATATGATGTTTATGAGGTGTGTGTGTGTGTGTGATTGGTTTGGTTGGAATAGCTCTCAAACTCAAAACCCGATAGTGACTTGCTTTGGAAGGAAAATTTGGAAGTGAGAAGGTGATTTTGAGGAAAACATCTATTTGATGGATTTCCATTGTCATATCCATTGTCATATCTCATGGCTTAAGTGGAGTTTCATGGGGTTCTTGGCCATTTTGGAAAGCCCTCATATGATACAACATGTGTGTGATGATAGTTTGTCTTGACACTATTTGGATCCAAGTGAAAAATGCCCTTACATTTGGCAAAAAGTGAAATAGATTCTGACTTAGTGAAAATTTCACTAAGTGTTGGAAAAAGTGACATTTCATGTTTTCAGCCATTTTGATCCAACCATAACTCAAACTTCATGATGAAATGGAATGAGGTGTAGTTGACACTTTTAAAGTATGCCATGAGAGCTACAAATCCATCTTTGGATAAGCCCAAATGGTTGCTTGAATCTCAAGTTATGATCCTTGGAAGTTGGTACCCTAGCCACTTTGTTCCATAACTTAAAATATTTCTAAGTTTTTTATGGTTACTCCTTTTACAAGTTATCTCACTTTTCTTGGTTTTTCTTGATAAATGATGATTCCAATCACACATTAACATCATTTTAGGGTTAGGGAACCATAATTGATCAAAAAAATCAAAAAGTCAAACTTTGACTTTTGGGCACAGTTGACTTTTTATTAGATGAATTACAAACTGTGTGATCCTCTATGAAATCAAGTCCTTGACCTAAATCAAACTTGATGGTTTGATTTCATAGGTGTTATAGGGTGTATTGAATCATGTCCCAAGGTTTGGGAGCATGTCTTGGTCAAAAGTCAATGGTACAGTTGACTTTTTCCTCAGAATCCTAATTATGGTCCTGATGAACTTGAAACTTGTGAACCAAGCTTCTTGGATCAATCCATTGTTGTAAATGGATCAATGTGATTTATTAGAGACCCTCAAATCATGTCTTGAGGCCTTGGCTCGTGTTTTGTCCCAAAAGTCAACTTAGGGGTGAATTAGGTCAAGAAACCCTAATTCCTGATTTTTTATGAATGCATCCCCTGAGGCTAAATTGACTTGATGATTGGGTTTATAAGTTCCCTTAAAGTATTTTGGGTTATGCTTTGAAGCATTGGCTCATGGCCAGAAGAAAAATTCCAACTGGAGGCCTTGGTCAACCAAAACCCTAATTTGGTGACACTAGCGATCTTGAGGCTTAATCCACTTGGAATGTTGCAGCCTTGTGCTTGATTCTTGAAGTGGGAGTCCTCTTAATCCTTTGTGGATGTTTGAGACGTTTAGACAAGTTGAGGATCATGTCATTTCTTGATTGATCCTTTGCCTAAGTGCTCTGAGAGGGTTTGAAACCCTAAGTCTGATTGCAGTTAGTGCTCAACAACCCTTGAGGAGATTGATGAGGCATAAAGGTACATCCATATTGTGCTGATGATTAGAACAATGATGGGAAATATTAGTGGTCAAAATTTGGTGTATGACAGATGCCCCTATTTAATCTTCTTGGACCCGAAGGTGTGAATGGCGAAGGTATATGGGCATTCAGGGTGCAAGAGGATTAAATATAGGAATACCCGAAATTTTGACGGCATCTATGAATGGTAGTTTACGCATTCATCTTCTTTTGCTAAGCGTTGATACTTAGAAAAGGTAAAACTTCCCCTCGATCCTGGTTTCCTACCAAGGAACTTGTCTCAGTTTCTGATACAAACTTCCCCTCGATCCTGGTTTCCTACCAAGGAACTAGCCTTAGTTGCTGCAATAAACTTCCCCTCGATCCTGGTTTCCTACCAAGGAACTGGTCTCAATTTCTAAAATAAACTTCCCCTCGATCCTGGTTTCCTACCAAGGAACTGGTCTCAGTTTCTGATATAAACTTCCCCTCGATCCTGGCCTTCAGCCAAGGAACTGGTCTCAGTTTCTTTTGTCATTAAACTTTATTGACAAGGGACGCTGTTTGTAGCGGTTTTCCTCAAACTTCTCGCCGAATTTTCCTTGGGAGATGCCATTTGATGGAAAAAATTCTGATTATAGAGGTGCACCAACTTCTCTGTTGGAGATGCCATTCTTTGACTCTACTGGGGGAAAACGAGTCTCTTGAGGTTACTACATCAGCGGATTTTTTGCTTGGGGTTACTACATCATACTTTTCTTGGGGTTACTACATCATACTTTTCTCGGGATCTTCTCGGAGAAATGCCATATGATGTGATCCAATTTTGAGGTGCTGATGACCTTTTCGTCAGCGGATTTTTTGGAGAAAAACTGTTGTATTGCCGAATCTCTGATTAAGAGGCTTTCTCTGGGGATTTTCCTTAATCTGGGAAAGTGAATATATCATCTTTAATGGCAGAGAGTGATGTTTGTCGAAGGTCTTTTGTCTTTCAAAGGTTCAAGTTATCAAAGTGGTCAAGGGACCAACTTCAATCCAGAAATAACCTGGACGAGAGTGTTTAGAGGCAACATTTCCTGACGAGGAAAGAACTAACAACTCGATTGAGAGGACTTTTATCACTTGGGAACAAGACCGACTAGAGTGATAGTGATGCAATATGAATATGAGTATGAATCAATAATGCATGATGTATGTATGTTTATGCTGACAAAACTAATGCGACATACAGACTAATAGATAAACACAAGTGGATACTTGGCCATGGTGGGGGATGAAAAGTAACATTGGTCCAAGATAGCAATTCTGCCTTGCTTAGGAGAGACGATCTCGGTGGGGAAGAAAGAATCGTTCAATCGGTCTTAAGAGGTACGAACTCTGCCGGGGATATCAAATGGGAAAATCACATATGATATAGTTGATCCTTCATTCAGGCGTACTGGTTTAGAAAGAGTACTTTGATTCTGCACTTTGAGGTTCAATCACCTCTGGAGAAGCGATCAATGTTCTTTCGATGTTTAACAGTCAAAAGAAATTGCCATCTTTATTTTAAAAGCAGAAAAAGTTTGACAAGTAAATTCATTTTTGTTTTATTTCAAGAATCGTTGATCATGTTAAAACATTGCTCTGTAAAGATTAAACAAATAAGAATTGTAAACAACAGCACTAGGGCTCAAATTTTATTGATAGGATGGAAATCAGTTAAGCGCGTGATTCCATGGAGTATTTACAAAGTTAGAAAATGGTAATTTAAGGGAAAAGGGCTACTACCGCTATCCTTCTACCAACTTTGAATTCTAGACATCCTGAGCTTCGGTCGAAGATGACCTTGACTGGAGTTTTCCTGATGGATGGCATGACTGCTGAGGGATTCAACCTTGTCAGATGTAGTTACTTGCCATTATCCCTAACTTTTGCCTGGATTGTACTGTGATGATTTCCAATCATCGGGATGATTTTTTATTATGTCTCTAATTTTTGCCTGGACCGCCCTTTCGGGTTTTCAATCCACCGAGACGATTTTTTTTAATTTATTTAGGCGAAGTATTTCTTGACTATGTCAGAATTCGTGGTGTAGGCAAATTCTTCTCCATCCATGGTTGCGAGTCTCAGGGCGCCGCCTGAGAAGGTTTTCTTGACCACATAGGGTCCGTCATAATTCGGAGTCCAAATGCCCCGGGAATCAGTGAGAAATGATTGTATCTTCTTGAGCACAAGGTCTCCTTTCCTGAAGACGCGAGGTCGGACCTTTTTGTCAAACATCTTCTTCATTCTTTGTTGATACAACTGGCCGTGGCATAGTGTTGCTATTCCCTTTTCTTCTATTAGGTTCATTTTGTCGTGTCGACTTTGACACCATTCAACTTCTGTTAGCTTAGCTTCGATCAATACCCGGGTTGATGGGATCTCTACTTCTATGGGGAGCACTGCCTTTATGCCATATACTAGAGAGAAAGGGGTTGCCCCTGTTGAAGTGCGGACAGATGTGCGATAACTGTGAAAAGCAAAGGGTAACATCTTGTTCCAGTCTTTGTAGGTTACAACCATCTTTTGAAAGATCTTCTTGATGTTCTTATTAGCCGCCTCTACCGCTCCATTCATCTTAGGTCGGTAGGGAGATGAGTTATGGTGTTCGATCTTGAACTCTGCACACAACTCTTTCATCATCTTGTTGTTCAAGTTAGATCCATTATCAATAATGATCTGGCTAGGAACACCATAACGGAAAATGATATTGTTTTTGATAAATCGGACCACCACTTGTCGGGTTACATTGGCGTACGAGGCTGCATCGACCCACTTGGTGAAGTAATCAATGGCTACCAGGATTAACCGATGTCCGTTTGAAGGTTTGGGTTCAATCATGCCAACCATGTCGATTCCCCATATAGAAAAAGGCCATGGGGAAAAAAGAACTTTGAGATGCGTTGGCGTTACATGGATTCTGTCAGCGTATATCTGACACTTGTGACACTTCCTCATGTACTTGTAGCAATTGGATTCCATTGTCAACCAATAGTACCCTGCTCTTAGAATTTTTCTCGCCATTGTGTGTACGTTGGCATGAGTGCCAAAGGATCCTTCGTGAATTTCCTTCATCAGCATGTCTGCTTCTGGTCTGTCTACACATCGGAGCAAGACCATGTCAAAATTTCTCTTATAGAGTGTATCACCGCTCAGGAAGAAGTTTCCTGCCAATCTTCTGAGAGTCTTTCTATCTTTTCTGGATGCCCCAGGTGGGTACTCTTATTTCTGAAGGAAGCATTTGATATCGTGGTACCAAGGTTTATTGTCTATGACTGCTTCGATTGTGAAGATGTAAGCGGGCCATTCAAGGAGCATTATGTCAATCTTAGGTACGTCGTTCCATTGACCTACACTAATCATAAAAGAGAGAGTGGCTAATGCATTAGCCATGTGATTCTCTTCACGAGGGACATGATGAAACTCGATTCTGTTGAAGAATGGTAACAACCTTCTCGCGTAATCTTTGTAAGGAATCAACCCTAATTGGTATGTGTTCCAATCTCCTTTGATCTGATTGATAACTAGGGCTGAGTCGCCATATACGTCCAAGTTCTTGATCCTTAAGTCGATCTCTTCTTCGAGACCCATGATACAAGCTTCGTATTCGGCCTCGTTGTTTGTGCATTTGAACGTAACTCTAGCGGTGAAAGGAATGTGGGTACCCTTAGGTGTTATGATTATTGCCCCAATTCTGTTTCCGTAATAATTGACAGCTCCGTCAAAGATTAGTCCCCATTGGGAACCTGGTTCTGGCCCTTCACTGGGTAGCGGTTCATCGCAATCTTTCATTTTTAGATACATGACATCTTCGTCTGGGAAGTCAAATCCGACTGATTCCTGATCGTCAATCGGTTTATGAGCCAAATGATTGGCTAAAACACTTCCCTTAACGGCTTTCTGAGCGTGGTACTCGATGTCGTATTCTGACAACAACATCTGCCAATGGGCAATCCTTCCCGTGAGAGCAGGTTTTTCAAAGGCGTACTTGATCAGATCCATTTCTGAGATTAACCAAGTAATGTGACGAATCATATACTGGTGAAGACGTTTGGCTCCCCAAGCAAGAGCACAACAATTTTTCTCGAGCATAGTATACAGAATTTCACAGTCCATAAAATTCTTGCTCAAATAGTAAATGGCAGACTCTTTCCTTTTTCTTTCATCTTGTTGGCCAAGTACACAACCCATCGAGTCTTCCAAGACTATTAGGTAGATAATCAATGGTATTCCCTCCACTGGTGGTGATAGAATCGGTGGGTTCAACAGGTATTCCTTGATACTGTCGAAGGCAGTTTGGAAGTCCTCTGTCCAAACACAGTCTTGATTCTTTTTTAGTAATTTGAAAATTGGCGCGCATGTCGCGCTCATGAGGACTATGAAACTGGAAATGTAATTCAGACGTCCCAGGAATCCCCTGACTTTTTTTTCAGTCTTTGGAGAAGGCATTTCTTGAATGGCCTTGACCTTTTAAGGATCAACCTCAATTCCTTTCTGGCTGACAATGAACCCTAGAAGTTTCCCTGAACAGACACTGAATGTGCATTTATTGGGATTCAAGCGAAGTCTATACTTTCTCAACCGCTCAAATAGTTTTGACAGGTGGGTCACATGCTCCTCTTCTGTTTTAGATTTGGCAATCATATCATCGACATACACCTCGATTTCTTTGTGTATCATGTCATGAAACAAAGTAGTCATGGCCCTTTCATAGGTTGCCCCGGCATTCTTTAAAACGAACGACATTACCTTGTAACAAAAGGTACCCCATGGGGTAATGAACGAAGTTTTATCCATGTCTTTCAGCACCATTTTGATTTGATTATAGCCCGATAATCCATCCATGAAGGAGAATACTTTAAACTTTGTTGTACTGTCTACCAGCATGTCAATGTGTGGTACGGGAAAGTCGTCCTTTGGACTGGCTTTGTTCAGATCCCTGCAGTCTATACACATTCTGACTTTTCCGTCCTTTTTCGGAACTGGTACTATGTTGGCTAACCATTGAGGATATTCTGATGTAGCGAGGAAACCTGCATCAATCTGTTTCTGTACCTCCTCTTTGATTTTGATGGCCATGTCTGGATGAGTCCGTCTCAACCTTTGTTTTCCTGGCGGATATTTTGACCTTAATGGTAGATGATGTTCCACGATGCTGGTATCCAACCCTGGCATGTCCTAATAGGACCAAGTGAATACATCGGGAAACTCTTTGACAAGCTTTGTCAAACTTTCTTTGACAGTTGGACTGAGTAGTGCCCCAATCTTGACCTCTTTTCTTTCTTCCTCTAAGCCCAAGTTGACCGTTTCCAACGGCTCTTTGTGAGGTTTAATGGACCTTTCCTCTTGTCTGAGTAATTGGGAGATCTCCTCTGGAATTTCTTTGTCATCTTCTTCTTCAGCCTCAAATACCGGGAATTTAAAGATGGGAGAAGGCATTGGATCATATGTTTCAACGGGGTTTAAAACAAGCAATCTGCATGACGTGATGATTTGTGTTTAGAAGAGATAGAGAGAAATGCAAGAGTGTGTGCAATGTTTTTTTGAAAACTGCTTGTTTTTATTATTTGTGGTTTTTTAGGATTACCATTTTCTGAAAAAGCAAAAAGAGAAAACAGCAATTAATGCGGAAATTACAGAACGACATTATTTTATTTATGATCTTGTCGATTCTTGAAACTACAGCCCTATAAAACAAAACTCTGTCACTTTGGGCAAAGCGAAGAGGTATTTACAGAAAAGTGAGCCCTATTGGCGGCGAACTCCTCGGTGAATCACAAAGTCTGGTACCTTCCTTCTTGATTTGTCTTCAGAAATGACGCTGATTTCTGGTGGAGCAGGATCATTGGAATCTGTCTCCCAGGCAGAGTTGTCGTAGGAGGATTTCTCAGTTGTATTTTGCATAGTATTTGTGCTCTCAGGTATATCTCCCCATCCAGTTGGCTGGATGTCTTCGAACCTGATACGAGAGCTTTCGGGAGCGGTATACTTGACCATGAAGTCGTATTTACCACTTGGTTGTCCCAGGGTGTCCCACACTTCTTTGGAACTGGAGGAGTCATGCCTTTCGATGACGTTGACCTCGAGAAAAGTATAGTTAATGAATTCTAGTCCTATAAACTTTGCAAATTCATCATCTTGCTGGACATTTTCTGGATGACCTGAGTGTTGATCCCATGACATGGTGGGGACGCAAGTATTTTTTCCAATGACGCTCAGCTGATCTTCATTGTTCGGCTGATTTTCTTGCCCCAAGTCTCCTGGGTACGGCTGCCAGATAGGCAGACCATCCATCGGGCCATAATAGTCGTGGTCAAAGTAGTATTTCATAAGAGTGTCTTCCTCTAATGAGTTTGGTGGAGCACGACATCCTTCCGGATCACAATCTCCGCATATCATTTCGACAGCAAAAGGGCGTAGGCACCTCTTCCAGAGACATATAACCGTCCTCGTTAAGATAGGACTTCCATTCTTCATCGGTATCAGAGGAGTCTCCTTCGTTGATGGTATGTACTTCTTGAGACACTGGGTGAAGGAAAACTCCATTGTGGAAGAAATTTTGAATGGGATGAAAACTTTCATCGTTAGTAGCAGTCTGGGTACAGGTTAAAGAAAAACCAAGACCTTTCTTTATTTTGTTATCAGTAGGGATGACAAGCTGTCCCCATCCCTTTGCGTTGTTACTTTTGATCACCTCGAGAGCATCTTTGAACGAGGATATTGACGTTCCCTTCACTAGTTGATTCTCATTGCTCACCGAAAGTTCCTGGAACTAAGTTCCAACAACCTCCTCGGGTTCTACACAAGTGGACAATGAAAGGTTACTCACGATCAAGGCTTGTTCTGCGCAGACCGTGATGAGTTGGTCGTTCTTGACGAACTTCAGCTTCTAGTGAAGTGTCGAAGTGACTGCCCCAGCCTGGTGTATCCAAGGTCTTCCTAATAAGCAATTGTATGTTGCCCGGATGTCGATGACCTAGAAAGTTACTAGGAAAGTGTGAGGACTGATACTTATGGGAAGGTCGACTTCACCGATAACTATTTTTCTGGACCCGTCAAATCCTTTGACGACGACCTCACTGCCTCTCATCGGAGATCCTTTGAATGATAGTCGCATTAGAGTGGACTTCGGCATGACATTGAGAGCCGATCTGGTGTTTACCAGTAAGTTGGCTAAAGCATCATCCTGGCAGTTGACTGTGATATTGAGCGCCATGTTGTGACTTGGGCCCTCTTCTGGCAATTCCTCATCACTAAACCCCAAGTTGTTACAGGAAATGATGTTAGCGATGATGCTATCGAACTGTCGTATTAACACATCCTGTTCCACAAAGGCTTGTTCTAAGACTTTCTGTAGAGCCTCTCTGTGGTCTTCGGATATGAGCAAAAGCGATAACACTGAGATCTTTGAAGGAGTTTGTAACGGCTGATCAACAATGTTGTATTCACTCCTTTGGATGAGCTTCAGCATCTCATCATCATTCTTTGAAAGGTCGGGATCACTGGATTGACCGCCTGGTGAATTGGGAACCCAGTTTGAGGTTCCTTTTCTCTGTTAGGTTCTCCAACTCCTCTGTTGAAGATTCGACCGCTCCGTGTTACTCGACTGATGTCTGCAATATTCACTGTCATACCCAAAATTTTGACCACTAAGATTTCCCATCATTGTGAAAATCATCATCACAATATGGAGGAACCATCATACCTCATCAGTCTCCCCAAAGATGGGTGAGCATCCACTACAAACAAAATTATGGTTTCAAGCCCTCTTAGAGTTATTAGACAAAGGATCAATCAAGAAATGCCATGATCTTCAACTTGTCTAGCCTCTCAAACATCTACAATGGATCAAGAGGACTCCCACTTTAAGGATTAAGCACAAAGTTGCTCCCTTCCAGGGGGGTCAAGCCTAAAGATCGCCAGTGTCACCAAATTAGGGTTTGGTTGACCAGGGCCTCCAGATGAAAATTTTCCTCTGGGCATGAGCCAATGCTTCAAAGCACATCCTAAAATACTCCATGGAACCTCATGGGCCCAAGCATCAATTCAATTTGACCTCAGGGGATGCATACATCAAAAATCAGGAATTAGGGTTTCTTGACCTAATTCACCCCTAAGTTGACTTTTGGGACAAATCATGAGCCAAGACCTCAAGAGAGGATTTGAGGGTCTCCAACATACCACATTGATCCATTTGTAGCAATGGATTGATCCAGGAAGCTTGAGCAGCAAGTCTCAATTTCATCAGTACCACAGTTAGGGTTTTGAGGAAAAAGTCAATTGTAGCTTTGACTTTTGACTAGGACATGCTCCCAAACCCTGGGACATGATTCAATACACCCTATAACACCTATGAAATCAATCCATCAAGTTTGATTTAGGTCAAGGACTTGATTTCATAGAGGATCGCACAGTTTGGAATTCATCTGACAAAAAGTCAACTATGCACAAAAGTCAACTTTGACTTTTTGAGATTTTTCACAAAAATGGTTTTTTAACCCTAAAATGATGTTAATGTATGATTTGAATCATCATTTATCAAGAAAAATCAAGAAAAGTGGGATAACTTGTAAAAGGGGTAACCATAAAAACTTAGAAAATTTTCTAAGTTATGAACAAAGTGGCAAGGGTACCAACTTTGGAGGATCATAACTCCTAAACCACAAGGCCATTTTTCCCCATCCAAAGCTAGATTTGTAGCTCTCATTACCCTCTACAAAAGCTTAAAACTGACCTCTTTCCAAATTTATCATAGATTTTGAGTTATGGAATGATCAAAATCACAAAAGGTGAAAATGTCACTTTTTTCCAACAGTTAGTGAAATTTTCACTAAGTCAGAATCTGCCTTCACTTTTTTCCAAATGTAGGGGGATTTTTCACTTGGATCCAAAAGGTATCAAAACCAAATATGATCAAACTGTTGTTGTATCATATGAGGGCTTTCCAAAATGGCCAAGAACATCACCAAATTCCACTTTGGCCAAGAGATATGATAATGGCAATATGCCTTTCTGAAAACTGCCAAGGCTAGGCAGAATTTTGTATTTTTGCTCGATTTGGAAAAATCAGATAATTACAAGCCTTGTCATCACTTTGGACACATCTGAGGTTCAAATCTAAAGGGGAAAAACACTGAGCCAAGCCTCCAAAGTCCATGGAACAAGAAGTAGCATGCCAAACCTAGAATTGCCTAAAAGAGGGACAAGACTCCAATTTTGGATTTGAGCATTCAATGCATACACCAAGGTGGCATGGACTGAGCCATTTGCATTTGAATTCAGTCAAGACTTATCCAAGACCAAGGGAACCACAGCCCTGTGCCCTGACCTCTAGTCAATGGCTAGAGGAGACTTGGATTGCAAAGTGCAACCATTGGCCAAACCTCTGCTGCAGTTGCCATTCACTATTGATCCTAAAACAAACTTGCTCTACTATAAATAAAGCTCATTTGTGCTCAGTTTGAGTACACCAAAGCCATCAAACAGATGCTTTCCTCAAAATCCCTCTCTTTAGGCCAAAATGCCTTCTTTAGCAAGGTAACTCTGAGTTTTTGAGTTAGAGAGCATTTCCATCACAACTCATGATCCTAACACCTCATAAACATCATATGTAGTTGATCCAAACTATCAAAAGTGACCTGTAACACCAAAATCACAAAGTCACATCTCAAAACCTCAAAATAGGCCTTTTGTGCATTTTTCAAGTCATGTCTTGATTCAGTCACTTTCCAAACCAGATAAAACCTCAAACACACTCCAAATAACATCCTTGAACTGTCCCAAATGGTTCCCCCCATCTGGAACACCATTTGAGAGAGTTGCTATTTTGGTCATTTTAACCCCTTTTGCAAGAAAGGGCCAGTTTGTGTTTTTGCGGGTTCCAGCTGATTCCAACCATCCTCAAAGCTTCTAAGGGATCATTTGAGAGTGTCCAAAGCATCAAACCCTTTCTGGAGCAAGAAGTTTGGCAGATTGCACAGAAAACTCCAAAAGCTCAAAAAGAGGTAAGCATCATGACTTGAACTTTCCAAAATATGCATTGCTTTGAAGTCCACTGATCATACACACCTCATACATGTTATATATGTTGTGTTTGAACCAATTCATCATGTAAATCATGCCTGTATCAAAGTGTAGCATAGAAAATACAATTATAGGCCTTTTTCAAAACCACTATCGGGTTTTGAGGAGGGAGTATGATCTGAAAAAAATACCACCACCATTGGATTCCTTGTGAAATTCTAGGCCAGATGCATATAAATTTTGTCCATAACCATTGAGAAATAAGAAAGTTATGGACCTTCCTGTTTCTTTGCAAAACTTGTCTTGCCTTGCCTTGGCCAGGCCTAGAAAACAAGGCATGCCTTGTATATTTGTGGTTTCACTTCAAGCAATGGATGTATCACCACCCCAGTGGTAAGGCACGCGCCCTATAACCTTGAGGTCGTGGGTTCAAACCTCACCCATGCCATTTTGTGTTTTCTCACATTTTTGCTATTTTTTCCAATATTTTCATGTTTTATTAATTAATTGGAAAATTAATAACTCCTTCAATTTTAATTATTTTTTATTGGTTCTTTTTGCAAAAAATCACAAAAATGTTGAAATATTTTATTCCACAAAAAAATTAAGTTTATATTATTTATTTAAAATAATTAGTATTTTTATGAATAAATTCCTTTTTAATGTTTTTTAAACATTTTAAAAGTGAATATTTACTTTGAAAATCAAAACCAAGTGAGTTTTAATTCATCTTGTGATTAATCCCTCATTTCTCAAACCTTAAACAAAAATCACAAATGGTTTATACAAACTTATTTGGTATTTTATTTGATTTTCTTTAAATATTTACTTTTAAAGAATAACAAATTAGGGTTTCTTTGATTTTCACCCTTATCAAACAATTTCAAACACTTTTGGGCCTCTAGTAGAGTGTAAGACCCAATCCTTTGTAAATACAAAACTTTTTGGGCCTCACTTATTGTATAAGTCCCGTTGTATTTCAAAAAGTTCGACGCGATCATCGTCCGTTGAAAAACAAACCCTGGGCCTCTCCTCGAGTTATAAGACCCATTCAAAATCATTGGGCCTCTAATAGAGTGTAAGACCTAACCCCTTTGAAAACCGAACCATTTTGGGCCTCAATGCATTGTATAAGATCCACCGCGTTTTCAAAAATCTCGGCGCGATCGCCATTTTCAAACGAATGACCCTGGGCCTCTCCTTGAGCTGTAAGCCCCACCACTTGTACAAAAATAAATCTTTTGGGCCTCTATTAGAGTGTAAGACCCAATCCCCTTTTAACCAAAACTTTTTGGGCCTTAGACATTGTATAAGTCCCCCTGCGTTAAAAGAAAACCTTGGCGCGATCGCCAATAAAAAAACCAATCATCTGGGCCTACCCTCGTGTTGTAAGCCCCATTCTTTTTCTTTAAACACTTGGGCCTCTTGAGAGAGTGTAAGACCCATCCCCTTATATAGAAAACCTTTCTTAGGCCGCAGTCACTTGTATAAGTCCCTCTGTACAAAACGACAGTCTGATCACTGATAAACCTTGGGCCTCTTCTTGAGCTGTAAGCCCCAACATCTTTTCAAAATACTTTCTCCTTTAATTTTGAATATACTGTTGTTTTCAATTTTTCTCTGTTGAACAACTAACCAAATAGCATGGAAGCTCTACAACCGAGTAAGTGTTTATATTCTTTCTTTATCCGCTTTCATATACATATAACTGTATTGTGGGGCTGTTTCGCTGTAAGTCTTCTTTCATAAACTCATATCAACTGTGTAATACTAGTATAGATATTTAGAGTTTCCCCAGCAACTATGTCTATCACTAAGCCATGTTGGTCACTCTTAAATACAGTCAAAACTAGATCCCCATAGGACTACCAAATACAGTCTTCCCTCCTCTTGGGGTTAAACAATATGGAGACGTGAAAGGTAGCATTCTCGGTGAATCCTTTCACAGACTGTCACCTTTAGAAATCGTCAAAGAAACTCTACTCCCCAGAGATGATCTTTTCTCCGTGAATGGCATCTCTTGAGTTTCTTTCAAATTCTCAGACTTTCCTGGCTTGATCTATTCTCTATGAATAACCTGTCTTGAATTTCTCAGGGTTTGGGGACCTATAGGCTTCCTAAAAGCATCCCCGCATTCTCTTGGGCATTGTACAAGGACCCTACGGCTTCTTAGAAGTATTCACAGCCTCCTCTTAGGCATCGTATAAGGATTCTTCCTTCGGGAAGAGAGCCTCCTCTTGGGCTTCGTACAAATTGTCCCTCGGCTTCATAAAAGTTTCCAGCCTCCTCTTGGGCTTTGTACAAATTGTCCCGACGACCTCCTAGAGGTATAGGAACAGAAATTAGTCATCTTAATAGAACATTCTTTTAAAGAGTCTAGATCTTTCTACTGTGAACATACTACTACTGTTTCTTTAAGCATAGTACAAAAGATAAAACTCTAGACTTGGACAGTCTAATCTCCTTGAGTCTCGAAGGCATTCTCAAGTAGAGAAAAATACCAGTAGACTCGGACAGTCTCCAATACCCTCTGGATTCCCCATTTCCTTAAAGAACAGGAAATAACCCTGATCCTCTGATCAATCCCAAAGCATAGCCTTACCTTTAATCAGTCTCTTTATAAGAACTGATTTTCTCTTTTATCCAACATACTGGACCTGTCACTCAACTGAAACAACAATCCTTTTCGCCTCTATCTCGGGCTTCGTACGAGATACAAAAAGACTCTCTTGTTGAGTCAATCTCTCTTTTAGCCTCTATCACGGGCTTCGTACGAGATACAAAAAGACTCTCTTGTTGAGTCAATAACCCTTTTAGCCTCCATCTCGGGCTTCGTACGAGATACAAAATCACTCTCTTGTTGAGTATAAAAGACTCTCTTGTTGAGTCAATCACCTTTTAGCCTCCATCTCGGGCTTAGTACGAGATACAAAAGACACTCTCTTGTTGAGTATAAAAGACCCTCATGTGGAGTCAAAACCTTTTAACCTCCGCCTTCGGCTTCGTACAAGACACATCTAAAAGCACTCTCTTGTTGAGTCAACCCCTTTTAGCCTCTCTCTCGGGCTTCGTACGAGACACATAAAAACACCCTCTTGTTGGGTCAATAGCCTCCTCTTAGGCTTTGTATAAGAAAACCCCAGGTGAGTCAATCAACCTATTAGCATCAAAATCTGTGCCTTGCTCACAGTATACAAACATCAACAACTCCTTTTCCTTCATCTAATTGCTGTAAGCGGCAAGCCTCTGGATTATTAACATCCATGCCACTGTCCCTCTTTTAGCATGCGGAATTCCTAAGGAAAGATAACATTGCTTTACACTGAGTTAAAGTCTTCTCCTTCAGGTTGAAACCCCCTATAAAGGAAATTATGGCATTGCTAGGATTCACACATCCCGGTTAAAGTAATCCTCCTTTATAGTCAGTCAGTCACCCAACAGTTGTGACAAACAGACCCCCTTTAGAGATGACAAATTCTCTCTGAAGATAACACCTCTTCAGCTTCACATCTTGGGCTTTGAACAAGATATAAACCACCTTTTCAGCTTCACGTCTTGGGCTTTGAACAAGACACCAAAACACCATTTCCTCCTATAGAATACGAGGAACTACGATCGCTCTGATTTCCCTGTTTCGGTAAACGGGAATATGTAGGCATAAGATTGAACGAAAAATCTTAGCGAGCACACTAATCCAAAGCCTAAATCCCATACCTTCACATATCAAATGAAAAGCATCAGTCCTAGCATCCTAACAAAATTCCCCATGAACATTTCCCGGTGTTTCGTTCTAAACAAAGTAAGAAGAAAAATGCCCCATTACCATATAGCATCCGTAACCTAACAGACCGCTGTTTAAACTCGGTATGCAAGCAGGGTTAATTAGAGACATCTATTTCCCTTCCTTAGTCAGCTCAATTGGATAAAAAATGAATCGACCTGTAGTAACCCCAGAGCGACAGTGCTTAAGAACCACGTCCAAAATCGTTTGCCACAAAAAAGTGGCGCCCACCGTGGGGCCTTTCTTTTCTTTTCTTTCTTTTCTTGGGAATTTCACTGGGATAGGACTTTTTTGACTTCACTAGGATCTTAGGTCAAGACCTTTAAAGTTGGGAAGGTACCACAGAATGCCGACTCCGCCGGGGAGCCATTTTTGTCAGGAACATAGGATTCATAGCTCTTTAAAGTTTAGGACTTTATGACAAATATATATACTGCTTTTCCTAGTTGATATCTGTGTTTACTTTTCTGCTAATGGGAATGCGTGTGATGCCGCATGTGGAAAAATTGAGTATACACCTAGGAAAAACCTCTTTTAGTAGTGCGGAAACTATTGGAAATGGTTGTCACGCGATACTACCCTCTTCTGATGGTTCTTCGAAAAACATCACCTAGCACGGTTCCCGGCCCGCTGGTGTTTTCTCGACAAGAACTGATGATTTTGAGAGACAGGTACAAAAATCACTAGAATAAACCTTTGGGGGGGAGTAGAGCCTTGACTTCATGACACCGACCCTTTGACCCCATGTTTTTTCTATGTTTTTGTGTGCTGCATTCATGCATTCATCTAAAAAACATTACATCAAAGAAAAACTTCTCTTCTAGTCTCTCTTTTTCAAATTAAACTAAGACAATGATTGCAAATGTCAGAGAAAAAGATTGCGCTCAAGGACTTCGGTAGAAAGAGAACTCATAAGTATACCTTCAGGGTTCCAAAACTAGAGGATTTAAGAGGATTAGCGAGGATGATCACTAACCCTGAAGCTTTCAGAACCAAGTACGGAGGTCTGTTACCTCTATTAAGAGTCCATGTGATTGAAGGAATCATGGAGGCACTCATTTAGTTTTACGATCCGGTCTATCACTGCTTCACATTCCCGGATTACCAGCTCGCACCAATGCTGGAGGAGTATTCTCACCTAACCGATCTACACATTACTAATCGAGCTCCATTTTCTGGAGTGGAAGAAATTCTAAAGGATCAGACCATTGCAAGAGCAATCTATTTATGAGTCAGAAATCAAGACTCACATGACCACCAAGGGTGGGCTCCCAGGTTTTCCAGCCCAGTTCCTGACAAAGAAGGCTCTGTACTTTGATAGTATAGAAAACATGAATGCTTTTGAAAGCATCTTTGTCTTACTCACCTACGGGTTATTTCTGTTTCCCAACATTAATAGCTTCGTCGATATCAACGCCATTGAGGTTTTTCTCATTGGAAATCCTGTGCCAACTTTGCTCGCGGACGCGTATCATTCTGTATACTTAGGAAATTTGTACAGTGGAGGAATGATCACGTGTTGTGTACCCCTGCTATATAAATGGTTTATCTCCCATTTACCCAAGTCTGCTGCGTTTTGGGATCATAAGAGTGCCTTGCGTTGGTCATAGAAAATCATGTCTCTTACCAACTCTGATATAGATTGGTGTAATAGGATTCATGACGGGATCAGGATCATTGACCGTTGTGGAAACTTCCCCAACGTACCCCTCATAGGAACTAAGGGAGGAATCAATTACCATCCAGTATTGGTTCGTCGTCAATTTGGATACCCGATGAGGCATGTCCCACGTAATGCTCATCTGGAAGGTCTTTTCTTCAAAGAAGGAGAAAGTGACAGGACACTAAAGACGGAAATAGTGCACGCTTGGAAACATGTTCATAAGAAAGGACGAGAGTCTCTAGGAAAACCGGACTGTGTCTCGGTGGAGCCTTATCTCCACTGGGTACAAACTAGAGCTCTCAAGCTAAAGATGCCTTATCCTCGTCATGGAGTTCTTCCGCCGAGGGAATCAGTCATGTACTTCATGACTGAAACGAAAAAACATCAGGTTACTCTCAACAAGGTTCAACAGGAGAGGAAGTCTTGGAAGAACAAGTACCGCACCCTCAATGTAGAGTGTACCAAAATACAGTGACTACTAAAAGATAAGGATGCTCTGATCGAGATTTTAGAGCAGCATGCTGTCGATAATCAGGATGACCAAAGGAATTTGCTCGTTCCTTTCACTTGGCAAAGGAATGACAACCCGACAACGGCCCAAGAACCCCGGTCCAAGAAAAGGAAAGTACCAGAATCAGCACCCGGTTTCCCCCAGAAAGGACTCGGGACCCCTTAGCTTAGGTTTCTGTTTCCGCACCTTGTAATCTACTATATTTCTATTTTCGCAATCCTTTGAATTCAATAAAACGGGGGTTTCCCCACTGTTTTATATTTGCAATCTAATTTTCGAAGTTTATTTTGATTATACAAAAAAAAAACAATTAATATAATCATTGCATTCATCATTCTCACGTCACATATTCTTCTTACCTACTAATATCACGTTTGTGTCTCGATTCTAGAGTCAAACTGTCTCATTCGTACAATACTCGGGCCAATCGTCAGAAAAAGATGGATGATCTCGAAGAAGAGAACAGAGAGTTGAGAGAAGTGATCGACGCTCTGTGAGAGGATATGAGAAAGCTTCATAACGACATGCAAGCCATGGTAGAAGCTCAGCTACAAAGGATTGTGATCTCGGAGATCACCTCAACGCCCATAGTGGAGAAGTCCGATCTTAGGTATAAAATGCCAAAATATTGTCCCTGGGGCATGCCACTTAACTATATCCCAGAAGGATATATCCCGTTGATCAATGAGGATTAGGGGACCGCAGCAGGAAACGTTGGGCCCGAAGGTTACAAACTTCGGGAAAGCGAAGATGCCAGAGGCATGACAGCAACTCCTAAAGGTTACAAACTTCAGGGGACACTGAGAGTCTCGGCCATAATAACTATACCACCACCCGTGGTACACACTATCCCGGAAGGATAGATTCCACAGATACCTTCTGGTGGAAACGACAACATGTTCGAAAGAATGAATGAGTTCCAGGAATAGTTCCTGGGAATGCAGAAAGAACTGCAGGCCCTTCGCGGTCAGGATTTATTTGGAAAGGACGCCGCGGACCTCTGTTTGGTCCCTAATGTGAAAGTCCCGCACAAATTCCAGGTGCCCGAATTTGAAAAGTACAAGGGTAACTCTTGCCCTCAGAGTCACTTGGTGATGTACGCTCGGCGAATGTCAGCTCAGACAGAGAATCAGGATCTACTAATTCACTACTTTCAGGATAGTTTAACCGGTGCCGCACTAAAATGGTACATGGGTTTAAACCGTGCTACGATTAGCACTTTCAGAGATCTTGGAAATGCCTTCGTCCAACAATATAAGTACAATCTGGACATGGCACCCGACAGAGATCAACTCAGATCAATGTCACAAAAGGACAAGGAAGCCTTTAAGGAATACGCTCAGAGATGGTGTGAAATTGCCGCTCAAATTTGTCCACCTCTTGAGGGAAAAGAGATGACAAAGATCTTCTTAAAGACCTTAAGATCATTTTATTACGACAGAATGGTTTCTAGTGCTCCCAGTGACTTCATCGAGATGGTCGGTATGGGAGTTCGTCTTGAGGAAGCCGTCCGAGAGGGATGCCTAGTTAAAGACGCTGGATCATCGAGTAGTACAAAATGATACGGTAGTGCTCTCCCTAAGAAAAAAGAGCAAGATATTGGGAATATCTCTCTCGGAAAGCAAAGGCGACGTTATCAGCCAGTAGGGGCTGTAACTCCTGCTATTAATCCTGCACCTATTTCTACGTATCAACCTCAGGTTGCGCAAAACCAACCTAATCAGCAAAGGACTCAACAGCTGCTTCAACAGGCTCGTCCTCCATACAATAACAATCGTATGACGCGGCCACCAGGATTTGATCCTATACCCGTATTGTACGCAGAACTCTTTCCGTTATTACTGGCTAAGGGGCATGTCCAGACTAAGTCCCCTCTTACAGTACCGGAAAATCCGCCTTTTTGGTTTAAGGTGGATCAGACTTGCCCTAATCATCAAGGAGGACCAGGGCATAACATAGAAAACTGTCTCAGTTTCAAGTCCGACGTGCAAAAGCTTGTTAGGAGTGGGGTCTTATCTTTCAAGGATACAAATCCTAATGTTCTCACAAACCCGCTGCCTTAACACGAGAAAGCTACAGTCAATTTGATAGAGGGGGAGACTAACAATGTCTATCAAATTCATGATGTACTCTTGTTAAGGACCAATCTAGTCAAGATGCATTGCAGACAGAGTGGATATGGCCATGCGCCACCTCATAACTATCACCAGTGTGATATCTGCTCTAAAAGCAATCGAGGATGTTCTATGGTGCAATCAGCTCTACAGGAACATATGGATCTCTGATGGATCCAAGAGCACCGAGTTCGTGGATTTAACATGGTTTACACGAATTCTAACATCATTCAGAACCACGACGTCCGTGCAATGAATGTCAACTTAGTGGCGATGCATCCAGGCAAAGCCAGTATCATAATCTGCCGCGGCATGATTATAGTTCCTGTCTGACTTGCTCGAAAAACAAACAGGGATGCTCTTTTGTACAAGAGGCCCTCCAGCGTCAGATGGATCTTGGATGGATCCAGGACTACCATGATAGGAATCCCTATCAGATCAACATGATTCAGATCTTCGATATTCGCTTGATGAATACCAGCCTGGTGGAGTTACATGCTAAACAGGTCCGGCTCGGGTTCCTGGTATCACATGAATATCAGAGTTGTAGGGCGGGTTGCGAAAACGATCAAGGCTGTGCCCTTGTCCAGGAAACCCTTCAGCACTTGTTGAACCACTGGTGGCTTCCAATTTATATGGATTAAGACACCCAGCAAATTAGTATTACCTACGGGAACCCTACTCGGCATCAAAGTCGGGACGTTCGATATGTGGAAACTGACCTAGTGAGGTTACATTGTATTCAAAGCGGGCGTGGCCAGGTGCCACCACACAACTATGAACATTGTAGAGTCTGTTCGGAAAGTAACCAAGGATGTTACCTTGTGCGAGCAGCTCTTCAGGATCAGGTGGATCGTAGAGAGATTCGCCCATATTAGGGTTCCGGACCAATCAACTGGGTGTCGGACTACCTCGCTGATTAAATTGAGGATGTTGTCATAATCTCTGATCATCAGAAGACTAGGGATGTTTGTATCATCATCCCTCTACTTGAAGAATCGAGAGTTCCCAACCAGGAACGGATCGAAATTGCTTACGATGGTTGGAAAAATCAGAAGGCTCCCATAGTCATCTATCTACCGGGACCATTACCGTATGAATCAACTAAGGTTATCCCTTACAAATACGGTGCAACAACAGTCGAGAATGGAAAGGAAATTCCATTACCCTCCGTCGTGAATATTGCAGACATCATTCGAGTAACACGGAGTGGTCGAATCTTCAACCTAGGAGTTGGAGACCTTAACAAAGAAAAGGAACCTCAGACAGAAGTTCCCAATCCACCAGTCGGTCAATCCAGTAATCCTGACCTTTCGAAAAATGATGATGAGATGCTGAAGCTCATCCAAAGGAGTGAATACAGCATTGTTGATCAACTGTTACAAACTCCTTCAAAGATCTCTGTGATGTCACTTTTACTCAGTTCAGAAGCGCACAGGGAGGATCTACAGAAAGTCTTGGAGCAAGCCTTTGTAGAACAGGATGTAACAATCAGATAGTTCAATAGCATTGTCTCTAACATCACTTCCTGCAATAACTTGGGATTTAGTGATGAGGAATTACCTGAAGAGGGTCGCCGTCATAACATGGCGCTCAATATCACAGTCAACTGCCAGGGCGATGCTTTAGCCAGCGTATTGGTAGACACAAAGTCAGCCCTGAATGTTATGCCGAAGTCCACTTTGATGCAATTATCCTTCAAAGGACCCCCGATGAGAACCAGTGAGGTCGTCGTCAAAGCATTTGAAGGGTCATGAAAAATGGTTATCGGCGAAGTCGACCTTCCCATAGCTATTGGTCCTCACACTTTCCAAGTCGCTTTCCAGGTCATGGACATCCGAGCAACGTACAGTTGTTTATTAGGAAGACCTTGGATACATCAGGCTGGGGCAGTCACCTCGGCCCTCCACCAAAAGTTAAAGTTCGTCCAGAATAACCAGCTCGTCATGGTCTGTGGAGAACAAGCCTTCCTCGTGAGTAACCTATCATAATCTACTAGTGTAGAACCCGAGGAGGTTATTGGAACTCAGTTCCAAGCACTGTCAGTGAGCAAGGACAATCAATCCGAAGAGGGAACTTCCATTTCCTCATACAAAAATGCTATCAAAGCAGTCGAGAGTACCAATACAACAGGATGGGGACAGCTAGTCATTCCTACTGACAATAAAACAAGGAAGGGTCTTGGTTTTTCTGCAACCTGTACCCAGACAGCTACTACCAGCAATGAAAGTCTTCATCCCATTCAAGACTTCTTCCACAGCGGAGGTTTCCTTCACCCAGTCCCTCAAGAAGTGCATACCATCAATAAAGATGATTCCTCTGATATAGAGGAAGAATGGGAGTCTTATCTTAACAAGGACGGTTATATGTCTCAGGATGAAACGCAGACTCCCTTTTGCTTTCCTACACAGAGTCCGAGATTTATACCGAGGTCAGCCGTCGAAATGATATATGGAGATTGTGATCCGGAAGGATGTCGTGCTCCACCAAACTCATTAGAGGAGGACACTCTGATGAAGGACAACTTTGACCACAACTATTATGGCCCGATGGATGGCCTGCCAATGTGGCAACCTTACCTAGGAGTCTTGGGGCAAGGAAATCAGCCGAATAATGAAAATCAGCTAAGCACCATTGAAAAGAATACCTGCATCCCCACCATGTCATGGGATCAACAATCAGGTCATTCATAAAACGTCCAGTACGACGATGAATTTGCAACGTTTGCAGGACTTGAATTCATCAACTATGCTTTTCCAGAGGTCAATGTCATCGAGAAGGATGACTCATCCAGTTCCAAAGAAGTGTGGGACACCCTGGGACAACCAAGTGGGAAATACAACTATATGGTCAAGTACACTGCTCCCGAAAGCTCTCATATCAGGCTCGAAGACATCCAGCTAACTGGATGGGGAGATCTATTTGAGAGCACAAATACTATGCAAAATGCAACAGAGGAATCCTCCTACGACAATTCTGCCTAGGAGACAGATTCCAATGATCCTGCTCCACCAGAAATCAGCGTTCTTTCTGAAGACAAATCAAGGAAGGTGCCAGACTTTGTGATTCACCGAGGAGTTCGCCGCCAATGGGTTGTTGTCGATGTTCCGAAGATCGTTCATAAGTCAAAGTAATTGTCGTCTTTACTTTAACCTTTCACCCTGTCCAAGTGAAATGGATGTTTTGATAGGGCTCACTTTCTATAAATTTCCCTCTTCATTTCGTCCAAAGCGACAAAGCTTTGTTTTATAGGGCTGTAGTTTCAAGAATCGACTTGTTCATTAATAAAATAACGTCGTTCTATAATTTCCGCATTAATTGCTGTTTTCTCTTTTTGCTTTTCTCAGAAAATGGTAATCCTAAAAAACAAATCAATGATAATAAACAAGCAGTTTTTCAAAGAAATACACTGCACACACTCTTGCATTCTCTCTATCTCTTCTAAACACAAATCATACCGTCATGCAGATTTCTTGTTTTAAACCCTGTTGAAACATACAATCCGATGCCTTCTCCCAACTTTGAGTTCCCGGTATTTGGGGCTGAAGAAGAAAATGATGACGAAATTCCAAAAGAGATCTCCCGATTACTCAGCAGGAGGAAAGGTCCATTGAACCTCATAAAGAGCCGTTGGAAACGGTAAACTTAGGTTCGGAAAAAGAGAGAAAAGATATAAGGATTGGGGCACTCCTCAGTCCAACTGCCAAAGAGGGTTTGGTAAAGCTTCTCAAAGAATTCCCCGATGTATTTGCTTGGTCCTATCAGGATATGCCAGGGTTGGATACCAGCATCGTGGAACATCATTTACCGTTGAGATCAGAATGTCCGCTAGTAAAACAGAGGTTGAGACGGACTCACCCGGACATGGCCATCAAAATCAAAGAGGAGGTACAGAAACAGATTGATGCGGGTTTCCTCGCCACATCAGAATATCCTCAATGGTTAGCTAACATCGTACCCGTTCCAAAAAAGGACAGAAAAGTCAGAATGTGTATGGATTACAGAGATCTAAACAAGGCTAGTCCAAAGGACGACTTTCCTTTACCACACATTGACATGCAGGTTGACAGTACAACAAAGTTCAAAATTTTCTCCTTCGTGGATGGATTCTCGGGTTATAACCAGATCAAAATGGCGCCGAAAGACATGGAGAAAACTTCGTTCATTACCCCCTGGGGTACCTTTTGTTACAAGGTGATGTCGTTCGGTTTGAAGAACGCCGGGGAAACCTATCAAAGGGCCATGACTACTCTTTTTCATGACATGATACACAAAGAAATCGAGGTATATTTCGAAGATATGATTGCCAAATCTAAGACAGAAGAGGAGCATGTGACCCATCTGTCAAAGCTATTCGAGCGGTTGAGAAAGTACAAACTCCGCTTGAAGCCCAACAAATGCACCTTTGGTGTCCGTTCAGGGAAATTCTTAGGGTTCATCGTCTGCCAGAAAGGAATTGAGTTTGATCCTAACAAGGTCAAGGTCATTCAAGAAATGCCTTCTCCGAAAACTAAAAAACAAGTCAGAGGATTCCTGGGATGTTTGAATTATATTTCCAGATTTATATTCCTCATGACCGCGACATGTGCGCCGATTTTCAAATTACTTAAAAAGAATCAGGACTGCGTTTGGACAGAAGATTGCCAAACCGCCTTCGACAGTATTAAGGAATACCTGTTGAACCCTCCAATTTTATCACCCCCAGTGGAAGGAAGACCACTGATTATCTACCTCACAGTCCTAGAGAACTCAATGGGATGTGTACTTGGACAACACGACGAAACCAAAAGGAAAGAGTCTGCCATCTACTATTTGAGCAAGAAATTCACCGACTGTGAGACTCGGTACACTATGCTTGAGAAAACTTGTTGCGCTTTGGCTTGGGCAACCAGACGTCTGCGCCAGTACATGATTCATTACACTACTTGGTTGATTTCCGAGATGGATCCAATCAAGTATGTCTTTGAAAAAACCTGCTCTCACGGGAAGGATTGCCCGTTGGCAGATGTTGCTGTCAGAATACGACATCGAATACCACGCTCAGAAAGCCATTAAAGGAAGTGTTTTAGCCGATCATTTGGCTCATCAATTGATTGACGATAAGGAATTAATCGGGTTTGACATCCCAGACGAAGATGTCATGTATTTGAAAATGAAAGATTGCGATGAACCGCTACCCAGTGAAGGGCCAGAACCAGATTCCCAATGGGGACTTATCTTTGACGGAGCTGTCAATCATTACGGAAATGGAATTGGGACAATCATCATAACACCTCAGGGTACCCACATTCCTTTCACTGCCCGACTTACGTTCAAGTGTACAAACAGTTAGGCCGAATACGAAGCTTGTACTATGCGTCTCGAGGAAGCGATTGATTTGAGGATCAAAAACTTGGATGTATATGGCAACTCAGCCCTGGTTATCAATCATATCAAAGGAGATTGGAACATATACCAATCGGGATTGATTCCTTACAAATACTACCCGAGAAGGTTGTTACCATTCTTCAACAGAATCGAGTTTCATCATATTCCTCGTGAGGAGAATCACATGGCTGATGCCTTAGCCACCCTCTCATCCATGATTAGTGTAGGTCAATGGACCGACTTACCTAAGATTGACATAATGCGCCTTGAACGGCCCGCTTACATCTTCACGATTGAAGCAATCATAGATGACAAACCTTGGTATCACGATATCAAATGCTTCCTTCAAAAACAAGAGTACCCACCTGGGGAACTAAGGAAGGACAGGAAAACCCTCAGAAGGCTGGAAGGCAGTTTCTTCCTGAGTGGTGATACACTCTATAAGAGAAATTTTGACATGGTCTTGCTCCGATGCGTAGACAGACCAGAAGTAGACATGCTGATGAAAGAAATTCACGAAGGATCCTTGGGCATGCATGCCAACGGATATACAATGGCGAGAAAAATTCTAAGAGCAGGGTACTATTGGTTGACAATGGAATCCGACTGCTACAAGTACATGAGGAAGTGTCACAAGTGTCAGATATACTCCAACAAAATTCATGTACCGCCAAAGCATCTCAAAGTTCTTTCTTCCCCATGGCCTTTCCATATGGGGAATCGACATGATTGGCTTGATTGAGCCCAAAGCTATAAACAGACATCGGTTCATCCTGGTAGCCATTGATTACTTCACTAAGTGGGTCGAAGCAGCGTCGTACGCTAATGTAACCCGACAAGTGGTGGTCCGATTTATCAAAAACAATATCATCTGCCGTTATGGTGTTCCAGGCCAGATCATTACTGATAATGGATCCAACTTGAACAATAAGATGATGAAAGAGTTATGCGTTGAGTTCAAGATCGAACACCATAACTCATCTCCCTACCGACCTAAGATGAATGGGGCGGTAGAAGCGGCTGACAAGAACATCAAGAAGATCGTTCAAAAGATGGTTGTAACCTACAAAGATTGGCACGAGATGCTACCCTTTGCTCTTCACGATTATCGCACATATGTCCGCACTTCAACAGGGGCAACCCATTTCTCTCTAGTATATGGCATGGAAGCAGTGCTCCCCATAGAGGTAGAGATCCCATCAATCCGGGTATTGATGGAAGCTAAGCTTACAGAAGCTGAATGGTGTCAAAATCGACACGACGAAGTTAACCTGATCGAAGAGAAACAAATAACGGCACTATGCCATGGTCAGTTGTATCAGCAAAGAATGAAGATGGCGTTTGATAAAAAGGTTCGACCTCGCGTCTTCAGGAAAGGAGACCTTGTGCTCAAGAAGATACAAGCATTTCTCACTGATTCCCAGGGTAAATGGACTCCGAATTATGACGGCCCCTACGTGGTCAAGAAAGCTTTCTCAGGAGGTGCCTTGAAACTTGAAACCATGGACGGAGAGGAATTTTCCTACCCCACAAATGTTGATGTAGTCAAGAAATACTTCGCCTAAAAAAAACGTCTCGGTGGATTAAAAACCCGAAAGGGAGGTCCAGGCAAAAATTAGAGACAAAGTCAAAAAATCATCCCGATGGATTGGAAATCTCAAAGTCCAATCTAGGCAAAAGTTAGGGATAATGGCAAGTAACTACGTCTGATCAGTTCAACTCCTCAGCAGTCATGCCATCCATCAGAAACTCCAGTCAAGGTCATCTTCGACAGAGGCTCAGGATGTCCAGAATTCAAAGTTGGTAGAAAGATAGTGGTCGTTATGTTTCAATGTAGCCCTTTTCCCTTAAATTACCATTTTCAAACTTTGTAAATGCTCTATGGAATCACGCGTTTGGCTGATTTCCATCCTATCAATAAAATTTGAGCCCTTGTGCTTTTATTTGCAATTCATATTTGTTTTACCTTTACAGAACGACATTTTAACATGATCAATGATTCTTAAAATAAAACAAAAATGAATTTACTTGCTATTATTGTTCTGCTTTTAAACATAAAGACAACAATTTCTTTTGACGATTGAACATCGAAAGAACACCGATCACTTCTCCAGAAGTAAGCGAGCCTCAAAGTGCAGAATCAAAGTACTCCTTCTAAACCAGTATGCCTGAATGAAGGATCAGCTATGTTAGATGCGAATGATCCATCTGACCTCTTCGGCCGAGTTCCCATCTCCTAAGCCCGACCAGCGTCGCTCCCAACAGGAATCGTTTCTCCTAAGCAAGGCAGAATTGCTATCTTGAACCAGCGGTACTTCTTCGCCCCGCGATGACCGAGTATCCAGTCATGTTCATCTATTAGTCTGTATGGCGCGTCAGTTTTGTCAGCATAAACATACATACATCATACATTATTGATTTGCATCCACATTCATATTGCATCACTATCACTCCCGTCGGTCTTGTCCTGTAGTGGTGACAGTCTTCTCAATCGAGTTGTCAGGTCTTTCCTCGTCAGGAAAGGTTGCGTCTGAACAATCTCTCTCCTCCAGTTTATTTCTAGATCAAAATTGGCCCTTGACCACTTTGATAACTTGAACCTATGAAAGACCAGAGAACCTTCAACCGATGTCACTCTTCGCCATTGAAGATGATATTTTTGCTTTACCGGATTAAGGAAAATCCCTAGAGGAAGCCTCTTAAGCAGAGATTCGGCAATACAGCATTTTTTTTCCGAAAAAAAACCGCTGATGAAAAGGTCATCAGCACCTCAAAATTGGATCACATTATATGGCGTTTCTCCGGGAAGATCCCGAGAAAAGTATGATGTAATATCCCCAAGCGTGAAAGCAGTCTCTCAAGAGACTCATTTTCCCCAGTAGAGTCGGCAAATGGCGTCTCCAAACACAGAAGTTTGTACACCTCTACAACTCAGACGACTGGGTTCCCCAGCAACTCTGACATCAAAACGTTTTCTATCAAATGGCATCTCTCCAGGAAAATTCGGCGAGAAGTTTGAGGAAAGTCGCTACGAATAGCGTCCCTTGTCAAGAAAGTTTATTGACAAAAGAAACTTAGACCAGTTCCTTGGTAGGAAACCAGGATCGAGGGGAAGTTTATTTCAGAAACTAAGACCAGTTCCTTGGTAGGAAACCAGGATCGAGGGGAAGTTTACTTCAGAAACTAAGACCAGTTCCTTGGTAGGAAACCAGGATCGAGGGGAAGTTTATTTCAGAAACTGAGACCAGTTCCTTGGTAGGAAACCGGGATCGAGGGGAAGTTTATTTCAGAAACTAAGACCAGTTCCTTGATAGGAAACCAGGATCGAGGGGAAGTTTTTACCTTTTCTAAGCATCATTACTTAGCAAAAGAAGATGAATGCGCAAGCTGCCATTATTAACCACCATTGAAATTTCGGGTATTCGATATTTAATCCTCTTGCACCCCGAATGCCTGAATACCTTCGCCATTCACACCTTCGAGTCCAAGAAGATTAAATAGGGGCATCTGTCATACCCCAAATTTTGACCACTAAGATTTCCCATCATTGTGAAAATCATCATCACAATATGGAGGAACCATCATACCTCATCAGTCTCCCCAAAGATGGGTGAGCATCCACTATAATCAAAATTTGGGTTTCAAGCCCTCTCAGAGTTATTAGACAAAGGATCAATCAAGAAATGACATGATCTTCAACTTGTCTAGCCTCTAAAACATCTACAATGGATCAAGAGGACTCCCACTTTAAGGATTAAGCACAAGGCTGCTCCCTTCCAGGTGGATCAAGCCTCAAGATCGCCAGTGTCACCAAATTAGGGTTTGGTTGACCAGGGCCTCCAGATGGCTAGAGGAGACTTAGATTCCAAAGTGCAACCATTGGCCAAACCTCTGCTGCAGTTGCCATTCACTATTGATCCCAAAACAAACTTGCTCTACTATAAATAGAGCTCATTTGTGCTCAGTTTGAGTACGCCAAAGCCATCAAACAGATGCTTTCCTCAAAATCCCTCTCTTTAGGCCAAAATGCCTTCTTTAGCAAGGTAACTCTGAGTTTTTGAATTATAGAGCAATTCCATCACAACTCATGATCCTAACACCTCATAAACATTATATGTAGGTGATCCAAACTATCAAAAGTGACCTATAACACTAAAATCACAAAGTCACCTCTCAAAACCTCAACATAGGCCTTTTGTGCATTTTTCAAGCCATGTCTTGATTCAGTCACTTTCCAAACCAGATAAAACCTCAAACACACTCCAAATAAAATCCTTGAACTGTCCCAAATGGTTTCCCCCATCAGGAAAACCATTTGAGAGAGTTGTTATTTTGGTCATTTTAACCCCTTTTGCAAGAAAGGGCCAGTTTGTATTTTTGCAGGTTCCAGCTGATTCCAACCATCCTCAAAGCTTCTAAGGGATCATTTGAGAGTGTCCAAAGCATCAAACCATTTCTGGAACAAGAAGTTTGGCAGATTGCCCAGAAAACCCCAAAAGCTCAAAAAGATGTAAGCATCATGACTTGAACTTTCCAAATTATGCATTGCTTTGAAGTCCACTGATCATACACACCTCATACATGTTATATATGTTATGTTTGAACCAATTCATCATGTAATTCATGCATGTATCAAAGTGTAGCATAGAAAATGCAATTATAGGCCTTTTTCAAAACCACTATCGGGTTTTGAGGAGGGAGTATGATCTGAAAAAAAATACCACCACCATTGGATTCCTTGTGAAATTCTAGGCTAGATGCATATAAATTTTGTCCCCAACCATTGAGAAATGAGAAAGTTATGGGCCTTCCCGTTTCTTGGCAAAACTTGCCTTGCCCTGCCTTGGCCAGGCCTAGAAAACAAGGCATGCCTTGTATATTTGTGGTTTCACTTTAAGCAATGGATGTATCACCACCCCAGTGGTAAGGCACGTGCCCTATAACCTTGAGGTCGTGGGTTCAAACCCCACCCATGCCATTTTGTGTTTTCTCTCATTTTTCCTATTTTTTCCAATATTTTCATGTTTTATTAATTAATTGGAAAATTAATAACTCCTTCAATTTTAATTATTTTTTATTGGTTCTTTTTGCAAAAAATCACCAAAATGTTGAAATATTTTATTCCACAAAAAAATTAAGTTTATATTATTTATTTAAAATAATTAGTATTTTTGTGAATAAATTCCTTTTTAATGTTTTTTAAACATTTTAATAGTGAATATTTACTTTAAAAATCACAACCAAGTGAGTTTTAATTCATCTTGTGATTAATCCCTCATTTCTTAAACCTTAAACAAAAATCACAAATGGTTTATTCAAACTTATTTGGTACTTTATTTGATTTTCTTTAAATATTTACTTTTAAAGAATAACAAATTAGGGTTTCTTTGATTTTCACCCTTATCAAACAATTTCAAACACTTTTGGGCCTCTAATATAATTTAAGACCCAATCCTTTGTAAATACAAAACTTTTTGGGCCTCACTTATTGTATAAGTCCCGTTGTATTTCAAAAAGTTCGACGCGATCATTGTTCGTTGAAAAACAAACCCTGGGCCTCTCCTCGAGCTATAAGACCCATTCAAAATCATTGGGCATCTAATAGAGTGTAAGACCCAACCCCTTTGAAAACCAAACCATTTTGGGCCTCAATGCATTATATAAGACCCACCGCGTTTTCAAAAATCTCGGCGCGATCGCCATTTTCGAACAAATGACCCTGGACCTCTCCTTAAGCTGTAAGCCCCACCACTTGTACAAAAATAAATCTTTTGGGCCTCTATTAGAGTGTAAGACCCAATCTCCTTTTAACCAAAACTTTTTGGGCCTCAGACATTGTATAAGTCCCCCTGCGTTAAAAGAAAACTTCGGCACAATCGCCAATAAAAAAACCGATCATATGGGGCTACCCTCGTGTTGTAAGCCCCATTATTCTTCTTTAAACACTTGGGCCTCTTGAGAGAGTTTAAGACCCATCCCCTTGTACAGAAATCCTTTCTTAGGCCTCAGTCACTTGTATAAGTCCCTCTGTACAAAACAACAGTGCGATCACTGATAAACCTTGGGCCTCTTCTTGAGCTGTAAGCCCCAACATCTTTTCAAAATACTTTCTCCTTTAATTTTGAATATACTGTTGTTTTCAATCTTTCTTTGTTGAACAACTAACCAAACAGCATGGAAGCTCTACAACCTAGTAAGTGTTTATATGCTTTCTTTATCCGCTTTCATATACATATAACTGTATTGTGGGGTTGTTTCGCTGTAAGTCTTCTTTCATAAACTCATATCAAATGTGTAATACTAGTATATATATTTAGAGTTTCCCCGGCAACTACGTCTAGCACTAAGCCCTGTTGGTCACTCTTAAATACAGTCAAAACTAGATCCCCATAGGATTACCAGATACAGTCTTCCCTCCTCTTGGGGTTAAACAATATGGAGACGTGAAAGGCAGCATTCTCGGTGAACCCTTTCATAGACTGTCACCCTTAGAAATCGTCAAAGAAACTCTACTCCCCCGAGATGATCTTTTATCCGTGAATGGCATCTCTTGAGTTTCTTCCAAATTCTCGGACTTTCCTGGCTTGATATATTCTTTGTGAATAGTCTGTCTTGAATTTCTTGGGGTTTGGGGACCCACCGGCTTCCTAAAAGCATCCCCGCCTCCTCTTGGGTGTTGTACAAGGACCCTACGGCTTCTTAGAAGTATTCACAGCCTCCTCTTAGGCTTCATATAAGGATTCTTCCTTCTGGAAGAGAGCCTCCTCTTGGGCTTCGTACAAATTGTCCCGACGACCTCCTAGAGGTATAGGAACAGAAATTAGTCATTTTAATAGAACAGTCTTTCAAAGAGTCTAGATCTTTCTACCGTGAACGTACTACTACTGTTTCTTTAAGCATAGTACTAAAGATAAAACTCTAGACTTGGACAGTCTAATCTGATTGAGTCTCGAAGGCATTCTCAAGTAGAGAAAAACACCAGTAGACTCGGACAGTCTCCAATACCCTCTGGATTCCCCATTTCCTTAAAGAACAGGAAATAACCCCGATCCTCTGATCAATCCCAAAGCATAGCCTTACCTTTAATCAGTCTCTTTATAAGAACTGATTTTCTCTTTTATCCAATAGACTGGACCTGACACTCAACTGAAACAGCAATTCTTTTAGCCTCTATCTCGGGCTTCGTACGAGATACAAAAAGACTCTCTTGTTGAGTCAATCTCTCTTTTAGCCTCTATCTCGGGCTTCGTACGAGATACAAAAAGACTCTCTTCTTGAGTCAATAACCCTTTTAGCCTCCATCTCGGGCTTCGTACGAGTTACAAAATCACTCTCTTGTTGAGTATAAAAGACTCTCTTGTTGAGTCAATCACCTTTTAGCCTCCATCTCGGGCTTCGTACGAGATACAAAAAACACTCTCTTGTTGAGTATAAAAGACCCTCATGTGGAGTCAAAACCTTTTAACCTCCGCCTTCGGCTTCGTACAAGACACGTCTAAAAGCACTCTCTTGTTGAGTCAACCCCTTTTAGCCTCTCTCTCAGGCTTCGTACGAGACACATAAAAACACCCTCTTGTTGGGTCAATAGCCTCCTCTTAGGCTTTGTATAAGAAAACCCCAGGTGAGTCCATCAACCTGTTAGCATCAAAATATGTGCCTTGCTCACAATATACAAACATCAATAACTCCTTTTCCTTCATCTAATTGCTGTAAGCGGCAAGCCTCTGGATTATTTACATCCACGACACTGTCCCTCTTTTAGCATGAGAAATTCCTAAGGAAAGATAACATTGCTCTACACTGAGTTAAAGTATTCTCCTTCAGGTTGAAACCCCCTATAAAGGAAGTTATGGCATTGCTAGGATTCACATATTCCGGTTAAAGTAATCCTCCTTTATAGTCAGTCAGTCACCCAACAGTTGTGACAAACAGACCCCCTTTAGAGATGACAAATTCTCTCTGAAGACAACACTTCTTCAGCTTCACATCTTGGGCTTTGAACAAGATATAAACCACCTTTTCAGCTTCACGTCTTGGGCTTTGAACAAGACACCAAAACACCATTTCCTCCTATTAGGAGGAACTACGATCGCTCTGATTTCCCTGTTTCGGTAAACGGGAATACGTAGGCATAAGATTGAAAGAAAAATCTTAGCTAGCACACTAATCCAAAGCCCCAAATCCCGTACCTTCACATATCAAATGAAAAACATCAGTCCTAGCATCCTAACAAAATTCCCCATGAACATTCCCGGTGTTTCGTTCTAAACAAAGTAAGAAGAAAAAGGCCCCATTACCATATAGCATCTGTAACCTAACAGACCGCTGTTTAAACTCAGTATGCAAGCGGGGTTAATTGGAGACATCTTTTTCCCTTCCTTAGTTAGCTTAATAGGATAAAAAATGAATCGACCTGTAGTAACCCCAGAGCGATAGTGCTTAAGAACCACGTCCAAAATCGCTCGCTACATTCACGACGGAGGGTAATGGAGTTTCCTTTCCATTCTCAATTGTTGTTACACCGTATTTGTAAGGGATCACCTTAGTTGATTCATACGGTAATGGTCCCGGTAGATAGAAAACTACAGGGGCCTTCTGATTTTTCTGACCATCGTAAGTAACTTCAATCAATTCCTGGTTAAAAACCTTCGATTCGTCAAGTAGAGGGATGATGGTACAAATATCTTTGGTCCTTTCATGATCAGAGATTACGACAACATCCTTAATCTGATCAGCGAAATAGTCTGGCATCCAGTTGATTGATCCAGAACTTGGACACGGTTGAATCTCTTTGCGGTCCAACTGACTTTGAAGGGTTGCTCGCACGAGGTAACATCCTTGATTATTTTCCGAGCAGACCCTAAAGCATTCATAGTTATGTAGTGGCACCTGGCCACGTCTGGTTTAAATGCAGTGCAACCTCACTAGATCTATTTCCATTGATCGAGCATCCTGACTTTGATGGCTAGTAGGGTTCCCATTAACCACACTGATTTGTTGCGTGTCTTCATCCATATAGATCGGAAGCCACCAGTGGTTTAACAAGTGTTGTAAAGTTCTTTGCACGAGAGCGCACCCTTGGTTACTCTCACTGCATACTGTACAGTTTTGATAATTATGCGAAGTCAGAAAACTGAGCTGGACTTGTGTAGCGTGTAACTCCACCAATCTGGTATTCATCAAATGAATATCGAAGATTTGAATCATATTCACTTGATACTGATTTCTATCGCAGTAATCCTGAATACATCCAAGATCCATCTGACGCTGGAGGGCCTCTTGTACAAAAGAGCATCCCTGATCGTTTATTGAGCAGATAGGACATGAATCGTAGTCGTGCCGTGGCAGATTATGATGTTGGCTTTGCCTTGAGTGCATTGCCACCAAGTTGTCATTCATTGCACGGATGTCGTGGTTCTGAATGATGTTGGAACTTGTATAAGCCATGTTAACTCCACGAACTCGATGCTCTTAGATCCATCTGAGATCCAATTGTTCCTGTAGAGATGATTGTACCACAGAATATCCTTGATTGTTTTTAGAGTAGATATCACACTGGTGATAATTATAAGGTGGGACATGCCCGTATCCACTCTGTCTACAATGCATTTTGACCAAGTTGGCCCTCAATAAGAGTACATCATGAATTTGATAGCTATTGTTAGACTCCCCTTATATCAAATTTACAGCAACTTTCTCGTGTTGAGGCAGCGTGTTCGTGAGAACATTCGGATTCGTATCTTTGAAAGATAAGACCCCGCTCCTAACAAGCTTTTGCACATCGGATATGAAACTAAGACAGTTTTCTATGTTATGCCCCAGTCCTCCTTGATGGTAAGGGCAAGTTGTAGCGGGGAAACAAAAGTCGCCACCGCACTTTTATTTTATCCACGAAGGAAAAGGAAAAAGAGCGAACAAAACCTAAAGAGTTCTAAAACAACAAGAACAAACAAAGAATGGGTAAGGGGGGTTGGTTACGCAATGGGAAGGTGTTAGCACCCAAAACGTCTATAGTACTCTATAGGAGCCCTATGAAATATCTACCGCTTTTTGGTCTGAAAATTGTTTGCTTGAAAGAGATTGGGAGAGATGAGAAGAGAAATATTTTTTAAGATTTTTGTGTTTGGAGAGACTTATCGCTTCATGCCTACGTACCCACGATGTGCAATGTAGGATCAAAACCCCGTAGTTCGTGGTACAAAGAACAAAAATTTGTTTGTTTTGGTTGATTTTAAGCGTAAAGACAAGTCGTCATTTCCAAGCGAATAATTCCGCTTAAAGAAATGAATCCTGTCTAAACTTATGAAAAGGTTTTAAAAAGAAAAAGGGCACAAGGCACACAAAAAAAGTTTGATGAGTTTTTGTATTTTTTATGGTTTTATGAAATGGTCAAAATATGGTTAATATTGATTGACATTTATTAAAGAAAACAAAGTTTGATAATCACTTGACCAAAGTCAAGGTTTTATTAAGAAAGCGGTTTCGAGTTTGAAAACAAGAAGGTTTTGAAAAAGAGAGGAAGTTTTGAAAATTGAAGAAGGGGTGGAGAAGAAGTGACTATCCTAATGCATAAAGTAAAAGCTAAAGATAAGAAAGATCTAACCACATGAACTAGCTCCATAGCATAAGCATTTTTCCCTTTTTGATTTGGTCTTGATTCAAAATAAGTCTTCAAAAGAGGACTACAAGTATCCAAAATCCAAGGTTTTCCATCACAAACTCCCAAGCATAGGTTAAGATCTTAACTCTAAGTCCATAAGTCCATAATCAAGAGTATAGGTCCTCCAATGCAAAGGATAGTGGCCATAGTCCAACAATTAAGAGCACAAGTCTTTTAGTGGTTTAATCCTTTATTAATGTTTTTGAGTCCAAAATGGACAAAAGAAAAACAAAGCACAAGATAATATCGTCCAAGTGGACAAAAGAAAAATGACATAAACATAAACATGATATGATAAAATGACATAAAGCAAAAAAAAATAAAAAGAGATAGGGAGTGAGAAGGAAATGTAAAGTTAGAAGTTAGTGGTTAGTAGCACAAGGCTCTAGTGCCATAAGCCTTCACCGATTATTCTGTTCCGCGTTATGAACTATAGTGATTAAACAATGCACTTAGGCCAAAGTTAATGAACTTGACAGAAGATTGGTAGAACCAAAGCCTCTACAACGCCAAGTTCCAAAGATTATAGACCTAATACAAAAGATCAATCACCATTAGGTCGACGCGACCAATCAAGGTCCAGACCACGAAAGTTCAAATTCCGAATTGGATAAAGAGGGACAAATGTTGCGCTTTGTTAAGCAATCGCTGAGTAGTTTACGTAGTAATTACCCTAAAATGAGGCCGGTCAATAACTCTTTGTGCTAATGCATGCTAGATGAACTATATGTAGATCGTCATCCGAAAGCAATACCGCACAAAAAGAAAATAGGTAACGATCTAGTCTTGATCAAGAATTCAACAAAGAAATTCTAAGATCCATAAGACTTTAATCGATAAAAATAAAAAGAAATAGATGAAGAGAAAGCCAAATTGAACTACAAAGTCAAGAACCTTTCATATTCAAGTTCAATCACCTTTAATTGATAGATTTAAGTGTGAAAACATAGCACTAATTCAAAGCACCTCAAATGAATTCAACAATTCATTTAAAGATAGATTTGAACTAATGAATGTTTAATTACTCTAACCATATCCAAAGTCCATTTAAATTGAAGAGAAATTAATCTCAACAATGTGTTTCAAGGCTAAAGTAAGAAGAAAGGGGAAGAAGGAAGAAAAAAAACCAAAACAGCCCCAAAAACAAGTGAAAATATGCATTCTGTTTCGAAGTAACCGGTTACAGCATATCTGCTAACCGGCTACTTAGTTCAAAATAGGCGCAATTTTTCAAAATTAACACAGAGTAACCGGTTAAAGCATATCTGCTAAACGGTTACTCTGCACCAGAATGCAGAAAAATGTGCAAAATTCAACATGATCCACTTTCAAAACTTTTTACAAACACTTTGTGATCATGGAACTGAAATTGCACGAAATTTAAAGTAAAATAACAGTGAAAACCAGCAATTAAACACAATTACAAGATCCAAAGGATCAAGTAACAAAGATCTCTAAAGATCTACATTATGGAAGATGAAGATGAAGCTTCAACAATGGTGAAAAATGGATTACCACTTCAAATCTGAAAATTCCTTCAAATTGCTTCAAGATCCAAATTCCAAAGCCTTGATCTACTATAATTGATGAACAAAAACAAGAATGGATGAAGGTTTAGCTCAAAGTTGAACAAGATTCAATGTGAATTCTTGTTAACTTTCAAAAGAAGAAAAGTGAGCTTTGGTGAATTTTGTGGTTGGGAAGAGAATTTGCAAGAGGTTTGTTGTCTATCAAAAGCTTGAAGAATGAATGAAATGAAGCGTCTATTTATAGAGTTTAGGCTTGGGAAAATTGGTGGTCTGGAATTAGGCTTGGATGATCAAAATTAGGATTGGAATTCAAATTTGGAGGGAATTATCAAAAGAGTGGTGATTAGTGAAGGTGCATGGTGGAAAATGATCAAAGTGATGTAGGGGAATTAAAATGAGGTGGTCTAGAATATTCCAAATGTGATCAAGGGCTGAGATTGGTGCCAATTGCTGAAATTTGAATTTGCTGCCATTTTTCAAAATTTCACGAGGGTAACCGGTTACAGCATAACTACTAACCGATTACTTAGCGCAAATTTTGAAAAAATGCCCCTTACACTGATGTGGTTCGGCTCAATTCTTTTCCTCGTCAAAGAAGGCATGGAAATAAACACATGAACCTTAGAATTCCTTGAATAATAATCAATTAAAATTTGAGGAATCCTTGATCGGATGATTTTTGAATTGTCTGCAGATCAATTTTGACTTTGTTCAGATGAAATTCATTCGAGCTGCGGGACTGTTGTTTTGGTATTTTTAACCTGTTCTTCCCCTGAAAATGTTAGTGAAATAAAAACAAAATATTTTTTGGATTTTAATTAATGGTTAGTAAACATAAACAAATTAAGCAATAAACAAATAACAAACACACACACGAACCCAAAGATCCCTGCAAGGCACAAACCTATAGAAGGGGAAACCAATGTGTGATCTTGTTTGTGGCATGAAATGCAAATGACATGTGGGATCTTAGGGATAAAAATTAGGGTATTACACCTGCCGCTATTTAAGTTTCTTCTATCCGGAGATAAGAAGATTGACATCTTTGTCTCGACGAGATAGAAGAGACTAAAATATAACAATAAACCCAATTTTTTGGCCCTAAGAGACCACAAAATGATATGATTATGCAGATGGTATGCAGACACAAGACCACCGTGGGGAACATATGCCACAGGAGATAAACAAAAAGAAGAACGGGAGAAGGAAACTCCACTGGGGATACAAAAGAGGGAAAACACATTCCAACAGGGGAGGAAACAAATCTCTACTAGGGAAGAGCAAAGAGTAAGATTCCAACTGAGGGAAAATTACCGACACCAAAAATAAAAGAGGGGATAACAGTCTCAACATGGAGAGAAAAAAAATCTTCGCTGGGGAACAAGATCGTCTAATACCAGACATCCGGTAATAGCACGATCAAAAGGAAAGATTGCCAACTACCAAGCAAGTGATAGTTACAACAAGGCATTCAATAAAAGGATATGAAAAGAATTACCTACTACCAACACAGGGTAGGACGACAAAGGTAATGATCTCACAAAGAGGATAAGGTTACCAGCTATCAACCAAGTGACAACTATAATAAGGCAACCAAACCGGGCTATATTACCTACCACCAACAAAGGGCAAGACGACAAAGGTAATAAGCCGACCATCAACCAAGTGAAAGTTAGAACAAAGTAAACAGCCAAGGGTATGAGAAAGATTACTTACTACCAACAAAAGGGTAGGATGACAAATGTAATAATCTTAAAAAAGGGATCGAGAAGTATCACCTACTACCAATAAAGGGCAGGACGACAAAGGCGATAAACTCGAACAAAGAAGGGAGAGATTACCAACTATCAAATGAGTGATATCTACAACAAGGAAATCAAACCGGGCTATGTTACCTACTACCAACAAAGGGCAGGACGACAAAGGTAACAAGCTGGCTATATCACCTACTACCAACAAAGGGCAGGACGATGAAGGTAATAAGCCCAAAGCAAGGGACCAAAATTTAATCCAAGAATAAACCAGAGAGAAACGGTCAAACAAGACTCATCCCGAGGAGGAAATATCTCAACTGGGATTAATTCCATTCCGACAAATGAACTGGGGAGGAAGGCTAAAACAAAATATCTTCCACGAGGCATAAACTCAGTGGGGAATCAACAAAGATCGGCATTTTCTGCTTACGGGTCAACACTCTAATGGAGGGAGGACACACACGTTCTGCAGGGACAACAATACCAGAGAGCAAAGAAACATCAACACAAATGCAAAATGCACAATGCAACAGCAACATGATATGCACAACAAAAGAATGCGCATGCAATGCGCATGAGTATGGATATGCTGACAAAATAGACAGAGAGATAAGTAGAGGGTGGAATAAACATCACAACACACACCGCCGAATACTCGGCTAAGCTCAACGAGATGGAGATATCATTAGCAAATTTGCTAGGGATTTGGCTGAAGAAATCCTGCAAGAGATATACAAAAGCCATAAAAGGAAAATAAATCCTACTACAAGGCTCGAATCTTGCTGGAGAAAGGAAGATACTGCTTGGGGGAGAAACCCAAATATCAATCTTCTAACATTAACGATCCGCAAAGAGGATAAAACATAAACTCTGCTTTGAGGATGGAAGGAAAGTTGTTGTGGAATCATAACAACCCAAATCTTTCTGACATTTCCTGAGGATCATAAAGAATTAATAGGAACTTTCATTCCAAAAGGATGAAGAGATCTGCTGCGGAGAAATAATGCATTCACTGGGGATTTGTAGACATATAAACATCCACGCCAAATCCACTGTGAATACAAGGCAGATCTGCTGGAGATTCAAGAGAAAAGCTCTCTGAGGATTAACCACTTCTGAGAAAGACAACCAGGACTTGTTGAGGAAAACAGCAACAAGGTAAAACTGCGGGGGATTTTAGCTCAATACTCATCATGAATGAGAGAAAACCCAACAGGTGACTAGTATATCAATATTCCTCGAATAGAGATATCATCGGCAACTTCACTGGGGAACACCCGAAATAGTGATGCATAATCCTCTCTGAAAACAAAAAATCTAGAGAGAAAACGTCCTGGACTTGCCGGGGAAGATAACGCTGCTCTGCGCTTGGGAATATACCAAGCAACAACAACACACCTAGAAGGTAAAACTCTGATAGAAATTCCTCACATGATTTCTGCTGGGGACAAAACTTCAGCTACCTGCGCTTGAGGATTACTACTCGACTACCTGACCATATCATAATCAGCTGGAGCAGATCCGGATCAAAACCTAGTTAGGGAAGAACCAAATAGCACTGACCCTTATGAATTCAACACATTATAACACAACTATGAAGGAACCCATCATCTTGTCGACAACTGGTTGTAAACAAAACCCTTGCTGAGGAAAACACAACAAACTTTACTGGGGAAATATCGACAAACTCTACTGGGGAGGTGTCAATAAATTCTGCCAAAGGAGCGAGAACGAACCTTGCTGAGGAAAACATTGACCCTGCCAGTCTTGGAATAACCGTTGATGTTCCTTTTTGCATTCATAAATCAAAGGGAAATGTTTTTATGATTTTCAAAAATTTAATCAATTATTTGCATTTTGTTTCAAAAATCATCATCAAAAATAAATGAAATTTTGCAAACAGAAACAAAATAAGAATTGCAAACAAATAGACAAAGGCCCAAATTTTATTAATAGAATGGAACTCCGCAAATGGCGTAATTCCATGGATCATTACAAAGTTTGAAAAATGCTAAATACATGGAAAGGGTTACATTGAAATACAATGACCACTATTCTCTCTAACAACTTTGAATTTCGCTGTGCTCAAAACTTCAGCTGAGGCTGATTGAAGCAGAATCCTTGATAGACAATGTTGCTTTCAAATGATCAAGACTGGCCAAATGCAGTTACTTGCCATTATCCCTAACTTTTGCCTAGATTTCCCTCTCGGGTTTTCAATCTACCGGGATGATTATTTCTGTTTTTGTCTCTAATTTTTTCCTGGACCGCCCTTTCGGGTTTTCAGCCCACCGAGACCCTCATTTTTGCCTAAGCCATCCTTTCAGGTTTTCAACTTAGCGAGCTGTTCTTTTTATTCTTTAGGCGAAGTATTTCTTGACTGCATCGGCATTCACAGGACGAGTGAACTCTTCACCATCCATAGTTGTAAGAAGTAATGCACCGCCAGAGAAGGCTCTCTTAACAACATATGGGCTTTCATAATTAGGAGTCCACTTGCCCCTAGAATCATTGGTAGAAGTTGAGATCCTTTTGAGCACGAGGTCGCCTTCTCTGAACACACGAGGTCGAACCTTCTTATCAAAAGCTTTCTTCATTCTCTGTTGATACAATTGGCCATGACACAAGGCCGTCATTCTTTTCTCTTCAATCAAATTCAACTGGTCATATCTGCTTTGGCACCATTCAGCCTCAGACAATTCAGCTACCATCAAAACTCTCATAGAAGGGATTTCAACTTCTACCGGGAGCACTGCTTCCATGTCATAAATAAGAGAGTAAGGGGTTGCCCCTGTTGAAGTGCAGATGGATGTACGATACCCATGCAAAGCAAAAGGAAGCATCTCATGCCAATCCTTATAAGTAACAACCATCTTCTGGACAATCTTCTTAATATTCTTATTAGCAGCTTCAACATCCCCATTCATCTTAGGTCTGTAAGGAGAAGAATTATGATGCTCAATTTTAAACTCATCGTATAATTCCTTCATCACCTTGTTATTCAAATTCGACCTATTATCAGTGATAATCTTGCTCGGAACACCATACCGACAAATGATTTGGTTCTTGATAAACCTGAACCCACTTGGTAAAATAGTCAATAGCCACCAATATGAAACGGTGTTCGTTCGACGCTTTAGGCTCAATCATTCCAATCATATCAATGCCCCACATGGAGAAAGGCCATGGAGAAGAGATAACATTGAGAGGAGTTGAAGGCATATGAATTTTGTCAGCATAAACCTAGCACTTATGGCACTTCTTCCCAAATTTGCAACAGTCAGATTCCATTGTTAACCAATAGTAACCTGCCCTCAACATCTTCTTAGCCATTGCATGCCCATTGGCATGGGTACCAAAAGATCCTTCATGAATTTCTTTCATCAACATGTCTACTTCGTGTCTATCCACGCATCTGAGCAAGACCATGTCATAATTTCTTTTATACAGCACATCATCGTTCAAGAAGAAACTACCAGCCAATCTTCTCAAAGTCTTCTTATCTTTCTTGGATGCCCCAGGTGGATACTCTTGATTTTGAAGAAAGCATTTAATATCATAATACCACGATTTATCATCAACAACCTCTCCAACAGCAAATACATGAGCTGGTCTATCAAGCCGCATGACATCGATTTTGGGCACATCATTCCACCGATTCACCATAATCATGGAGGATATAGTGGCTAAAGCTTCCGCCATTCGATTTGTTGCTCTGGGTACATGATGAAACTCAACCTTATTGAAAAAAATTAACAACCTTCTTGCATAATCTCGATAAGGATTTAAATCAGGTTGATGTGTCTCCCATTCTCCTTTAATCTGATTAATCACCAGGGCTGAATCTCCGTATACATCAAGAATCTTGATTCTTAAATCAATAGCTTCTTCCAAGCCCATAATACATGTTTTATACTCAGCCGCATCAATGAAAGGAATGTGAGAACCGTGAGGAGTAACAATTATTGCCCCAATACCATTTCCATACTCGTTAACAGCTCCATCAAAAATCAAACCCCAACGGATCCAGGCTCAGGCCCTTCATCGGGTAATGCTTCTTCACAATCTTTAACCTTTAGATACATCACATCCTCATCAGGAAAACCAAACCTGATTGGTTGATAATCATCAATTGGCTGGTGTGCCAAATGGCAAGCCAAAACACTTCATTTTATCGCTTTTTGAGTTCGGTACTCGATATCATATTCTGACAACAACATTTGCCAACGAGCAATCCTCCCATTTAGAGAAGGCTTTTCAAATATATACTTGATTGGATCCATTTTGGATATCAACCAAGTCGTATGATTCAACATATACTGGCGGAGGCGCTTGGCAGCCCAAGCTAAAGCACAATATGTCTTTTCAAGCAATAAGTACCGAGACTCACAATCGGTGAACTTCTTGCTCAAATAATAAATGGCAAACTCTTTTCGACCAGATTTATCTTATTGACCCAGAACATAGCCCATAGACTCTTCCAGCACGGTCAAATACATGATCAAAGGTCTTTCTTCCACAGGAGGAGACAAAATCGGAGGTTCAAGAAGATACTCTTTAATTCTTTCAAAAGCTTTTTAACAATTTTCTGTCCAGACACAACCCTGATCTTTGCGAATAAGCTTGAAGATCGGCAAACATGTGGCAGTCATAATGGATATAAATCGGGAGATATAATTCAAACGTCCTAAGAATCCTCTTACTTGTTTTTCTGTTTTGGGCGCATGCATTTCCTGAATAGCTTTAACTTTACCAGGATCAACTTCAATGCTTTTTTGGCTGACAATAAAGCCCAACAACTTTCTGAAACGGACACCAAAAGTGCATTTATTAGGATTCAAACGGAGCTTAAACTTTCTCAAACATTGAAACAGCTTCAATAAGTACTCAATATGATCTTCTTCAGTCTTCGACTTACAAATGATATCATCCACATAGACCTCAATTTATTTATGCATCATATCATGGAACAAAGTGGTCATAGCTCTCTGGTACGTTGCACCAGCATTTTTCAAACCGAAGGGCATCACTCTGTAACAGAATTTTCCCCAGGGTGTAATGAATGTTGTTTTTTCCATATCCTCGGGTTCCATCCTTATCTGATTATAACCGGAAAATCCATCCATAAAATAAAAGATACTGAATTTAGCAGTGTTATCTACCAGCATATCAATGTGTGGTATTGGAAAATCATCTTTTGGACTAGCTTTATTCAAATCTCTATAATCAACGCACATTCGGACTTTTCCGTCTTTCTTTGGAACAGGCACAATATTGGCCACCCATTGAGGATATTCAGAAGTCACAAGAAAACCAACATCAATCTGCTTTTGAACCTCCTCTTTGATCTTCACAGCCATATCAGGATGAGTTATTCTCATTTTCTGCTTCACAGGTGGACATTCAGGCTTCAATGGCAAATGGTGCTCCACAATATCAGTATCAAGACTAGGCATGTCTTGACAGGACCAAGAAAACACATTAACATATTCTCTAAGAAGCTTCACAATCCTCTTCTTAACATCTGACTGAAGCAGTGCCCCAATCTTGACTTCTTTCTTATCATCATCTGAACCCAAATTAACCAATTCCAACGGCTCTTCATGAGGCTGAATGGCTCTTTCCTCGTGCTCAAGCAACCGAGAAATTTCATCTAGAATCTCCTCAATATCCTCTTCTTCAGCTCCAAACACAAGGAACTCAAAGTTGGGAGAGGGCATAGGGTCATTGTTTTCAATGGGTTTAACAATCAATCTGCACAATGAGTTATGTTTGATTTTAGAATATGAACAAGAAGTGCAAGTATCATGAAGATAAAAGTGATCATCACATTATTATTATTTTTTGGTTTTTTATGTTACCATTTTTCAGAAATAAAGCAAAAAGGGAAAACATAACACGGATAAACAAAATAACATTTTATTGATGATGATAAAAATTTGAAACAAAGCCCTCACAAATTCACTTTCACCTTGGGCAGAGTGAAAGGATTTTCTTTTGAAAGAAACAAAAATAAATTACTTTGAAAAATGAACAACAGTAGGAACATCAACAGCTATCCAATTCTGGAAGATCTGTCCATGTGTCACGAAGTTGGGAAGTTCTTCCTCTTCATCATCTTCAATGATGTCACTAACTTCACATTCAGGTTCCTTAAACTTCTTCCGAGGGGAATAAAAAGGCACATATGCATCCTCTAAGGACATATAACCAGGGTCTTCCAAATAAGGCTCCTAATCTTCAGCAGGAATGACATCACTTTCAGAACCAAATAGAATATAGCCTATCAGGCCATCTTTAAGAATTGCAGCTGTAGAATGATCCTCACTAGGGCAATCTTGAACCATATTGATAGACGCCTTGCCATGATTAGGCAGCGGATTTGATTGGACATTAGGGTTGGAATCTTCGAAAGACAAAATACCACTCCTAGCCAACCTTTGAACTTCCATCTTCAATGGATAACAGTTCTCAGTATCATGTCCTGCTCCTCCCTGATGGAAAGCGCAATGAGCTTCGGGCATATACCACCATGGCATTCCTTTTGGAACAGCAGGTGGTGCACAGGTCTGAACAAGATTCTTCTGAATTAAGCAAGGAAGCAAATCTATATAGGTCATCAGAATCAGATCAAAATATTTCTGAAAACGGCCCCTCTGATTGTTCTGTTGATTAGAACATTGTTGCTGCACAGGAGTTGCCTGAACAACAGGAGCTGAACTGATAACAGGAGTAACAGATGTAACATGTTGCTGACACTGACTATTCTTACTGTAACTCTTTTTGCGCCCTCCATGGGAAATGGTATGGGTCTCACCCTCTTTCTTCTTGGCAAATCCTCCACCATACTTCTTGGAATAACCAGCAGAATTACTATCTTTTGACAAACGTCCCTCACGGACACCCTCTTCCAATTTCAACCCCATGTTAACCATCTCAGTGAAATCACTTGGGGCACTAGCAATCATACGCTCATAACAGAAAGGACTAAGAGTTTTAAGAAAAATCCTAGTCATCTCCTTTTCTTCCAAAGAGGGTTGATCTGAGCAGAAATCTCGCGCCACCTCTGCGCGTATTCTTTGAATGTCTCCTTATCTTTCGGAGCCATTGCCCGAAGTTGGTCACGATCAAGAGCCATATCCACATTATACTTATATTGCTTCACAAACGCCTCACCCAAATCTTCGAAAGTGAGAACTCGAGTACTGTCGAGTCCCATATACCATTTCAAAGCTGCACCAGACAAACTATCTTGAAAGTAGTGAATGAGAAGCTGATTATTATCCTTCTGAGCCGACATCTTATGAGCATACAAAGTCAAATGACTCATCGGACAAGAGTTACCCTTATACATTTCAAAGCCATGGACTTTGAACTTATGCGGGATCTTCACATTAGGAACCAAGCATAACTCATGAGCATTCTTTCTAAACAGCTCTTTACCTCTCAGAGCTTTGATCTCTTTCTGCATTTCAGCAAACTGGTCTTGAATCTCTTCCACTCTATCATAAGCACTGACATTTTCACTTGGAGCAGTATGGAAAATATGTTCTTCACCAAAAGGAACAGTATGAACCACAGGTGGTGGTACAGTCATCACAGGTTGAACAGTAGGAACAATTGGAATTTCAGGAGGTGGTGGTGGTTGATAACCCTCAGGAACAAAGTTAACAAGCATGCCCCAGGGGAAACTAGCAGGCATGGAGTATTGAGGAACACTAGCAGGCGCCACTGAGATAGGTGTGGAGACAATCTCAGAAATGACTGTCCTTTGTAAGGGAGTTGAAAGTGGAGGAGGAGGGGGTGGTGGATGATTCTGAGCTACCACCAGAGCTTCCATCATAGCAGTGAGTCTTTCCAAACCATCCTTCAGAGTCGTCATTTACTTGCGAAGCTCACGGTTCTCTTGTTGCAACTGATCCATCTTCTTCTTCAGATTAGCCCAAGTATTATACTGGTGCGACAGCTTGGCTGAATGAAGACCAAAGGAAACAATAAGACACCTGGAAAAGGCAAGAAACAAATGCAGAATGATGCTTGAAGTGCAAGATGCAAATGCAAAGTTTCCAGGAATTATAAGGCACATTGCAAACATTGTCATTTGAAATACCAAAATCTCATTCATTAATGATGGAAAAGATTACATCTCGGAAGTACAGATTCAAGAATCCTAAAACAAAAGAGAATAAAGAGAACTAGATCCCTAGAGAATCCTATGAGAAGAAGTCCCATCTCTATCTTCCAGCTTCATGATGTGGGCCTGCATCTGAGTCTTCTCAATCAATAACTGATCAACGATCAACTTCCAAGGAGATTCTGAATTCTTCGGAATATCAGAAACTGGCTGAATGCGAGAGGAAAATAAATCCTCTTGTGCCTTTCTCTTCTTGTTGGCAACTTCATCTTCATTCTTCTTATTGAAGTGCTCTTGAAGTCTTGCATTCTCTAACTTGACAATCTGATACTTGTTCTTCCAAGCATCTCTCTCTGATTGCATCTCGGCCAAAGCGATCTGAAGCTTCTATGTGTCTTCCATAAAGTAGAGAATAGGCTTCTTATCAGTTAGAGATAAAGGCTCCTAACGCGCATAAGGAATCTTCAAAGTAATAGCTCTATTTTTAACCCACTGGAGGTAAGGTTCCAAAGAGACACAATTCGGATTTCCCAAACTTTCCTTTCCATTTCTACGAATGCTGCACCAAGCTTCCACAATTTCTCTCTTGAGAGCAACCTGAGATTCTTCTTCCTTGAAAAAGATACCAACCAAATGAATGTTCTTCGGTACCTCTCGCAAAGGATATCCCAACTGACGACGAGCCAACACCGGATTGTAGCTGATTCTTCCCTTTGTACCAAGAAGAGGCACGTTGGGAAAATCACCACAACTATCAATAATCATCGCTCCTGAAGGAACATGGCTACACCAATCAATATCAGAATGAGTGAGAGACATGATTTTCCACGACCAATATATATCGTCCTTGAGATTCCCGAAAGCTGCAGACTTCGGCAAGTGAGAAATAAACCACTTGTAAAGCAAAGGTGCATAACAGATAATCATCCCTTCACCATGGAAATTCCTGAGGTGAATAGAATGATAAGCATCGGCAAGCAAAGTGGGAATTGGATTCCCAATCAAGAAGATCCGAAAGCGTTAATATCGACAAAGTTCTCAACATTCTGGAAGAGGAACAATCCATAAATAAGCAAGGCAAGAATAGCCTCAAAAGCAACTGTGTTCTTCACACTAGCAAAGTGATGAGCTCTATCCATCAAGAACTTAGCGGGTAACCCAAGAATCTTTCCTTTGGTATCCATGCGAGCCTTAATCTTGGAAACCTTCAAGTGAGTAGCCTTCGCAATAACATCATGCTCGGGAGCTGGATCCAAACCTGAGAAAATATGACCATGAACAGGCAAACCAAGCAGGAGAGAATACTCCTCTAGCGTAGGTACCAACTGATAATCAGGAAAGGTGAAATAATGAAGCAAAAGGCCATAGAACTGAACCAAAGTAGCAAGCAATCCTTCAGCCATATCAACCTTCAAGAGAGATAAAAGCCTTCCATATCTGGACTCGAACTTCTTGGTATCAACAACCAAAGATCCTAGCTCTCTCAAACCCCCTAACTTAGGATTCTTGAAAGTGTACTTCTTTGTACTTCTTCTTCCAAAATCCATAACAAAAGTACCTACAATGTTTGTAATAACACCTTTAAGTTCCTTGAAACCCTCCAAAAGAATGCTCATGAATGCATGAGTGCATGAATTCAACACCCACAAACAAGATCACACAAAGCACACGGGTCAAGGTTCAAGTCACGAGCATGAAGCCAAGGGTAAGAACCAATCCCATAAAGGTACGTACTAAGGTTTTGTCTTCATTGTACCTGCAGAAAACAGCGGTTCTAACAAAGTGCCCAGGGTCCACAATCCACTATCAGACACACCAACGCACCGATTTGCTCGGAGGTTGGTAGTTATCCTCTAGAGAATCTAACCTGAGTGTAGCATCGCGTGACAGCTAAGTCAGATTTGCATCTTCATAGCTTCCATGCTATGATCCTAAAAAGGCTAGGATGGGTTAAGGGTTACTACGGTCCTCAGTGTTATAGGCTTCTATGGAAAAAGTGATGCCTTCTCGATCGCTCGATCGGCATCAGTAATTCCAAAGAGAAAACCACCGAGTGGATAGATTCTCAAGTTCTTCTTTTTCAGGATTCGACTCCTTTAAAGTTCCCTTGACTATACTATCCCCTATCTCAAAGTACACTCTGGTCCGGGTATAGGACCTATCTCACACACAGAAGAACTCCCAAACAGAACAAACAAATAACAAGCAAATCAAACTAAAAGCAGTAAATAAATCAAAGTAGGCTAAACCCCTCAAGGGAAACAAGTCCCCAGCAGAGTCGCCACTTTTTTGTAGCGGGGAAATTTGTGAGTGTAAGCTATTGATTAACTTAACTCAAAAAAACAAGAGTCACCACCGCACTTTTATTTTATCCACGAAGGGAAAGGAAAAAGAGCGAACAAAACCTAAAGAGTTCTAAAATAACAAGAACAAACAGAGAATGGGTAAGGGGAGTTTGTTACGCAATGGGAAGGTGTTAGCACCCAAAACGTCTATAGTACTCTATAGGAGCCCTTTGAAATATCTAGCGCTTTTTGGTCTGAAAATTGTTTGCTTGAAAGAGATTGGGAGAGATGAGAAGAGAAATATTTTTTATGATTTTTGTGTTTGGAGAAACTTATCTCCTCATGCCTACGTACCCACGATGTGCAATGTAGGATCAAAACCCCGTAGTTCGTGGTACAAAGAACAAAAATTTGTTTGTTTTGGTTGATTTTAAGCGTAAAGACAAGTCGTCATTTCCAAGCGAATAATTCCGCTTAAAGAAATGAATCATGTCTAAACTTATGAAAAGGTTTTAAAAAGAAAAAGTGCACAAGGCACACAAAAAAAGTTTGATGAGTTTTTGTATTTTTTATGTTTTTATGAAATGGTCAAAATATGGTTAATATTGATTGACATTTATTAAAGAAAACAAAGTTTGAAAATCACTTGACCAAAGTCAAGGTTTTATTATGAAAGCGGTTTCGAGTTTGAAAACACGAAGGTTTTGAAAAAGAGAGGAAGTTTTGAAAATTGAAGAAGGGGTGGAGAAGAAGTGACTATCCTAATGCATAAAGTAAAAGCTAAAGATAAGAAAGATCTAACCACATAAACTAGCTTCATAGCATAAGCATTTTTCCTTTTTTGCTTTGGTCTTGATTCAAAATAAGTCTTCAAAAGAGGACTCCAAGTATCCAAAATCCAAGGTTTTCCATCACAAACTCCCAAGCATAGGTTAAGATCTTAACTCTAAGTCCATAAGTCCATAATCAAGAGTATAGGTCCTCCAATGCAAAGGATAGTGGTCATAGTCCAACAATTAAGAGCACAAGTCTTTTAGTGGTTTAATCCTTTATTAATGTTTTTGAGTTCAAAGTGGACAAAAGAAAAACAAAGCACAAGATAATATATTCCAAGTGGACAAAAGAAAAATGACATAAACATAAACGTGATATGATAAAATGACATAAAGCAAAAAAATAAATAAAAAGAGATAGGGAGCGAGAAGGAAATGTAAAGTTAGAAGTTAGTGGTTAGTAGCACAAGGCTCTAGTGCCATAAACCTTCACCGATTATTCCGTTCTGCGTTATGAACTATAGTGATTAAACAATGCACTTAGGCAAAAGTTAATGAACTTGACAGAAGATTGGTAGAACCAAAGCCTCTACAACACCAAGTTTCAAAGATTATGGACCTAATGCAAAAGATCAATCACCATTGGGTTGACGCGACCAATCAAGGTCCGGACCACGAAAGTTCAAATTCTGAATTGGATAAAGAGGGACAAATGTTGTGCTATGTTAAGCAATCGCCGAATAATATACGTAGTAATTACCGTACAATAAGGTCGGTCAATAGCTCTTTGTGCTAATGCATGCTAGATGAACGATATGTAGATCGTCATCCGGAAGCAATACCGTACAAAAAGAAAATAGGTAACGATCTAGTCTTGATCAAGAATTCAACAAAGAAATTCTAAGATCCATAAGACTTTCATCGATCAAAATAAAAAGAAATAGATGAAGAGAAATCCAAATTGAACTACAAAGTCAAGAACCTTTCATCTTCAAGTTCAATCACCTTTAATTAATAGATTTAAGTGAAAACATATCACTAATTCAAAGCACCTTAAATGAATTCAACAATTCATTTAAAGATAGATTTGAACTAATGAATGTTTAGTTACTCTAACCATATCCAAAGTCCATCGAAATTGAAGAGAAATTAATCTCAACAATGTGTTTCAAGGCTAAAATAAGAAGAAAGGGGAAGAAGGAAGAAAAAAAACCAAAACAGCCCCAAAAACAAGAGAAAATATGCATTCTATTTCGAAGTAACCGGTTACAGCATATCTGCTAACCGATTACTTAGTTCAAAATAGGCGCAATTTTTCAAAATTAACATAGAGTAACCGGTTACAGCATATCTGCTAACAGGTTACTCTGCACCAGAATGCAGAAAAATGTGCAAAATTCAGCATAATCCACTTCAATACCTTTTTGCAAACACTTTGTGATCATGGAACTGAAATTACACCAAATTTAAAGTAAAATAACAGTGAAAACTAGCAATTAAACACAATTACAAGATCCAAAGGATCAAGTAACAAAGATCTCCAAAGATCTACATTATGGAAGATGAAGATGAAGCTTCAACAATGGTGAAAAATGGATTACCACTTCAAATCTGAAAATTCCTTCAAATTGCTTCAAGATCCAAACTCCAAAGCCTTGATCTACTATAATTGATGAACAAAAACAAGAATGGATGAAGGTTTAGATCAAAGTTGAACAAGATTCAATGTGAATTCTAGTTAACTTTCAAAAGAAGAAAAGTGAGCTTTGGTGAATTTTGAGGTTGGGAAGAGAATTTGCAAGAGGTTTGTTGGCTATCAAAAGCTTGAAGAATGAATGAAATGAAGCCTCTATTTATAGAGTTTAGACTTGAAAAATTGGTGGTTTGGAATTAGGCTTGGATGATCAAAATTAGGATTGGAATTCAAATTTGGAGGGAATTATCAAAAGAGTGGTGATTAGTGAAGGTGCATGGTGGAAAATGATCAAAGTGATGTAGGGGAATTAAAATGAGGTGGTCTAGAATATTCTAAATGTGATCAAGGGCTGAGATTGGTGCCAATTGCTGAAATTTGAATTTGCTGCCATTTTTCAAATTTTCACGAGGGTAACCGGTTACAGCATAACTGTTAACCGGTTACTTAGTGCAAATTTTGAAAAAATGCCCCTTTTAAGTACACTGATGTGGTTCGGCTCGATTCTTTTGCTCGTCAAAGAAGGCATGGAAATAAACACATGAATCTTGGAATTCCTTGAATAATAATCAATTAAAATTTGAGGAATCCTTGATCGGATGATTTTTGAATTGTCTGCAGATCAATTTTGACTTTGTTCAAATGAAATTCATTCGAGCTGCGGGACTGTTGTTTTGGTATTTTTAACCCGTTCTTCCCCTGAAAATGTTAGTGAAAGAAAAGCAAAATATTTTTTGGATTTTAATTAATGGTTAGTAAATATAAACAAATTAAGCAATAAACAAATAACAAACACACACACGAACCCAAAGATCTCTGCAAGGCATAAACCTATAGAAGGGGAAACCAATGTATGATCTTGTTTGTGGCATGAAATGCAAATGACATGTGGGATCTTAGGGGTAAAAATTAGGGTATTACACAAGTCTGATCTGCTTTGAACCAAAAAGGCGGATTTTCCGGAATTGTTAGAGGAGACCTGGTTTGGACATGCCCCTTGACTAGTAGTAGTGGAAACAGTTCTACGTACAACATTGGTATAGGGTCGAACCCGGGAGGTCGTGTCGTACAATTGTTGTTATATGGAGGATGAGCCTGCTGAAGAGGCGGTTGTTTCCTTTGCTGAAATTGCTGTTGATTCGGTTGGCTCTGAGCAACCTGAGGTTGATACGTAGGAACCGACGCAGAGTTGATACCAGGAGTTAAAGCTGCTACTGGTTGATACTGTTGCCTTTGCTTTCCGAGAGAGATATTCCCAATATCCTGCTCTTTTTTCTTAGGGAGAGCACTACCGTACCATTTTGTATTACTTGATGATCCAGCGTTTTTAACTAAATGCCCCTCTCGGACTGCTTCCTCAAGACGAACTCCCATGCCCACCATCTTGGTGAAGTCACTGGGTGCACTGGCAACCATTATATCGTAGTAAAATGTGCTTAAGGTTTTCAAGAAGATCTTTGTCATCTCTTTTTCCTCAAGAGGTGGATAAATATGGGTGGCAATTTCACGCCATCTCTGAGCATACTCCTTAAAGGTTTCCTTGTCCTTTTGTGACATCGATCTGAGTTGATCTCTGTCCGGTGCCATGTCCAGGTTATACTTATATTATTGAACGAAGGCAGCGCCATGATCTCTGAAAGTGCCGATCTTAGTGCAGTTTAAACCCATGTACCATTTGAGTACGGCACCGGTTAAACTATCTTGGAAATAGTGGATCAGTAGCTAGTTGTTCTATGTCTAATTTGACATTCGTCGAGCGTACATCACTAAATGGCTTTGAGGGCAAGAGTTACCCTTGTACTTTTCAAAATCGGGTACCTGGAATTTGTGCGGAACATTCATATTGGGGACCAAACAAAGGTCCGCGGCGTCTTTTCCAAATAAATCCTGACTATGAATGGCTTGCAGTTCCTTCTGCATCTCCAGGAACTGTTCCTGGAACTCATTCATTCTGTCGAACATACTTTCGTTTCCACCAAAAGGTATCTGTGGAATCTGTCCTTTCGGTACAGTGTGTACCACGGGTGGTGGTATAGTCATCATGGCAGTGACTCTAGGTCCTTCCCTCTCCCGAAGTTTGTAACCTTCAGGAGTTGCTGTCATGCCCCGGGCATCTTCGCTTTCCCAAAGTTTGTAACCTTCAGGCCCAGCGGCTCCTGTTGCGGTTCCCTGATCTTCAGTGATTGGCGGAACATATCCTTCCGAGATATAGTTAATAGGCATGCCCCAGGGACGATCTTTCGGCATTTTGTACCTAGGATCATACTTTTCCACTATGGCCGTTGATGTAATCTCTGAGATCACAGTTCTTTGTTGTTACATTTGAGCTTCTCCCAGAGCTTGCATATCGTTGTGAAGCTTTCTCAGATCCTCTTTTAGAGTGTCGATCTCTTCCCTCTACTCTCTGTTCTCTTCCTCGAGATCATGCATCTTTTTCTGTCGATTGGCCCGAGTATTGTACGAATGAGACAATTTGACTCTAGAATCGAGACACAAACGTGAGATTCATAGGTAAGAAGAATGCGCTACGAATGATATGCAATGATTATATTAATTGTATATATTTTTTGTTTATTCAAAGTAAACTTTGACAATTGGATTGCCAATATCAAACAGTGGGGAGACCCCGTTTTATTGAATTCAAACATTGCATAATGGAAATACAGTAATTTACATAGTGCTGCAAAAGGAAATCTAAACTAATGGGTCTTGAGTCCTCTCTGAAGCGAGCTCAGGTGCTAGTTCTGGTACTTTCCTTTTCTTTGACCGGGGCTCTTGAGCCGTTGTCGGGTTATCATTCCTTTTCCAAGTGAAAGGAGGGAGCAAATTCCTTTGGTCATCCTGATTTTCTACAGTATGTTGCTCTAAAATCTCAATCAGAGCGTCTTTTTCTTTTAACTGCTGCTGTATTTTCTTACATTCCACATTGAGAATACGATACTTGTTCCTCCAAGACCTTCTCTCCAGTTGAACTTTGTTGAGAGTAACCTGAAGTTTTTCCGTATCAGACATAAAGTAAAGGACATAGTCCCTTAATGGAATAACTTCTTGACGAGGGTAAGGCATCCTCAGCTTGAGAGTTCTAGTTCGTACCCAGTGGAGATAAGGTTCCACCGAGACATAGTCCAGTTTTCCTAGAGACTCTCGTCCTTTTCTATGAACGTGTTTCCAGGCATGCACTATTTCTGTCTTTAGTGCTCTGTCATTTTCTCCTTCCTTGAAGAAAAGACCTTCCAGATGAGCATTTCGCAGGACATGCCTCATCGGGTATCCGAGTTGACGATGAACTAAAACTGGATGATAGTTAATTCCTCCTTTAGTTCCTATGAGGGGTACATTTAGGAAGTTTCCACAACGGTCAATGATTCTGATCCCGTCATAGATTCGATTGTACCAATCGATGTCAGAGTTGGTAAGAGACATGATTCTCTATGACTAACGTAAAGTACATTTTTGATCCCAAAATGCAGCAGACTTGGGTAAGTGGGAAATGAACCATTTGTACAGCAGGGGTACACAACATGTGATCATTCCTCCGCTGTACGAATTTATTAAGTGTACAGAATGATAAGCATCTGCGAGCAAGGTCAGTACAGGGTTTCCAATCAGAAAAATCTTAATGGCGTTGATATCAACGAAGTTATCGATGTTGGGAAACAAAAATAGCCCATAGGTAAGCAAAACAAAGATGCTTTCGAAAGCGGCCATGTTCCCTATACTAGCAAAGTATAGAGCTTTCTTTATTAAGAACTGAGCTGGAAAAACCTAGATTCCAACCTTAGTGGCCATGTGAGTCCTGACTTCTAACTAATCCAAATAAATTGCCCTTGCAATGGTTTGATCCTTTGGAATTTCTTCTAGTCCAGAAAAGGGAGCTTGATCAGTAATGTGTAAATCAGTCAGGTGAGAGTACTCCTCTAGTGTTGGTGCTAGTTGATAATCCGGGAATGTGAAACCGTGATAGACCGGATCGTAGAACTGGATTAGTATGGACAGGATTCCTTCGATTACATGGACCCTTAATAGAGACAGCAGTCCTCCATACATGGCTCTGAAAGCCTCAGGGTTGGTTATCATCCCTGCCAACCCTCTCGAATCCTCTAGTTTTGGAACCTTGAAGGTGTACTTGTGAATTTTCCTTCTACCGAAATCCATTAGCAATCTCTTTATCTAACATTTGCAATCATTGTCTTAGTTTAATTTGAAAAAAAGAGACTAGAAGAGAAGATTTTTCTTTGTTTTTTAATGTTTTTTTAAATGAATGCATGAATGCAGCACACAAAAACATAGAAAAACATGGGGTCAAAGGGTCGGTGTCATGAAGTCAAGGCTCTACCCATCCCCAAAGGTTTATGCTGGTGATTTTTGTACCTGTCCGCAAAATCATTGACCCCTCTTGGGATAACAACAACAAGCGGATCGCCAGCGAGCTGATGTGTTTTAGAGTGATCTCAGATGAGGGTAGTATCGCGTGACAACTATTCCCAATAGCTTCCGCACTACAAAATGGTTTCAGTCTACTAAAAACCTTAGCTTCTCAGATAATCCAATCGACCACACTACTTTCAACAACCGAAGTCGTACAGGTAATGTATCTGCAAAGGGAGTCTCCACTGAGTTTGATGGTCGGCCGGGAACTCTTAACTGGGATTCACTACCCGTAAGATTACCCATATAATGCCATCCCCTATCTTAGGTGTATACTCAATCTTTCCATATGCGGCATCACACGCATTCCCATTAGCAGAAAAATAAACACGGATATCAATTAGGGAAAGCAATATATATATTTTTCTTAATATCCTAGACATCTAGTCTTATGATCCTATACATACAATGACTCCCCAGCAGAGTCGCCATTTCTGTGACACCTCAAGAACTTAAGGTTTCATCCCTTGGGAATGCAAGAAATAATGTCTCCCACTATGGTCGCCATTTTGCTGTAGCGCGATTTTTATGGTTTCGAATCACTATCGCTTTGGTACTACAGTTCGATTCATTTTTTATCCTGTGAAGCTGATTAAGGAAGGGAAATAGATGTCTCCAATTAACCCTGCTTGCAAACTGAGGTTGAACAGTAAAAACTGTTGGTTTACAGATGCTATCAAAATAGGGGGTCCTTCTTAGGGTTATTTTCTTAAGAATACAAGTGTATGGGTTATCTACGAGGCTTTTGGTTAGGATACTAGACCTGATTTTCTTTGGTTGATGTGTGGAGGTACTGGATTTTGAGTTTTTGATTAGTATGCTCGCTAAGATTTTGCAATCTTAGCCTACGTATTCTCGTTTAATGAAACAGGGAAATCAGAGCGATCGTAGTTCCTCCTATTTTATGGGAGGGAAAGGGTTATTTTGGTGTCTTCTTCAAAGCCCAAGACATGAAGCTAAAGGTGGTTTGTATCTTGTTCAAAGCCCAAGATGTGAAGCTAAAGGATTTTGACTGAAAGAGAATTTGTCATCTCTAAAGAGGAGTTGTTGATATTTGTATGCTGTGAGCAAGGCACAAATTTGATGCTAAAAGGTTGATTGACTCAACCGGGGTTTTCTTTATACAAAGCCTAAGAGGAGGCTAGAAGTATGACTTTTTCAGGGAAAATGTTCTTTCTGTCTTGTACAACGCCCAAGATTAAGGCTAAAAGGGATTTTGACTCCGTTGGGGAGAATGTATCTTGTATAAAGCCCAAGATGGATGCTAAAATGGTTTGATTTAATAAGAGAGTGCTTTTATCTGTCCTGTATAAAGCTCAAGACGGAGGCTAAAAAAGGTTGACTCAACAAGAGAGTCTTGAATAGGTGATTGACTCAACAAGAGGGTATAAAGGTTGATTGACTCAACAAGAGAGTCTTTTATACTCAACAAGAGAGTGATTTGTTGTCTCGTACGAAGCCCGAGATTGAGGATAAAAGGAGATTGACTCAACAAGAGGGTCTGAAGGTTAATTGACTCAACAAGAGAGTCTTTTATACTCAACAAGAGAGTGATTTGTGGTCTCGTACAAAGCCCGAGATTGAGGCTAAAAGGAGATTAACTCAACAAGAGAGTCTTTTATACTCAACAAGGGAGTGTTTTATATGTCTTTTACAAAGCCCAAGATGGAGGCTAAAAGGGATTGACTCAACAAGAGAGTCTTTTATACTCAACAAGATAGTGGTTTATATGTCTTGTACAAAGCCCAAGACGTAGGATAAAAGGGATTTACTCAACAAGAGAGTCTTTTATACTCAACAAGAGAGTGATTTATATGTCTTGTACAAAGCCCAAGACGGAGGTTAAAAGTGGTTGACTCAACAAGAGAGTCTTTTATACTCAACAAGAGAGTTTTTTATATGTCTTGTACAAAGCCCAAGACGGAGGCTAAAGGTTTTTGACTCAACAAGAGAGTCTGAAAAGGTTAGCTCCGCTAGGGAGAGTCTTTTGTACAAAGCCCAAGAGGAGGCTGTCTTACTGCTGAGGATTATTTAGATCCCGAAGCGTGTCCAAGTGTGGGGAACTCTCATGAGAGAGACCGGGTTTCTGCTGGAGATTGATCCAGAGTGATCAGTGTTTTTTCCTATGTTTGAAAGGAACTTGAGAATGTCTTTTAGACTCAAGAGGTTTAGACTGTCCAAGTCTAGAGTTTTATCTTTTGTATAATGCCCAAGAGGAGGCACGGGCATTAAGGGATGAGTATCAACCCTAAAATGGTCGGAGTTTTGACGCTGGAAAGACTGCTCTAGCAAAGGATGACTAAGTGATGTCTTATACCTTTAAGAGGTCGAAGGGTCCTTGTACAACGCCCAAGAGGAGGCGGGGATGCTTTTAGGAAGCCAGTGGGTCCCCAAACAAAGAGAAGTTCAAGAAATGCAATTCACAGAGAAGAGATCATTCCAGAAAAGTTCGAGAATTTGGAAGAAACTCAAGAGATGCCATTCACGGAGAAAAGATCATCTCTGGGGAGTTAGAGTTTCTTTGATAATTTCTAAGGGTGACCGTTTGAGAAAAGGTTCACCGAGAATACTGCCTTTCTCTTTGTTCCATATTGTTTAACCCCAAGAGAAGGGAAGACTGTATCTGGAATCCTACGGGGGATCTAGTTTTGTTTGTATTTAAGAGTGACCAACAGGCTTTACCTAGTGCTAGATGTAGTTGCCGGGAAAAACTCTAAATAACTATAATAGTATTACACAGTGGTTATGTGACAAGTAGTTGCCGGGAAAAACTCTAAACTCTAAAGATCTTTGGGCTTCTCCTTGAGCTATAAGACCCATCTTTATTCATTTTCAAAATCTTTGGGCCTCTAATAGAGTGTAAGACCCAATCCCCTTTTAACCAAAATAATTTTGGGCCTCAGAGATTGTATAAGTCCCTCTGTGTTAAAAGAGAAATCTCGGCGCAATCGCCAGTTTAAAAATCAAATCATCTGGGCCTACCCTCGTGTTATAAGCCCTATTTCTTTTATTTAAATTGCTTTGGGCCTCTAATAGAGTGTAAGACCCAACCCCTTTTTGAAACCAAAATGATTTGGGCCTCATATATTGTATAAGACCCACTGTGTGTTCAAAAACCTCGGCGCGATCGTAGTTGCCAAAAAAATAACCCTGGGCTTCTCCTTGAGTTGTAAGTCCCATCTCTTGTACAAAAATAAATCTTTGGGCCTCTAATAGAGTGTAAGACTCATCCCCTCGTACATAAAAACTTTTTGGGCCTCACATATTGTATAAGTCCCTCTGTACAGTTTTCAAGACAACGGTGCGATCATCGTTAAAACTTGGGCCTCTCCTTGAGCTGTAAGCCCCAACCATCGTTTCAAAGCACTTTCTCCTTTGATTTTGAATTCAAATATATGTTGTTATCAAAACTTTCTTTTATTTCTTTGTTGAAAAACTAACAAAACAGCATGGAAGCTCTACAACGGGTAAGTATTTATCCGCTTTCATTTACCGTTTTCATATGTATATAACTGTATTGTGGGGTTGCTTCACTGTAAGTCTTCTTTCACATCCTTTTATATACTTGTCACATATGCACTGTGTAATACTAGTATAGTTATTTAGAGTTTTCCCTGGCAACTACGTGTAGAACTAGGTAAAGCCCTGTTGGTCACTCTTTAAACACAAACAAAACTAGATCCCCATAGGATTTCCAGATACAGTCTTCCCTTCTCTTGGGGTTAAACAATATGGAACAAAGAGAAAGGCAGTATTTCGGTGAACCTTTTCTCAGACTGTCACCCTTAGAAATTGTCAAAGAAACTCTAACTCCCCAGAGATGATCCTCTTGAGTTTCTTCCAAATTCTCGAACTTTCCTGCAATGATCTCTTCTCTGTGAATTGCATTTCTTGAACTTCTCTTGGTTTGGGGACCCACAGGCTTCCAAAAAGCATCCCCGCCTCCTCTTGGGCGTTGTACAATGATCCTTCGGTTTCTTAGAAGTTCTCATGCCTTCTTTTGGGCTTAATACAAGGACCCTGATGACCTCTTAAAGGTATAAGACAGAACTTAGTCATCCTTTGCTAGAGCAGTCTTTCCAGTGTCAAAACTCCAGCCATTTTAGGATTGATACTCATCCCTTAATGCTCGCGCCTCCTCTTGGGCATTGTACAAAAGATAAAACTCTAGACTTGGATAACCTAAAACTCTTGAGTCTCAAAGACATTCTCAAGTTCCTTTCAAACATAGGAAAAAACACCGATCACTCTGGATCAATCTCCAGCAGAAACCTGGTTTCTCTCATGAGAGTTCCCCACACTTGGACCCGCTTCAGGATCTCAATAATCCTCATCATTAACTCAGCCTCCTCTTGGGCTTTGTACAAATGATTCTCCCTAGCGGAGCTAACCTTTTCAGACTCTCTTGTTGAGTCAACCACTTTTAGCCTTCGTCTTGGGCTTTGTACAAGACATATAAAACACTCTCTTGTTGAGTATAAAATACTCTCTTGTTGGGTCAATCTCCTTTTAGCCACAATCTCGGGCTTCGTACGAGACAGCAAATCACTCTCTTGTTGAGTATAAAAGACTCTCTTGTTGAGTCAATCAACCTCCAGAATCTCTTGTTGAGTATAAAAGACTCTCTTGTTGAGTCAATCAACCTCCAGAATCTCTTGTTGAGTCAATCACCCGTTCAAGACTCTCTTGTTGAGTCAAACTTTTCTAGCCTCCGTCTTGGGCTTTATACAGGACATATAAAAGTACTCTCTTGTTGAGTCAAACCCTTTCAGCCTCCATCTTGGGCTTTATACAAGATACATTCTCCCCAACGGAGTGAAAATCCCTTTTAGCCTCAATTTTGGGCTTTGTACAAGACAAAAAGAACATTTTACCCGAAAAAGTCAAACTTCTAGCCTCCTCTTAGGCTTTGTATAAAGAAATCCCCGGTTGAGTCAATCAACCTTTTAGCATCAAATTTGTGATTTGCTCACAGCATACAAACATCAACAATTCCTCGTTAGAGATGACAAATTCCCTCAGTCAAACCCTTTGGCTTCACATCTTGGGCTTTGAACAAGATACAAATCACCTTTAGCTTCAATCTTGGGCTTTGAACAAGACACCAAAACATCTCTTTCCTCCCATAGAATAGGAGGAACTACGATTGCTCTGATTTCCCTGTTTCGTCAAACGGGAATATGTAGGCATAAGATTGCAAAATCTTAGCGAGCATACTAATCAAAAACTCAAAATCCAGTACCTTCATATAAAGCATCAGACCTAGTACCTTACCAAAATCCTCCTATACAGTCACGACACTTCGTTCTTAAACGAAATAACCTAAGATAGACCCCCTTTTGATAGCATTTGTAAACCAACAGTTTTGACTGTTTAACCTCAGTATGCAAGCAGGGTTAATTAGAGACATCTATTTCCCTTCCTTAATCAGCTTCACATGATAAAAAAATGAATCGAACTGTAGTACCAAAGCAATAGTGATTCAAAACCACAAAAATCGCGCTACACCCAGCTCTTTTTATTTCTTTTCATTTTTGAGTGACTTTTAAATACACACACACACACACACACACAGATATATATATATATATATATATATATATATATATATATATATATATATATGTATGTATGTATGTATGTTTCTTTTGTTATATCACCTGCGCGTGTTGGCTGGGTTGGTTATATTTTGAGTGGTAAGCTCCCTGGCCTAGGTTTAACACCCACCAAGGCCATTTCCCCCCTTTTTTATCCTTCATTTTTCTCATTTTCTTCACAAATTGAAAACACTATAACTTCTTCATCCCAAATGATTTTTGAGCCTTTTTTTTTGTTAAATGTTCATGAGGATGTCTATTTTCTGTTCATAAAAAGAAATTTCCAAAAATATTTATTTTTCTTGCACTTATGTGTGTTTAAAGTAAATGACTTTTTTGGGTTTCTTAAGGTGTTCTTTTGATTCTTTGATTGATTCCTTTGACTTGCTTTATGCACATTGGCTTGTGTGAACCTCTTACACTTTGTAGGGACCTTTTATGATGTTGTGAACTTGTACATCCTTGTTTTAACTTGATTTTGATACATTTTTTAGGTGTATGTTTACATATAAATGTATGTTGAAACTTTGATTGTACCATGAGTCTTACATGGTCATTTTTTCCTTAATATGTGACTCTCTTTCATGTCCTATTTGAACTTGATGTGCATATGTGCCTTTGTGTTAATCATACCATGTTTAGGTGTTCTTAAACCTTTGATTTTTGCCTTAATGTGACTTTGTAAACATGATTGTATGTCTAAATCTTTGTGATGTTTCCACCTTGTTTAAGACCATGATTGAGCCCATAACATGTATGTTTGGTTGTTACCTACTTGTCCTAAACATGTTCAACTTGTATCCATGATTGAATATTCAAGTAATGTCTTAACTTGTTCAAATGATGTCTAACTTTAACTTGTCATCTAAGTATGCTCACATGTCATCCATTATATGTTTGCATCTTCTATCCACATGTTATTGTCATGAACATGTCTCTTTGCTCAAGTATGCTTTGGTTGTTACCTTTACTTGTCTTAAGTGTCTTAAATTGTATTCATGATTAAGTGATGTTTTAACTTATACATGTTTACCTTGAATCTTGATTGTTACCATGTTAAGTAATGCTTTAACTAATACATGCCTTATTTCTACTTTTAATCTTCTTCATGTTAAGTGATGTCTTGACTTATACATGTTAACTTTGAAATTTGTTCTCATCCATGTTTAAGTTTTGTTATAACTTATGCATGTCATACTTGAACTTTGAATTGAATCCTTGTGTAAGTGTTGTCACACATGTCCATTGAATCTTTGAATCTTACCATGATTAAGTGTTGTAATAACTTGTCCATGTTAAATTGTATTCATGATTAAGTGTTGATATAACTTGTCCATAATTGTCTTGTATTCATGATTAAGTGGTGTTAGTAAACCATAATGCATGCTTTCCCTAATTATGCACTTGAACTTGTCATCCATGTTACTTTAGTCTTGTTAAAACTATACTTCATGTATGTTTAGGTGTTGTAACATCTTTGCTTGTATGTACTTACCTTGGTTGTCACCATGTTGATTTATAACTTCATTAAACTTTGAATGTGTTCATGGTTGTTACCTTAATCTTTTGTGATTTTGTCAAGTCCCTGCTTTAGATGTGGTCACATATACTTTTATGCTTTATTTGTTACCATATGCTTTATCTTTGTCATACCATAATTAACATCATGTTTGAATGTTACTTTGAATGCTTGCAATTGATATCATGTTTGAATATCATGCTTGTTCATCTAATCCATTTGTTCATACTTATTTTCAACTTTGTCAAGTTATTTCCCCAAGTGATGCTAGCTTGTTAGCTTTCATCTTCTTTTGTTGCCTTTGTTTCCTAATCCAAGGGAAAGAGTACTTCATTGACTTAATGTTATAGGTATTATTGCAATACCCATTTCCCTTTGACCTATTTAGAGTCATTAAGCCTTACAACTTAGACTTAGGATAGAATTTGCAACTCTTTTTACTTTGTTAAAGTCATGTAAATTTTAAGACTATAACACTTACCTCCCCCCTTGAACCTTGATCATAATCAAGTGTTCATTCATCCCTAGTGAGATGAACTACAAATGCTCTGATTCCATCCTTGTAAGGGTATGTAGACATAAGACCGCGGAATTTTGGAGAGCATACTTAGTAATAAACCCTTAGGTTCCTATCGTCACCAATAAAACCCAAACACAAAACATTTCAAAGCAATCGCAAACAATAACACAAGTATAAACAAGAGGTTCCTATAGAATACTATAGATGCTTAGGATGCTAACACCTTCCCTAAGTATAACCAACCCCTGAACCTTACAATCTCTTAGCATTGTTGTTACATTTCAACTTAGGTTTTCATACGATCTTTTCCCTTTCCCTTGGATAAATCAAAGCTCGGTGGTGAATATTTTAGGATTTGTGATTCAAGTTAATCAATAGTTTGATATCCGATTCTCACTGCAACAGCAATGTCTTGAGCGTTGATACTCATAAAATGGACGGAAAAGATTTATTTAAGGAAGATGAAGAAACTCAATAAACATGTTTATATTTCCCCTTAGTTATGACTCAAAACTGAGGTAAAATGTTTTCTTTTTAAATAAAAAATACAATAAAAACATGTTCTATCCCAGCACCACATACCACTCGGTTTCTGTTAAAAACTGAGGGGAGTAAGCCTTTTTATAAAAAAAAACTTACATTGTTTACACAAAATATTAAAATACATTGTTGAAACAAATCCAGATTTTGACAAATTTGATTCATCATCGTCGCTGTTATTCTTGGAGAACAATAGATCTTTGTTGCTATCCAGATTTTGTTGTATATCTTTTATGCGCATTCTTTTCAAGTTCAATGGATCACATGCATCCAATTTCTGATAAGTTATATGTTCCAATCATGAGAATTTTTTCTGCACTTGCAATCCATCCCAGAGATCTGTTCCAAGATTTTATTATCTTGACCAAATGTTTTCATGACAAATGTTTTCACAAGAAAGAGAACAAGATATGTAGTGGTGGATGTAGAGAGTTTCTTGTGAATTGATGTGTTGGCAATATCTTGAGTGTTTTTACTTTATGAATGTAGGGCATAGATTCGTTGTTGTAGCTAAGTAACTAAACCCATCGATTCATTTTTAAAACCGAAGGGTAATATTTTTCTTTTTTAATTAAAAAATAAAATAAAATAAGGAATTTCCCTTTGGGTTTTTAAAAAACCGAGGTAATATATTACAAAATGGTGAATGATAAAAATTGAAAGTAACATGTCTTGTTTCCTTTTCAATTTTTCTATTCACCATTTTTTGGGTGCTACAAGTGCTTGCAATTTACAACATGTTTGTGAATAAATTTTCAATGTTCTCAACCAAGGAAAACAATAAATTATGAAGTGTTTTCTTTGATTGGTAACATAAGAAGGTTATTCCAAAAATACAACAACAACATCAACACAATTATGTGAGATAGATTGCAAGGGCATAAAAATAATTTATTCAAGATAGAAGAAAAACAAATAATTCAGAACATTAGTGTTTTTTTCTATCTTACAATCCATCCAACAAAATAATGCGTACGAGTTTGGAGCGGCTACATATAAGTTAGATTTAGGGTAAAATCTGTTTAACGAGTGCTTTTATAGTAAAATCTAATTATATAATCCCTCAGTTATTACAGAACCCAAAGGAATAGATCAACGATTTACAAATAAAAAATAAAAAATAAAATAAAAGGGCACCACTTTTAAACAAATAAAAACATAAACTACATTTTATGGGATTCAAAGCATGTCCTGAATTATTTTTCTCCTCAGTTATATTCAAAAACCGAGGGAATATGTGGTATTCTTTTATTTAAAATAAAATATGGTGCGCCTTGACATTATACCTTGGTTTTTCATTGGGTGAGGTGGTCATTTTGTCAAGAAATGTATTATATGTAGTAGTATTTGTAGCTCAAACTAATAAGGTTTGCTACACCTGTCTATCACTTGCGCATTTGCCTTTTCCTCTTCTCTATTGTAGTTCTCTGAAACCTTTGTTAATTTGCTTATTTGTTGTGATGCTTTATGGATTAAAGAAACCTTTTTAAATACATCATAATTTGGACTTGGCCCGTATAAAACAATTCACAAAAAAAAAAAAATTCTTTTATTCTTGTTCTATTTTTTTTTTCTAAATAAATGGTGGTACCCACTTTAAGAGTGAACTCACCCTACAAATCTCCCCTTCACTAATTGTGTGGGGAGGAACTGCTCCACCATCCCCACCTTCTTTCTACAGTGAATCATCTTTGTCACAGGTGAAGTCTCTGTTATTATATCTAAATCATTCTCGTTAGTGTGGATCTTCTCAAGTGAAAAGAACTTTGTCTCTAATGCATCTCGTGTCCAATGATACTTCACCTCAGTGTGCCTTGATCTAGAATGAAATGTCAGGTTCTTACTAAGATGAATTGCGCTTTGAATGTCATAGAACAACATAAACTTCTCTTGCTCAACACCTAACTCTTGTAGGAATTTCTTCATCCATAAAAGTTCTTTTAACACTTTAGCTGTTGCAATATACTCAGCCTCGATAGTAGATAAAGCAACACACATTTGTAACCTTGATTGCCAAGGCACTGGCCCCTACAAAAGTCATCATGTATCAAGAAGTAGAATTTTTGGAATCAACATCATAGGCCATATCTATATCTATGTAGCCATCTAAGACAGGATCACCACTCCCAAAGCATAAGCACACTCTGGAAGTAGCTATAAGATATTTGAGAATCCACTTCATTGCTTTCCAATTATATTTACCAGGATTAGACAGGATTCGACTAACAACACCAACAACATGAGAAGTATATGGTCTTGTGCATACCATAACATACATCAAACTACCAATTGCAGATGCATAAGGAACATTCTTCATATCTTATTTTTCTTCTTCACTTGTAGGACATTGCTCAGAATTTGATTTGAAATGACTAGCAAGTGGAGTACTCACGAGTTTTGAATTGCTCATGTTAAACCCATCTAACCCTTTCTCAATGTAATTATGTTGAGACAACCACAATTTACCGTTCTTCCTATCATGAGAAATTATCATGCCAAGGATTTGTTGTGCAGGACCCAAGTCCTTCATTGCAAAGAACTTGCTTAATTCTTTCTTTAATCTTTGAAATTTCTTAGTGTCATGACCAACAATCAACATGTGAATAACATAGTAAAGAAGTTTGGTATGGAGAATGCTAGTCACAAGAGGACTCCTGCACCTACTCATTTGAAGTTATCTAAATATGAAAATGGTGTTAGTGTGGATTAATGTTTGTATAGAAGCATGATAGGTAGCCTATTGTATCTCACAGCTAGCAGACCTGACATCACATTTGTTGTTGGTGTTTGTGCAAGGTATCAAGCTGATCCAAAAACTAGTTACATCAATAAAGTGAAGAGGATTATGAAGTATGTCAATGGTACAAGTGACTATGGTATGGTACATTCTCATGGTTTTGATGTCATGATTGTTGGCTATTGTGATGTTGATTGGGCAGGAAGTGTTTATGATAGGAAAATAACCTCTGAAGAATGTTTCTTCTTGGGAAACAGGCTTATCTCTTGGTTCAGTAAGAAGCAAAATTGTGTGTCCCTATACACTGCTGAGGCTGAGTATATTGCAGCAGGAAGAAGCTGCTCTCAGTTGATTTGGATGAAGCAGATTTTAAAAAAGTATAATATCAAGCAAGATGTCATGACATTATACAGTGACAACTTGAGTGCTATCAACATTTCTAAGAATCTTGTTCAGCATAGCAGGATAAAGCATATTATTGACACCCGTCATCATTTTATCAGGGATCTTGTTAAATACAAAGTTGCTACTCTTGAACATGTGGCCACATAGAAGCAACTGGCTAATATTTTCACCAAAGCTTTGGATGCAATTCAGTTTGAAAAGTTAATGGGTGGACTGAGAATTTTTATTTTTGAAGAATTATAGCAAATAGCCTTGCCCGTGCAGAAGACAAGGAAGAGGAAGGTGTTGGTGCTGATATTTCAAATGTCTTTATTGTTGTCTAATTTATGGCTAAAAATGGGGAGTAATAATGGTTGTGTTGGTTGGCTGTGGTAGTTGCTGCTATTTAAGATGTTTAAGATGGTGTATGAGGGGGAGGAACATGAGTGTGACTTCTCTTACTCAATGGTTTGTAGTATGTTTTGGTGGCATTGGGATGTCTTACTATATATCACTACGCCAAAATTCGCTTTTGGCAGCACAAAAAAGACAGCGTTTTTATTACAAAGCGCTGCTATAAGTTTTGGAAAAAATTCGCTAAATAAAAGTGCTGCTAAAGGCTACATTTAGAAAGCGCTTTCTAAAAGCGCTGCTAAAGGCCTTACATAGACACCACCTGAGAAAGCGCTTTTATAAAAGCGCTGCTAAAGGTATAACCTTAGAAAGCGCTTTCTAAAAGCGCTGCTAAAGGTATAACCTTAGAAAGCGCTTTCTAAAAGCGCTGCTAAATGTTAACCTTAGAAAGCGCTTTTGAAAAAGCGCTGCTAAAGGCCTTAAATTGGCCCCACATTTGAAAGCGCTTATAAGGAAAAAGCGCTGCTAAATATAGCACTTAAGAAAGCGCTTTTCAAAAGCGCTGTCTTAGGTCATTTATTAATTAAAAATTAAAAAACACCACATTTTCAGAAGAGCCCTAATCAATTTTTCTAATCATTTTCACTCTCGTGACTGTTCTTCCTTTCTCCTTCCTCCTTTCTCTAACCGTTATCTCTGCATTTTTTCCATTATCGACCGTCTGCTACTCATTTTTCGTTCGAAGAAGAAGAAGAAGCGGAAAACGAAAACGAAGAAGAGGCATTCTGTATTCTTCTCCGACCGTTATCGTGTAGGTACGCATTCTTCTCCGACCGTTTTAGGTTTTCTTGAGATGTTAGAGTTTAAGTTTAGCCTATTTTCTTGAATGTTGGTTCTTGAGAGTTACTGTCATTGTAACGCCCCGTTTTTATTTTTTATTTGTGAAATAACTGTGAATTGATGTAATTGATTGTGTGTTTTGGTGTGTTTTCGTTGTGTTTTGTGTACCTGTAGTGAGGGGTTGTGGCCTTAAGAAGTGAGTCTTGGGAGTAGTAGGGGTGTATGGCTAATAATGTAGAAATTGGTGGTGTGGAGAGTAAAGGCTAACTCAATTACTTTAATTTAATATATGTTAAGCATAGTGTAGAATATATATTTAATTAGAGTTGTGGTGGAAATTATTATTGTTAGAATTATGTCATGAGTGGAAGTGATAATAATAATATAATGAAAATAAAATAAATAGAATAAGTTGGAATATTAGAAGTGTGGAGAGTGGAAGGGTAATGTAGTAAATTCGTAGGAATGAGTAAGGGTAAAAGAGGCGAATCATATTTAGGGGTATGTAAAGAGTGGGGAATGAAAGTTATTCTCATGATACGTAAAAGTAAAAGAAAGTTGAAGAACTAAAGGGAGAAAGAGGGGGAAGAGGCTAGGGCAAGAAGAAGGAGAGGAACCCGTTGAGGAAGAGGGAAGCTCATCAAAACAAGGTAAGGGTGGGATTTCTTTAATCACTCAAGGGTTAGATGATGTAGGTATGTGGGTAGGAATCATTAGGTTGATGCCATGGATTGTTGTTTGTGGATTGTTTGGGGTTTTTGGGAAGAATCTATAACTAAAAATGTTTGGAATTGATGGAATTGTTATATTCAAATTGTTGTGATTGTTGTGAATAATGTATATATGGTATAAATGGGTTTTGATGACTTAAACTGGGGTTATTGGGGTTAAAAATGCAATTTAAGGGTGTGAAATCACAGTGGGAGAAGTGTTGTCATCGCAGGCATTTTTGGCTGAATCGCGGAGCCCGTTTAGCCCGCTCTAGCCCGCTTAGCGCAGTCCCCTCGGGCAGCTCATTTTAAAAACTTCGAAAATTCATAACTTTTGACTCGTAAATCCGTTTGGGTCGCCGTTCGAATCGTTGGAAAGCTGACTTTATGTACTTTATGTTAAAATTATTTTCAATGATAGATTTCCAACTATTCAATGCGCCATATGTGTTTCCGTGTAGGTTCCGATGTGTTGAAATGTGAAATGTGGGAGTTAGTCGTAGGAATGTGTGTTGTGATTGTTGCTTATGATGTTGCGTGATGTTGTTGAGAAGTTGTTGTAGCATACCATGTGATTATAATCCTTGTTGCTTATAATATTGTGTGATGATATTGTTGACTAGTTATGGTATGATGTGTTGTGATTTAACTGATAAATGCAATATTTGTTGTTTTATGAAGTTGCATGATGTTGCTGTTGAGTTGTTATGACGTAACTTGTAAATGCACTAGCTGTTACTTATGTGGTAGTATGATGATGACGTTGAGTTGTTACGGCATGTTATGTGGTAGGCATGTTTTGATGAGCTATATGCATGTTTCGATAAATGCGTGTTGATTGTCGTGTGGTGTTGGCATGATGATAAATGTGCTATGTGTATGCATGAGTCATTGTTGCATGTTGTCATTGATGATGCATGGCATATGCATAGTTGTGGGATGGCGTGCCCAAGTGGGGTGTTATCGTCTATATGAATTCCTTGATGGAATCGTTGTTGTTGGCGTGATTGTGTGCCCAGATGGGGTGTAAGCAATCACAGTTGTTGGTGCGATCATGAAATAGGGGTCATACTTGACCATGAAATAGGGGTCGAGAGTTCCGACGGGAACTGTGATCATGAAACAGGGATCGATTATGGTACCACATGCATTGAGTCTAGTTGGTGTCTCTTTGTAATTCTTTTGATAGTTGTGTTACATTGTGATTGGATTGATTATCTGTGTTATGTTGAATTGTGCGAATTGTGTTGGAAGTGGTGTTGTGGGTGATATACTTAATAATTTATGCTCTTATATTTATATCATCTTTCTCTTTTGTTTGATTTGAGAATCTCACCCCTTCTGTTTGAATGTTGCCTCCACGTGGGTAACGTGCAGGTAATCAGGAGTAGTGTGGAAGTCGTGGTTGGTGAAGACGAGGTGCTTCACTTTAGTTTGGAGTCTGCTCTGATATGTAACATTGGGAGTCAGGAATGCTTTATGCATGATTTTACTTTGTTAAAGAATTACAGTTGCCTTTACATTTTTGAAAACTAATATTTCGATTAATTGAAATTGTTATATTTTGTTGATCACAATGAAGAATTTCCGCTGTGTAATAAAGATTATTTTTGGATTAAAGTTGAAAGTAATACCCTTTTATTCCGAATTGTTTCATTTTACTATGATTTTTCGATTAAATTATTCGGGGGAATTTAGGGTGTTACAAAGTGGTATCAGAGCAGGTCGGTCCTTCCGGCCAGGTTGTCTAATTATGTTGTTCCCTAGTATGCGACATGTGTGTGAAAACATTGTCGGTGCTTGTTTTGTTTCCCATTTGCAGGTTGGGAATGAAATAAGTGGGGGAGAAGTATATGCTTCTCTTTGATGATCCAATTATCGAGAGATTGGATATCACGTTGCGGTAGGAGGGAGTGCAGTGTTGGATTGTTCAATTGTTGAGAATGGTGTGATCCTTGAGGGAAGACGGTCAGGTGTTTTCGTTGTTCGCTTCCTTGTGAGGGGGAAGACGATGTTGTGGCTAGAGATAGGTCGGTGATGTGTGGAGTATCCTGACGTGTTTCCTTAGGAGGTGCACAGTTATCTTTAGTTGGAACAAGATGATGTCATTTTTGGGATGAATTGGTGGAGATAAACCATGTGTTTACCAATTATTTAGATGAGTGGTGTAGTGTGTTGTTGAGACAAATGTAGCTCCAGTGTTATTAGTTAAGAAGAAAGAAGGTAGTACGAGATTGTGCGTGGATTACTGACAATTGTGTAAGGTAATAAGTGAGAATAAATATCCATTTCAATGGGATTGATGATTTGATGGACCAACTGGTGGGCTAGTCTGTTTTTAGTATGATTGAATTGAAGTCGGATTACCTTTAGATTTGGGTGAAAAGTGAGGATAGTTGGAGAATCTTAGAAGTAGGAGAAAAAGGTGGAACTCATGTTCACCATTTCCAATCTTCATTTTCGCACTTAAGGAACAACCTACACTAAACAGGTGATAACTTTTCGCTAGTAACTCCGATGGGAGCGAATCTGGACTTCTTGGAAAGCTTGTAAAATTTCCTACAGTTTGCATATAAACTTTGTCTTCTATATGTTTTTGAAAAGGGAGAAAAACGCGTTTGAAGATTTGGTTCTGATGCTGAATTTGGTGAGGAGAGGTATACGGGATTCCTTGACCAGCCTCCATTGCGCAGGTGATAAATTTTTAATCGAAACTCGGATTAAAATGATTCTTGAATTTATGGAATCTACAAGAAATTCCCTTCATTTTGGAATATAATTTTGTATCAAGAAGGTCTGTATCGAAGGAGATAATTGTGTTTGAAGTTGAGTGAGTATTGCTGGAATGGTTGTGATGAGGTCAGATATAAGATGTTTGGTAATAGGAAGGAGGTGAGGGTATCGGAGAAGCACATGGAGGTGCGGCGTATGCCAATATAGAATGAGTAGAGTGGAGAGATTTTTGAGGAAGGAAGAAGGTTAAATAGTAAAGTGGCTTGTGTGCCATTGATGACATAGTGTCGACATGTGTCGGGAAGACTTTGGAAAGTTTCTATCACCAACCAGATGATGAGATAGTACTGTTAAGATTTTGATTAGGATGAGACCAAATGTCAAACTATATGGATCATCGAGATTGTGAAATTAAAGAAAGGACGCTATTGTAGTTGGATAATGACGATTTATGCCACCGTTATGGGAGACGGGATCATGTTGGATGGGATAGATGTGTCTTGCCAGTTGGTATAGTATGTACATTGAATTGTTTGAAGTCGAGCCAAGTGCTTGTGGATTGTTTGATTAGTCGATGCATATTCCTATATTTGAAGATGAGACGGATTCGAGGCTTGTGTATGTTAATCAGATGATGTTGATAGTTACTTATCAGAAGCAGAGAACAACGTGCTGACTAAAGATATGCCAAGGGTGTCGTCTTGGAGAGCCTTATTATTATTAGTAAAGAAAAGGATGATAGCATGAGGTTGCATGTGGATCGGTGAGTAGTATGGAAACTCACAGTTGTATCCAGGGTAGCTTGAGTTTTGATTTGAGATGAATCGAGAATCCGATAGACAAGCATTGGAAAGATGATCCAGTGAGGGAGTAAATGGAAATGCGAGACCATGATTCAACCAAGGATGTTTGGTAGAGGATAGTAGTGACTAGTACACCTTAAAGTGTGTGTAGGGAGTATGGATCGTATCTTCCATACTTATTTGGATAAGTTAGAACTGGTGTTCATTGTGGATGTTCGAATCTATTATAAAAATCGAAAGAAGAACGTGTAGAGTAATTGAGAATTGAGTTACAAGTATTGAAAGAAGTGGAGTTATATGTTAAATTATCAAAGTGTGATTTTTGGTTAGTAGAGATGAGTTTACTTGGTTGTGTTAATTCAGATGAGGGTAGTGTTGTGGATCTATCTAAAGTAGATGTGGTTCTATAATGAGGAAGCTCTGAAGTGGGTTAAGGGGAGTATAATATTCTTGGACTTAGTTGGTTATTATCACGGAGTTTTGTAGCAGAAATCGTGAAGGGCGCTTAGCGCCGTTGAACGCGTCCAACGCGGTCTGGAAGACTCTCGCCCTCTCGAGGCAGAAGTGAACGCGCTTAGTGCGAGTCAAATCCCGCTTAGCGCGGTCTAGGAGTGGAAAAGGTGACTTTTTCTTGTCGAAATTAATTGGAAATATGTATCCTTATGCGGTTATGGTATTGGGATGCTGTTATGTGTTTAAGATGAGTTTAGACAGTGTGATAATATAAGATGGTAAAGTTGTAGCTGATGTTTTACAATAGTTGGAGATTCATGAAAGTATCTGTCCTATTCAAGATTTGGAATTGGATGAGGTTGTAATTGTGTTGGGCATCCGGAGGTATTATTTTTATGAATCTAGGTCCGAAGTGTTTAGTAATCACAAGAGTGTAGAATACCTGTTTGGTTGGAATTCTCGATGAGTTAAGACGAAAGTCGTTTCTTATGTCTGCTTTAATGGTCAGAAGTTGGATGTGAACTTGGTAGATTTGATAGTTGCGAGTAATTCGAGTGCGCAGCGAAAGCGTGGTGTAGTGCAGTTTGTTCGTACGTGTGTAACAACGATGTTGGTAGTTTGGTTACATTGAGGTTGTGTTATGGACTTTTGTCTTTTTATCTTTGGTGTTGCCTCGTTAACTATGGTGATGGTTCGAGTGCGAGTAGCTAATTCCTATGATGGGGAATTAGGGGAGTGTTGCCTATGGTGATGGTAACGATCGTGTTGTGTTCTGGTTCATAGTGAACCTGTGTGTTCTTAACTTGGTTATTCTATGTGTCTTGAGTTGGTCGTCGAGTGCATTGCGTGAGCATTGCATCGTGTTGTTGTTGTCATTGATAAGGTGTATTATTGTCTTGTGTTATCCATGATGTTGCCATTCAGGGCATGGGAGTTGATTAGTTAGATGCGAGAACGTATCTGGAGTAGTTTGCATCGAGTAAATTTTCGAGGACGAAAATATTCTAAGTGGGGAATAGTTGTAATGCCCCGTTTTTATTTTTTATTTGTGAAATAACTGTGAATTGATGTAATTGATTGTGTGTTTTGGTGTGTTTTCGTTGTGTTTTGTGTACCCGTAGTGAGGGGTAGTGGCCTTAAGAAGTGAGTCTTGGGGGTAGTAGGGGTGTATGGCTAATAATGTAGAAATTAGTGGTGTGGAGAGTAAAGGCTAACTCAATTACTTTAATTTAATATTTGTTAAGCATAGTGTAGAATATATATTTAATTAGAGTTGTGGTGGAAATTATTATTGTTAGAATTATTTCATGAGTGGAAGTGATAATAATAATATAATGAAAATAAAATAAATAGAATAAGTTGGAATATTAGAAGTGTGGAGAGTGGAAGGGTAATGTAGTAAATTCGTAGGAATAAGTAAGGGTAAAAGAGGCGAATCATATTTAGGGGTATGTAAAGAGTGGGGAATGAAAGTTATTCTCATGATACGTAAAAGTAAAAGAAATTTGAAGAGCTAAAGGGAGAAAGAGGGAGAAGAGGCTAGGGCAAGAAGAAGGAGAGGAACCCATTGAGGAAGAGGGAAGCTCATCAATACAAGGTAAGGGTGGGATTTCTTTAATCACTCAAGGGTTAGATGATGTAGGTATGTGGGTAGGAATCATTAGGTTGATGCCATGGATTGTTGTTTGTGGATTGTTTGGGGTTTTTGGGAAGAATCTATAACTAAAAATGTTTGGAATTGATGAAATTGTTGTATTCGAATTGTTGTGAATAATGTATATATGGTATAAATGGGTTTTGATGAATTAAACTGGGGTTATTGGGGTTAAAAATGCAATTTAAGGGTGTGAAATCGCAGTGGGAGAAGTGTTGTCATTGCAGGCATTTTTGGCTGAATCACAGAGCCCGCTTAGCGCGGTCCCCTCGGGCAGCTCATTTTAAAAACATCAAAAATTCATAACTTTTGACTCGTAAATCCGTTTGGGTCGCCGTTCGAATCGTTGGAAAGCTGAATTTATGTACTTTATGTTAAAATTATATTCAATGATAGATTTCCAACTATTTGACGCGCCATATGTGTTTCCGTGTAGGTTCCGATGTGTTGAAATGTGAAATGTGGGAGTTAGTCGTAGGAATGTGTGTTGTGATTATTGCTTATGATGTTGCGTGATGTTGTTGAGAAGTTGTTGTAGCATACCATGTGAATGTAATCGTTGTTGCTTATAATATTGTGTGATGATATTGTTGACTAGTTATGGTATGATGTGTTGTGACTTAACTGATAAATGCAATAGTTATTGTTTTATGAAGTTGCTTGATGTTGTTGTTGAGTTGTTATGACGTAACTTATAAATGCACTAGCTGTTACTTATGTGGTAGTATGATGATGAAGTTGAGTTGTTACAGCATGTTATGTGGTAGGCATGTTTTGATGAGCTATATGCATGTTTCGATAAATGCATGTTGATTGTCGAGTGGTGTTGGCATGATGATGGATGTGCTATGTGTATGCATGAGTCGTTGTTGCATGTTGTCATTGATGGTGCATGGCATGTGCATAGTTGTGGGATGGCGTGCCCAGGTGGGGTGTTATCGTCTATCCAAATTCCTTGATGGAATCGTTGTTGTTGGCGTGATTGTGTGCCCAGATGGGGTGTAAGCAATCACAGTTGTTGGTGCGATCATGAAATAGGGGTCGTACGTGACCATTAAACAGGGGTCGTTGGTGTGATCAAGAAATAGGGGTCATACTTGACCATGAAACAGGGGTCGAGAGTTCCGAAGGGAACAGTGATCATGAAACAGGGATCGACCACATGCATTGAGTCTAGTTGGTCTCTCTTTGTAATTTTTTTGATAGTTGTGTTACATTGTGATTGGATTAATTATCTGTGTTATGTTGAATTATGCGAATTGTGTTGGAAGTGGTGTTGTGGGTGATATACTTAATAATTTATGCTCTTATATTTATATCATCTTTCTCTTTTGTTTGATTTGAGAATCTCACCCCTTCTGTTTGAATGTTGCCTCCACGTGGGTAACGTGCAGGTAATCAGGAGTAGTGTGGAAGTCGTGGTCGGTGAAGATGAGGTGCTTCACTTTAGTTTGGAGTCTACTATGATATGTAACATTGGGAGTCGAGAACGCTTTATGCATGATTTTACTTTCTTAAAGAATTACAGTTGCCTTTACATTTTTGAAAACTAATATTTCGATTAATTGAAACCGTTCTATTTTGTTGATCACAATGAAGAATTTCTGCTGTGTAGTAAAGATGATTTTTGGATTAAAGTTGCATTAATATTTATCATATGTTACATGTCTTATTTATGAGCAGGTTCTTGTTGAAAGTAATACCCTTTTATTCCAAGTTGTTTCGTTTTACTCTGATTTTTTGATTAAATTATTCGGGGTAATTTAGGGTGTTACAGTCATCATATTTTAGGTTCTTGAATGTTGGTTCTTGAGAGTTCTTGAATGAAGAAATGTTGGTTCTTGAATGTTGCTCATGTTGTATTGACTCTGTGTTGTTTAGGGTTGTTGTAGTTATAAATGAACTTGTTTACTCTGTTTTTTTGTTGTTACTAATTATGTTGTTGCTCACCTTGTTGCTGCTGATAAAGTAAGACATAATGCAGCCAAAGATTTGCAGAGAGTTGTGAGTTATAAAAGCTCTTTAATGATATAGGCGAGGAAATTGATAATTTATTTAATGATGTAATGAGTCATAGAACTAAATTAGTTAATGGCATCTTTATGTAAAAATATCAATTGTTTTTTGCATTGTTTGTTAAATTGTATATAATTGTGTAGTCATGTTAAAAGCAACAGTTAGCTCAATTTCTAAGATTAATTAACATGCGTCATCATCAATCATCATAAAATAGCCCAATTTCATAGGTTTCATTGTTAGCATATGGAGATGAAAGTGGTGTCAACGTGGTAATTGTAATAATACTTTTCTTATTTGTGTATGTATAGAAAATAATAGAAATATGCATAGGTTCTTGAGGGTTCATATGTTGTAACACACATGTTGGTTCTAGAAAACATTATTGGAATGAGATATTTGTTGAAAATATAAAATACAACACAGCTTAGATTAAAGAATTTTGAGGCATAGGATTGAGTCAATATATATTATGTAAAATTCTTGAATAAATTACTATTAGAATTTGGCATAGGATATATCTTGTTGAAGAGACATTGAAAAGTGAAAAGTTGGATTGATATTGATAGTATGATTGTTTTACAGGTGCAGAGTGAAAGTCTGATCGTTGGAGGAATCTTACATTGTGTGGGTCCAGAACTTGGTTACTTCTCTACAGGTAATTAGTTGTTCTTTTGCTATAGTTGCGTGAATAATTAACGTTTTTGTTTAGCTTAATTAGTAAAACCATTTGAATGAACTGCTTTGAATGAACTGCTATGATGGATGAGCATTGCTTGTAATGATTGAGAACTAACTTATTGAATTTGATATATATAGGGGTTACTTGTGATCAAAGTGTGAAAGTCAGATCGTTTCCCTACAGGTAAATATTTTTTATTTTGTTTTTGTATAGCTTAATTAGTATAACTATGGATAAGAAATGGATGTCTTCAAGTCGATTGTAGAAAGAGTACGAGAATGGGGTATCGGAATTCGTTAAGTTTGCTGTTACGCACGCCGAAGACCCCAGTCGAATGATATGTCCTTGCTTGGGTTGTTGTTTTGGGAGTCGGGTTAATGCGGTTCAGTTGGCATCGCATTTAAAGAGGCGTGAAATTGATAGAAGTTATACATGTTGGAATTTGCATGGTGAGAAAATTAATGGGAATGTTGAACCGGGGGATAATACGACCTATGCTTCAAACGACAATGGCACAGATACATACGAGTATGATCGAGTCGAAGAGATTGCAGAAGCTCTTGAAGAAGATCTTAAGGATTGTCCCAAAATGTTTGAGAGGTTGGTAAGCGATGTAGAGAAACCATTGTATAATAGTTGCACTAAATTCACAAGATTGTCTACGGTATTAAAGTTGTACAACTTAAAGGGGGAAATGGATGGTCGGATAAAAGTTTCACAGAGTTATTGGCCCTTATGAAAGATATGCTTCCAGAGGATAATGTTCTTCCCAATCGAACATATGAGGCCAAAAAGATGTTGTGCTCTATTGGCATGAGCTATGATAAGATACATGCATGTTCAAACAATTGCGTTTTGTTTCGAAATGAGTATGCATTGTTAAATGAGTGTCCTAAATGCGGTGTCTCTTGATATAAGAAAAATTTGTCTCCAGTAAAAGTCTTATGGTATTTTCCTATAATTCCGAGATTTAGACGCATGTTTCGTAGTGAGACCAATTCAAGACACTTGACTTGGCATGCAGATGAAAGAATTATTGATGGAAAGTTTCGACATCCGGTAGATTCACCACAGTGGATGAAAATTGATGATGATTATCCTGAATTTGGAAAAGAAGCAAGAAAACTTCGCTTGGCATTATCTACCGATGGAATGAACCCACACGGTCTTCAAAGTATCTCACATAGCACTTGGCCTGTGATCATTATGATTTATAACCTACCTCCATGGCTATGTATGAAGCGTAAGTACATGATGTTATCTATGTTAATTTCTGGGCCTAGACAACCAGGGAATGACATAGACGTATACTTGGCACCCTTAATCGAAGATTTAAAGTTTTTGTGGGAGAACGGTGTGGAGGTTTATGATGGGTATAGGAAAGAAAGTTTCAACTTGAGGGCGATGTTGTTTGGCACAATTAATGATTTTCCAGCATACAGAAATCTATCAGGGTACAGCATAAAAGGTCAATGTGCGTGTCCTATTTGTGAAGATAAAACAGATTCGACGCGATTGGAGTTTGGTCAGAAGAATGTCTTTCTCGGTCATCGTAGATTCTTAAATTCTAATCATCACTACTGTGGGTGGAGAAAAGCATTCAATGGAGAGCCAAAACAAGGTAGAGCTCCACCTATATTGAGAGGTGATCAAATTTTTGAAAGGGTGAAAGATGTGAGTACTCAGTTTGGCAAGCCTTTTGCACATACACTTGTCAAGAGAGGGTGGAAGAAGAGGTCAATTTTTTTCTGAACTGTCATATTGGAAGTCGTTGTATGTAAGACATTTTCTCGATGTTATGAATATTAAAAAAAATGTATTTGACAGTGTTATTGGTACGTTACTCAATATACAAGGAAAGTCTAAGGATGGCCTTAAAGCAAGAAAGGACTTGATAGCGATGGGGATAAGAACTGAATTAGGACCCTTGAAGAAAGGAAAACGAACATATCTACCACCTGCTACGTATACTCTATCTAGAAAGGAGAAAAAAGTATTGTGTAAGTTTCTAAGTGAAATTAAAGTTCCAGAAGGATACTCTTCAGATATTAGAAGACTTGTGTCTATGAAAGACGTCAAGTTAAAGAGTTTAAAGACGCATGACTGCCATGTTATAATGGAACATTTTCTACCAATAGGTATACGTTTTATTCTTCCAGAAAAAGTAAGAAGCGCAATAACTAAATTGTGTTTTTTCTTCAAGTCAATTTGCAGTAAGGTGATCGATTCTGCGATCTTACCAACATTGCAAAAAGAAATAGTTATTACTTTGTGTGATCTTGAAATGTATTTTCCTCCCTCGTTTTTTGACTTAATGGTTCATCTAGTTGTTCATCTGGTGAAAGAGACACAATTGTGTGGACCGGCTTATATGAGATGGATGTACCCTGCTGAACGTTATATGAAAATAATAAAAGGGTATGTGAAAAACCGAAGTCGACCAGAGGGTTGTATTGCCGAACAATACATTGTTGAAGAAGCGATTGAGTTTTGTACTGAATATCTGTCCAATGTACAATCAATTGGACTCCCCAAATCTCATATTGTCGAAAAAAAAGAAGGAAAAAAGTTAATTGGAAATGAAGTTGTGACAGTATCAAGGGTCGAACGGGATCAAGTGCATTTGTATGTTCTGCACAATGAGAATGAGGTTGAGTCGTATGTTGAAATGCACAAGGATGTTCTCTGAGGTTTAAATCCGAATAGAAATGAGAATGAGGTTGAGCCGTATGTTGAAATGCACAAGGATGTTGAAAAATGAAAAAAAAAAATTAGACAGCGCTTTCAAAAGCGCTGTCTAAAGGGGGAAATATAGAAAGCGCTTTTCCTGAGAAAGCGCTGCCTAAAGGTGAAAATAAAAAATAAATTAGACAGCGCTTTCAAAAGCGCTGTCTAAAGGGGGACAATTGAAAGCACTTTTTCCTGAGAAAGCGCTGCCTAAAGATGCCAACAGAAAGCATAAAAGGTAGAAAAAGCGCTGCTAAAGGCCCACTTTAGAAAGCGCTTTTTCAGTTAAAAGTGCTGCTAAAGGCCTACTTTAGAAAGTGCTTTTAAAGGTAAAGCGTTGCCTAAAGTAGGCCTTTAGCAGCGCTTTCTCATAAAAAAACGCTGTCTTTACCTACGGCAGCGCCACCTTAGGCAGCGCTTTTAAGCGTTGTTAAAGGCCAAAAAAAGCGTTGTCTTTTCCTTTCTTTGGCGTAGTGTATCTTGACATTATGCCCTGTCTGGGAGGATTTATTTGTCTCTACAGAATTTTTGTGTAGCACCTGTGTGCAATTTTTCTTAAAGTTTGAAGTGTGTTGGATGCTCTCTTGAGGGGGTGTAGATGTGGTTATGTGTGACAAGGGGAATGTTATTTGTATTTGAATTAATGATCATGCAATTTAGGGGGAGTATGGTAGTATGATGTTTTGTGCGCATAGGTTTGATGTTGTGATGTCTGACAGGATGTCTTGAAAATGTGTTTCAATTAATTTTTAGAGGTTCTTGGTGTGTAAGAGTTTATTTCTCTCTGGGTTTTCTTTACTGTGAGGCTGGGGTTCTACCTTATTTCTGCTGCGTGTGCCTCTATTTTTGTTCTGGTATTTTTGTTTGCGTGTGGTTCTTAGTTCTTTTGGGATTGCTGTTGTTGTGTTTGTTTCTCTTTGGGTTTTGTTTACTGTAAGGATGAGGTTCTACCTTAATTCTGTTACGTGTGTATTTATTTTTGTTTTGCTATTTTTGTTTGCGTGTGGTTCTTGGTTCTTTTGGGTTTGTTGTTGTTATGTTTGTTTCTCTCTGGGTTTTTTTTACTGTGAGGCTGAAGTTCTACCTTAATTATGTTGCGTGTGCCACTATTTTTGTTCTTATAGTTTTGTTTGTGTGTGGTTCTTGGTTCTTTCAGGATTTTTGTTGTTGTGTTTGTTTCTGTTTCTCCAGTATCTCATGCAAAGGTGTTTTAGCCAAAATTTGCCAAAGGGGGAGATTGTAAGTTCTGTGATTTTGGGATTGGCAACAATTTTGATAAAACAAGTATCACAGCGGGATGTTGAGAAAGATGTCCTGACATGTTGGTAAGACATCACTAATGGTCAGCACGATGTCGTGACACGATGTCATGACATGTTATAGCAAAAGATTAGGGTTTTACTTATTTGGAAGATTTAGTTTTAAAGTGTGAGATTCTATTTGTTTTTAGTTCACACTCTATTGCAATCCAAGGAAGGTTATTTTAGGAACTCAGGTTTTGTGACAGTAGTGCATTTATTTCATAAAAAGGATCTTAGATACTTTTTAGGAAACTTTCTATTTTGTTTCTATTTTCATGCAAAAGATTGTGCAGATTATTTGCAGCTGTTGTTTTGGACTTGTACCCAAGCCCATGTTGATCAAAAGATATTTAAAGGGTTGTTCTAAACCTAATGCATCAGAGAACCGTGTATTGAAAGAAGAAGTTTTAGGGTTTAGTGTGTTTGTGTTATTTGTGATCCACTCTTATATCACTTTGATATCTGAGTTGGATTGTGTTGTTTGTACATTTGTGAGCCATTCATGTACCTCTTAGGTGCTTGAATTGGACTGAGTTTGAATTGTAATCACTCATAAGATTTTAAGCAAAGAGTGGATTTTTGTGTCATTAGAAGAGTGTCTTCTATTATTCATTTTTGTTGAGTTTATCACTGTTGTGTGATTGAGGGAAGTGAGAAGGGTCTCATATCTAGGAGTTCTTAGATAAAAATAGCACGAGTAGTGATTAGGTGGGAAGATTGTAAACCAGAGGTTGTTTACTGAGGCTTCAAACTAATACTATTATAGTGGATTTCCTTCCTAGCTTGGATGCCCCCAGATGTAGGTGATGTTGCACCAAACTGGGTTAACAATTAATTATGTTATTTATATTCAACCATTTACCTTAGCTACATAATTGTTTGTGTTGTCATATTGTCGTGATCCCAGTATCGTGACATCTTACTCTACATCTAGTGTCTGTGTACTAGAATTTCTGAGGAGTACCTTTCAGTTTAGGAAAACTTTTCTTTGCAAGAATATTGAGTCATTTCTCATTCAAGTGACCAAGGCGTGAATGCATTAAATCCCTAGATGCGTCTTCAACTTCATTCTCTTCCTTTTTCATAAATTTACAGGAACCCTAAAAAGAGTTTCGGGACTTTGCTCATTTGCTACCACTAGTGATCCTTTGGTGATCTTACATATGCCACCACCACCAAAGTAAGTGTGATAACCTTCATTATACAAGGCTTTGACAAAAATCAAGTTGAGACAAATATCCGAAAAATGTCTCACATTACTCAATTTAAGCTTGCATCTAACACCAGTTTCACCCCAAACATCTTCCATACTAACAATTTCACAAACTCCCTCATTTTCCATCTTTCCTTTTCCAAAATCACCAATAGTATAAGATATGAAGAAATCTCACCTAGGAGTAACATGGTACAAGGAATCTGAATCAATAATCCAAGTTGAATCTTGACATGCAAGGTTTATGGAATTATCATCATAAACAATGTAGACATCATTGTCACATAAAACTACTTCCGTGTCTTTATCATTTTTCTTCTTATGGCCTTTATGTTTTTCCCTTGAATATTCCCTTTTGAGAAACCTACAATTCATTTTTAAGTTTCCCACTTTTCCATAATTGTAGCATATTATTTATTTTCTAGTTCTTAACTTGCTTCTAGATTTGCCGCAACTCTCAGAATTAATATGCTTATAAAAATTTCTGGTTTTGTGTCTCCCCCTTGACTTGGTAACTAGAGCTTCAGACTGATTAAGAGTAACAATCAAACTATGTTCCTTTCTTCTAACTTCTTCATTAAGCATGTTATATTAAACCATTGACATTACCAATTTTCCATTTGGAGTTGAATTAGTAAGTGTCATAACAAGAACTTCCTAGTTATCGAGCAAGGAACTAAGCAGCAATAAGGCTTACAACTCATCATCCAACTTAATATCAATAGCCGCCAACTGATTCATTGTATTCTGAAACACACTCATATGTTCTACCATTAAGTCTCCATCCTTGTACTTTATATCAACCAACTTTCTAATCAAACATGCTTTATTTTGCACACTCTTGCGCTCATTCAATTCTTTTAATTTATTCCACATTTTTGTGCATTAGTTTCAACTACAACAAGTGGATATGAACTCAAGTCTAACCATTGCCTAATTATAGCAATTGTCTTCCGATTCATTTTCTTCCATTCTGCATCAGACTTATCACTTGGTTTACTGTTTTCTCACCTCGATAGGATCATACAAATCTTTGTTGTATAACATATCTTCCATGACAGTCTTCCAGCATGTATAATTAGTAGAGTTGAGCTTAATCATATTGGGCTCTTGATTTTTCTCCATTTAAAACTGCACAAAACAAGCCGACCAGAGCTCTCGATACCACTTTGCTGGGAAATAATTAAATAATCAAAATATTTTTCAAACGGAATACTTTCTCAAACCTGTGCAATTTAACCAGACAACCAGAAAAACCAAATCCATAGCACAATAATAATAACACAAAATTAAAATAACAGGAACACCAAATTTTTAACTTGGAAAACTTCCATCAAAGTGAGAGAATAAAAACCACAGGACGTAGTCTAGTAAAACCTTCCATTATATCAGTAATAGGTATACAAAAGTCTTTCTAGTAACACTAGAGAATAACAATCTTCATCGATAAACAATAAAGGTGGGAAATACAGTCCAAAACAACTCCTCCACAAAATATGGGTATACTGAAACAACTCTAAGAAAAGGTAAAACTACTCAATAGGATTATGAATAGAATTAACAAACTGATAGGAACTACATATTGAATTTGTAGTTCAAACTGATAAGGTTTGCTACACCTATTTATCACTCGTGCATTTTCTTTTTCCTCTTCTCTATTGCAGGTCTCTAAAACCCTTGTTAAGTTACATATTTGTTGTGATACTTTAGGGGGTTAAAGAATCCCTTTTAAATACATCTCAATTTGGGCTTCGCCCAAATAAAACAATTCACACAAAAAAACTCTCTTTTTTCTTTTTTAAAATAAATGATGGGACCCACTTTAAGAGTGAATCCACTCTACACCCTCTAACTTTGGATCAATTAAAGTTCCATCTATTGAAAGTCGACTACTTCACAAAATTAATATAAGATGAAATTGTTGTCACAATCATATAATAGAGGGTATGAAAATTATATTTAAAGAAAATTGTATGCAGGTTTGGCCTACATAAGAACATAACGTTTGAAAATAAGTCACAGTTCATGAACTTGTCGGTGATTGAATTTGTGAAAACTAGGAAACACTAAACATGTTCATATTATAAGAACACCCACGGGAAAATGGATAACTTAAGAAGCGAACAAGATGATTTAGAGTTACATCAAAAGGAAACTTGAAGAATGGAAATGATGATGGGTGAATGAGTTATACCAAGGATTGAGGTCGTACCACATAATGTCACACTAATCCACATGTGAATCACACTTTAAGTTAGTCTATATCTAAGACATATTGATCTCATTAGAAATTAGCTCCCTAGCTGGTAATGAGAACAAACGAAGAAAGAAGGCAACATGCTCAAACTAAGAAAAAACCTAAACTTGGTAGGCCAAGTGAGGGAGATAACACACTTTACATAATATGCCACCACGATATAGTTTGTAAAGTGAAACCACAAGGTTATCCCTAGATAAATGAAGTAAAGATAACTAATCAAAAATCACCCCATTGGTCCAACAAAATGAGGAAAACAAGGTTCTGACTAGGAAGACCCTTACAAAGTAAGAGAGAGTTTCTTAGTAGGTGTGTGCATGCTAGAAAACTTGCAAGGAAATGTGCTCTCTAGGACATGGAATCGACCAACCCTCTACTTTTACTTTATTCAATTTATTTTTGAGTAATTAATAACCATGGCTCTCTTTTTCCCCTCGGGAATTTTTAGTGAGGCTAACATAGTTTTATGAATCTCTCAAACATGATATTTTTTAATTTTGATTAATACAGTAGTTAAGGTGCACTTTTTTCTCGTAAAGGGGATGATTTTTTAATGAAACCCTTATTTAGTATGAAATCACTTTATATTTCTATGCAGAAAATATACTTAAGAAGCTCGTCTATGTAAAACTCCTCTTGCCAAAGGTACCGAGGTTTGCGAAACTCTCTCTAAAGAGGGATCAATTGCAATATTCCACACGTCAAATTCTCCTTAAATGATGTTTATCCATATTAAAATCCTCTTAATGAAGGAACAAAGTATTGAAAAATTCACTCAAAAAAAGAATCATCTGCTATCGTCTATACATTAGAATCTCCTGAAAAGAATTTCATGAAAATTAAACTCGGCAGAACAAATGGACTGTGAATTTATACCAAAATACGTAGATAAAACCTTACTAATGACTTGATACCGATACATACGTTACAATTTTCCTTATTGATAAAAATACATATTTTAACAAAAAATATCCAACTAAACATGTAAAAGGTGTGAAATGCGTACCATAATTGCGTATAAGGCGCATAAAAGGTGTCTAGTACACGCATGGAATGGTGGATTTGGGTAGAGACACATCCTCTAAATCCAATTAATAAGCTCGCATGAGTGACTCAAATTCATCACTTGAAAACACCAAGGATGCACATATGGAATTGATGTCAAGGAGACACCCATGAACTTATAGAACATTCTACATGTGGATTTATGTGCTTGTAGGTATATTCAAGAAGTGATATAATATGGTAAAGCTTATGGATAGCAAGGATGCAAATCATCAAATAACTGCTTAGTTTTGATGATGACAACACTTGATGTAACACCTCAATTTCGATTTAATTACTTTAATTAATTTTTTTGTGACTTTTACATGATTTGTTTAATTATTATGTGTTTTATTTAAATAAGTGGTATGTTTATATGATTTGTTTGGGGCGTGAAGGTATTGGAGGGGTGTAGAGGAAGAGTTAGAAGTTGATAGAGTTAATTTAGAATTATATTAATGATTAAAATAATAACTATTATTTTATTTATTTATTTATTTAAATGAGGAAATAGATAAATTGGGTCAAAAGTGACAAATAAGAGAAATAGTAGGGAACAAGGAGTAAGAAAGGATTAGATGTGGGGAGGAAAATAGAAATAGTGAAAGTTTGATTAATTAGGTTAATATAAGTTAGAGAGCTCTAATTCGAATCAGTACGTAGAAACTTTGGAGAAGAAAGAAATAGGCTAGAGACAAGAGGGAGGTTAGAAGTTGAAGGAAGAACACATTTAAATCAGTTCATATTCAAACTACTTGCTAATATTTGAGGTAAGTGGGAAGAATGGATTCAATAATGGGTATATGATTAAGGGGTATAGTTGAGGAGTCCTTAACCTCCCATAGGTTTGTATGATTATGCATGTTTGTTGTGTTTATATGTGAATATGAAATTTGGTAATCAATTGGTGTTGTAATCCGTTTTCCATGATAAAATTCGTGTACATGTGTGTATGATAATTTATGTTTTGATGTGTTAATATGTTTTCACCATTGTTAGGTTTGAAGGTTTGTGGAATCATGATAAAAGTGGTGAATATTTTATGATTATTCATGCTAATTGATAGATATAGGTCATGTGATGTTAATTTATTGTTTCTCTGTTGTTTTATGTTCGATTTGAGTACTTGGAATGAAAAATCGGAGTTCTTCATTAACATGTAGTAATTACTGTATGATTTACTTGGTCAATTTTTTGGACCGATTTAGGATGTTAGAGTCAAAAATTAGAGTTAAGCATTGAACTCTATACAGGAAGACAAATTCTTCTGGCTGCAGGTCGATGGCGGGCGCTATCGTCATAGCGACCAGTTCTCCATGGGTTTTGATATTTATGGCGGACGCAATACCCATGGCGACTTACCCGCCATGCACCCAGAATGAGCGTAACGAGCTCTGGTGCATGAAATTGAGTCTCGGTTCCAGTTTTTCCTATTGTATGATGAATTGAGGCATTGTTGGGTACTGTTTGGTGTCTATGATAAAGTATTAGTAGTGCTTAGTTAATTTTAACATGATTAAATGATGAATTATGTCGTGTGGTACAAACGGTGAATGTTTGATGATAATGATTATGATTAAAGGTTGTTGTATGTTCACATATTACCTATCATGATGATGTTGTTGGTATGATTGGTGTTATGCACAGTCAGAATAGGGGCAATAGGTGCATTTGTTTAAGTGCATGTTGTTGTGTCATGCATTTGTTTAAGTGCATTGTGTCATGCATTCATGGTGTATAAACTTCGGTCCAATTTTGGTGTGCTTTGGTCGGATGGTATGGTTCGGGAGCGAGTAGCCAGCTCCGGTGGGAATTAGTGAAGCATTACATATGTGTATGGTAACGAACTTTTGTGTGCTCTAGTTTGGTAGTATGGATCGGGAGCGAGTACCCGAATCCAGTGGGAATCTGTAATACGTTACCTATGTGTATTGTAACGAACTTTAGTGAACTTCAGTCCTATGGAGGGGATCGGGAGCGAGTATCCAGTTCTTGTGGGAATCGATGAAGCGTTACATATGGTGATGGTGGTGATTTTGATGTGCTCTAGTTCTTGAGAAGGAATTAGGAGCGAGATAAACCTGAGTGTTCATATTGGTACCAAATGCATGTTGAGTCAATTGTTGAGTACAATTGCATTAGTGTTGCACTTGTGAATTATTATTTGATGACATGTTGTACAGATGAGAATACTCGATGTGTGGATGTTGGTATGATTAGCTTGTGTACTTCTTGGTATGATTTGTATAAATTAGTTGTATACGTAATTTTGATTGTGAATGGTGTTGTTTTGGGTGTGAGAATATTGTTGTAAAGAGATGTGGTGTACTTGTGATTTGTAATTCTACCTTGCAGTTTATGTCGTTTATATTATTGATGTGAATTCTCCCCCCCCCCCCCTTTGTTTTGATGCTGTCCACCATGTGCATCTTGTAGATGCTCAGGAGTAGACTTGCAGCTGTGGGTGGGAAATAGCCCTTGGAGTTATCTCTTTAGTTATCGCTTTTATTTTTTTGGTCGTGATGCTTTGATTTTGTAACACTGGGGGGCAAACGATGTTTTCTTTGATTATGTTGGATGTTGAAAAACATGTGTTGTTGAGATTTAATGATTTTTATGGATTTATTGTGAAGTTAACATGTTTTATTACCATGGTTTATATGATTCCTCTACGATGATACTCTAAGTGAAGGTGAGCATGTGATGACAGGTGTATTTGAATGTTTTACCTTAATTGATTAGTTTTATGGAACAAGGGTTGTTTTATGATGAGTGACATCCTAAATGTGTATATTATGATTAATACTTGAATTATATTATAATTTAACATGTGTGAGATGTAGGTTGTTACATAGTGGTATCAGAGCAGGTCGGTCCATCCGACCAAGTTTTTACAATGTCGTTTGTTCCATAGTACGCGACATGTGTGTGAAACACTGTCGGTGCTCATTTGTTTTTCTTACCGCTTACCTGTAGAAGAGGGATTGAAACAAGTGGGGGAGAAGCTTCTGCTTCTCTGAGATATATCAAGTGTGGAGAGTTGGTTTATCGTGCCGCTATTTGCAAGAGTGCATGTCGTTGGATAAGTTAGTTTCGTTTCACAATTTGATGCCAGTGATGAGATGTTTGTGTGTGTTAAGCATGTAGATGAGTGCTTGAAAGATGAGGCTGAGGTGTTTATGATACTAGCTTCTATGAATTGATGAATTACAAGTAGTGTGCGATTTTCCAGAAGTGTTTCTAGATGATATCAGTGATTTTCCGCCAAGGCGCGAGGTGGAGATTGCTATAGACTTAGTACCTGGTACTAGTATTATGTAGATGGATCCTTATAGAATGTATGCTTCGGAGTTGAGTGAGCTGAAGAAACAATTATAAGAGTTGCTTGAGAAAAAGTTTGTTCGACCGAGTGTTTCGTCGTGGGGAACACCATTGTTGTTAGTTAAGAAGATGGATGGTGGCATGACGTTATGTGTTGATTATCGACAGTTGAATAAAGTGAAGATCAAGAACAAGTATCCGCTTTTGAAGAATTGATGATTTGATGGATCAGTTAGTCGGAGCTTGTGTTTTTAGGAAGATTGATTTATGTTCATGTTACTATCAGATTCGAGTGAAAGCGGAGGATATTCTGAAGAATACTTTTAGAATAAAGTATGGTCATTATGAGTATTCTTTGATGCTTTGAAGATGGGTCTAGGAGGTGTGTTGATGCATAATAGTCAGGTTGTGGCCTAAGCTTCTAGAAAGTTGAGGATTCATGAGAGGAATTATACTACGTATGATCTAGAGTTAGCAGATGTGGTGTTCGAGTTGAAGATTTGGAGACATTATCTATTTGGCTCCAGATTTAACGTGGTCAGTGATCACAATAGCTTGAAGTATTTATTTGATCAGAAGGAATTCAATATGAGGCAGAGAAGATGGCTCGAGTTTTTGAAGGATTTTGATTCTAGCCTGAGTTACCATCCGAGTAAAGCCAGTGTTGTAGTTGATGTGTTGAGTAGGAAGTCCTTACATATGTCGGTGTTGATGGATATAAATTTGGAACTGATTGAGAAATTCAGAGACATGAGTTTGTTATGTGAATGGACTCCTAATAGTGTGAACCTAGGTATATGGAAACTCACAAATGGTATTCTTGAAGAGATCAGAGAAGTTTGTAAGATCAATATGAGATTAGTTGACTGGTTAGTGTCGAGTAATCAGGGTCAAGGTGGTGAGTTCATAATCGACGAAAATGGTGTAATACGATTCAGAGGAAGAGTCTGTGGACCATATGTGTCTAAGCTTAAGAAGAGAATTTTTATGGAAGGTCATAGAAGTGATTTGAGTATTCATCCCAGTGCCACTAAAATGTATCAAGACTTGAAGAAAATGCTTTGGTGGCCAGGAATGAAGAAGGAAGTTGCAAAGTTTGTTTATGTATGTTTGACTTGCCAAAAGTCAAAGATTGGAAGTCAGAAGTTATTGGTTGAGTTGTACATTGAGAAGATTGTTTTCCTTTGCAGAAGTTGGTTGAGTTGTACATTAAGAAGATTGTTAGTCTACATGGTATTTCGTCGATCATTGTTTCGGATAGAGATTTGAGATTCACGTCGAGGTTTTGGCGGAGTTTGCAAGAAGCGTTGGGTACTAAGTTCAAGTTGAGTTCTGCTTATCACCCGCAGACTGATGGTCAAACGGAGAGGACTATCCAATCCCTGGAGAATCTGTTGAGGGTTTATGTGTGCTAGAACATGGAGGTGCTTGGGATAGCCACTTTCCACTATTAAGTTCACTTACAATAACAATTTACATTCAAGTATTAGGATGGCCCCGTTTGAGGCGTTGTATGATAGATGTTGTATGACACTTTTATGTTGGTATGAGTCGTGAGAGGGTGTTATGATTGGACCATAGATTTTCCAACAAACCACGGAGATAATCAAAGTGATCCAAGAGAAGATGAGAGCTTTGCAGAGTCGCCAAAAGAGATACCATGATAAGAGGAGGAAAACACTTAAGTTCCAAGAGGGAGATCATGTATTTTTTAGAGTTACTCCAGTAACCGGTGTTGGTCGAGCTTTGAAATCTCGAAAGTTCATGCGTTTTTTGGTTCATACAAGATTTTGTAGAGGATAGGAGAAGTGGCCAAATTGATTGCTTTACCATCATTGCTTGCTAATCTTCCTAATGTGTTTCACGTGTCTCAGTTGAGGAGATACATTCTAGATTTGTCTCATGTGATCCAAGTGGATGATGTACAAGTGAGAGATAACTTAACTATTGAGGCATCACCCATGCGGATAGAGGATCGGAAAGTGAAGCAGTTGCGTGGTAAAGAGATTAACTTGGTGAAGTTGGCTTGGGGAGGACCAGCTAGTGAAAACGTGACTTGGGAGCTTGGGAGTCAGATGAGGGATTCGTATCTGAATGTGTTTACTTAAGGTAATTTTCTAGGGCAATAATTCTATAAGTGGGAGAGAGTTGTAACACCCTAATTTCGATTTTATTACTTCAATTGATTTATTTGTGACTTTAACATGATTTTTTTTAATTATTATGTGTTTTAATTAAATAAGTGGTATGTTTATATGTGTTGTTTGGGCCGTGAATGTATTTGTGGGGTGTAGAGGAAGAGTTATAAGTTGATAGAAGTAATTTATAATTATTTTAATGATTAAAATAATAGTAATTATTTTATTTATTTAATTAAATAAGGAAATAGAGAAATTGGGTTAAAAGTGAAAAATAAGAGAAATAGGAGGGAACAAGGAGTGAAAAAGGATTAGATGTAACGAGGAAAATAAAAATAGTGAGAGCTTGATTAGTTATGTTAATATAAGTTAGAGAGAGCTAATTCTAATCAGTATGTAGAAACTTTGGAGAAGAGAGAAAGAGGCTAGAGACAAGAGGGAGGCTAGAAGTTGAAGGAAGAACACATTCAAATTAGTTCAGATTCAAATTGCTTGCTAGAATTTGAGGTAAGAGGAAGAATGGATTCAATAATGGGTATATACTTAAGGGGTAGAGTTGAGAAGTCCATAACCTCCCATAGGTTTGTATGATTATGCATGTTTGTTGTGTTTATATGTGAATATGAAATTTGGTAATCAATTGGTGTTGTAATCCGTTTTTCATGATGAAATTCGTGTACATGTGTGTACGATAATTTCTGTTTTGATGTGTTAAAATATTTTCACCATTGTTGGGTTTGAAGGTTTGTTGAATCATGATAAAAATGGTGAATAATTGATGATTATGTGAGCTAATTGATAGATATATGTTGTGCGATGTTAATATATTCATTCTTTATTCTCTATTTTTTCTATTTGATTTGAGTACCTGGAATGAAAAATCGGAGTTCTGATGTGAACTCTATAGCATAAAATGTAACTCTGTATTTTACAGGTCCATAGCGGACGCCATAGGTCCGTGGTGGGCGTCATGCCTATGAAAGGTAACCCGCCATGAGCCTTATGTAGGCGTAAATGTGGTTTTGGTCATAACTTGAGTTTCAGAACTCGGATTGAGGTGCGGTTCGAAGAGTTGGAAAGCTAACACATTGAGATAAATCATGGTAGTGCCTTGTGAATAGGGGAAATTGGTGCATGTGTTTAAGTGCATGTTGTTATTTTATGCATTCATGGTGTACGACCTTTAGTCCAGTTTTGTGTATGGTCGGGTAGTATGGTTCGGGAGCGAGTAGCTAGTTCCGGTGGGAATTATTGAAGCGTTACATATGTGTATAGTAATAAACTTTGGTGTGCTCTGGTTTGGTAGTATGGATCGGGAGCGAGTAGCCGGTTCCGGTGGGAATCTGTGAAACGTTACCTATGTGTATAGTAACGAACTTTGGTGAGCTCCAGTTCTATGGTGGGGATCGGGAGCGAGTAGACGGTTATGGTGAGAATCGGTGAAGCATTACATATGGATATGGTAGAGATTTTGGTGTGCTCTGGTTCCAAAGAGGGAATCGGGAGCGAGATGAACCAGAGTGTTCATATTTGTACCACATGCATGTTGAGTCACTTGTTGAGTATAATTGCATTAGTGTTGCACTTGTGAATGATCGTTTAATATCGTTTTGTATGAATGAGAATACTCGATGTGTGGATGTTGGTATGATTAGCATGTGTACTTGTTGGTATTATTTGTATAAATGAGTTGTATGCGTAATTATGATTGTGTATGGTAGTACTTTGGGTATTAGAATATTGTTGTAAAGAGATGTGGTGTAATTGTGATTTGAGTGTGTAGATGTTTATAATTCTACCTGGTAGTTTATTCCGTTTATATTATTGATATGAATTCTCACCCCCCTTTATTTTGATGTTGTCTACCATGGACATCTTGTAGATGCTCAGAAGTAGAGTTCCTACTGTGAGTGATAAATAACTCTTGGAGTTATTCTCTTTAGATATCGCTTTTACTTTTAGTTTTCATGCTCTGATTTTGTAACATTAGGGGGCAAACGATGTTTTCTTTGATTATGTTAAATGTTGAATTACATGAGTTGTTGAGATTTAATAACTATTATGGAGTTAGTTTGAAGTTAACGTGTTTTATTACCATGATTTATATGATTCCGTTGCGATCATACCCTAAGTGAAAGTGAACATGCGATGACAAGTGTATTTGAATGTTTTACCTTAATTGATTAGTGATATGGAACATGGGTTGTCTTATGATGAATGACATCATAAATGTGTGTATTATGTTCAGTACTTGAATTATTTTATAATTTAACGTGTGGGAAATTTAGGGTGTTACACTTGAAGTCAAGTAACAGCTAAAGATAGCTCAAGCATTCAAAGATTCACAAGATGGTTGATCAAGCTATCCTCCTGAATCAAGCTAGATATTTTTTTAATGTCAACACCGTATTCCAACGAATCTCAAGTGAAGGCTTAGGGGTTATGATCATTGGTAGTTTAAAATTTCAATCTCTCAAATGATTGTAATTAACACAGACATATCTGATGCCTCATCAAGAAGACTCAAGGTTCTTGTGTGATTCTAAAATAAAATATAGTGATGTCAGGGCTTTAATATTTAGAGTGTGAAAGAGAGGAAGTGTGAAAGCTCGCTTGATCGTGTACGTTTGAGTGATTAGTGTATTGTAAAGACACAAGGGTATTTTTGGAAATATTATGGTTAAATCACACATACTAAAAATATTGAGTAGCCTCTCATTTTTTAAATAAAAATCACCAAAAAAATGCTTTTGGAGCTTAGCTAGTTGATTAGGAAATTGTTCAATTAATTAGGAGACTTTTGCAATCATCTAATCGATTAAATGATGGATAATTGAGTCTATAATAGATTGTGACACTCTCTTAAAGATTGGTAACGACTCTATATCTAAAACTTCCATTTTGGGCTACAACAATTGATTATCTGCATTGACTAATAGATTATCCTAATCGATTAGGTCATTAATTATGCTCATGGATTGTTTCCAAATATACATCATGTCTTGGCCTATAAATGTAGAGCTTGTACATCAGTTTTTAACATCCAGAAAACATGAAAAATCTCACTTTTCATTTCTCTCATAACCTCTCTAAATATTTCACAGTTTTCTCACATATTTTAGCCATAGTGATTAGAGAGTGTTCTTGAGTCTAGTGAGAAATATTGTTCTGGGTGAGCGCCAAATTGTAAATTTTACAAGAGTGTGTTTTTATCTTGATTAAGTAATTCTTCCTTAGGAAGTAATTATTTTTGTTGGGAGCTAAACCATTTCAAAAGCTCTTGCTTGTTTTTGCGGGATTAGTCTTAGTCTTCATTGGGTTCATGAGCTCTACCATTGAAAAACTCTTGTTTGGTTCGTGAAGATCAATCAGAAAAATCTCCATAACAGTTTTTAACCTCATACCAATTAAAAGCTCTATTGGTTCGAGATTAAATTGATGTAAAATCTCACTTAGTTTCTAAGTTCAACTCGGTATAAAAACTCATTAGGTTCGAGGCCATCCTTGTATAAATCTCGGTTTGATTTGTGGTCAGCTAGTATAAAACCCATGTTTGATTCGAACAATAGCCAACTCAAAACTCTGTCTTGGTTCAAGATCATCCTGTGCCAAATCTCTATTTGGTGAGAAAACTAATTGCTTCAAGCCGTGTTCGTTGTTTTATCAAAAGTTAGCCTAAAGCTTCATTTTCTTTTATGAAGCGGTTCGTGGGCATGATGTTCTTAAAGTTCTCAAGCATAATGAATAATCTCAAGATCAGTTCTATGGGGCATGATTAAGTCTTCTTGACTGAACCTGTATAATTCTCTAATGTTATTTCTCTTCTCTCATCTCTTTATTTTTCATTTATTTTCTTTGAATTTCCCTACATTTTCAATTGTTTTTATAAAAGTATTTTAAACTCTGATTTATCAAATAATTTATTTTTAATCAACATTTTTCAAAACTCCACAATTCAACCCCCCTTTTGTATGAAGTCATATGTCTAACAAGTGACATCAGAACCTAATTCATATTTAAAGACTAATCGTTTCGAGAAGAAGATGACTTCCAACACTGTTTTTAACAAGAGGACTTTCCTAAACACACTTCTACCTTTTAATGGTGATAAATTTGGCATTCATTCCATTTTGCGGGGAATGTTACACTATAGCCACATACTTTAATTTTTTTTCTTAGTTGTAATTTAGTTATAATTAGTTGTTTGTAATAATATAGTTTGTTAGAGAATTTTCTTTTAACAAACTTAAGACTATTGGGCCTATAAATTAACATTGATCCTGACACGTATTTTTCAAGGATTGAATTAATAGTTCGTCATTTTTATTTTTATTTATATTTTTCATTAATTTTATCATTACGAGGGAATCAATTTTCGTTGTCTATCTCTCAACATTTATTATTAATTCACATCACTAAAATGTTTATTCGAGATGCTATCTCAAATTAATTAGAAACACTTTTTAAATTAAAATTTTAAATATTATTAAATATTATTTCAAACGATAAAAAGTTGACTCACAAATTAAAAAATCTGCCAGTTCAATTTCTATTACCGATATAAATACTTATTTAATAGATAATTTGTAAGTAAACGTTCGTTCGTTGAGTCTTAAGACTACAATAACCTTATGAGCTCCGGTTCCAAAAATCAAGATTTGAATTTTAATTCCATATACCATAAAAATCTAACTCCATCTCCTAGGCACTCATTTAGGTTAGTAAATATCAGAATCCTTTAATATCTTATCATTGATACATGAATTCAACTTATATACGCTATATTGATAATGGATGTCACAATAACATTTTTTAATAAAGATCTCATGATAACATTAGAACCACCTTTACTATTTTATTTTTAAAACAAAACCACTACTATACATTACTTTATTATTATTGAGCTTTAATGAGACAAAAGTTTGTGGACCTTATTGAATTCTCCCCTTCATCCACAAGTTGATGACCAGAATAATGGAAGTATGTTGGATTGCAAAAACAATGAAACATAAGTTTCTATTTTAGATGGGAGTGAGTTGGTGGTGTTCGTGTGGGATACACACTCCTTCCATTAATAAATTACCTAATATCCCCACTCTTGCTTTTCTTTTCTATTCAAAGCACTTTGGTGCTTTCCTTTTCATCAATCCACTTATGATTCTAACTAGTTAATTAAGTTATAATGGACATTAAAGAAAACATTTGTTAAAATTGTTTATACGTGCATGAGTCAGATGCATTTTTTTAATAATAAAATTAAATTAAGAAACATGGTACTCCCTCCGTCTCACAATAGGTGTTCTCTTTCATTTTTTTATTTGTCTTAAATTATTTGTCCCTTTAGAATACCAATGTAATATTTATTATTTCTTTCCACTAACTTACTCTTATTTATTGTATTTTAATTTATTTAACTACTCCACTATCTATTATTAATAAGGTTATTTTAGTAAATGACACTCGTTTTATCATTGAAATCAACACAATTAATCATTATCTTAAAAAATGTGAAAATCTCAAAGAGGACACCTATTGTGAGACGGGGGGAGTATGGTTGATGAAATCTAGATAGTGAAAATCTTAAAAGAGTATTCACTAATGATTTTATATTTATATTCATTTAAAAAGACTAGCGGAGATTGATATATTTTAAAAATATTTTTTTTTATTTATAAGAGGTTGACTCATTCGAAAGTGTTTAGTGTAATTATGACTTGTCAAGTCTTATTTCGACTATGAACAGATTATGAACAGATGAAATGTTGGATTAAGAATAGATAACTCATTTATATAATGTGTGAGAGTGTATTTAGATGAATTATTTTAATGAAAGAATGTAATGTTTTGAAGGAATTTAAAACGATTTGGACGAAATATTTTGTTTGAACAAAACGTAAATGATAGAAATTTATGAAGTGTTTGTCGAAGATAAATTTAAATATTTTGAATTGACACTTAAAATTAAAGGATTTGAATTCTTCTTGTTGGAAAACAAGTGTGAGTTGCGTGGAGAAACAAGTGAGTTCTAAGTCCCACATTGTTTAGAAAAGTGGAGGTTAAACACTTTAAAAATAAGATGACTCATACACCTATCACCTTAAGGTTTTGGGTGAATATGTGGTGTCTCTCTCACTTGTTTGGGCGAGTCTTTGACTTTTAGGTGAGTGTTTGACACAATGTGAATGTTTCCCCCTCATGATGTCCCATCAGTGGTATTAGAGTCGTGGTTTGAGTAAGAGACCGACTCCTTGTGTCGAAAGTCTTCCTGACACTATGGTCAAGCGGCGTGTTTCGTTGAAGTGTTCATGATAAGATAAGGGTGTCTCTCAACAGCGATACAAACATGTGGATGAAAAAGCTTCCGCTTGAGGGGGAGCATAGTGGATCGACTCACACTTGACGGGGAGAATGTTGGGAAATAAATGTGAGTTCTAAGTCCCATATTGCTTAAAAAAGTGGAGGTTAACCACTTTATAAGTAAGAGGACCCATACACCTATCACCCTAAGGTTTTAGGTGAATATGTGGTGTCTCTCTCACTTGTTTGGGTGAGTCTTTGACCTTTAGGTAAGTGTTTAACCCAATGTGAATGCTTCCTCCTCCTAATGATCCATCAGTGTTATCAGAGTCGATGGTTCGAGTAAGGGACTGTCACCTTGTGTCGAAAGTCTTCTTGGCATGGTGGTCAGACGACGTGTTCTGTTGTAGTGTCCGTGATGAGATAAAGGTGTCTCTCAACAGCGGTACAAGCATGTGGATGAAAGAGCTTCTGCTTGAGAGGGAGTATAATGGATGGTCTCACACTTGAGGGGAAGATTATTGGGAAACAAGTGTGAGTTGTGTGGAAAAACAAGTGAGTTCTAAGTCTCACATTGCTTAGAAAAGTGGAGGTTAAGCACTTTATAAGTAAGAGAACCCATACACCAATCACCTTAAGGTTTTGGTTGAATATGTGGTGTCTCTCTCACTTGTTTTGGTGAGTCTTTGACCTTTAGGTAAGTGTTTGACCCAATGTGAATGCTTCCCCCTCATGATGACCTAACACTTCTCATATTCTCTATAATTTGATTGTCAAATTAGTTATTGTTAGCATTTCATTTTTTGCAAATAGTTTCTCATATTTTCCAAATTTTTAAAATTGAAAACTAAAATTTTAAAAAAATATAAATTCGTCTATTGTGAATTGATGTCGTCAAGAACAAACCATAATATGAGAAAAATATTGAGTTTCTTGAACAATCATAAGAAACCCTATTAGGTTTTACAAAAGGGAGAGAAGAAGGAAGAAGAAGAATAACAAATTCGTTAAAAAAGTTTTACTATTCACTTTCTCAATGAGGGTTCAAAGATTACAATTGAATACCAAAAATTAACCTCTCTCAACAACATGAGAGAACTAGTTTATTTATAGACTACTAAGCTAACTTAGACTACAAGCTAACTTAACACTGAGCTTACAAGTAAACCCAATTCGGCATGCTAACTTAAACACAAAGCTAACATATTTCGACAGCATGCTTGAACAGACTTCGACTCCAACATGCACAACACTTGTCAATCCATGAAACTACCCTTGTAGACACTAGAGTTCGATCTAAATACCACAAATCTCCACCTTGAAACGAATTCTACACAAGCAATGGAACAAACTAGCTTTCATCATCCATGGCTTTTCATCCATTCACTCTTGTCTCGACTCCTCATAACTTCCTTATAGTCTCTAGGTTCTTTGTCCAGAATTTCACTTGCAGAGATTAAGGCATAAGCTATAAGATCTGCATAATCAAGTCTCTGAGGTAGCTTGATGACTCTTCTCGAATTGTCTCTTGCCATCAGGTAGTCATTACCAGTCTCCTTATCATAATCAGAAACTTGAGATTTTTCTTTGACTTCATATGGGTTATGCAATTCAACATCACTATGCTCCACCTCAACAAAAATCTCTTATTGTTCCAGCTCTTCTTCAAAGATCTTCGAACTTCGACTAATGTCATCAGGTTTCTTGAAAGTCATCCCAGCTTCATTGAAAACTACATCTCGACTTATGATACACCTCCTGTGATCTGGCTCTAGGCACCACAGCCTATAAGCTTTGAATCCTTCTGGGTATCTAAGGAACATACATCTCAGAGCTCTAGGTTTGACCTTGTCTTGCCTAATATGAGCAAGGCTAAACAACCAACTAGTCTAAGTCTGTTAAGACTGGGTGGATGTCCCGACCAAACTTTTTCAGGTGTCTTCATTCCCAAGCCTTTCGAGAGACACCTATTTATCAAATATGTTGTAGTCACAACTGCTTCTGCCCAAAAACACCTTTTTCAATCCCACACTTACCAACATGCACATCACCATTTTCAGAGTGGTTTAATTAAACCTTTCAGCCAAACCATTTTGTTAGGAAGTCCCTGCAGCAGTTTTATACCTTGCAATACCATACGCAACACAATAGCTGTCGAAAACCTCATTGCAAAATTCAATACCATTGTCGATCCTCAACCTCTTGACCTTCTTGTCAGTTTGGTTTTCGACCAGAGTCTTCCAACTTTTGAAATTTTCAAAAGTTTCATCCTTAGTCTTCTGGATGAATACCCATAACTTTCTGGAGTAATTATTAACTATGGATAGAAAATAATTTGCACCTAAGTGTGAAGGATTCCTTGCAGATCCCCAAAGATCAACATGAATTTAATTAAGGGCTCCATGTTTTCTTTGTTTACCTTTGTTAAACTTCATTCTACAGGATTTAAAAAATACACAAGGTTCACAAAACTCTAGTTTTTCGACTTTATCACCACCTAACTAATTTTGTTTCGATAATTCGACCAGGCCTCTTTCATTGACATGGCCAAGTCTCTTGTACCATATCTCAGTCTTCGACACAGGTTTCGTGGATTCCACATCTGCTGAACCACTTACAACCTCAACCACAAGGGTATACAAGCCTTGTTTCTTCATGCGTCTCAAGACTTCATTCGACCCCTTCATTACCCTTAGGATGTTTTGCTCTCTTTTGAAAACATATCCTTTCTAGTAAAATTCACCAAGAGAAATAAAATTCCTCTTAAGATCAGGTACATACCTAACATCAGTCAATAGTCTTATTGGCTCATCATGGTTCTTGAATCTCACAGATCCAATACCTGCAACTTTACAAGCTTTATTGTTTCTCAACAGCACTGATCCACCGTCTTGATCACACAATTCTTCAAACACGTCTTTGTTTGGAGTCAAGTACCAAGTACACCCTGAATACATAATCCACTCCTTACTAAAGTCACTACTTCAAACCACCAGAATATCAGATGATTCATAACCATCTTGCACAATGGTTGCATTACCATTATCATTTTTATCATGATTGTTCAGTCGATCAGAGCATAATTTTCTTGTATGACCCCCCTTCTTACAATGACAACACTTAATAGTATGAGCATTACCACCATAAGAATTTTGCAGAACTTTACCCTTCTTCTTCTCAAACATACCATTTATCTTCAAGTATTTCCCCTTAAAGAATAAACATTCACCAACAGAAGATAGCTTGTGCTCCTTTCGTTTGTTTAAATCCTTAGAGTACAAGGAAGATTGAACATTTTCAAAGGTAAATGAATCTCTTCCATACAAGAGAGTTTCTTTGAAGTGAGCATGAGACTTAGGTAAAGAGCACAACAGCAGCAACGCTTTATCTTCATCATCAATCTTGACCTCAATATTTTCAAGATCAAGAATTAACTTGTTGAACATATCCATCTGCTCAGCCAAGGCTTTGTCTTCACTCATCTTGAATGAATACAAAGCTATCTTCAGATATAGACGATTAACCAATGATTTCATCATGTACAAACCTTCAAGTTTCGTCCATACACCCGCTGAACTTTTCTCTTTTGAAACCTGATAGAGAACCTTATCACCAAGGCTCAATACAATGGCATTGTGGGCTTTTTTTACCATCGTTGTCTTCTCCTTCTCCGATAGTGCAACATCCATCTTGTCTGATCCTTTCAACGCTTCTAACAAACCCTGTTGAACAAGAAGATCTTTCATTTTTAAGCGCCACAAACCGAAATCATTCACACAGGTGAATTTCTCAATCTCATACTTTGTTGACGACATCTTCTTCTCCACGTTCACCGCACCAGTTTGTTGTGAATTGATGTCGTCAAGAACAACCAAAATATGAGAAAAAGATTTAGTTTCTTGAACAAACACAACAAACCCTATTAGGTTTTACAAAAGGAATAGAAGAAGGAAGAGGAAGAATAGAGAATTGGTTAAAAGTGTTTTACTATTCACTTTGTCAATAAGAGTTCAAATATTACAAGTGAATACTAACAATTAACCTTTCTCAACAGCATGAGAGAACTAGTCTATTTATAGACTACTAAGCTAACTTAGACTACAAGCTAACTTAACATTGGACTTACAAGCAAGGTCCAATTCGACGTGAGAGTTCGATCCAAATACTACATGGTCCTTAATAATTTTAAAATTGGTCCTTTAAAATTATAAAAAAAAATTGTAAATTTGTCCCTATTTTTTTAATTTTAAATTTGGCCAAAATTTTTTAAAATTTATAAAAAAGTGAGCCTAAAATTTTAACAATGAATAATTTGAATACTTCATCCAAATAAAAGAATTTAAAAATAAATAAATTTCAATTGAAACAATTGAATTATTTAGACTTTTAAATTTATTCAAATTTTTCAATTACCTCGTCCAAACACGTCATTAAAGATTTTATGTCGAGATGTGACGTCTCCTTCTCTTATGGTCTTGGAACATTGATTATCTGTTATTATTTCCCATTCCATGAACTCTCCAACAAATGGTATCAGAGCAATGATTCCATTTGGTGTGGGAAACGAGAACTGGATCATAGGTTGGATCTTGACGTCTCCCTCTCTGGTAGTAGTATTGAGCGCCGCTGTTGCTCCTGCCTTTCCAAACTCTCCCAGAGGAAGGGCATGACTCGTGAGTTAACTTCTTCAATTGATGTAAGAATTTCTTAACATTCATTTAAATCAAACTCGTGGCCAAAATTCAACTCACCACAACTTTTTTCTACCAAATAAAAAAGAAAATATTTTTTAAAAAATGATGTTTTTGGCATTTTCAGACTTCTTCTTTGCACAATTATAAAGACTATTAGCTAGAGACGATTAACTGAAAATCTCTCAATACAGTTTAAAAAAAAACTATGGTTAAGATTGAAATATGAATCACTCATAAGCCAAAAGATAAAAAATTGCATATTAACTATATTTGGGATATTGTTATTGATCAATTTTTTAAAATATTACTATTATGTTCCTTTCACGTGAAATTAGTAATTTACTTTATTATTCTTTTGAAAGTGGATTACGCAATTCCACAACTAAATTTAGGGTGGTTGCTTGATTGTGTGAATAATGTGTGTAGTGCTAATTTTTATATTATGAAGCCCAAATTCCATGTGTGGATAGACATACATGTAATCTTTTGAATTATTTTTAAATTGGATATATGAATTTACGTGTGGAATTGAATTTTAGTCGTCATTGCTGAAATTCCACTCAAAATAAAGAGCTAAATTGAAATCGAATACCATGTTAGATAGACATTGTATAGGCTATACATTTAATGAATATGCTTTTGAAGTTAATAAATTTTTAATGTTGATTTTGTTAACAGAAAAACAATAATTCAAATATTGTAACTAATTAGCACGGGACGTAATCGGTTATCACAGGGTGTAATTGATTATAGTTGAGCGAAATTCATTTCTGGATTGAAAATAGAAAGTTTTGTCGTGGATATAATTGATTACACATTTGTTCTATCCGGTTACCATTGTTAGTATTTTTCAGAGTTGTAGCAGCTGTAACCGATTACAGGTTTTATGTAATCGGTTACATATACGAGATTTTTCTGTTTTCTTTTATTTTTGACTTGTTGCGTGTATCCCATTCCATTTGTAAACATATAAATATCTTGGAGGTATTATTGTCAATGTTGATGAAAATCTCTCTCTCTCTCTCTCTCTCTCCACATACAAATTTATCCATTTTCACTAACCGGTTGATTCCTAGTTCTAACATTTGGCATCAAGAGCCTGATTCTAATTCACAAACACCTAGTGTGCAACATTAATTTTGTCTCAAAGGAAAGAATCCCTACAAACCTACTTATCCTTGATGTGAAGAACTACAACAAATGGTGCAAACAAATGAAGGTGTTGTTTGGCTACCAAGATGTTCTTGAATTGATCAAGAGCGGGGTGAATCCTCTTGTCAAAGGTGCAACAGATGCACAGCGAGCAACGCATAAGGAAGAGAAGAAGAAAGATTTCAAGGCGATGTTTTTGATCTATCAATGTGTGGATGGTGACAACTTTGAGAAAATTGGTGATTGTGAATCATCGAAGTAAGCGTCGGAAATCTTAGAGAAGGCATACACAGGGGCTGACAATGCGAAAGTGGGGAGGTTACAAACTCACAAACGTCAACTTGAATAGATTTGAATTGAGGAAAAGGAGACAATCAACGATTTCATAATGAGAATTACTTGTTTGGTAAACCAAGTAAAAACATGTGGAGAAACGGTCATGGGGCATTATGTTGTTGCGAAAATCTTGTGTTCTTTAATGCCAAGATTTGACAATGTGGTCGTAGCGATTGAGGAATCAAAGGATCTTATGAGAATGAACAAATAGGAGTTGCAAAACTCTCTTGAGGCTCATGAGTAAAGGAAGGAATTTAGGAATTGTGACAAGGCAAAGGCGGAGATCGCTTTGCAAGCTCGTTTCAATGCGAAAGAGAAGAAGTCGAAAGGAAAATGGCCCATGAAGAGTAAAGGAAATTTTCATAATTTTGGTGGAAGAGAGTCCCAAAATATCAAGAATTTGATTTATCAAAAGCATTAGAGAAACTGCAACAAAAATGGTGGTCAATGTAACTTCAGAGGTGATAGGAAAAGGATTGACAAGAGAAAAATTCAAAGCTTTATTTTTCTAAGGTTCAGTCATTTTGTAAGAGAGTGCAATGAGAATAAGAAGGAACCTCAAGGGGGTGAAGCTAAGGTTGCAAGACAAGCATTTGATGAGGAGAACACACTCTTTGTCATGATCACGAAAGGGGAATGCAACAGCAACAGGTTGTGAGGCAGTAGCAACAACAATTTTGAAAACGCTGCAGAAACTTGTTGTAACGAGTTACATAAAAGCTGTAACCGGTTACAGGAAAAAGAAAATGTCATGATGAATACGAAAAGTGAAATTCAATGCAACGAGGAATGGTATTTGGACTCCGGGTGTTCTAGTCATATGACTGGGATGAAGGATTGGTGATGTTTTGATCATGAGAAGGGATGATGGACATTCCTTGATCAAAGATGTCTTGTACATTCCATAATCAAGTGTAACCATCTAAGTATTGGCCAATTTCTTGAGGAGGGTTACAAGATTCGCATGGAAAATAAGGGGTTGCACGTTATGGATGCAAGAAGGGGTTTGGTCCTAAAAGCTCCTATGGCTGCCAATAGATATTTCAAGGTTGAGTTGAATGTTATGAAGCATAGGTGTCTTGTAATAATGGCGAGTCGAGAAGAGTGGATATGGCACTATCGTCTTGGGCGTCTCAATTTTCGAGATCTCAATGCAATGTAAAAGAACGGAATGGTAACGAGTTGCCATTGATCAATATACCGGCTGAAATTTGTGAAGAATGTGTGCAAAAAAAGAAACATAAGGGTAAACCAAGAATCACCTTGAGGTGATGTATTCGGATGTGTGTGGACCGATGTAAGTTATTTATATCAGCGGTAGTAGATATTTTGTCACATTCACCGATGATCATAGTAGAATGTTGTAGACATACCTAATCAAGAGAAAATATTAGGTATTCAAAGTGTTTACGAAGTTCAAGTCCATGGTTGAGTGGCAAAGCAGTCACAAGCTCAAAGTGCTTAAAACGGATGGTTTAGGAGAATATGTCTCAAATGACTTTGAGAAGTTTTATGATCAAGAAGGGATAGTACATGAGGTTGTACAACCTTATACACCATAGAAAAATGGTGTTGTCAAAAGGAAGAATCAATCGATTATGAACATGGTAAGAAGCATGTTAAAGGGGAAGAACTTACTGAAAGAGTTATGGGGAGAAGCGACATCCACAACTTCCTATTTGTTGAATAGGTGTCCAATAAATAAGCTTGATAAGTAACACCGGAGGAAGCATGGTCTAGATTTAAACCGAATATAAATCACTTGGGAGTTTTCAGTTCCTAGAGTATCGACATGTTCTGGGGATACTAAGAAAGAAGTTAGATGATACTTGTAGGGTATCACTCTACCGGTGGTTACAAGTTATGAAAACACCTGATGTTTGACTAAATTTTGCTAAAACATTCTGATGATATAAATGAAGAATCTGCAGATGAAAAATATGTCGAAGGAGATGTCCTAACTTGGTGACTCGACATCCTGACTGACTTACTAAGTTAGCAGGTTTTAATCTGTTGCAAGAATTAAGGAGCGGATCAAGGAATCACAGGATCAAAGATAGAAAACCCAACAGAAGACTATATAAGGAGACTTATACCTAGGGTTTTGATATCGAATGTACCTTTTGTATCACTTGTAACTTTGTAACCTAGTTCTCTTGTATTGAATAAGGGTTTAGGGTTTAAGAGTCATTGGCTCTCTTAGGATTTGTAAGTCTCCCTATGTAGTATGAGATACAGAGTGGAAGACATAGGTACAGGGACAGAACCAGAAGGCTTTAGGTAATGGTTTGTGTATCGTTCTTGGACAAAGCTTTGAAGCAAGTCCAAGATGACTTGTTGGTCAAGAAAGCATGACAGAGATTCTGAATTGGCAGAAGACAGAGATATCACAGGTTGTGATTAAGGAAGTCAGTAGGTCTCTCATATCAGAGTTGTAAACGATTGAGTTTAACTGTGATAAAGATGTTCATTAAGGGTAGTGATTAGGATAAAGTTGTAAATGAGGGAGTTTAACTTTAGGGTAATACTACAAGATAGTGAAGTCTTCTTCCTGGATTGGTATCCCCCAGAGTAGGTGAATTGCACCGAACTGGGTTAACACATACTGTCTTATTTAACATTCTGCAATTTATAGTTTTGATATTGTTCTTGACTGACATGTTGGATCAGATGTCGTAACATATGTGGTTCTACAGTACTGATATTCAAGGTATCAGTCTGCTGTTGCGCCTCTGTGTTTAAATGATTATGTAGCACAATGTCTTGACATGTGTTAGGACATCTACTGTCTGCATATGCCAGAATTTCAATTGGTATCAGAGCAGGCATCCTGTCTGGTTCTGGATGAGATCTTTGGGAGATACTTTCTGGCGTTTAAACAAGGAGGAGTTTTGAAGATCAGATCAATCAACTCAGACATACTCAAGGGTATTAATGGATGAGATGGATGTTCTGGATCGAAGGTAACAACCCAGAGGTTGTTAATGTTGCTGAGGAGGTTCTACAATAACTGCAGGAGAAGTGGCTAGTTTTCTTGTTGGGGTGTCTTATAAGATGTTCTGACATCTTATTAGGGCAAGCAGGATCTGTTCCTTGGTGGTTCCGCTGCATGTGTTTCTGATGGAAGAGCTCTAGAATTATGGGATTCTGGAGTTGTTACTGAAAACAGTTGGTGGAAGATCTCAATCATTGGCCTCTATATGTGAAGATATATATGTTCTTTTATTCCAAAATCGGGAGTGATGGAATGAAGGGAGTTGTTGGTAGATATCTGGTATGGTGACTTGGTACTTGGAAGCTTGGTTTCTTGGTGCAGTTGAAGCCAGTTGAAGAGGAGAGGAGTTGAGTTTAATTTTATCAAGTTCTTGCTCTGGGAGTTTGATAAATTATTGATCGGCTAGGTAGTCAAAGATACTTGAGAATTATCTCAAGTCCACTCATAAAGGCGTCTCAGTCATGCATTTGGAGTCTTCTAGTTATTCTTCTGACTAGAAGGTGTTTCTTTGAAACACAATCTGAAGAAAGTGTAGGTGATTTATTTTCACCATCCAAAAACAGCAAGGAAGGATTCATCTCTCTTAACCCTAAGGGTGGATCTAATCTGATTGGAGCATTCAGAATTGTTGAGGTAAATAAGGTTCGTTCAGAGAGAATTTTAGTTACTTGAGTCAAGGGTGGCAGTCTTGGTATCTCATCACTGTTTGTCAAAGAAGATACTTGCAAAAGATTGAATACTTGATAAGTGTTCATGAAGTGATCTGGTGGAGCTTAGCTACAATAGTGAAGAAGGGTTATTGGACAGGGATTTAAGATCAATTGCTATTTGTGGAGTTCACAAGTATTTAATTGATTATCCTTGATAGTCAAGATTGCTGATGTTCAACAAGATGTTGGAACATCTCATCATCAGAGTTTGTGCAGAATCATGGGAGGGATACTGCATACGCTTTAGCATCTGTTTTAGTCTTAGGTGTTGACCTAAGAATGGGCTTCAGTCGGGTGTGATAGAAGCATGTGTTCTATGGAGAGTTTCCTGGAAAGAAACTGGTCTGGACTTTGATGCTATTGAAGATGAAGATGAAGGCATCATAATCTTGATAGTTACTGCTTGGATCAGTTTATTTCTAATCTAGGTACTTGGGAGCATGGGATTTTGCTCAGGTTGAAGGTCAAAGTTAAGTGGCAGTTATCTCTGACTTTCTAAAGTCTGCTCTACTAAGGAAAGTGGCATTCTTTGCTATGGCTATGGTGTGATCTTGGACTACTTATCTTCTGAAGATTCAGATGTCGCAGGTGTGAAGTCTTTGGAGTTTCAAAGTAGGATGGAGGTTGTCTACTCAAACTTGGTTGTTGAATCAAGTCTATGAGAGCATGGAACTCTTGTTCTGCAAAGGGAGGAGGTTCTTCTAAGTGGCAGAAGGAGAAGCTGAATTTAGCAGTTGGATGTCGTATCAGAATGTTCTGACATCTAGCTTAACATCAGAGTCTCATCTAGTGATGTGGCACATCAGCTTAAGATAGGGTGATCTATAGGAGAATGGAAGTTATGGATGCTTCAAAAAGGTCTATCTCATGCAGTTTGCGAGAGTTCTGGATGAGAAGATGTTACATGTCTAGACGCTTGGTGGATCCAAGATGTCTTGCTATGGTGTAAGTAGTTCATGTAACTTGAAGATCTGATTTCATTGGTAGATCAGTGTATCTTGTGGGAGTTCTGAAGAAGAGTGAGATCAATCAAAAGGTGGCATTTGGTTGGTTTCATAGTGTGCATTCAAGCAGGATGCTTGAAACTAATTGCTCTTGTGCAGAAGAGTAGTTAGTTGAAAACGTAAGAAGGATCTGGTTCATATTGGAGCTTGTGGAAGAAGTTCTCAGTTTATGGAAGATTACTTTCTTTTGGTGGATAAGAGTTTATTTATCTCTGGGTTTCTAAAGTTCTCTCTGTTCAAGTTGGTGGCGCAGTGTTGTGTGAAGATCTTAAGTTTGGATTACTATACTGATAGTAAGTCCAGTGGTGGAGCATATCAAGAATCATGGTGTGTGAAGGATGTCCTAACTGATGTTAGAACATTTTTGGGTTGGTTATCCTTGGAGGAGTGTTAGATGTCAAACATGACTAATATTTCTATTGTATACTTGGCATTTTTCAAGCTTTTCTATGTGAAATTGTGGATTTTACTCATGAATTGTTGTTATTCTTCAAACCTTGTGAATTTACCTTTGGTGTTTGTAATATGTGTGCTATTGTGCAGGAAAAGGCACTACTTGATCAAAGATGTGAGACACAAATAAATGATGCAAGCTGCCAAAGAAAGGAGGAAAACATCAACAAGTTCGCTTTGCGAACTTGCCAGCGAATGTTCGCTTTGCGTACAAACTAGCGAAGTCCCAGCGAATGGTCCCAGACTTGGACAGTAGGAAAAGAGACTAAAGTTTGCTTTGAGAACTCCCAGCAAATGTTCGCTGATTTACTCGCTTTGCGAAGGACCTGGTGAAGAACCCTTAGCTGAGACAGTAAGAAAAGAGGCCTAAGTTCGCTTTGCAAACTTTTTGGCGAATAGTTCGCTTTGCGAATAAAAGTTTGCATTGCAAACTTATGCAGACAAACAAGGGCGGTTTAGCTTATCAGAAGACACTTCAGGTGCCACTTTCATCATTCGCTAGGTGAACAAATCATTCGCATTGCGAATGTGTCTGATTTCAAGTGTACTATAAATAGATTTTATGCATTTTCTTGGGATCATAACTTCACTTTAACACACCAAAGCCTATTTTTATGATATTTCTTCATCTAAGAGAGATTCTTAACATAGAGAAGCTGGATTTGCATCCGATCTCGATTCTTCGACGCGGATGCTTTTTCATCTCCTCACGAAACTTGTGAAGCAAGCTACCATGAATATGTGTAGCTAAACACATCTTGTGTCAAAATTAGTGGTAGGTAATCCATCATTTTGTATGTATTGATCTTGATTGTAAGTTTGTGAACTTTGTTGATGATAAATATAGAAGAAAAACTTTGTTTACATGGTTTATATTTTGTTTTAATTCATGATTGAGAGATATGTTCTAAAACTTAACCTAAGTTTCAATCCATCAATAACCATAAGGCTAGAGATAGTTTTGAAAGTTGATGTTCATAAATATTGAACTTGAATGTTATCATATTGGTAGTTTGAGTGAGAGATCATCAAAGGATCAATATGATAAATCTCACAACAAGTGTTAGAGATAAACTTGTTGAGAGGATATGTGGTTATATTTATCGTTAACAAGTTCACACGCTTTATTGAGTAAATACGTAGAAAACGGATTATCAGACCCTAATCTTGGCATTTTTTTACCAAACTCTAAAACCAATTTCTTTACCGTTGATTACTAAATTTTATTCAAACGATCCGATACGAAAAACTAAACTCTTTGTTACTTAAAAGTTTGAAACGCTTTTGACTATAGAACAACGGAAATATACATTCAATCCCTGTGGATACGATAAAACACCCCTCGAAATACTTTTCAACAAGGAGGATTTCAAGTTCTGTGAGGAACTGGTTACTTGCATCGTGTCTAAGGAGTATCTATCTTGTCAATGGGAGAATGATGAAGTAGAAGAACTACTTTGGGAGGATGGTGTGGAGAAGACTGAAGTGGATCATGTGTTGATTGCATGGAAGTCTGAATATGGATATTCACCAGGAAATCAGAAGTATTCCAAGTTATCATATGGGAGAATGATGAAGGAATGACTGTCTTGGATTATGGGGTGTCTATCTCAGTTGCTGGTCTTGGTAAGGTCAGTGGAAAATCTTGTGAAGGGGATACTGCCCCTTGCTGCAAGTCATGCTAGTAGTGGATCAGTTTGGTAGCTGTGAAGTTCGGGAGCATGTATACGATATCTGACATCGTTATAACAAACTAAGGGGCCCTATGCGTCTCTTTGAGGAATCTGAAGCATTCTGATTCAATTGGGTTATGTCACAGGGAACAAGGAGGCCTGTAACACCCCAATTCCCATCGCGACTAAATAATACATAAATAAATCAGAGTAAATAAAAATTTATTTTTCCGACAGAAACAAGGATGCCACAATCAAGGAAAGAAAACACAATCCTTGCTCATAAATTTTGATACATAACACAAACTGGAATAACCTCAAAGGGAAAATTTTTCCATATAAAAGGAAAGTTCAATTATGGAATAAAGCGGAAAGATCCATAACTGACTTGTTTTACAAAATAAATTATTTTATACCATCAAAAGATTCGTACAAAAGTAATACAAAATATATTCAACAAATGTATACATATATATCTACAGCGTTCCCCGACTCCCTTGTTACGTATCAGAGCAGACTGACTGACAAACGGATGGAGAACTAATCTTCACAAAAGCCTCCAAGACTATTAATCTGCAATTGCCTCATAGAGCAACAAACCACAGCAGAAGGGTGAGAAACACAATCATAATATAATTGCATACAATTATATAATAACACAAAAATACACATACAAAACATTCTCACCACAAGCATCACATACTAATACACATAGCATATATCAATTATACCCACTCAATCACATATTCACACATAAGACATACCAAGGTTGTAGCATATGGAAACACACCACCACATCACATAGCATATGTCTATGCATAAAACATATTATCCACAACCAATGCATTTATCACATATGCACACCAATTCACCAATTCAAACATAAATCTCAACACATACTCAATCAATTCACAATTTCCCACACATAATCAATCCATTCATGATTTTCCACACATAATTAATCCATTCATGATTTTCCACACATAATCAATCCAATCATGATATATGCAAATGCAAAGATACCGACACAACGACTCTATGCAAATGCGGTACCATCCATCCATCAATCTCATCACTAGTTCACTCAGGAACTATTGGAATCACCGCTTGTTACTTAGGACCACTCATGTAACACCCCGTCGGGCAAACGATGTTCCCCGTCACTTTAGGTCCTCTTTGTATAAGGAACACGACGTTTATGGATCGCTTTAGGTCCTCTTTGTATAAGGCACACGATCCGATCGCTTTAGTTCCTCTTTGTATAAGGCATACGATCGTCTATAATCATCGCTTTAGGTCCTCTTTGTATAAGGCACACGATGTTATAGCGGATTCCCTCTGGAATCGTTTCGTTGTTCACACTCACTAGGGCACACGACATCACAAGATGCATATCATGATGCTTGGCATACAAGGACTCATGACAATCAAATGAATCTTCACAATTCAACAATATGAATTATCTCAATCAACAATAATCATGTTGTGCAATCAAGCCCAAAACAATGCATTTATTTGCCATAAGGCCACAAACCATCATCACAACATTTCATCACATGCATTCACATCATATAACAGCACACAAGCTACACGTTATATATCAAAGGCATGTTGTATAATAACACATCAATTACACAGAATTATAATAGTAAAAGTCGACAAAACGACACATTTCCAAATTCCCGACATAATTAAATCGGCCAACAATCTCCAAACCATTATAATAAGAAAGAACATTCCATTAGCTTTCCAACGATACCAAGAATGTTCAAAACGGATAATCGGAACACAAGTTATGGAATCAACAAGAAATGGAATCGCGAAAAGACAAAATTCTGCACTCACCCAGCCATACGCGTATTGCCCAAAGTGATACGCGTATGGGCGGAGACTGATTTTCCCCAAAAATTCCACTAAAAATCCAATACGCGTATTGCCTCACTCCATACGCGTATTGCACACTCCCATACACGTATTGCCTACAATCCTTCCTTGCCATACGCGTATTGCCCAACCCAATACGCATATTGCCTTGCCTGATACGCGTATGGGCAGCGAAAACCCAAAATTTTCCTGCATAATTTCTGTTACGAATTCTACCCCAAATCCTCTCCAAATCTCATCTAAACACCAGAAAATTACCAATAGATTGCACAACAACATCTACATAACATGTTTCAGCAATAAGGAACCATAAAACATGGTTTCCGACACAAATTGTATCAAATCCCAACAAATCTCAACATATTATGGTTTTAGTTCTCTACTCAATTTCAACCAAATATTACACAAATACATACATACATACATAATTATACACAAGTATAAGATAATCGAGTTTCACACCCTTACCCGATTAATCGTGTTTTCAAAAGTCGGTTGAATCGATTTCCTCCTCTCCAAGTTTTTCCCTCTTTTCTTCTTTTCTTTCTCCTTTCCTTCTTCTCTTTTTCTTTCTTTCTATTTTTCTCTCTTTCTAATCTCTATGTTCTTTTTATGGAAAATAACCAAGCAAAAGACCAAAATACCCCTCCGCTCAAATATCTCGCAAACGCTCTCAAAACGCGATAAAACATAAACAACGATGAAATATATTTCGGGAAATAAAAGTTGAAAAGAAATTATAAATTATTGCAAATATTTTACTTATCAGGGAAATTAGTCAATTAACTCAATTAGCAGGTAAAATACAATAAATTCACACATTTCACAAAATTCACATAAATGAAATTAACAAATACAATTAAACAAATTGGGGCGTTACAACTCTCCCCCACTTAGTAATTTTCGTCCTCGAAAATGTAACTGATACGAACAACTCCGGATACGACTCTCGTATCCGACTAACCAACCAACATGCCAACCGGAGGCACACCACGAATAACACAACTGACAAACCACCTGCTAATAGCAGCTATAACAACGACACAACAACGACGACACCTACCACAACAAGATGCAAAGCCCATACAATGCACTTGACGACCAACTCACAACTCAAAGAATACCCAAGTTACGACCACACACCAGAATTAGCTACTCGCACTCGACCCAACACAATAGGACAGAGGCAACAACACAAACAAGAACACAAGTTCCACGACCCAACATCGTTTCAACAACCTCCACATAACCACAATACCAACATCCTTGTAACACAACAATGTTACAACAATGCTACGATTCACCAATCAATCATACAACCAAAACATCCATCTACATAGTAGCCCATGAATAATATTTAAACCTTTCGCCTAACATTTCCATTCTGAAACGTCCAATAGTCTTACCATTCCTACATGTTCCCAATGTTCAACCTATGAACTCTTACAAGTCCCACACGCAAATACCAAATGTGCCACAACACGCTTCCGCTGCGCACTCTGATTACTCGAAACTATAAAGTCTACCAATCTCACGTCCAAAGTCTAACTCTTTCTCATATTTGCCAAAAATCATTGTTCACTTTTTATATACCCAACCTCACTCTCTACTGTGTTATCTCACACACAAGACACAAGTCTCTGAACTGCTCAAATAACTTTAATTCTCTGACCATCAAAACAACCATGTATAAAACTTCCAACTTAACTCATCACGCACGACAATAACTTTTCCCGAAGGGTAATCCAAGCCAAATTCATAACTCGTCACGAATTCTAACCATTCTCGTTGTCTCATACTCCATTCCTTCAGACCAAACAAGTACTCTCAACTCTTGTGATTATTAAACACTTCGAACCTAGAACCATAAAGATAATACCTCCAAATATTCCAACACAATACAACCGCAACCAATTCCAAATCCAGAATAGTATAGATCCTTTTATGAATCCTCAATTGTCGTAAAGCATAAGCCACGACTTTACCCTCTTGCATTAACACACTGCCTAAACTCATCAAAGACGCATCCCAATACCTCACAAACGGTTCATCAGGATCACGCAGAATCGAAACTGGAGCCGTAGACAACTTCTACTTCAGCTCACCAAAACTCACTCACAACGAACATCCAAAACAAACGACTCACCCTTTGCATGTCAACTGAGATACCAGAAGTACAAACTTAGCAAAGTCTTCCATAGCCTACAGTAACAACCAACTAAGCCCAAAATTTTCTAATCTCCTTAACCGACTTCGGAGTCTCTCATTGTAGAACTACATCTACTCCCGATGGATCCATAACCATACTCTTATTTGAAATAACATATCCAAGAAAACTAACCTTTTTCAACCAAAATTCTCACTTGAATAACTTAGCATAAAACTTCGTCTCTTTCCAACACTTGTAATTCAATTCTCAAACACTCTATTTGTTCTTCCTCTGAGTTTACAGATCTGAATATCCTCAATCAAATCCACTACAAACTTATCCAAATAAATATGGAAGATACGATTCATCTACTCCACAACCATTACAGACGCATTACTAACACCAAATACCATCACTGTACATTATCATGCCCAACCGAATTCAAAAAGATATAATCCTTAAAGTTTTTGCAAAATTTTTCACTGGGTAACTGGTTACTCACATACAAGCTTAACTGAGTGAATAACAACCTATCCCTGACGATAACAACATAACCAGTTACATTACGTCGATCAAAGCCTCAACTCACACAATTCGCCACTATTATCAACCATTCCAAACAATTGCAATTTCACTCAAACTCAACCAAACCATTCCAGTCATCTGTTCATGAAAGCAGACACTTATTCTCAATCGTTACCTTATTCAACTGTCAGTAACCCATACACAATTTCTTCGCTTAACAGTACAAATTCCATAAATCCCCACATGTAGCAACAACCAACCAAAAAGAACTCTCAAATATTACATCCACAACTAGGATTTTCTCAAGATTTCTATCAATGCTCTAAAATTCCAAACACTCCAAACCTCACCAGAACTCCAAGTTTTACTTTCCAGTAAATCTTCCAACCGCTCTTTCAATCTGAGTAATTCTAACGCTAACATCCAATATTCCATCCGGAACCACATCTGGAATCACTCACAACTCGCAGCCCACACTGTGGCCTTTCTGCCAATCTCCAGAACACTATCATCACAAACATAACAACATCTGAGTTTCACTTCCTAAAAGTTCTTCTACTTACTTAGCAGATCCAAATCTCAAATCTTCACCTTCATCAAATTTGAGTTCCCACTCTACTCTCTGAGAACAACCATGAATAATACCAATCATTCTCTCTCAATGATTTCCCAACTGGACCAACATACCAAAACCTCTAATCCGTCTCATCTTACGATATAATAATCTTCATCGACTCAACAAAACAATCAGTAATCATTTTCTTAATTCCAAACAATTCATTTCACACATTATCAAAGCTTGAAAGACACGTCTATTCCATCCAACATAATTCCCATCTACTATCAACAAGAGATTAAGGGTGATCAGTTCCTCAATTTGTCAATAGACAGCCGACAATCATGATGGGGCATAAACCGCCTTTGCCAACTATAATAGTATTCCTTACATCTTGTGCACAAACTACCTAAGGCACAAATCCTTAGTTGACATAAACATTACCTCCGCATTCCCTCCGGAACCGAGAACCACACTGTCCAAACAACACTTAGAATCTTGCAAACCACGACACCCTAAGCCAACGCTCCACCACTGAAGCAACATGGAGAAGCACAAGCTTCTCCCCCACTTATCTCATTCTAAATTATGCTGACAAAGGACTAGAAAACCAGAAAGCACTGATAGTGTTTCCCACACATATCACGTACTAAGGGATAAACAACACCGACAGTATTCAACTGTCACACCAACTGACTCAACAACTTGGCCGGACGGACCGACCTGCTCTGATACCACTATTGTAACACCCTAATTCCCATCGCGAATAAATAATACATAAATAAATCAGAGTAAATAAAAATTTATTTTTCCGACAGAAACAAGGATGCCACAATCAAGGAAAGAAAACACAATCCCTGCTCATAAATTTTGATACATAACACAAACTGGAATAACCTCAAAGGGAAACTTTTTCCATATAAAAGGAAAGTTCAATTATGGAATAAAGCGGAAAGATCCATAACTGACTTGTTTTACAAAATAAATTATTTTATAACATCAAAAGATTCGTACAAAAGTAATACAAAATATATTCAACAAATGTATACATATATATATCTACAGCATTCCCAGACTCCCGTGTTACGTATCAGAGCAGACAGACTGACAAATAGATGGAGAACTAATCTTCACAAAAGCCTCCAAGACTACTAATCTGCAATTGCCTCATAGAGCAATAAACTACAGCAGAAGGGTGATAAACACAATCATAATATAATTGCATACAATTATATACTAACACAAAAATACACATATAAAACATTCTCACCACAAGCATCACATACTAATACACATAGCATATATCAATTATACCCACTCAATCACATATTCACACATAAGACATACCAAGGTTGTAGCATATGGAAACACACCACCACATCACATAGCATATGTCTATGCATAAAACATATTATCCACAACCAATGCATTTATCACATATGCACACCAATTCACCAATTCAAACATAAATCTCAACACATACTCAATCAATTCATAATTTCCCAAACATAATCAATCCATTCATGATTTTCCACACATAATTAATCCATTCATGATTTTCCACACATAATCAATCCAATCATGATTTATGCAAATGCAACGATACCGACACAACGACTCTATGCAAATGCGGTACCATCCATCCATCAACCTCATCACTAGTTCACTCAGGAACTATTGGAATCATCGCTTGTTACTTAGGACCACTCATGTAACACTCCGTCGGGCAAATTATGTTCCCCGTCACTTTAGGTCCTCTTTGTATAAGGCACACAACGTTTATGGATCGCTTTAGGTCCTCTTTGTATAAGGCACACGATCCGATCGCTTTAGGTCCTCTTTGTATAAGGCACACGATCGTCTATAATCATCGCTTTAGGTCCTCTTTGTATAAGGCACGCGATGTTATAGCGGATTCCCTCTGGAATCGTTTCGTCGCTCACACCCACTAGGGCACACGACATCACAAGATGCATATCATGATGCTTGGCATACAAGGACTCATGACAATCAAATGAATCTTCACAATTCAACAATATGAATTATCTCAATCAACAATAATCATGTTGTGCAATCATGCCCAAAACAATGCATTTATTTGCCATAAGGCCACAAACCATCATCACAACATTTCATCACATGCATTCACATCATATAACAGCACACAAGCTACACGTTATATATCAAAGGCATGTTGCATAATAACACATCAATTACACACAATTATAATACTAAAAGTCGACAAAACGACACATTTCCAAATTCCCAACATAATTAAATTGGCCAACAATCTCCAAACCATTATAATAAGAAAGAACATTCCATTAGCTTTCCAACGATACCAAGAATGCTCAAAACGGATAATCGGAACACAAGTTATGGAATCAACAAGAAATGGAATCACAAAAGACAAAATTCTGCACTCTTACTAGCCATACGCGTATTGCCCTAAGCCATAAGCGTATTGCCTTGCTTACTCGCCCAGCCATACGCGTATTACCCAAAGTGATACGCGTATGGGCAGAGACTGATCTTCCCCAAAAATTCTACTAAAAATCCAATACGCGTATTGCCTCACTCTATACGCGTATTGCCCACTCCCATACGCGTATTGCCTACAATCCTTCCTTGCCATACGCGTATTGCCTAACCCAATACGCGTATTGCCTTGCCTGATATGCGTATGGGCAGGGAAAACCCAGAATTTTCCTACATAATTTCTGTTACGAATTCTACCCCAAATCCTCTCCAAATCTCATTTAAACACCAGAAAATTACCAAAAGATTGCACAACAACATCTACCTAACATATCTCAACAATAAGGAACCATAAAACATGGTTACCGACACAAATTGTATCAAATCCCAACAAATCTCAACATATTATGGTTTTAGTTCTCTACTCAATTTCAACCAAATATTACACAAATACATAGATACATAATCATACACAAGTATAAGATAATCGAGTTTCACACCCTTACCCGATTAATCGTGTTTTCAAAAGTCGGTTGAATCGATTTCCTCCTCTCCAAGTTTTTCCCTCTTTTCTTCTTTTCTTTCTCCTTTCCTTCTTCTCTTTTTCTTTCTTTCTATTTTTCTCTCTTTCTAATCTCTATGTTCTTTTTATGGAAAATAACCAAGCAAAAGACCAAAATACCCCTCCGCTCAAATATCTCGCAAACGCTCTCAAAACGCGATAAAACATAAACAGCGATGAAATATATTTCGGGAAATAAAAGTTGAAAAGAAATTATAAATTATTGCAAATATTTTACTTATCAGGGAAATTAGTCAATTAACTCAATTAGCAGGTAAAATACAATAAATTCACACATTTCACAAAATTCACATAAATGAAATAAACAAATACAATTAAACAAATTGGGGCGTTACAAGGTCTATACATGAGAATTCTGAAGGAATTTGTGTGGTATATGGATAGTTTCTGGATGAGAGGGATCAATGGAGTTTTGGTCTCAATCCAAGAGTTTTTTATGGTAGGATGGTGATCCTAATATTTCCTCACGCGTACCATGATGGTGTTCATGTGTGAGTGATTATTGGTTCATGTCAGAAGAAGCAATAAGAGGGTTGATGATTGTGTTCAGCAGGTAGTTTGGATTGAGGGCGTGCTCTTGAAGACATGAAGATGCGTCTTATGTTTTCCATTCACCGGCTTAGTGTTCTATAGAGGAGCACTGGTTATCTTAGATAGGGGGAGTTGCTCCTTGATCTAAGATGTATTACTGCGAGGGTGAAGTTGAAGTTCCAGTTTGTATTGTGCATCAAGCAAGCTGTGATTATGTGTCCATCCTGGGAGGATGAGATGTCGAGAAGGATGTCTTGACATTGGTATTGTTGCAAGTTGGGGGAGACTTGGCAGTGCAAGTTACATGGTTCTTAATGGATGCTTAAGAATCATTAGTTAGGTCTGGGAGAATTTATTTTTCTCTGCAGAATGTGATCATAATTATGTAAAGAAGTCTTAGTAATGTCAAATCAGAAGAAGAACCTGGGAAGAATAAACAATGTCTGACATAATGTCAGGACATTGTTATAAAATATGTTTGCATGTAATGGGCTCTTTGGTTGGCGTTCTTAAAAGAAGAAACAGTCAAAGCAGTCTTGGTCAGTGCGATATTGGTGGAGTTATTGCCTTCGATTAATGGTCCTTTGAATTGACCAGCGTTATTTTCTGTGGTTCGTTACTTTCTAAGGAAATTGCTCAGCTATAAATAGGATTGCTTTGGTCTTTGTTAGTCTCAATACTCTCTCTTTGGGTTGGTGACAGGTGGGGTTTTTCAAAATCTAGGTGTGTTGCGTCTGGGTTTGGGGCTGTCTTGGTCACTTTTGCCAAGTTTTGGCTAAAAAGGGGGAGAATGGTTTTTTGATGCTGTCTGGGATTGGGTTCATTCCTGCAGTTGTTTTGCAAGAATGTTCGGTACGATGTTCTGACATATTAACAATCTTATTTTCCTTGTGTCTTGTGATCTGAGTTGTGAAGCAGATTGTGTCTTGTGACCTGAGTTACGGAATCTATGCTCTTAGTGTTATGAAGCCTACAACTGTTGTTTCTTTTCTGGAGGAGTCTTCTGGTTCTCAAGACCTCTTTTGAGAGGAGGGGGAATGTGTTGAGGGGGAGACTCTCTCAGACCTTAGCTCCAATCAATTCTCAAGATGAAGGAGTCTTGATGTAGGAGTCTTGCTGATTGCAGAATGCAGAAGAAAATGTTTTAGCTAAAATTTGTCAAAAAGGGGGAGATTGAAAGCACCTGATGTTTGACTAAATTTTGCTAAAACATTCTGATGATATAATTGAAGAATCTGCAGAAGAAAAAGATGTCGAAGGAGATGTCCCAGCTTGGTGACTCGACATCCTGACTGACTTACTAAGTTAGCAGGTTTTAATCTGTTGCAAGAATTAAGGAGCGGATCAAGGAATCACAGGAACAAAGATAGAAAGCCCAATAGAAGACTATATAAGGAGACTTAGACCTAGGGTTTTGATATCGAATGTACCTTTTGTATCACTTGTAACTTTGTAACCTAGTTCTCTTGTATTGAATAAGGGTTTAGGGTTTGAGAGTCGCTGGCTCTCTTAGGAGTTGTAAGTCTCCCTCTGTAGTATGAGATACAGAGTGGAAGGCATAGGTACATGGACAGAACTAGAAGCCTTTAGGTAATGGTCTGCGTATCATTCTTAGACAAAGCTTTGAAGCAAGTCCAAGATGACTTGTTGGTCAAGAAAGCATGACAGAGATTCTGAATTGGCAGAAGACAGAGATATCACAGGTTGTGATTAAGGAAGTGAGTAGGTCTCGCATATCAGAGTTGTAAACGATGGAGTTTAACTGTGATAAAGATGTTCATTAAGGGTAGTGATTAGGATAAAGTTGTAAATGAGGGAGTTTAACTTTAGGGTAATACTACAAGATAGTGAAGTCTTCTTCCTGGATTGGTATCCCCCAGAGTAGGTGAATTGCACCGAACTGGGTTAACACATACTGTCTTATTTAACATTCTACAATTTACAGTTTTGATATTGTTCTTGACTACATGTTGGATCAGATGTCGTGACATCTGTGATTCTGCAGTATTGATATTCAAGGTATCAGTCTGCTGTTGCCGTCTCTGTGTGTAAATGATTATGTAGCACAATGCCTTGACATGTGTTAGGACATCTGCTGTCTGTATATGCCCGAATTTCAAGTTATATGATACAACAAAGAAAATGGTTAGGATCAGCCAAGACATCGTTTTCGATGAGATAATTTAACTGGAGAAGCCCGTAATCAGTTACCAGAAAATTGTAACCGGTTACATCATTGAAAATTTATTTTCTATAGAATTTGAGAGTGCAAAAACGACTGTCATGAAATCACGAATTGAACAGAATGTGAGAAGATCAACAAGGAAAAGAGGTTTTCCTCAAATACTCCAAGATTGTGAGTTATTCAGAGACAACAAAGTCAATGATGATGGCGTTTTCGTCCATTTTTCCTTAATGGCCGAATCCCAAACCGTTAAAACGCAAAAGACTTTAAGTGATCCAAAGGGGGTTTGTGCTATGAAGAAGGAGATGGAATCCAATCAGAAGAAAAAAACTTGGGAGTTGGTTGGTCTAGCGAACAGGAAGAAGTCAATTGGTGTGAGATGGATGTTCAAAGTGAAGGAAAATCCCAATGGTGAAATATTCAAACATAAGGCTCGATTGATTGCAAATGGAAATTTGCAAAGATAGGGCATATACTTTGAAAAGGTATTCACATCGGTTGCTAGGATTGAAATCATTAGGGTAGTTGTTGTATTTCAAATAAGAACAATTGGTCCATCTATCAAATGGACGTCAAATATGCATTTTTGAATGGATTGCTCGAAGAAGAGGTGTATGCAGAGCAACCCCCTGGTTTTGTTGTGAGAAACCAAGAGTTAAAGTTCTACAAGTTGAAGAAAGCGTTGTACAGTTTGAAGCAAGCTCTAAGAGCTTGGAACAAAAGGATAGATGGTTTCCTAAAATAGATTGGCGTCAAGAAATGTGTATCTGAACCTTGCATGTATGTGTAGACGGATACAAGTGAAGGGGTGATTATCCTTTTTCTATACGTATACGACTTGTTGACAATGGGAAATGACGAAAAGTTAATTTTTAAGTTCAAGAGTGAACTTATGAAAGAGTTTGAGATGACCGGCCTTGACCTCCTGACATACTTACTTGGCATTAAGTTCCAAAAGTCTAAAAGGGGACTGCTCATGCACCAAAGAAGGTATGTTCTTGAGATATTAAAGAAGTTTAAAATGAAGCATTGTAATCCTTCTATTACTTTGGATAAACTGAGGATACAATTGTCGAAGAATGAGGATGCGTAAGATGTTGATCCAACTCAGTATAAGAGGTTGATTGGATCCTTGTGTTACTTGGGTAATACGTGACAGAACTTGGCATTTAGTGTCGGTATTGAAGTAAAATCACAGAGAAACCGAAGGTGCCTCACTTGGAAGCAATCAAGAGGAAGCTAAGATACATCAAAGGATCTATTGTCTGCAAAATTCTCTTTCACACAACAGACACGTGCATAAAATACAATGTACTCATTTTACCAATTCCAATTGGTACGGAGACAGAGATGATTGAAAGGATCCTAAGACACGTCAAATGATCGATTGAATATGAAGCAGTTATAGATTTTAGGTGATAGATATTTAGTTAAAAAGTTAGTTATTTGTGTCTTCTCTTATACAAAAAAATGGCAATCAATCTCAAGATGCTTGGTTCTTTCATGGAACACGTGATTAGCCAAAATATGAATGGCATTTTGGTTGTCATAACATAAAATCGGTGGTTTGTTGCATTTGATCTCCAATTCATCGAGTAAGGAAATAAGTCATTGCAACTCACAAGAGAAAAAAGAGAGAGCTTTATATTTTGCTTCAAAGGATCTTCTTGAAACAATATGTTGCTTATTAGATCTCCATAAAATAAGAGATGAACTAAGAAACAAGCAATAACCATAAGTGAATCTTATAGTATCAACACAACATGCCCAATCTACATAAGTAAATCTAAGTTGTTGTAATTGTGGATCTCTTTTGAATAATAAGCCTCTTTCAAGCGATCCTTTGAAGTATGTTATGAATCTACAAGACATTTCATAACGTGTAATGAAAGGTGAGGTAAGGAACTAACTAAGTTTTGTGTGACAAAAGCAATGTTAGTTCTTGCAGTAATCAAATAGAGAAGCTTTCATACAAGTCTCGTATAACTTGCAATGTGTTTAAAAGGGGATGATTTGTCTTGGGGTAATTTTACTAAAGGATAACAGGGTGTCTTGGATGTTTTGGATCGAAGCAATCCAACATCATGAAATAGATCAAGACAATATTTTTTTGACATAAGATTATGAAAACTTTGGAATGAGTCCGTTCAATTCCATAAGAATACTTCAATTTTCTAAGATCTTTGATCTTAAATTGGCAATCCAGTATTTTCTTAATCTTGTGGAAATTCATCAAATAAGTATTTTGCTAGGATCATATCATCCACATATAAAATAAATACTATGAACGGTGATCTCTTGTTGAGGGTAATTAGAGAATGATTTGACATGGAATGCATATAACCTTAATTAAGTAGCTTGCAGACTTGGTTAGGCTTATGACTTGTCACTCCTTGTGCAATAATTATGTAAACCCCTCCTTCAAATAACCATGTAAGAAAAACTTGCTTACATATAATTAATGTAAATGCCAAGATTTGATGGTTGTTATTGCAAGAACTCTCACAAAAGTGATTTTGGGCACATGTGAAAAGAACTCAAAGAAATCAATTCCCTTTATTTGATTATATCCAATTGTAATTAATATTGCCTTACCATCTTCTTTGTGTTTGACTTTATAAACCCACACATTTCCTATAGGTTTGATGTGTATAGGAGTATTAACAAAAATCCAGGTTTTGTTATGTTGTAATATTTGAATTTCATAATTCATTGCTTGAACCCAACATTATTGAGTTCTAGCATGGTTATAAATGACATGTTCGTCACCATCACTAACGAAAATTGAAATTTTGGTATGTGTAATGGAAATTCTATCAAATGAATGATAATGAGAGATAGGGTAGAGAATACCTGAAGAGTTAAGTGTGATTAAATTCAATGTGAGATTGCATATGTAGTGAAATAGATGGTTAGGTTTATGTTTTGATTTGTTTGATCTTCTAATATCTCAGTTAGGGGTGGAAAAAAGGGTCCGGTCCATCGGGCATGCCCATTTTGCCAGTACTTTTTCGCAGGCTGTGTCAAGGTTTTAGGCATGCACCTTTTAATGTTCTCTCCCCCTCCCATCCCCTCCCCATTTTTTGCGGGCTTTTACGGGCACGAGCTCTTACATACAATTTTGTAATTTTTAGGCCTAAAAAGTTCAATGCCCGTGGGCCCGTCCCGCCCCACCCTCACTTTTATGTGGGGAGGGGCAAGGTTTTAGGCCTACAACCTCAAATATGTCTGTCCTGCCCCATTTTTTGTGGGCTTTGGCAGGGTGGGCTTAAATTGGGGCGGCCATGCCCATTTGCCACCCATTGTCTTGGTCAATGTTAGGGTTTGGATTAGTAAGTGTGGTATTGCTATTCTCATGGACTTTAATAAAGACTTAATCCACTAATCTTGAAAGATTACAAAAAGTTCATCTAAGTGTTAGAAAAAACCATAGCCCTCTCAAGTATACCGTCTAACACTTATTCACTTGAGGAAAAAAATAAGTATAAAAAATATTACAATAAAAGTGTTTACACAAGTGCTTCTAATAAGTGAATGAAACAATTTAAGAACAATGTTTACACAAATATATGCAACAACTCTTTGTGCTTAAGAATATTTAGACTTGGCATTTTTCACACTTGCAGTGTTGTTTGTTCTTGTTAGTTATTTTGCAATGAGGTAGTGACTGCTTTATATAGGCTCAGTGGTTGAACATTGGAGGTACAAATGTCACTATCATTGCCAGCTGTCATAACGGTAATACGAAGATCTTGGGAGACAAGAGTAGTAAATTCTCACAATATTCATTAACAATATTGGCACACAATCAGTTTTACCAAATTGGGATTGTACTGTTGTACGAATTCTTTCAGCGCAAGTTTCTTGATCTTATATTCTAATGGAATTTATTTGATGTGAAGTGATGATGAGTCCAGAAGATAAATGTATTGAGAAGTATCATAGTCTTCAGAGTCATAAGTTGTCTTCACTTAATTCTTCTTAGAGTGATTCTATCAGAAGCTTGAATATCAGAAGAGGATGGACCGATCTTCAGAACTCAGAAATTTCGACTTCAGAGCTGGAAGCAAAGCTTATCTAAGAATTATACAACTTTCCTTTTTGTTTTTGAGTTGTTTAGCATCCTTCAGAAGCTGGTGTTTCTCAGAAGCAATTGAAGTAGTTTCTTGAGGCATGCTGTAGCGCGATTTTTGTGGTCCTGAGTCACTATCGCTTGGGCACTACAGTTCAATTAATTTTTTATCCTGTTGAGCTGATTAAGGAAGGGAAATAGAAGTCTCCAATTAACCCTGCTTGCATACTGAGTTTGAACAGCGGTCTGTTAGGTTACAGATGTTATGGATGTGGGGCCCAATCTTCGGTTATTTTGTTAAGAACACAGTGTCTGGATTATTTGTGAGGTCTTTGGTAATGTGTTTAAATTTGATGCTTTTGGGTTGATTTGGTGGAGATACTGGATTTTGGGTTTTTGATTAGTATGCTCGCCAAGATTTTTTTTAATCTTATGCCTACGTATTCCCGTTTGATGAAACAGGGAAATCAGAGTGATCGTAGTTCCTCCTATTCTATGGGAGGAAAAGAGATTGTTTTGGTGTCTTGTTCAAAGCCCAAGACATGAAGCTAAAGGGGTGATTTGTATCTTGTTTAAAGCCCAAGATGTGAAGCTGAAGGGTTTTGACTTTAGAGAGAATTTGTCGCCTCTAAAGGGGGATATTTGGTCTATTTATCACAACTGTCGGGTGACTGGTTATAAAGGAGAATTACTTTAACTGGGATATGTGAACCCAGCAATGCCATAATTTCCTTTATAGGGGATTTTTTTTAACCTGAAGGAGAAGACTTTAGCTCAATTTAGAGCAATGCCATCTTTCCTTAGGAATTTCTCATGCTAAAAGAGGGACAGTGGCGTGGATGTAAATAATCCAGACGCTTGCCGCTTACAGTAATTAGATGGGGGGGGGGGGGAAAGAGTTGTTGATGTTTGTATGTTGTGAGCAAGGAACATATTTTGATGCTAAAAGGTTGATTAACTCAACCGGGGTTTTCTCCATACAAAGCCTAAGAGGAGGCGATTGATCCAACAAGAGGGTGCTAACAAGTGACTGACTCAACAAGAGAGTGCTTTTATGTGTCTTGTACGAAGCCCAAGACGGAGGCTAAAGAGGTTTGACTCAACAAGAGAGTCCTGACCAAGTGATTGCCTCAACAAGAGAGTGTTTTATATCTCGTACGAAGCCCGAGATGGAGGCTAAAGGTGTTTGACTCAACAAGAGAGTCTTTTATACTCAACAAGAGAGTGTTTTATATCTCGTACGAAGCCCGAGATGGAGGCTAAAGGTGTTTGACTCAAAAAGAGAGTCTTTTATACTCAACAAGAGAGTGATTTCTATCTCATACGAAGCCCGAGATGGAGGCTAAAAGTGGTTGACTCAACAAGAGAGTCCTTTATACTCAACAAGAGAGTGTTTTATATCTCGTACGAAACCGGAGATGGAGGCTAAAAGTGGTTGACTCAACAAGAGAGTCTTTTATACTCAACAAGAGAGTGTTAAAAGGTTAGCTCCGCTGGGGAAAATCATTTGTACAAAGCCCAGGAGGAGGCTATTTATGCTGGTGACTGTTTCAGTTTGGTGACAGGTCCAGTATGTTGGATAAAAGAGAAAATCACTCCTTATAAAAATTAAAGGTAAGGTTGTGCTTTGGCACTGATCAGAGGATCAGGGTTATTTCCTATTCTTTAAGGAAATGGGAAATCCAAAGTGTATTGAGACTGTCCAAGTCTACTGGTGTTTTGAGAAATTGATTATCAGATAGTGAATGATCTTTGTATGATGCCCAAGAGAAGGCGGGTACGTTAAGGGATGAAGGTCAACCCTATTAACTGGTCTGACACTTCACTCAAAAAGACAGCGCTAGCAAATTGAGGACTAGGTTCTGTTCCTATACCTGTAGAGGTCTCTGGGTCCTTGTACTAAGCCCAAGAGAAGGCATGAGAGCATTTAAGAAGCCGAAGGGTCCTTGTACAACGCCCAAGAGAAGGTGGGGATGCTTTTAAGAAGCCTGTGGGTCCCCAAACCCCGGGAAGTTCAAGACATGCCATTCATCGAGAATAGATCAAGCTAGGAAAATCCGAGAATTTGGAAGAAACTCAAGAGATGCCATTCACGGAGAAAAGATCATCTCTGGGGAGTTAGAGTTTCTTTGACAATTTCTAAGGGTGACAGTCTGAGAAAGGGTTCACCGAGAATGCTGCCTTTCACGTCTCCATATTGTTTAACCCCAAGAGGAGGGAAGACTGTGTCTGGTAATCCTATGGGGATCTAGTTTTGTTTGTATTTAAGAGTGACCAACAGGGCTTTACCTAGTGCTTGACGTTGTTGTCGGGGAAAACTCTAAATAACTAGACTAGTATTACACAGTTGATATTTGACAGTTATATAAAAGTTTGTTAAAGAAGACTTACAGTGAGCAGCCCCACAATACAGTTATATATATGAAAGCGGATAAAGTAAGCGGGTAAACACTTACTAGGTTGTAGAGCTTCCATGCTGTTTTGTTAGTTGTTCAACAAAGAAAGCTTTGATAACAATATTATATTCTAAATCAAACGAGAAAGTGCTTTGAAAAGATTGTTGGGGCTTACAGCTCAAGGAGAGGCCCATGGTTTTACCAGTGATTGCACTGTTGTTTTGTACAGGGACTTATACAAGTGATTGAGGCCCAAAAAGGTTTTCTGTACAAAGGGATGGGTCTTACACTCTCTCAAGAGGCCCAATGGTGTTTAAAGAAAAGGAATGGGGCTTATAACAGGAGGGTAGGCCCAAATGATTTGATTTTTGAACTGGCGATCGCGCCGAGGTTTCTTTAACATACGGGGTCTTATACAATGCACTGAGGCCCAAAAAAAGGTTTTGGTTAAAAGGGGGTTGGGTCTTACACTCTATTAGAGGCCCAAAAGTTTATTTTTGTACAAGTGGTGGGGCTTACAGCTCAAGGAGAGGCCCAAAAGTTTTCGTTAAAAAGGCGACGATCGTGTCGAACCTTTTGATGGTGTCGGGACATATACAATACAGTGAGGCCCGAAAAAGTTTGTATTTACAAAGGATTGGGTCTTACACCCTACCAAGAGGCCCAAAATGTTTGAAAAAGATTTGTGATGGTTGAATTGATCAAAACCCTAATTTGTTTTCAAAATATATTTTAATTGAATAAAAATTCAATTAAAATGATCAAAATTGTTAAACATGTGTGAAAAACAAATTGTGGTATTGGATTAATGTTTGAAAAATCATGTTTATACCCACAAAATAATTGGAAATCAATTAAGTTTGGAAAATCAAGGGAGAAAAAATATTTCAAATGTTATAACCAAATAAAACATTAAATATTTGCAAAAATATCAAATATATGAAATAAATAATATTTTTGGGATTTTTTGGTAAAATAAAATATTTTAACATTTTTGTGAATTATTAAAAAAAAAGAACCAACTCAAAATCATTAATACTCAGAGAGAAATTAATTTTTGAATCAATTAAATAAAATCACAAAAATTCAAATATTCAAATATTTGAAAAAGGGCGCCAAGAACATCTTGGCCTTGCCCGCGTGCTCTGTTTTGGCCAGATTTGCATTTTCTCATCAATCTCATTGAATACTTGATTATATCATGCAATTTACATATCAATCTACTCGTTTTCACCTCACGATCATGTCTATGGTCTTTAATTTCATTTATTTTAAGCATGAAATAAGAAATCAAAGAGAAACCTCAAGAACCCTAAAAGTTGCATGAAGGCTCAGAAATTTCATACACGATTCAAACAAAGCAATTGGTTGAGGGAAAACACTCCATGCATGGTTATGAACATATGGCCAAATTATTGTGTAGCAAAAAATGCATGGATCATAGAGTTAGAAGAGTTCATGCTTACCTCTTGCAGCTGGTGATCGTGTTTTGTGTTAGAGGTGTTACAGCTAGGCTCCAATGATGTGGATAGCTTCCCTAGGTGCCAAGTGATGTGCCTGAGTGCTTGGAATGGTTTGAAACAAGCTGGAACTGAAGATGGTATCCCAACTGCAACTTGGTTAAAACCTTGAGCAGTTGGCTGGTGATTTTGTTAAATCAGTGTTCCAGATGTTGTTTAAGTGTTTAGATCACTTCTATATGATGTTTATGAAGGGTGTGTGTGATTGGTTTGGTTGGAATAGCTCTCAAACTCAAAACCCGATAGTGACTTGCTTTGGAAGGCAATTTTGGAGTGAAGAAGGAGATTTTGAGGAAAGCATCTGTTTGATGGCTTTGGTGTACTCAAACTGATCACAAATGACGTCTATTTATAGTGCAACAAGTTTGTTTTGGCATCAATAGTGAATGGCAACTGCTGCATAGGTTTGGCCAATGTTGATCAATGAAAATCCAAGTCTCCTCTAGCCATTGACTAGAGGTTAGGGCACATGCTGCTAGTTCCCTTGGTCTTGGATAAGTCTTGACTGAATTCAATTGGAAATGGCTCAGTCTATGCCACCTTGGTGCATCCATTGAATGCCCCAAAACAAAATTGGAGTCTTGTCCCCTCTTTATGGATTTCTAGGTTTGGCATGCTATTTTTAGTTCCAAGGACTTGGGAGGCTTGGGATCAGAGTTGGTTCCTCCTTGGTCTCCCCTTGAGGTGTTCAGATGGATAAGTGCGTTTGTCATTTGCACAAATTTGGAAAATCGAGCAAAATGCACAAATCTGCCTTGCTTTGATAGTTTTTAGCAAGGCATATTACCATTGTCATATCTCATGGCTCAAGTTGAGTTTGGTGAAGTTCTTGGTCATTTTGGAAAGTCCTCATATAATACAACAACTGTTTAATCATAATCGGTTTTGATACTTTTTGGATCCAAGTGAAAAATGCCCTTACATTTTGAAAAAAGTAAGACAAATTCTGACTTAGTGAAAATTTCACTAAGTGTTGGAAAAAAGTGACATTTTCACTTTTTGTGATTTTGATCATTCCATAACTTAAAATCCATGAGGAATTGGAATGAGTTGTGTTTGAAGCTTTTGTAGAGTGCCATGAGAGCTACAAATCCAGCTTTGGATGGGGAAAAATGGTCTTGTGGTTTAGGAGATATGATCCTCCAAAGTTGGTACCATAGCCACTTTGTTCCATAACATAGAAAATTTCTAAGTTTTTTTATGGTTACCCCTTTTACAAGTTATCCCACTTTTCTTGATTTTTCTTGATGAATGATGATTCCAATCACACATTAACATCATTTTAGGGTTAGGGAACCATAATTGATCAAAAAATCAAAAAGTCAAACTTTGACTTTTGGCCACAGTTGACTTTTTATCAGATGAATTCCAAACTGTGCGATCCTCTATAAAATCAAGTCCTTGACCTAAATAAAACTTGATGGATTGATTTCATAGGTGTTATAGGGTGTACTGAATCATGTCCCAAGGTTTGGGAGCATGCCTAGGTTAAAAGTCAAAGGCACAGTTGACTTTTCTCGCGAAACCCTAATTGTGGTTCTGATGAATTTGAAACTTGTTGCTCAAGCTTCTTGGATCAATCCATTGTTACAAATAGATCAATGTAGCTTATTAGAGACCCTCAAATCATGTCTTGAGGTTTAGGCTCATGTTTTGTCCCAAAAGTTAACTTAGGGGTGAATTAGGTCAAGAAACCCTAATTCCTGATTCTTGATGAATGCATCCCCTGAGGCTAAATTGACTTGATGATTGGGTTTATGATGTCCCTTGGAGCATCATAGGTTATTTCTTGAAGCATTGGCTCATGCCCATGGGAAAATTTCCATCTGGAGGCCCTGGTCGACCAAAACCCTAATTTGGTGACACTGGTGATCTTGAGGCTTGATCCACTCAGACTGCTGCAACCTTGTGCTTGATTCCTGATATGGGAGTCCTCTTGATCCATTGTAGATATTTGAGAGGTTTAGACAAATTGAAGATCATGTCATTCCTTGATTGATCCTTTGTCTAAGAGCTCTGAGAGGGCTTGGAACCCTAAATTTGATTGTAGTGGATGCTCACCCATCTTTGGGGAGACTAATGAGGCATGATGGTTCATCCATATTGTGATGATGGTTTGTACAATGATGGGGAATCTTAGTGGTCAAAATTTGGGGTATGACAGATGCCCCTATTTAATCTTCTTGGACCCGAAGGTGTGAATGGCGAAGATATTCGGGCATTTGGGGTGCAAGAGGATTAAATATCGGAATACCCAAAATTTTGATGGTGGTTAAGAATGGCAGTTTGCGCATCCTTCTTCTTTTGCTAAGCAATGATGCTTAGAAAAGGTAAACTTCCCTTCGATCCTGGTTTCCTACCAAGGAACTGGTCTTAGTTTCTGAAATAAACTTCACCTCGATCCTGGTTTCCTACCAAGGAACTGGTCTAAGTTTCTGATTTAAACTTCCCCTCGAACTTGGTTTCCTACCAAGGAACTGGTCTAAGTTTCTGAAATAAACTCCCCCTCAACCCTGGTTTCCTACCAAGGAACTGGTCTAAGTTTCTGATTTAAACTTCCCCTCGATCCTGGTTTCCTACCAAGGAACTGGTCTCAATTTCTTTTGTTAATAAACTTTCTTGACAAGGGACACTATTCGTAGCGGTTTTCCTCAAACTTCTCGCCGAATTTTCCTAGGGAGATGCCATTTGATGGAAAAAAAATTTGATGTCAGAGTTGCTGGGGAACCCAGTCGTCTGAGTTGTAGAGGTGTACAAGCTTCTCTGTTGGAGACGCCATTTGTTGACTCTACTGGGGAAAGCAGGTGTCTTGAGAGACTGTTGTCGCTTAGGGACATTACATCATACTTTTCTCGAGGTCTTCCCAGAGAAATGCCATATGATGTACCCCAATTTTGAGGTGCTGATGACTTCATTAACATCGACTCTCCGAAGAGCAAAATCAATGTGTTGCTGAAAGTCTTTAGTTGTGAGGCTTTCTCTAGGGATTTTCCTTAATCCGGGAAAGCGAAGATATCATCTTCAATGGCGACGAGTGACATTTATCGATGGTCTTCTTGCTTTTCAGAGGTTCAAGTTATCAAAGTGGTCAAGGGCCAGCTTCAATCCAGAAATAAACTTGAAGCGAGGTTGCTCAGACGCGACATTTCTTGACAGGGAAATAACTGACAATTCGACTGAGAGGACTTTTATCACTAGGGAACAAGACCGACTAGAGTGATAGTGATGCAATATGAATATGAATGTAAATCAATAATGCATAATGTATGTATGTTTATGCGAAAAAAACTGACGCGACATACAGACTAGTAGATGAACATGACTGGATACTCGGCCACAATGGGAGATGAAAAGTATCACTGGTTCGCGATAGCAATTCCGCCTTGCTCAAGAGAGATAGTCCCTGTCGGGAACAACCGTTGGTCGGGCTTAGGAGATAAGAACTCTGTCGGGGGTGTCAGATGAAACATGGTCTCTGACACAGTTGATCCTTCGTTCAGACGTACTGGTTTAGAAGGAGTTCTTTGATTCTTCACTATGAAGCTCACTTGCTTCTGGAGAAACGATCGATGTCCTTTCGATGTTCAACAGTCAAAAGAAATTGCCATCATTATTTTAAAAGCAGAAAAAAGTTTGACAAGTAAATTAACTTTTGTTTTATTTCAAGAATCGTTGATCATATAAAAAAAAACACCATTCTGTAAAGCTAAAACAAATAAGAATTGCAAACAAAAGCACAAGGGCTCAAATTTTATTGATAGGGTGGAAATCAGCCAAACGCGTGATTCCATAGAGTATTTACAAAGTTAGAAAATGGTAATTTAAGGGAAAAGGGCTACATTGAAACATAACGACCACTATCCTTCTATCAACTTTGAATTCGGGACATCCTGAGCTTCTGTCGAAGATGATCGTGACTGGAGTTTTTCTTCTGATGGATGGCATTACCGCTGAGGAGTTGAACTGATCAGACGTAGTTACTTGCCATGAATCCCTAATTTTTTCCTAGATTGTACTTTGAGATTTCCAATCCACCGGGATGATTTTTTATTGTGTCTCTAATTTTTTCCTGGACCGCCCTTTCGGGTTTTCAATCCACCGAGACGTTTTTTTTTTCTCTTTTTTATTTATTTATGAGAAGTATTTCTTGACTACGTCAACATTTATGGGGTAGGAAAATTCTTCTCCATCCATGGTTGCAAGTCTCAAGGCGCCGCCTGAGAAAGCTTTCTTGACCACGTAGGGGCCGTCATAATTCGGAGTCCGTTTGCTCCAAGAATCAGTGAGGAATGATTGTATCTTCTTGAGCACAAGGTCTCCTTTCCTGAAGACGCGAGGTCGAACCTTTTTGTCGAAGGACTTCTTCATTCTTTGTTGATACAAATGTCTATGGTATAATTCCGTCATTCGCTTTTCCTCGATCAGATTCAGTTCGTCGTGTCGACTTTGACACCATTCAGCTTCTGTTAGCTTAGCTTCCAGCAATACCCGAATTGATGGGATCTCAACTTCGATTGGGAGCACTGCTTCCATGCCATATACTAGAGAGAAAGGGGTTGTCTTTGTTGAAGTGCGGACAGATGTACGATAACCGTGAAGAGCAAAGGGTAGCATCTCGTTCTAGTCTTTGTAGGTTACGACCATCTTCTGAACAATCCTCTTGATGTTCTTGTTAGCTGCTTCTACCGCTCCTTTCATCTTGGGTCGGTAGGGAGATGAGTTATGGTGTTCGATCTTGAACTCAGCGCACAACTCTTTCATCATCTTGTTATTCAAGTTAGATCCATTATCCGTAATGATCTGGCTCGGAACACCATTCCACTGACCTACGCTAATCATGGAAGAGAGAGTCGCTAATGCATCATCCATGTGATTCTCATCATGAGGGATGTGATGAAACTCGATTCTGTTAAAGAAGAGTAACAACTTTCTTGCAAAATCTTTGTAAGGAATCAATCCCGATTGGTATGTGTTCCAATCTCCTTTGATCTGATTGATAACCAGGGCTGAGTCGCCATATACGTCCAAGTTTTTGATCCTTAAGTCGATTGCTTCCTCGAGACCCATGATACAAGCTTCGTATTCGGCCTCGTTGTTTGTAAATTTGAATGTCAGTCGGGAAGTGAAAGGAATGTGGGTACCCTGAGGTGTTATGATGATTGCCCCAATTCCGTTTCCATAATGATTGACAGCTCCGTCAAAAATTCATCCCCATTGGGAACCTGATTCTGGCCCTTCACTGGGTAGCGGTTCATCGCAATCTTTCATTTTCACGTACATGACATCTTCGTCTGGGAAGTCAAACCCGATTGATTCTTGATCGTCAATCGGCTGATGAGCCAAATGATCGGCTAAAATACTTCCCTTAATGGCTTTTTGAACGTGGTATTCGATGTCATACTCTGATAACAACATCTGCCAACGGGCAATCCTTCCCGTGAGAGCAGGTTTTTCAAATACATACTTGATTGGATCCATTTCGGAGGCCAACCAAGTAGTGTGACGAATCATATACTGGCGAAGATGTTTGGCTGCCCAACCCAGAGCACAACAAGTTTTCTCGAGCATAGTGTACCGAGTCTCGCAGTCGGTGAATTTCTTGCTCAAATAGTAGATGGCAGACTCTTTCCTTTTGGTTTCGTCTGGTTGGCCAAGTACACAACCCATTGAGTCTTCTAGGACTGTTAAGTAGATGATCAGTGGTCTTTCTTCCACTAGAGGTAATAGAATTGGTGGATTCAACAGATATTCCTTAATACTGTCGAAGGCGGTTTGGAAATCTTCTGTCCAAACGCAGTCCTGATTCTTTTTGAGTAATTTGAAGATTGGCGCACATGTCGCGGTAATGAGGAATATGAATCTATAGATGTAGTTCAAACGTCCCAGGAATCCTCTGACTTGTTTTTCAGTTTTTGGGGAAGGCATTTCTTGAATGGCCTTGACCTTGTCAGGATCAACCTCAATTCCTTTCTAGCTGACGATGAACCCTAAGAGTTTCCCTGAACGGACACCGAATGTGCACTTATTAGGATTCAAGCGGAGTTTGTACTTTCTCAGCCGCTCGAATAGTTTTGACCGGTGGGTCACATGCTTCTCCTCTGTTTGGGATTTGGCAATCATATCATCGACATACACCTCAATTTCCTTATGCATCATGTCATGAAACAGAGTAGTCATGGCCCTTTGATAGGTTGCCCCGACGTTCTTCAAACCGAACGACATTACCTTGTAACAAAAGGTACCCCATGGGGTAATGAATGAAGTTTTCTCCATGTCCTTCAGCGCCATTTTAATCTGATTATAGCGCGAGAATCCATCCATGAAGGAGAAAACTTTGAACTTTGCTGTACTGTCTACCAGCATGTCAATGTGTGGTAAAGGAAAGTCGTCCTTTGGACTAGCCTTGTTTAGATCCCTGTAGTCTACACACATTCTGACCTTTCCGTCTTTTTTCAGAACTGGTACGATGTTGGCTAACCATTGAGGATATTCTGAGGTGGCGAGGAAACCCCCGTCAATCTGTTTCTGTACTTCCTTTTTGATTTTGATGGCCATGTTCGGGTGAGTCCGTCTCAACCTTTATTTTACTGGCAGACATTCTGACCTTAACGGTAAATGATGTTCCACGATGCTGGTATCCAACCCTGGCATGTCCTGATAGGACCAAGCGAATACATCAGGAAACTCTTTGAGAAGCTTTGTCAAACCCTCTTTGGCAATTGGACTGAGCAGTGCCCCAATCCTGAATTCTTTTCTCGCTTTTTCCGAACCCAAGTTTACCGTTTCCAACAGATCTTTGTGAGGTTTAATGGACCTTTCCTCCTGTCTGAGTAGTCGGAGATCTCTTCTGGAATTTTGTCGTCAACTTCTTCTTTAGCCCCAAATACCAGAAATTTAAAGTTAGGAGAAGGCATCGGATCGTATGTTTCAACGGGGTTTAAAACAAACAATCTGCATGACGTGATGATTTGTTTTAGAAGAGATAGAGAGAAAGCAAAAGTGTGTGCAGTGTATTTTCTGATAACTGCTTGTTTTTATTATTGAGTTTGTTTTTTAGGATTATCATTTTCTGAAAAAGCGAAAAGAGAAAACAACAATAAATGCTGAAATTACATAATGACGTTATTTTATTTATGAACGGTCGATTCTTGAAACTACAGCCATATAAAACAAAACTCTGTCGCTTTAGGCTAAGCGAAGAGGGATATTTATGGAAAGTGAGCCCTATCAAAACATCCGTTTCACCTGGGCAGGGTGAAAAGTTAAAGACGACAATTACTTTGACTTATGAATAATCTTCGGAACATCGACATCAACCCATTGGCGGCGAACTCCTCGGTGAATCACAAAGTCTGGTGCCTTCCTTGATTTGTCTTCAGAAATAACGCTGATTTCTGGTGGAGCAGGATCATTGGAATCTGTCTCCCAGGCAGAGTTGTCGTAGGTGGATTCCTCTGTTGTATGTTGCATAGTATTTGTGCTCTCAGGTGGATCTCCCCACCCAGTTGGCTGAATGTCTTCGAGCCTGATGCAAGAGCTTTCAGGAGCGGTGTACTTGACCAAGAAGTCGAACTTGCCATTCGGTTGTCCTAAGGTGTCCCACACTTCTGTGGAACTGGAGGAGTCATCTTTTTCGATGACGTTGACCTCAGGAAAAGCATAGTAGATGAATTATAGTCCAGCGAACGTTGCAAATTCATCGTCGTGCTGGATATTTTCTGAATGACCTGAGTGTTGATCCCATGATATGGTGGGGACGCAGGTATTCTGTTCAATGATGCTCAGCTGATTTTCATTGTTCGGCTGATTTTCTTGCCCCAAGTCTCCTGGGTACGGCTGCCAGATAGGCAGGCCATCTATTGGGCCATAATAGTCGTGGTCAAAGTTGTCTTTCATCAGAGTGTCCTCCTCTAATGAGTTTGGTGGAGCACGACATCCTTCAGGATCATAATCTCCGTACATCATTTTGACATCTGACCTGGGTATAAATCTCGGACTCTGTGCAGGATAGCAAAATGGCGTAGGCACTTCTTCCTGAGACATATAACCGTCCTTATTAAGATAGGATTTCCACTCTTCACCCATATCGAAGGGATCTCCCTCGTTGATGGTATAGACTGCTTGAGGCACTGGGTGAAGAAAACCTCCACTATGGAAGAAGTCCTGAATGGGATGAAGACTTTCGTTGTTAGCAGTTGTCTGGGTGTAGGTCGCAGAAAAACCAAGACCCTTCTTTGTTTTATTATCAGTGGGAATGAAAAGTTGTCCCCATCCTTTTGTATTGTGATTTTTGATCACTTCGAGAGCATCTCTGTATGAGGAAATCGAGGTTCCTCTTTCTGATTGGTTCTCATTGCTCACCGAAAGTGCTTGGAAATGAGTTCCAACGACCTACTCTCGTTCTACACAAGTGGTTGTTGATAGGTTACTCACGATCAAGGCTTGTTCTCCACAGACTGTGACCAGTTGGTCGTTCTTGATGAACTTCAGTTTCTGGTGCAGGGTTGAAGTGACTACCCCAGCCTGGTGTATCCAAGGTCTTCTTAATAAGAAATTGTATGTTGCCCGGATGTCCATGACCTGGAAAGTGATTAGGAAAGTGTGAGGACCAATAGTTACGGGAAGGTCGACTTCGCAGATAACTGCTTTCTGAGATCCGTCAAAGGCTTTGACGATAACCTCACTGCCCCTCATCGGGGATCCTTTGAATGATAGTCGCATTAAAGTGGACTTTAACATAACGTTGATGGTCGATCCTGTGTCTACCAGTACACTGGCTAAAGCATCGTCCTGGCAGTTGACTGTGATATTGAGGGACATGTTGTGACTTTTGCCCTCCTCTGGCAAATCTTCATCACTGAACCCTAAGTTGTTGCAGGAAGTGATGTTAGAGATGATGCTATCGAACTGTCGTATTGAGACATCCTATTCCACAAAGGCCTGCTCTAAGACTTTCTGTAGAGCCTCTCTGTGGGCTTCGGAACTGAGTAAAAGTGATAGCACATAGATCTTTGAAGGAGTTTGTAACAATTGATCAACAATGTTATATTCACTCCTTTGGATGAGCTTTAGCATCTCATCATTATTTTTCGAAAGGTCGGGATCACTAGATTGACCGACTGGTGGATTGGGAGCTTCTGTCTAAAGTTCTTTTTCTCTGCTAGGTTCTCCAACTCATCGATTGAAGATTCGACCGCTCCGTGTTACTCAACTGATGTCTGCAATATTCACGACGGAGGGTAATGGAATTTCCTTTCCATTCTCAATTATTGTTGCACCGTATTTGTAAGGGATCGCCTTAGCTGATTCATATGGTAATGGTTCAGGCAAATAAATAACTACAGGAACCTTCTGACTTTTCTAAATGTCGTAAGTAACTTCAATCAGTTCTTGGCTAAGAACCTTTGATTCTTCCAGTAGAGGGATGATGGTACAAACATCCTTATTCCATTGATGATCAGATATTATGACAACATCTTTGATTTGATCAGCGAAGTAGTCCGTCGTCCAGTCGATTGGCCCCGAAACTGAATATTGTTGGATTTCTTTGCGGTCCAACTGACTCTGAAGGGCTGCTCGCACGAGGTAGTATCCTTGATCATTTTCCGAGCAGACTCTACAACGCTCGTAATTATGTGGCGGCACCTGGCCACGTTCGCTTTGAATGCAGTGCAACCTTACTAGATTTGTTTCCGTAGATCGGACATCCTGACTTCGATGCCGAGTAGGGTTTCCTTCAACCACGCTGATTTGTTGCGTGTCTTCATTCATATAGATTGGAACCCACCAGTGGTTTAACAAGTGTTGCAAAGTTCTTTGAACGAGAGTGTACCCTTGGTTACTCTCACAACATCCTTTACAGCTCAGATACTCGTGAAAAGTGAGAAAACCGAGTTGGACTTGCCTAGCGTGTAACTCCACCAAGCTGGTATTCATCAGACGAATATCAAAGATTTGGATCATGTTGATCTGATAAAGATTTCTATCATGTTAGTCCTGGATCCATCCAAGATCCATCTAACGCTGGAGGGCCTCTTGTACGAAAGATCATCCCTGTTTGTTTACCGAGCAAGTCAGACAGGAATTGTAATCATACCGCGGCAGACTATGATACCGACTTTGCCATGAGTCCATCGCCACCAAGTTGACATTCATTGCACGGATGTCGTGGCTCTGAATGATGTTGGAATTCACGAACTTGTTGCTCTTGGATCCACCCGAGATCCAATTGTTCCTGTATAACTGATTGCACCACAGAACATCCCTGATTGTTTTTAGAGCAGATATCACACTGGTGATAGTTATGAGGTGGGACATGGCCGTATCCACTCTGTCTACGATGCATCTTGACCAATTTGGCCCTCAATAAGAGTGCATCATGAACTTGATAGATGTTGTTAGACTCTCCCTCTATCAAATTAACTGCATCCTTCTCATATTGAAGCAGCGGGTTTGTAAGAACATTAGGATTCATATCTTTGAAAGATAAGACCCCACTCCTAACAAGCTTTTGCACGTCGAACTTGAAACTGAGACAATTTTCTATGTTATGCCCTGGTCCTCCTTAATGGTAAGGACAAGTCTGATCCGTTTTGAACCAAAAAGGCGGATTTTCTGGTATTGTAAGAGGAGACTTGGTTTGGACGTGCCCTTTGACCAATAGTAATGGGAACAGTTCTGCATACAACATGGGTATAGGGTCAAACCCTGGCGGTCGCGTTGTAGGGTTGTTGTCATATGGAGGACGAGCCTGCTGAAGAGGCTGTTGTGTCCTTTATTGATATTGCTGTTGAATCGATTGGCTCTGAGCAACCTGAGGTTGATACGTAGGAACAGGCGCAGGGTTGATAGCAGGAGTTACAGCTGCTACTGGTTGATATCTTCGCCTTTGCTTTCCGAGAGAGATATTCCCAATATCCTACTCTTTTTTCTTAGGGAGAGCACTACCGTATCTTTTTGTATTACTCGATGCTCCAGCGTCTTTAACTAAACGTCCTTCTCGGACCGCTTCCTCAAGACGAACTCCCATGCCCATCATTTTGGTGAAGTCACTGGGCGCACTGGCAACCATTCTGTCGTAGTAAAATGAGCTCAAGGTCTTTAAGAAGATATTTGTCATCTCTTTTTCCTCCAGAGGTGGACAAATCTGAGCGGCAATTTCACGCCATCTCTGAGCGTATTCTTTAAAGGTTTCCTTGCCCTTTTTTGACATTGATCTGAGTTCATCTCTGTCCGGTGCCATGTCTAAATTGTATTTATATTGTTGAACGAAAGCAGGGCTAAGATCTCTGAACATGCTGATCGTAGAGAGGTTTAAACCCATGTACCATTTTAATGCGGCACCGGTTAAACTATCTTGAAAGTAATGAATTAGTAGCTCCTGGTTCTTTGTCTGAGCTGACATTCTCCGAGCGTACATCACCAAATGGCTTTGAGGGCAAGAGTTACCCTTGTACTTTTCAAAATCGGGCGCCTGGAATTTGTGCGGGACTTTCACATTAGGGACCAAACAAAGGTTTGCGGCGTCCTTTCCAAATAGATCCTGACCGCGAAGGGCTTGCAGTTCTTTCTGCATCTCTAGGAATTGTTCCTGGAATTCATTCATTCTGTCAAACATGTTGTCGTTTCCACCAGAAGGTATCTGTGGAACCTGTCCTTCCGGGACACTGTGTACCACGGGCGGTAGTATAGTCATTATGGTCGAGACTCTCGGTGTCTCCCGAAGTTTGTAACCTTCAGGAGTTGCTGTCATGCCCCTGGCATCTTCGCTTTCTCGAAGTTTGTAACCTTCAAGCCCATCGGCTCCTGCTGCGGTTCCTTGACCTCAGTGATCGGCGGAACATATCCTTCCGGGATATAGTTAAGTGGTATGCCCCAGGGACGATCTTTCGACATTTTGTACCTAGGATCATACTTCTCCACTATGGGCGTAGATGTGATCTCCGAGATCACAGTTCTTTGTTGTTGCATTTGAGCTTCTGCTAGAGCTTGCATGTCGTTATGAAGTTTTCTCATATCCTCTTTCAGAGTGTCGATCTCTTCCCTCAACTCTCTATTCTCTTCCTCGAGATCATCCATCTTTTTCTGACGATTGACCCGAGTATTGTACGAATGAGACAGTCTGATTCTAGAATCGAGACGCAAACGTGAGATTCGTAAGTAAGAAGAATGCGTGAAGTGAGAATGATGAATGATATGCAATGATTATATTAATTGTATATATTTTTGTTTATTCAAAGTAAACTTCGACAATTGGATTGCAAATATCAAACAGTGGGGAAACCCCATTTTATTGAATTTAAAGATTGCGGAAACGGAAATACAGTAGATTACAAAGTGCTATGAAATGGATCATGAGTCCTCTCTTAGGAGAGCTCAGGTGCTGGTTCTGGTACTTTCCTTTTCTTTGACCGGAGCTCTTGAGCCGTTGTCGGGTTGTCATTCCTTTGCCAAGTGAAAGGAGCGAGCAAATTCCTTTGGTCATCCTGATTTTCCATGGCATGCTGCTCTAAAATCTCAATCAGAGCACCCTTATCTTTTAATAGCTGCTGTATTTTCTTACACTCCACATTGAGAATGCGGTACTTGTTCCTCCAAGACCTCTTCTCCTGCTAAATTTTGCTGAGAGTAACCTGAAGTTTTTCCGTCTCAGATATAAAATAAAGGACAGGGTCCCTTAACGGAAGAACTTCCTGACGAGGGTAAGGAATCCTCAGCTTGAGAGCTCTAGTTTGTACCCAATGGAGATAAGGCTCCACCGAGACACAGTCTGGTTTTCCTAGAGACTCTCTTCCTTTCCTGTGAACGTGTTTCCAAGCATACACTATTTTCATCTTTAGTGCCCTGTCATTTTCTCCTTCCTTGAAGAAAAGACCTTCCAGATGAGCATTACGCGGGACAACGGTCAATGATTCTGATCCCGTCATAGATTCTATTGTACTAATCGATGTCAGAGTTGGTACGAGACATGATTCTCTGTGACCAACGTAAAGTATTATTTTGATCCCAAAATGCAACAGACTTGGGCAAATGGGAAGTGAACCACTTGTACAGCAAGGGTACACAACACGTGATCATTCCTCCACTGTATAAATTCCTTAAGTGTACAGAATGATACGCATCTGCGAGCAAAGTTGGTACGAGGTTTCCAATCAGAAAAATATTAATGGCGTTGACATCTACGAAGTTATCAATGTTGGGAAACAAAAATAACCCGTAGGTGAGCAAAACAAAGATGCTCTCGAAAGCGGCCACGTTCCCTATACTAGCAAAATATATGGCTTTCTTTGTCAATTGTTCATATGAGTCCTGACTTCTGACTCGTCCAGATAAATTGCTCTTGCAATGGTTTGATCCTTTGGAATTTCTTCCAGTCCAGAAAAGGGAGCCTGATCAATAATGTGCAGATCAGTCAGGTGAGAGTACTCCTCCAGTGTTGGTGCTAGTTGATAATCCGGGAATATGAAACAGTGAAATACCAGATCGTAGAAATGGATTAGTATGGACATAATTCCTTCAATTACATGGACCCTTAATAAGGACAACAACCCTCTATATTTGGCTCTGAAAGCCTCGTGGTTGGTGATCATTCTCGCCAGACCTCTTAAGTCCTCTAGTTTTGGAACCTTGAAGGTGTACTTATGAGTTTTCCTTCTACCGAAATCCATTAGCGCAATCTTTTTATCTGATGTTTGCAATCATTGTCTTAGTTTAATTTGAAAAAGAGAGACTAGAAGAGAAGATTTTTTTGGTTTTAATATTTTTTAAATGAATGTATGAATACAGCACACAAAAACATAGAAAAAACATGGGGTCAAAGAGTCGGTGTCATGAAGTCAAGGCTCTACCCCCCCTCCCCCATTATACTGGTGATTTTTTGTACCTGTCCGCAAAATCATTGACCCCTCTTGGGATAACAACAGCAAGCGGATCACCAGCGAGCTGATGTTTCTTAGAGTAATCTCAGATGAGGGTAGTATCGCGTGACAACTATTTTCGATAGCTTCCGCACTACAAAATGGCTTAAGTCTATTAAAAACCTCAGCTTCTCAGATAACCCAGTCGACCACACTACTTTCAACAACCGGAGTCATATAGGCAATGTATCTGCAAATCGGGGACTCTTAACTGGGATTCACTCCCCGCAAGATAGTGGTCCTGAGTCACTATCGCTTGGGCACTACAGTTCGATTCATTTTTTATCCTGTTGAGTTGATTAAGGAAGGGAAATAGAAGTCTCCAATTAACCCTGCTTGCATACTGAGTTTGAACAGCGTTCTGTTAGGTTACAGATGCTATGTGGATGTGGGGCCCAATCTTCGGTTATTTTGTTAAGAACACAGTGTCTGGATTATTTGTGAGGTCTTTGGTAATGTGTTTAGATTTGATGCTTTTAGGTTGATTTGGTGGAGATACTAGATTTTGGGTTTTTAATTAGTATGCTCGCTAAGATTTTTTTTAATCTTATGCCTACGTATTCCCGTTTGATGAAATAGGGAAATCAGAGCGATCGTAGTTCCTCCTATTCTATGGGAGGAAAAGAGGTTGTTTTGGTGTCTTGTTCAAAGCCCAAGACATGAAGCTAAAGGGGTGATTTGTATCTTATTTAAAGCCCAAGATGTGAAGCTGAAGGGGTTTGACTTTAGAGAGAATTTGTCGTCTTTAAAGGGGGATATTTGGTCTGTTTATCACAATTGTCAGGTGACTGGTTATAAAGGAGAATTACTTTAACTGGGATATATGAACCCAACAATGCCATAATTTCCTTTATAGGGTTTTTTTTTTAACCTGAAGGAGAAGACTTTAACTCAGTTTAGAGCAATGCCATCTTTCCTTAGGAATTTCTCATGCTAAAAGAGGGACAGTGGCGTGGATGTAAATAATCCAGAGGCTTGCCGTTTACAGCAATTAGATGGAGGGGGGAGGAGTTGATGATGTTTGTATGCTGTGAGCAAGGCACAAATTTTGATGCTAAAAGGTTGATTAACTCAACCGGGGTTTTCTCCATACAAAGCCTAAGTGGAGGCGATTGACCCAACAAGAGGGTGCTAACAAGTGACTGACTCAATAAGAGAGTGTTTTTATGTGTCTTGTACGAAGCCCAAGACGGAGGCTAAAGTGGTTTGACTCAACAAGAGAGTCTTTTATACTCAATAAGAGAGTGTTTTATATCTCGTACGAAGCCCGAGATGGAGGCTAAAGGTGTTTGACTCAACAAGAGAGTCTTTTATACTCAACAAGAGAGTGTTTTATATCTCGTACGAAGCCCGAGATGGAGGCTAAAAGTGGTTGACACAACAAGAGAGTCTTTTATACTCAACAAAAGAGTGTTTTATATCTCGTACGAAGCCCGAGATGGAGGCTAAAAGTGGTTGACTCAACAAGAGAGTTTTTTATACTCAACAAGAGAGTGTTAAAAGGTTAGCTCCGCTGGGGAGAATCCTTTGTACAAAGCCCAAGAGGAGGCTATTTATGCTGGTGACTATTTCAGTTTAGTGACAGGTCCAATATGTTGGATAAAAGGGAAAATCAGTTCTTATAAAAATTAAAGGTAAGGTTGTGCTTTGGCACTGATCAGAGGATCAGGGTTATTTCCTATTCTTTAAGGAAATGGGAAATCCAAAGGGTATTGAGACTGTCCAAGTCTACTGGTGTTTTGAGAAATCGATTATCAGATAGTGAATGATCTTTGTATGATGCCCAAGAGAATGCGGGTACGTTAAGGGATGAAGGTCAACCCTGTTAACTGGTCTGACACTTGACTCAGAAAGACAGCTCTAGCAAATTGATGACTAGGTTATGTTCCTATACCTGTAGAGGTCTCTGGGTCCTTGTACTAAGCCCAAGAGAAGGCATGAGAGCTTTTAAGAAGCCGAAGGGTCCTTGTACAATGCCCAAGAGGAGGCGGGGATGCTTTTAAGAAGCCTGTGGGTCCCCAAACCCCGGGAAGTTCAAGACATGCCATTCACCGAGAATAGATCAAGCCAGGAAAGTCCAAGAATTTGGAAGAAACTCAAGAGATGCCATTCACGGAGAAAAAATCATCTCTGGGGAGTTAGAGTTTCTTTGACAATTTCTAAGGGTGACAGTCTGAGAAAGGGTTCACCGAGAATGCTGTCTTTCACGTCTCCATATTGTTTAACCCCAAGAGGAGGGAAGACTGTGTCTGGTAATCCTATGGGGATCTAGTTTTGTTTGTATTTAACAGTGACCAACAAGGCTTTACCTAGGGCTAGACGTAGTTGCCAGGGAAAACTCTAAATACCTATACTAGTATTACACAGTTGATATTTGACAGGTATATAAAAGTTTGTGAAAGAAGACTTACAGTGAGCAGCCCCACAATACAGTTATATATATGAAAGCGGATAAAGAAAGCAGGTAAACACTTACTCGGTTGTAGAGCTTTCATGCTGTTTTGTTAGTTGTTCAACAAAGAAAGCTTTGATAACAATATTATATTCTAAATCAAAGGAGAAAGTGATTTGAAAAGATTGTTGAGGCTTACAGCTCAAGGAGAGGCCCAAGGTTTTATCAGTGATTGCACTGTTGTTTTGTACAGGGACTTATACAAGTGACCGAGGCCCAAAAAGGTTTTCTGTATAAAGGGATGAGTCTTACACTCTCTCAAGAGGTCCAAAGGTGTTTAAAGAAAAGGAATGGGGCTTATAACACGAGGGTAGGCCCAAATGATTTTATTTTTAACTGGCGATCGCGCCGAGGTTTCTTTAACATACTGGGTCTTATACAATGCACTGTGGCCCAAAAAAAAGGTTTTGGTTAAAAGGGGGTTGGGCCTTACACTCTATTAGAGGCCCAAAAGTTTATTTTTGTACAAGTGGTGGGGCTTGTAGCTCAAGGAGAGGCCCAAAAGTTTTCGTTAAAAAGGCGACGATCGTGTCGAACCTTTTGATGGTGTCGGGACATATACAATGCACTGAGGCCCGAAAAAGTTTGTATTTACAAAGGATTGGGTCTTACACTCTACCAAGAGGCCCAAAATGTTTGAAAAAGATTTGTGTGGTTGAATTGATCAAAACCCTAATTTGTTTTTAAAATATATTTTAATTGAATAAAACTTCAATTAAAATGATCAAAATTGTTAAACATGTGTGAAAAACAAATTGTGGTATTGGATTAATGTTTGAAAAATCATGTTTATACCCACAAAATAATTGGAAATCAATTAAGTTTGGAAAATCAAGGGAGAAAAAATATTTCAAATGTTAAAACCAAATAAAACATTAATTCTTTGGAATAATATCAAATATATGAAATAAATAACATTTTTGGGATTTTTTGGTAAAATAAAATATTTTAACATTTTTGTGAATTATTAAAAAAAAGAAACAACTCAAAATCATTAAAACTCAGAGAGAAATTAATTTTTGAATCAATTAAATAAAATCACAAAAATTCAAATATTTGAAAAAGGGCGCCAAGAACATATTGGCCTTGCCCACGTGCTTTGTTTTGCCCAGATTTGCGTTTTCTCATCAATCTCAATGAATACTTGATTATATCATGCAATCTACATATCAATATACTCGTTTTCACCTCACGATCATGTCTATGGTCTTTAATTTCATTTATTTTAAGCATGGAATAAGAAATCAAAGAGAAACCTCAAGAACCCTAAAATTTGCATGAAGGCTCAAAAATTCTATACATGATTCAAACAAAGCAATTGATTGAGGGAAAACACTCCATGCATGATGATGAACATATGGCCAAATTATTGTGTAGCAAAAAATGCATGGATCATAGAGTTAGAAGAGATCTTGCTTACCTCTTGCAGCTGGTGATCGTGTTTTGTGTTAGAGGTGTTACAGCTAGGTTCCAATGATGTGGATAGCTTCCCTAGGTGCCAAGTGATGTGCCTGAGTGCTTGGAATGGTTTGAAATAAGCTGGAACTGAAGATGGTATCCCAACTGCAACTTGGTTAAACCCTTGAGCAGTTGGCTGGTGATTTTGTGAAATCAGTGTTCCAGATGTTGTTTAAGTGTTTGGATCACTTCTATATGATGTTTATGAAGTGTGTTTATGTGTGATTGGTTTGGTTGGAATAGCTCTCAAACTCAAAACCCGATAGTGACTTGCTTTGGAAGGCAATATTGGAGTGAAGACGGAGATTTTGAGGAAAGCATCAGTTTGATGGCTTTGGTGTATTCAAACTGATCACAAATGATGTCTATTTATAGTGCAACAAGTTTGTTTTGGCATCAATAGTGAATGGCAACTGCCGCATAGGTTTGGCCAATGTTGATAAATGAGAATCCAAGTCTCCTCTAGCCATTGACTAGAGGTTAGGGCACATGCTGCTGGTTCCGTTGGTCTTGGATAAGTCTTGACTGAATTTAGTTAGAAATGGCCCAGTCCATGACACCTTGGTGCATCCATTAAATGCTCCAAACCAAAATTGGACTCTTGTCCCTCTTTTAGGCACTTCTAGGTTTGGCATGCTATTTTTTGTTCCAAGGACTTGGGAGGCTGATGGATCAGTGTTTGTCCCTCCTTGGTCTCCCCCTGAGGTGTTCAGATGGATAAGTTTGTTTTTCATTTGTACAAATTTGGTAAATCGAGCAAAATGCACAAATCTACCTTGCTTTGACAGTTTTCAGCAAGGCATATTGCCATTGTCATATCTCATGGCTCAAGTGGAATTTAATGGAGTTCTTGGCCATTTTGGAAATCCCTCATATGATACAACAACTGTTTGATCATAATTGGTTTTGATACCTTTTGGATCCAAGTCTAAAATGCCCCCACATCTGGAAAAAGTGAAGGCAGATTCTGACTTAGTGAAAATTTCACTAAGTGTTGGAAAAAAGTGACATTTTCACGTTTTGTGATTTTGATCATTCCATAACTTAAAATCCATGAGGAATTGGAATGAGTTGTGTTTGAAGCTTTTGTAGAGTGCCATGGGAGCTACAAATCCAGCTTTGGATGGGGAAAAATGGCCTTGTGGTTTAGGAGATATGATCCTCCAAATTTGGTACCCTAGCCACTTTGTTCTATAACTTAGAAAATTTCTAAGTTTTTTTATGGTTACCCCTTTTACAAGTTATCCCACTTTTTTTTATTTTTCTTGATGAATGATGATTCCAATCACACATTAACATCATTTTAGGGTTAGGGAACCATAATTGATCAAAAAATCAAAAAGTCACACTTTGACTTTTGGGCACAGTTGACTTTTTATCACATGAATTCCAAACTGTGCGATCCTCTATGAAATCAAGTCCTGGACCTAAATCAAACTTGATGGATTGATTTCATAGGTGTTATAGGGTGTATTCAATCATGTCCCAAGGTTTGGGAGCATGCCTGGGTCAAAAGTCAAAGGCACAATTCACTTTTCTCGCGAAACCCTAATTGTGGTTCTGATGAATTTGAAACTTGTTGTTCAAGCTTCTTGGATCAATCCATTGTTACAAATGGATCAATGTAGCTTATTAGAGACCCTCAAATCATGTCTTGAGGTTTTGGCTCATGTTTTATCCCAAAAGTCAACTTAGGGGTGAATTAGGTCAAGAAACCGTAATTCCTGATTCTTGATGAATGCATCCCCTGAGGCTAAATTGACTTGATGATTGGGTTTATGATGTCCCTTGGAGCATCATAGGTTATGTCGTGAAGCATTGGCTCACGCCCAGGGGAAAATTTCCATCTGGAGGCCCTGGTCGATCAAAACCCTAATTTGGTGACACTGGCGATCTTGAGGCTTGATCCACTCAGACTGCTGCAACCTTGTGCTTGATTCCTGTTATGGGAGTCCTCTTGATCCATTATGGATATTTGAGAGGTTTAGACAAATTGAAGATCATGTTATTCCTTGATTGATCCTTTGTCTAAGAGCTCTGAGAGGGCTTGAAACCCTAAATTTGATTGTAGTGGATGCTCACCCAACTTTGGGGAGACTAATGAGGCATGATGGTTCATCCATATTGTGATGATGGTTTACACAATGATGGGGAATCTTAGTGGTCAAAATTTGGGGTATGACACATGCCATAAAAGATTTTGATGAAATTTCTTGGGAGTTATCCAGAAACAATTTGAATTTTATATCTGCACACTTCAGAAAATTATTAGAGTACAAAATTGTTACATATAAAATATATGCATTCTTATCATTAAAACTAGAGATTATATGCAAAACCAAAATCTTATTCTAATAATCTCCCCCTTTTTGATGATGACAAAATCATGTATTTTGATAGAAAAATGTGTACAAAATTATATGCAAAAAAATTATCAGACTTGAAAAATTCATTAGAGTTAAGTTGGAGAACTCCCCCTGAGACCTGAGATAAACAAGCTCCCCTTGAGTTTATGACTTAACATAAAAGGGATATTAGAACCTGATTTGACTTGTCAGAGTAAAACCTAATTGACTTGTCAGAGCTTGTATTATCAGAACCTTTGCAACACTTTATTAGGGCTTGATCCAAAAGCTATTTTCAGAAGGTTCCTAAAAAACATTCATATACTTTGCATATATATATATATATATATATATATATATAGTTAGAATGTAAGCAATGAGATTTAGAGAATCAGATATGTATCAAAATCATCACTTATTCTACTCCCCCTTTTTTTCATAATCAAAAAGTCATATTATATTAAAATGAAGCAAAACGATACAAGTGAGAAACACAACCTAGAACACAATAAAACATAAAGCTAAAGGAAAGCCTAAAAGTGCCTAAGGTTGAGAAGAAGGAGGAGGGATCCTCTGAACTAGTGTAGCAAGCAAATTCCGAATGTTGTTGTTTACTTCATCTTGCTTGTCGAGTCAGTTTCTGACCAACTATTGTTCTTTCTACATCTCTTCTAGAGTCTTCATCATGAGAGGGAAAATATCAGCTTCAGAAGTAAGTGTCTTATCAAAACCTTCTGCAGTGTCTTTTTCGGCAGCTGCCTGTCTAGTAGCTTCTTGTTTTGCAGCTTCCTTCTCAGCAGCCTCTCTTTCAGCAGCTTCTCTTGCAGCAACTTCAGCAGCTTCTCTCTCGGCAGCCTTCTGGGCTTCTAATCTCTCTTCAGCTTCCTTAACAAAGTTCTCTTTTACTTGGACAGAGAGACTCTTGATCTTAGTTGTAACACCCCAAAATTTACCCTATTGTTTTGAAGCTGTCTGGCTTATGTTTCTTTACATTTCTTGCATTAGAATTTGTGCATAGCATTGGTTCTTAGCATGGAATCAAGGTACTTGGTTCATCTCAAAGGAGTCTCATGCCTCAAGGTGTTTTGTGGAGGTCATCATATCTTCATAAGATCAAGAATGGCAAAGGATTTCAAGAGAATCTTTCCCTCCTAACCAGAGGGACCAAATTAGGGTTCTTGGGTTCAAAGAGCTTCTTGAGAAAACTTTGTGGATTCAAGCATGCTCTCATGGGTTCCATATGCTCACAAACACTCATAGAGGAAGGCTTGGCTAGTGGTTCATTGTGGAAGATGTTCAGTGGATCAGTTGCTTGTGAACCAAGAAAAGTCAACTGTAAGGGGGAAAGTCAACCATGGAATTTTGAGGTCCTCTTCATGATTTTTAAGGTCTTATGCCCTCATATGGTCTTCAAAGGCTAGGATTCATACCATTCATCAAGAGTCAAGAGTTTGTGCAAAAGTAACTAAATATGGAAATGACCTATAATTTGAAACTTTCCATTTTTGGCAGTTTTTCCACCACATTCAACTTGACTTTTCATCATCAAAGAAGTTTCAAATGATCTTGGGGTAAACATGAAAGTTGAAGATCATTTTCTCCCTTTTCCAAAAAGTACTAGATCATCTCCATACCATTTGTGAAACTCAAGTTATGATCAAAAGAAGGCAAAGTGTTTTTAGGGTTTTCTCATGTATCCATTTTTCCACCTTTTGCATTTTGATTCAAAATGACTTGTACTGACCTCTAATTCTTCAAGTCATATTGCAACATCCAAGTACACATCCTAAGGACCATTTTTGACCCTTGAATCAAGTGAATCCGTGCCATGTACCTCATGTATTTTTCAAATAGCCAAATTGCAAGATGGATTGAATCTCATAAATCAAGCCACTACAAAGCTCAAACCCAATTAAGTTGTGATCAGCAAGGGAAATGGAGATAAATCATGCTTTTTGTATGACCAATGCACGTGTGGATTAAGAGGTACCATCCAACTTGCAAATTTGCAAAACACTTCCATTAGCCTTAACCAAGGGTTTAGTAAAACCCTGATTATGATTAAAGTGTTAACCAAGTGTATATAAGAAGGTTTACACATTCATTCAGACCTCATGCACTCCCATTTGCTCAGATTCAAAATTCTTGCTCACACTTTCTTCTCTTCGAATCTCTCTTCTCACAAGGGTTCTTGGAATTCTCTTTGCATATTCTTGATCAGTGAGGTGAAAGGAGTAAGAATCCACCATTGATTCAAGCTGAGAGTGATGTTTTCATCAGATTCGAGTTTGAGTTGCTCTTCATCAAATCTCAAGATCCAGCCTGATTCAAGCTTCTATTTGCATTTATTTTGTAAATAGAGCTCAAAAGAGGAAGATCTGCACTCTTACACTGGGTTTCTAGGAGTATTTTGCTTGTTTCAAGTTTCAGGTTAGTGTGAATTTCATGATCTTATAACTTGTTTTTATGGTGTGCATAATGTTCCTCATGCTTTGATGATCATCTTGATGTGATTTGTTTTGATTTTGGACTTGTATCATGGCTGTATTGTGGATCTAAAGTTTTTAGATCCAAACTTTTCTTCTTCGATTTGGTTTATACATGTATGATCTGTTGAAACAAATTGCATATCTGAAATCCTTATGAAATTCTGAGTTGAATGATGGTGGAGTTCTTGATTTCTGGGAATTTTTGAGTTTGTGTTCGTCGGAGAAGGTGACCGGAGCTAGGGCTCAGGAACCTGGTTATTTTTCAAGCAGATCAGTGTTTGGAGGTTGAAGACGTAATCTTGGCTGTTGGTTGTCCAGATCTGATGGCTCTTGTGTTGCCAACACATCTAATTTTCACGTGTTTTATTTTAATATGTGTGTGCGTATCTCCATGATTGTTACCATGTGCATCAAATCTGAGCCACACATCTTGCATACTTTGTGTTTTGCTGACTGATTCACGTGTGTTGGATTCATCTGAGGGTTACCAATTTGCCAGCGCATTAAAATTCCCACATGCTTCTCACGTGAGTTTTATTTAGTCCAGATCATGATTGTTGTGTGTCTCCCCACATTAATTACCATGGGCGTGTGATTTGAGCCATTGATCATGATTATTTATTAATTTTGTTGACTGAATGTGGCATGTTGGATCAATCCTGTGGCTTGTGTGAGTCAATCATGTTGACTGAGTCCATGTTATTTGTTTGGTATGCGCTGACCATCTGTGTGGACTGGGCTTGCTTTTCCCACCCCCTATTAAGCTCATTTGGCTTTTATAACGTGTGAATTGCTTATGTTGCACCCCCTGGCTTCTTCATTTTCTTTTTTCTTTATTTAATTGTTTCATTCTCATTTTTAATTTTTAAAATTAGTTTAATGCATCAGAAAATTATGAAAAAATTCATGGATCATCTTTAGGATTTTATAAAATTTTGTAAAATTTTATTTTCCATTTTTTATTTTATTTTTGTGCACCTGAATTAATTGTTTGATGAATTTCTTTGTGAATTTCTTCACTTGTGCACACTTGATCTTGTGGATTTTATTTCTCATCATGGGCACATAGTTTGCATCCCATTCTTTTTTCATACTTCAGAGGACACTTTGAGGTTCCGAAAAACATTTTTATGATATTTTTAAACTCATTTCATATTGCATTTTAGTCCCTCTATTTGTTCATTTTTCTTATTTGTTCTTATGCAACTTTGAAGCATTGTTTGAGGTACTTAACGTTGATTTTTTTGTGTGATCTTTTGGCATGTTGCTAGCTTCTGACTTAGGTCACTTGGGATTTAATTCCACAATTTTTGAATGTCATTTGATATATGTTTGATTATTTGTGCTTAAGTGAATTATGCATGATCATCTATTGACATCTCTTAACCCTAATTGTTTTGCCATGCCTAATTGTTTGAATTTCTTCTGGATTCTTTGCATGAGTATTTGATATGATGTTTACCCCTGGTTGAGGTCCCTTGTGACCAAATTTTGCAATTTGTAGATCATGTTTGGGTGTGCTTTAAGTGCTTGAACTTTGACTTCCTTTTGTGGACTTTCTTTGGTGCATAATGTTTCATGTTTTGATCTTCTCTTGCACATGAGAATTGTTGATGATGGTATGATCTTGATTCTGACTTGCTTTCATCTTCATCTTATTTTTTCTCATTTCATCTTGATATGAAGTTCATTGGTGCTTAATTGTGCATTTCATATAAGTATGCTTGCATTCTTTCATGATTACCTATGCATGCTTACTTGAGATGTTTTGCATGATCTTTGAGACTTGTTTATCGATGTAAGTTGGATATACTTGATATGATGTGCTTGCTTCCCTATCTTGTTTCTTATCTCATCCTTCCCTTTCTCATTCTTCTCTTTCACTCTCTTTCTCCCATGAATCTCAAGACTTGTTTAAGTCTTGGATTCTCTCCCTTTAGAGCTACCTAGTCCAACTTAATTTTTGATTAAGCTTGGAGTAGGATTAGCATTAGGTTTTAGGTAGTTGTCCCTCGTAAGCCTCACTAACCATAGGTCACCCATGCATGATGACATTAGGACTCTTAGTTTCCCTTTAGAGTTTCCTTTGGGTCTTCTCTCTTCTCATCTCAAAACTTCTTGAAAACACTTAATAAAGATAAAGTGTATTGCGCACGAGCCTTAAGCGTGGGGAATGAGAAATGAGGGGCTTCCTCTCATCTTTCTAGAGTGCTTAGCGGGCATCCTGTCTTGGGACGATTCGTTAAGTATTCGTCCCTGTGCCCTAGACTTTGGTGCAATGCAAGTTATGAACTAACTTAAAAAAAACACTTCTGTCTAAAAAACACAAAAACAAATTCAAATCTTTTTATCCTTCGGGATTGTTGGGTTTCAAATTTCATTTTCAGAAAAGAGCTCGTCGCTCACGTAAAAAACACTTACCCATCAGTGGTCGTACCCACGAACTACATTAGCTCTGATTCCTCTATCTCGTCCGATTGAGGATATGTAGGCACAAGACAATGATTGTCTTGGCGAGCAACCTTCCCCCACAGTTCCGGTCCGAACTACGTTGACTCTGACTTTCCCATTGCACTGAGGGAGTACGTAGGCCTAGGGCATCGAATATGTCCTAACGAGTCCGTCTTAGTTACCCCTATCCCCCTTTTCTTTTGCACATCCATAGATAGTAGGACAACTCACCCTCCGTTTAGACAACAAGTGTGGATCCCATCGAGTACGATGGATGCGTGGGGTGCTAACACCTTCCCCTTGCATAACCGACTCCCGAACCTGGACTATGGTTGCAATGACTATGTCTTTCCCCCTTTCTCTCCAGGTTTATGCAGTGTTTCCTTTCCCTCTCTCGGGATAAATACACATTGCTGGTGACTCTGTGTTTTCTACGCCACTCTCGCGTTTGTACCGTTAGATGCGAATCTTTCGGGAGCGACTGCTGGCGACTCTGCTGGGGAAAGGTTGACCTCTTGCTGGTCCATCCCCTTTAGCGAGTCGATCCTAGCGCTTGTTTGTTTTTTCGTTGGGTGTTTATTTGTTGTGCTTTATTATGTTGTACTTTTTTATAGCTTTTATTGCATTGCATTTCATTTTATTACTGTCATACTGGATATTGCTGTGTTGTGCTGGCTGGTTTCTGTTTGGCAGGTTGGGTTGTTTTGAGAGATAAGCCCAATACCCAGGCTTGAGTACACCCTAGGACTAGAGTGGAGAATAGTGGGACCTACGTGCCATCTTGGTGCGTTTGTGTGTTCACGAAATTCACAACCAGACGAGGCTATCTTGGGACGCATTTTGACGTGTGTGTCTTGCGCATGTTAGGGTGTTGATCCAGAGAGCTGTCGACTCTGGTGAACGTTTCTCCGAGGACTCAGCAACGCCTCTCCTCCTGACATGTGATAATGGCAGACCAGAAATGGCAAACCCATTACACTTGTCGATCCGAGGACCCAATGCTGGGAAATCGCATAGGATGACCTTATTTTTTAGGGGAATCAGTTGAGGCCTCCTTGATTGATGATGATGCCAAACCAGAAATGGTGAACGTATCATCATTTCTCGACCTGAGAGTCCGTGATATTGAGGATCCTCGCCTTTCTAGAACCCACATGTGAGAAGGGATGGGTGTTTACAGGCTTGCAGGAAACCGAAACCTTCAACCTACCCGGTTTTCTGAATTTCTCATCAGTGCTTGATTATCTGGGTTTCTGGTTATCTCAGTGGTTCGGTATTCTAGAATTCTAGTTTTTTGGGTTGTGGTTCTCGTTTAGTTAACAGCACAGCACATCCAGCAGTGATGCCTTGATCCCATGCTTGCATGTGCATATCATTTTTCTTGCATTCTAACATGTTTGACATTTTTCAGGGCTTGCGTCTTACTCTTGATTCCGGTTTTATGAGGTTGCCTTAACATGGATGTCCAGAGAAATAAGATTGTTGCTTATTCGTTCCCAGACCTGACCTTGACGTTGATTCACAAGCTGATTAGTATGGCTGGTCCCGGAGTTCGTACAGAGTTCGGTGGAGAGTATGGGAGACTTCTGAAGTTTGTCTACAGTATCTCCAAGTATGAGAAGGATGCCATTCATACACTTCTTCAGTTCTATGATCCGTCTTTGCGTTGCTTCACTTTCCCATACTATGTCTTGGCTCCAACGTTGGAGGAGTTCTCATTTATTTTGGGAATCCCCATCAGGCATGACATAGTATTCTTTTCTGAAGAACGCCCCGGGATAGAAGAAATAGCCATTGCTCTTCATATTGGTGAATCCGCTCTGAGCAGTAATATTATGGAGAAACAAGGAGCTAAGGGTTTCTTATTGAAGTTCTTTTTTGATCAAGCTTGCATACATTTTAAGGAGAGGAATTGGACTGGTTTCCAAGCTATTCTGGCTATGTGCATCTATGGGATTGTCCTGTTTCCCAATGTTCATGATCTGGTGGATATGCATGCTGTCAGAATCTTTATTTCAAAGAATCCTATATCTACCTTGCTAGGTGATATGTATCACTCAGTTCACTACAAGAATGAAAATAGGCGTGGAAAAACTGTGAGTTGCTGTGCACCACTCTTATCTACTTGGTTTCTGAGTCATCTCCCCGAAGCTGACGCTTTCGTTGATACGAGAGATTCTCTGAAATGGTCAAAGAGGTTAATGGGCTTGACTTCTGACAATATTGTTTGGTTCAACCATGACTTGCTAGGGATGGAGATTATTTGCAAGTGCGGAGAATTCCCTAATGTACCCTTGATAGGGAGAAAAGGTGGAATTAACTATAATCCTTCCCTTGTTATCAGGCAGTTTGGTTAACCTTTGAGAGGTCCACCTGAAGAGCGAGATATCAGAGAGTCCTTGGTACTGGGGATCAAGAGATGATAAGGAAGATTGTGAATGCTTGGAAGTAGGTGACCAAGAAGGGAAAAACTTCATTCGGGAAATGTAATAACCGGGATTTTCCTTCCTATGAAGAGTGGATTAAGAAAAGAGCAGAAGAGGAGCTTCTTCCCTTCCCGGTGGAACCACCTTTGTATCCTTTGATGATCGAGGCTCCTACGACTGTTGATATAGAGAAGTATGATAAGTTATGGGCTGAGAAGGAGAAACTCCGAGAGGAGAATCGTGAGCTGGGCAGAGAGGTTGGTCAGTTGAAGCACGAAAAAGGCGAAGCTCTCCATGTTGCCAGGTTGAAATCAGAACTTTTGGCTGTGAAGGAGAAAGAATTATCTAAAGAAGCCACAGCCAGAGAGAAAGTGGTTCAAGTGTTGAAAAGTGTTAGCAAGGTCCTTTCGTCCAAAAAGAAAGAGTTGGCTTATGCTATGTCAAGAATTCACAGGTTCCGTGACCGTCGAAATATAGCAATTAATGCCAACAGGTTAAAAGAGGACAAGTATCTGGAGCAGATTGAAGGTTTAAAGATAAAGCTACGAAAAAAGGATAAGGAGATTTTATCAGGGATCTTTGAGAGGAGAGCAATTGAGGAAAAACTCAAGGAAACCATGGCAGATATGGAACAGCTGAAGATCCAAGCCAAAGTGAAAAGATCCAGAAGCGAAGGTCCAAGTTCAGGTGGAGCTTCTGGAGAAGATGATTGGGAATTGCATAGTCGTTATTTAACAGGAATCTTGCACAGGAGGGATCTTTTGATTCAGGAGTTGATTCAGAGACCAGAGCATCCTAATACCAAGAAGCTTCTCAAGGAAGTACAGAATTCGTGCAAAAAGAATGACGAATGGGGAATTCTAGCATGGCTGAGTCTTGACGATATGCCTTAGTTTGCTTGCTACTGTTTTCTTTGTATTTCCGGGATCACCGCTAGGCTTTGTTTATGCTTATTCAAACTTGTGTTGTAACATATGCTTATTCTCTTTATATGATCAGGAATTCAGTTCTCTTCTGTTGTTAAAACTGGAATCAAGGGATAGATCACCTTGATAATGTTCATACATGTTTGCATTTGCATTTGCATAATCATCTCATTTTGCATAGCAGGTTATCTCGGATTCTCTGGATTTCTTATGCTCTCTCTTTTTGACAGTATGGATTGATCAACCAGCTCATCGGTATTCTAGCAGGCTTAATCAAAGTAGAGTGATGGACAAAGTTCAGGTAGATATGGCAGCTATGCAAGCTCGCATCGATCAATTCATGGAGATGATACAAGGTGTGGTGCAGTGCTAGAATGAATTCAGAACTCTAGTTCAGCCTTTGGTGGGGCAGGTTGATGAAAATGGTATCTTACACGGTGGTCTTCTTAATCGTGTTATTCCTCCGGGCGGAGGTGGTGTTGGTACCAACATTCCTATCCCTGGTGCTGGTGGACAGGGTGGGATTCCTTCAGTGGTTAGAAAAGGAAGCACTATTCGAGCTATCCATGGCCATCGTTTTGATGATCAACAAGATGATGTTTTTTCAGTCAGAAGCTTGGACGCTGGCCCTCCTGTGTTCAGTGATGAGAGGATCCGTTTAATCGAGGCGCAATTGAAAGGGGTTGTGAAGCAGGATGATCTGGGAATAGATTTGGACAACCTAGGGTTGGTCCCTGATATTGTCATTCCGCACAAGATTCAGATTCCTACACTGGAGAAGTATAATGGTTCTACCTGCCCGAGAACTCATGTAAAGGCGTATACCAGGAAGATGGCTGCCCATGCCAAGGACGAAAAGCTAATGATGGACTTTTTCCAAGACAGCCTGTCCGACGCGTCTTTGGAATGGTATATGGCGCTGGAAAGTATAGATGTTCGTACTTGGAGAGAGTTAGCTGCAGCTTTTATCAAGCATTACCAATACAACACAGACATGGCTCCCAACAGAATTCAGTTGTTGAGCATGTCCCAGAAAAATGATGAAAGTTTCAAAGAATACGCGCAAAGGTGGCGTGAATTGGCGGCTAGGGTACAGCCACCAATGCTGGAGAAGGAGATGTTGGATATGTTTATGGACACACTGCCTAAGCACTATTATGAAAAGCTATTGTCTTGTTCACTAGGCAAGTTTGCAGATGTGATTGCGATCAGACAGAAGGTAGAGGTTGGAATTAAGGCTGGAAAAGTTTCTAGTGGTGACGGATCGTCCTCCGGGCATGGAAAGAAGCCATTTGATGGTTATAAGAAGAAAGGAGAGGCCAATGTTGTATCATCTTACAAGGGAAAAGGGAAACAACGCCAGAACAATAATTAACAAGTAGCATCGGTAACTATCCCAGCAACGTTACCTCCACCACAGCAACAAAGGAATAATTCTAATCAGAACAGGCAGCAGGGCCAGTATCAGAATAGACAAAGAAATGCAGAGAGGCATTTTGAGCAACCACCGATGTTGTATGCACAGTTGTTGCAACATTTGCTGCAGTTGCATCTAGTTGAGCTCCGTACCATGGCTCCACCAACAGGGGAACTCCCACGAGGCTACGATGCTAACGCACACTGCGATTTTCACTCTGGTGCTCTGGGGCATACCGTGGAGAAATGTAGGGCATTTCATCACAAGGTGCAAGACCTTGTAGACTCCAAGGCTATCAATTTCTCGAATGATGGGCCCAATGTTATTCAAAACCCGATGCCTAATCACAATGGCCCGAGGGTGAATGCGATAATTGAGGAATGTGAAGCTCTGAATTTGATCATGGATGTTGAGGAGCTGAAGACTCCGCTGGCTGTGGTTAAAAACAGGTTATTGAAGGGTGGCGTCGATCCGGGTTGTGATGAGAACTGTTCAGATTGTTTGACGAAGGATAATGGTTGTGATTCGTTGAAGATGGGTATCCAGAATCTGATTGATGAGGGTTGCTTACAGTTTGATAGAGGTAATTAGCAAGAAGAGGTTGTTAGTGAAAAGGTTGCTACTATCACTATTCTGTTCAAAATAATTACTATTTCTGGTCCGTCAAGGCCGCCTCCAGTCGTCATTACAAGGGCTGGACCCATTCCGTATGAGAACACTAAGGCTATTCCATGGAATTACGGCGCAGAGGTGTTTGTCAATGGGCAAAAGCAAGAATTAATGGCAACTCCACCAGTGAGTACTAGTTCAGAAGCTAAAGTTGAGACCGATGCTATAACGAGAAGTGGTAGAGTGCTTACTCCTGTTAATGATCAACCCAGTACTTCTAGGCAAGATAAGGGAAAACAGGTAATGGATGGTTCTATTCAGACTTCTGGGATTGTGGATTCTACGGTAAAGCCGGCTGGTGATGCTTTTTCTAAAAAAGTCGAGGAGTTTATGAGACTCATCCAGAAAAGTGATTACAAAATTGTGGACCAGTTACATCAGACCCCGTCCAAGATTTCCATTCTGTCTTTGCTGTTATGTTCTGAAGCTCACAGAAACGCGCTTCTGAAGGTCTTGAATGCGGCATATGTGCCCCAGGAGATTTCTGTTAACCAGCTGGAAGGGGTTGTAGCGCACGTGAATGCGGGTAATGGCTTGGGCTTTACAGATCTTGATTTGACTCCCGCTGGGAGGAATCATAACAATGCCCTGCATATTTCGATTGAGTGTCGTGGTTCACTGATGTCACATGTGTTGGTTGATACTGGATCACCGTTGAATGTATTGCCAAAGAAAGCATTAATGAAGTTAGATACCAGGGGACTTATTTGTACACCAAACGACTTGGTGGTGCGAGCTTTTGATGGTTCGAAGAGATCTGTCTTTGGTGAGATTGTGCTTCCGATCAAGGTTGGGCCGGAAATCTTTGATGCAACATTTTATATAATGGGTATTCAGCCAGCATACAGCTGTCTGTTGAGTCGTCCTTGGATCCATGGTGCAGGCGCTGTAACTTCCACTTTGCCTCAAAAGCTGAAATATATGGTAGATGGTCACGTGGTGACAGTGTGCGGAGAGGAGGACATAATGATTAGTCAGCTGTCAACCTTTAAATACATGGAAGTGGATCGTGAAATCCATGAGACGCTGTGTCAGGGGTTTGAAAAAGTGAAGGTGTCTGAAGAGGTTATTCAGTTTGAGGATCAGTCCGAGACCACAGAGCAGCCCGCGGTGGCAGATCAACCTGAGGTTTCTATGTCTTCGTTTAAAGACGCCAAGGCTATAGTCGAAGCTGGTAGCTCATAGAAGTGGGGCCAAGTGATTAAAGTTCAGCCGAAAGGGAATACCTATGGATTGGGATACAAGCCACCCAGGAGAGCTAGGGATCCTCCCAAATTCTATGGCCCAGTCTGTTTCACCAGTGCCGATGTTTTCTTTGACAGAGTTAATGCCATTGAGGAAGAAGGGGACAGTGATTGTGATATGGATAGCTGGATCCGCCCTTGCATCCCTGGAGAAAGTCTGTGCAACTGGTCTTCTGAAAAAGTCATTCAAGTGACTAGCTTCGAGTAATTGCTTTGTTTTCCTATTATGTTAATCCTGCGTTCTGCCCAAGACGTAGTGATTTTATTTGTAGGGCTTTTAACTGTTGCATGTTTTGCTTTATCATCAATAAGGGACTTTTCACACTCAAATATTTTGATCTCTGTCTTTCTGTTTTATTTTTATGCATTAAAAACCCACATCAAAATGGAAATGTGTTTCTTTTATTGCATACATAATAGAACATACCTCATCAATCATGCAAGTCTCTTTGTTCAGATGACACCGATCATGACTCAGCTATAGCTTGGTATGACTTTGACAATCTAATCTATCAGGCTGAAGAAGAGACTGACGAAGATTGTGAACTACCCGAAGAGTTGGCCAGAATGTTAAAGCAAGAGGAGAAGGTCATCCTACCTCATTAGGAGGAAATTGAGATTGTGAATCTGGGAACCGAGGACGCCAAAAAGGAGGTAAGGATAGGGGCTGCATTGGAAGACAGTGTCAAGGGAAGATTGATTGAAATGCTCCGTGAGTATGTGGACATCTTCGCCTGGTCTTACCAAGACATGCCTGGGCTCGATACTGATATTGTTGTACACCGGCTACCACTTAAAGAAGGTTGTGCTCCGGTCAAACAAAATTTGAGAAGAACTAAACCGGAGATGTCTGTCAAAATCAAGGAAAAGGTTCAGAAACAGCTAGATGCTGGTTTTCTTGCCGTAACATATTATCCTCCATGGGTTGCTAACATCTTGCCTGTACCTAAGAAGGATGGGAAGGTCAGGATGTGTGTTGATTACAGGGATTTGAACAGAGCAAGCCCAAAGGACGATTTCCCGCTCCCTCACATTGACGTGTTAGTTGACAATACTGCTAAGTATTCAGTGTTTTCCTTCATGGATGGCTTCTCTGGGTATAGCCAAATCAAGATGGCCCCAGAGGACATGGAGAAAACAACATTCATAACACCGTGGGGAACTTTTTGCTACAAAGTGATGCCCTTTGGATTGAAAAATGCAGGGGAAACTTACCAGCGGGCGATGGTGACTCTCTTTCATGATATGATTCACAAAGAGATTGAGGTCTATGTTGATGAAATGATTGCGAAGTCACAGACGGAGGAAGAACATCTGGTGAATTTTCAGAAGCTATTTTAAATATTGAGAAAATTCAGACTGAGGTTGAATCCAAACAAATGTACCTTCGGGGTGAGATCTGGAAAACTACTGGGGTTCATTGTCAGCGAAAAGGGTATTGAGGTTGATCCTGCAAAAGTAAAAGCCATACAAGAAATGCCGGAGCCGAGAACAGAAAAGGAGGTTCATGGTTTCCTAGGGAGATTAAACTACATTGCTAGGTTCATCTCTCATCTCACAGCCACGTGTGAACCAATTTTCAAATTGTTAAGAAAAGATCAAGCGGTTAGGTGGAACGAGAATTGTCAAAAGGCGTTCGAGAGAATAAAGGAATATTTGCAGGAACCTCCGGTCCTTATGCCGCCAGTACCAGGAAGGCCATTGATTATGTATCTTACGGTTCTTGAGAATTCAATGGGGTGTGTGCTCGGTCAACACGACGAGTCAGGTAGAAAAGAGCATGCTATCTACTACCTGAGTAAAAAGTTTACTGATTGCGAGTCAAGGTACTCGATGCTGGAGAAAACATGTTGTGCACTCGCTTGGGCAACTAAGCGTTTGAGGCAGTATATGTTAAACCACACAACCTTATTGATTTCAAAGATGGATCCGATAAAATATATGTTTGAAAAGCAAGCACTTTCTGGTAGAATAGCCCGTTGGCAGATGGTTCTGACGAAATACGATATTCAGTATGTTTCCCAAAAGGCCATTAAGGGAAGTGTTTTGTCAGAATATCTTGCCGAACAGCTAATTGAGGATTATCAACCGATGAAGTTTGAATTTCCTGATGAGCATATCACGTATCTGAAGATGAAGGATTGTGAAGAGCCTTTGCCTGATGAAGGACCTGAGATGGGATCTCAGTGGAAGTTGGTTTTTGATGGAGCTGTCAATTCATATGGTAACGGAATCGGGGCAATCATTACGACTCCAAAGGGCTCTCATATACCCTTCACTGCCCGGTTCGCGTTCGTATGCACCAACAACAAGGCAGAGTATGAAGCATGCATCATGGGGTTAGAAGAAGCGATTGATTTGAGAATCAAGAACCTCGATGTTTTTGGTGATTCTGCGATGGTGGTTAATCAGATTACAGGTGAATGGGAGACTCGTCAAGCGAATCTTGTTCCGTATAACAACTATGCCAGATGGTTGTCACCTTTCTTTGATAGAGTGGAATTCCATCACATTCCCCGGATAGAGAATCAGATGGCTGATGCGTTGGCAACGTTGTCATCGATGTATCAAGTGAATCGTTGGAATGAAACTCCTTCAATCAGAATCATGCGCTTGGACAAACATGTTTTTGTATTTACGGTTGAAGGTGTATCAGATGGCAAACCTTGGTATCATGATATCAAAGTCTTTTTGAAGAGTTAGGAATACCCAGCTGGGGCATCTTCCAAGGATAAGAAGACATTGAGGAGGTTATCAGGAAACTTCTTTTTGAACAAAGATGACGTGTTGTACAAGAGAAACATTGACATGGTCTTGCTCCGTTGTGTTGATGAACACGAGGCATGCCTATTAATGGAAGAAGTTCACGAAGGTTCCTTCGGTACCCATGCCAATGGGCATGCTATGGCAAGAAAACTGTTGAGAGCGGGGTATTATTGGATGACTATGGAGTCTGACTGTTTTAAATATGCCTGAAAATGTCATAAGTGCCAGATTTATGCAGATAAGGTGCATGTGCCGCCTACTCCTCTGAATTTTTTGTCATCGTCTTGGCCCTTTGCCATGTGGGGCATTGATATGATCAGAAAGATTGAACCTACTGCTTCCAATGGGCATCGTTTTATTTTAGTTGCCATCGATTACTTCACGAAGTGGGTAGAAGCAGCCTCATTTGCCAACGTCACCAGACAAGTGGTAGCCCGGTTTATTAAGAAGGACATCATCTGCCGGTATGGAGTCCCGGAGAGGATCATTACTGACAATGGTTCAAATTTGAACAATAAGATGATGAAGGAGCAATGCCAGAGCTTTAAGATTGAACATCACAATTCTTCTCCCTATCGCCCGAAGATGAATGGGGCTGTTGAAGCGGCTAATAAGAACATAAAGAAGATTGTGCAGAAGATGGTAGTGACATACAAGGACTGGCATGAGATGTTGCCTTACGCTTTGCACGAATATCGTACTTCGGTACGCACATCAACTAGGGCAACCCCTTTCTCACTGGTGTATGGTATGGAAGCAGTTCTGCCATTAGAAGTTGAGATTCCTTCTTTGAGAATTCTGAGAGACGTGAAGCTTGATGAAGCTGAGTGGGTGCGTTCCCGGCTGAATGAACTGAACCTCATTGAAGAGAAGAGATTGAAAGCCATTGCGCATGGCCGATTGTATCAGAGCAGAATGAAAAAAGCATTTGATCAGAAAGTGCGTCCTCGGTGTTTCCAAACTGGTGAATTAGTCCTGAAAAGGATCACTCCTCCTCAAACAGATCACAGGGGCAAGTGGACTCCGAATTACGAAGGGCCATATGTAGTAAGACATGTTTTCTCTGGTGGAGCCTTATTACTCTCAACTATGGATGGCGAAGATTTTACGTCCCCTGTGAACGCGGATGTAGTCAAAAAATACTTTGCATAAAAAAGACCCGCTGAACATAAAAAGAAGGTTCAGGCAAAAATGGGGCATCCTGGCGAACCATAAAAAGAAAAAGTTCGGGCAAAAATTAGGGATAAAAAGGAAGAAGAAATAAACCCGCAAGGTTGAAAACCTGAAAAGGCAACTTTGGCAAAAATGGGTATCCCGGTGGATTGAAAACCCGAAAAGGGCGATCCAGGCAAAAGTTAGGGATTTAAAAGCAAAGACTACGATCTGCGTTCGATCTGTGATCACTATTCACACTTGGAAAATTCGAAGGAAAGGAATCAGTTTAGTCAGTCATCTTCAAAGGCCAAAGCATCTACGGATAAACAAGTCATATGGGTTATAGCTGAGTCGAGTCAGGGTGGATGTCTGTTCCCCACATTGCCGACATGTGCATTTTCTTTTACTTTTTGCGCAATTACCTCTTTTCAGGAATTGCTTTCAAATGTAAATGCCTATTTACAGGCTGATCATTCAATAAAGTTTGCATTTCAGTCAAAGAGCTTTTATTTATTGTTTTACCTGTTTTGTTTGTGAAAATGTCCGATATTTTTTTATAAACATTACATGCTAAAATGTTGAGCTTTGTGAAACAAGTTGGAAAACAGTGGCAATTGCTTAGACGACAGTCACTATGATGATAATCAAAGTAATCAATTTTGTACGTAGACCTTTCTGTTGGTTTTTTGCAGAATGACAGGTGTACTTCTTCAGTAGATTTGCTCCCCAACTTTAAAGTCTGATCATCCTCAGCAGTTTGCTGCTCTCCCCAGTTAGAGTATCGAGGACCGTCTTCTTCAACAGAGTATAAAGAAGTAATTCCCTAAGCGGAGTCGTTGAGGATCGTCCCCCTCGGCAGGATATAAGAGGTTTACCCTCAGTCAGAGTTGTGATTTGGCTCATCTATCCTCAGCAGGTAGCCAGAAGTTGTTATTTTTACAGCCTCTCCTGCAAGAGTCTAATAGAGTGTCCTCGTTGATTAAAGACAGTGTTTCCCCACTGAGCATGGGGCAATCTATTTTCCTCAAAGTTTCTTTCAGTTTATCCCCAAGCAGAGTTTGTTGGCGATTAGTATCCCCAGCAGGTTTTGAATCCAGGTTCTGAAACATTTGGTCATCCCCGGCGGAGGAGTTTCCATCTTCAGTTTTCAGTTCCTCCCCAATAGAGTGGATTTTCTCTCGGAGATTCATCCATCTCCAGCAGAATTGGTGATTGTGATCTTCCCTAGCAGGGTGAAGTTTTCCTCAACATGATTTCTTTGGTTTGATGACAATGTAGTTTGTCATCCTCAGTGGAGCTGCTTCTGTTCTCAGCATTTATTTCGCTGGGACAGTCTTTTTGCATTGCATAAGCATTTTTTGCATGGCATCCCCCTAAACGCGAAGCATTTCCACTTCGTGTGGAGCATTACGGCAAAATTCAAACATATGCATTCGAAGCATAAGCCAGGTTTGAGTTTTCCTTCGTCAGGAAAACCGGATTTCAGGAAAATATCATTCGACTTTACTCCACAAGTGTTGCGTTTAGTCATTCAAAGCAATATTTGACAGTCCCACGGCAGAGTGTTTTGCCAGGATTGTGAACCCATGATCTCTTTTCACCCCTTTCGTTCAGGTGGTCTTTTGATTCATCCCTTCAAGGTTTTTACCTTGACACCCGTCCATGTATTCTTCGATACCCGTCCGTATTGAACCTCTTTACACCCGTCCGTGTATTTTTTCGATACCCGTCCGTATTGAACCTTTTTACACCCGTCTGTGTATTCTTCGATACCCGTCCATATTGAACCTCTTTACACCCGTCCGTGTATTTTTTTCGATACCCGTCCGTATTGAACCTCTTTACACCCGTCCATGTATCTTTTCGATACCCGTCCGTATTGAACCTCTTTACTGTGAAGACATAGCTTCTCAATGGTTTTGATGAAGACAACAATGTTCATTCAAGGTTTTATGTACAAAAGGAAATGGATCAAAGACTTCAAAGCTAGAACAAGTTTCATATTAATTCAAGTCTTGAAGATTTCTCAAAGAAGGAAAAAGAAGAATTGCATAAGACTTGACTACACTTGCAAGATAAGATTAATCAAACTTTTAGGTATATGAAATTCTTGACTAAAACATTTCTTAGTGCTCAAAATATTTCTTTAATTGGAAAAATTATTTTTCATTTTTGAACCATATTAAATCACTTTCAAATATAATCTATTGACTTGGATAAATCAATAGATGTTTCATAAAATTGGTTCAAATACTTAGACAAAATTTTTAATTTTTCAAATTATTTAAACATTCAGTTTTTGGTTAATTATGGTGTTTTCAACTGTCGTAACAGCAACAGAAACCACCATAATTCGCACCGGTCTGAAGCTATATTTTAAATTTTAAATTTGAAAAGTTTTTGGTAGATTATGGCGTTTTGAGCCGACGTAACGGAACAAAAAAACCGCCACAATTGACAGCGTACTGAAACAGTATTTTTAATTTAAAATTGAAAAATATTTTGTTTGAATACACCTTTTCATTATATATTTTCATGGCATCTCTTACATCATTTCTCTTATTAAAATTCAGAATTTCTCTAACCATTGCCATGACTTTTGAATGGTTGCTTTCATCAATATAAATTCATTTCAAATTTTCATTTTTCAATCACCTCTTTCAAAAAACTCTCTACAATCTCTAAGCATATTTTTCCATAACAGAAATTTTATACAACATACTTTTTTAATACCATTTTCACATTATTTTATCATAAAAGTATCATTTGAGCACTTAGATTGTTTATGATATTGAAATTTCATATTTGAAAGAGAAGAAGTCCTTCATAGGATTTATATACTACAAACTTGTTTCAAAAACTCTTGTTGTAACATATCTTATTTTTCCAGGATTGTTGGATATAAGATTGTTTGGTTGTAAACCTTGTTATCCGGATTGTGGATACAAGAGGTCCATTTGTGCGAGGTTGATTCTCGGTTGGACTTTAAACTTGTAAAATCCAAGAGGGTGTTCTTGGTGTGGATTGTTAGAGTCTTGTATAGGAAGACTAGGTGTGTCTTGTCCTAAGATCTAACATTAGTGAAAATCTCTTTCGTGTTGAAAGGGGAGTGGAGTACTCTCGACCTGTGAGGGGAACCACTATACGTCTTGGTGTTCTTTACTTTCCGCATTTACTGCTTTCCTCAATTAGAAACTTTTAGGAAAGTAAAATTCAAAAACCGTCAAAAATCCAGATAATTGTCTAAGAGCCTAATTCACCCCCTCTTAGGCACACATATAACTTACATTTACTCCTGTCCGTGTATTTTTTCGATACCCGTCCGTATTGAACCTCTTTACACCCGTCCGTATTGAACCTTTTTACACCCGTCCGTGTATTCTTCGATACCTGTCCGTATTGAACCTCTTTACACCCGTCCGTGTATTTTTTCGATACCCGTCCGTATTGAACCTCTTTACACCCGTCCGTGTATCTTTTCGATACCCGTCCGTATTGAACCCTTTTACACCCGTCTGTGTGTCTTTTCGATACCCATCCGTATTGAACCCTTTTACACCCGTCCGTGCATCTTTTCGATACCCGTCCGTATTGAACCTTTTTACACCCGTCCGTGTATCTTTTCGATACCCGTCCGTATTGAACCCTTTTACACCCGTCCGTGTATCTTTTTGATACCCGTCCGTATCTGATATTTTGGATTCCTTGACACCCGCCTGTGTTTATCCCCAGCATAGCTAACACTCGTCCGTGTTGTGACAGTGCATCATTTATTGCTTGTTCCCTAGTGGAGTCGTCCCTCCTTTGAGGATTGAAAATTTCAGGTTTATTTTGGTATTCAATCTCCATGAATCCTTTCAACGCATGACAGCCGTTGCTATCATACCTTCAGGACCAAGTTGATTGAATAGGGGAAGCTGTAACACCCCAAAATTTTCCCTTTTGTTTTGAAACTAACTGGCTTATGTTTCTTTGCATTTCTTGCATTAGCATTTGTGCATAACATTGGTTCTTAGCATGGGATCAATCTACTTGGTTCATCTCAAAGGAGTCTCAAGCCTCAAGGTGTTTTGTGGAGGTCATCATATCTTCATAAGATCAAGAATGGCAAAGGATTTCAAGTGAATCTTTCCCTCCTAACCAGAGGGACCAAATTAGGGTTCTTGGGTTCAAAGAGCTTCTTGAGAAAACTTTGTGGATTCAAGCATGCTCTCATGGGTTCCATATGCTCACAAACACTCATAGAGGAAGGTTTGGCTGGTGGTTCATTGTGGAAGATGTTCAGTGGATCAGTTGCTTGTGAACCAAGAAAAGTCAATTGTAAGGGGGAAAGTCAACCATGGAATTTTGAGGTCCTCTTCATGATTTTTAAGGTCTTATGCCCTCATATGGTTCTCAAAGGCTAGGATTCATACCATTCATCAAGAGTCAAGAGTTTGTGCAAAAGTTACTAAATATGGAAATGACCTATAATTTGAAACTTTCCATTTTTGGCAGTTTTTCCACCACATTCAACTTAACTTTTCATCATCAAAGAAGTTTCAAATGATCTTGGGGTAAACATGAAAGTTGAAGATCATTCTCTCCCTTTTCCAAAAAGTACTAGATCATCTCCATACCATTTGTGAAACTCAAGTTATGATCAAAAGAAGGCAAAGTGATTTTAGGGTTTTCTCATGTATCCATTTTTCCACCTTTTACATTTTGATTCAAAATGACTTGTACTGACCTCTAATGCTTCAAGTCATATTGCAACATCCAAGTACACATCCTAAGGACCATTTTTGACCCTTGAATCAAGTGAATCCGTGCCATGTACCTCATGTATTTTTCAAATGGCCAAATTGCAAGATGGATTGAATCTCATAAATCAAGCCACTACAAAGCCCAAACCCAATTCAGTTGTGATCAGCAACGGAAATGGAGATGAATCATGCTTTTCGTATAACCAATGCACGTGTGGATTAAGAGGTACCATCCAACTTGCAAATTTGCAAAACACTTCCATTAGCCTTAACCAAGGGTTTAGCAAAACCCTGATTATGATTAAAGTGTTAACCAAGTGTATATAAGAAGGTTTACACATTCATTCAGACCTCATGCACTCCCATTTGCTCAGATTCAAAATTCTTGCTCACACTTTCTTCTCTTCGAATCTCTCTTCTCACAAGGGTTCTTGGAATTCTCTTTGCATATTCTTGATCAGTGAGGGGAAAGGAGTAAGAATCCACCATTGATTCAAGCTGAGAGTGATGTTTTCATCAGATTCGAGTTTGAGTTGCTCTTCATCAAATCTCAAGATCCAGCCTGATTCAAGCTTCTATTTGCATTTATTTTGTAAATAGAGCTCAAAAGAGGAAGATCTGCACTCTTACACTGGGTTTCTAGGAGTATTTTGCTTGTTTCAAGTTTCAGGTTAGTGTGAATTTCATGATATTATAATTTGTTTTTATGGTGTGCATAATGTTCCTCATGCTTTGATGATCATCCTGATGTGATTTGTTTTGATTTTGGACGTGTATCATGGCTGTATTGTGGATCTAAAGTTTTTAGATCCAAACTTTTCTTCTTCGATTTGGTTTATACATGTATGATCTGTTGAAACAAATTGCATATCTGAAATCCTTGTGAAATTCAAAGTTGAATGATGGTGGAGTTCTTGATTTCTGGGAATTTTTGAGTTTGTGTTCGCCGGAGAAGGTGACCGGAGCTAGGGCCCCGGCACCTGGTTATTTTTCAGGCAGATCGGTGTTTGGAGGTTGAAGGAGTAATCCTGGCCGTTGGTTATCCAGATCTAATGGCTCTTGTGTTGCCAACACATCTAATTTTCACGTGTTTTATTTTAATATGTGTGTGCGTATCTCCATGATTGTTACCATGTGCATCAAATCTGAGCAACACATTTTGCATACTTTGTGTTTTGCTGACTGATTCACGTGTGTTGGATTCATCCGAGGGTTACCAATTTGCCAGCGCATTAAAATTCCCACATGCTTCTCATGTGAGTTTTATTTAGTCCAGATCATGATTGTTGTGTGTCTCCCCACATTAATTACCATGCGCGTGTGATTTGAGCCATTGATCATGATTACTTATTGATTTTGTTGACTGAATGTGGCATGTTGGATCAATCCTGTGGCTTGTGTGAGTCAATCATGTTGACTGAGTCCATGTTATTTGTTTGGTATGCGCTGACCATCTGTGTGGACTGGGCTTGCTTTTCCCACCCCTTGTTAAGCTCATTTGGATTTTATAATGTGTGAATTGCTTATGTTGCACCCCCTGGCTTCTTCATTTTCTTTTTATTTTATTTAATTGTTTCATTCTCATTTTTAATTTTTAAATTTTAAAATTAGTTTAATGCATCACAAAATTATGAAAAAATTCATGGATCGTCTTTAGGATTTTATAAAATTTTGTCAAATTTTATTTTCCTTTATTTATTTATTTTTGTGCACCTGAATTAATTGTTTGATGAATTTCTTTGTGAATTTCTTCACTTGTGCACACTTGATCTTGTTGATTTTATTTCTCATCATGGGCACATAGTTTGCATCCCATTCTTTTTGCATACTTCAGAGCACACTTTGAGGTTCCTAAAAAAAATTTTCTCATATTTTTAAACTCATTTCATATTGCATTTTAGTCCCTCTATTTGTGCATTGTTCTTCTTTGTTTTTATGCAACTTTGAAGCATTGTTTGAGGTACTTAACCTGTGATTTTTTTGTGTTATCTTTTGGTATGTTGCTAGCTTCTGACTTAGGTCACTTGGGTTTTAATTCCACAATTTTTGAATTTCATTTGATATATGTTTGATTATTTGTGCTTAAGTGAATTATGCATGATCATCTCTTGACATCTCTTAACCCTAATTGTTTTGCCATGCCTAATTGTTTGAATTTCTTCTAGATTCTTTGCATGAGTATTTGATATGATGTTTACCCCTGGTTGAGGTCCCTTGTGACCAAATTTTGCAATTTGTGGATCTTGTTTGGGTGTGCTTTAAGTGCTTGAACTTTGACTTCCTTTTGTGGACTTTCTTTGGTGCATAATGTTTCATGTTTTGATCTTCTCTTGCACATGAGAATTGTTGATGATGGTATGATCTTGATTCTGACTTTCTTTCATCTTCATCTAATTTTTTCTCATTTCATCTTGATATGAAGTTCATTGGTGCTTAATTGTGCATTTCATATAAGTATGCTTGCATTCTTTCATGATTACCTTTGCATGCTTACTTGAGATGTTTTGCATGATCTTTGAGACTTGTTTATCGATGTAAGTTGGATATACTTGATATGATGTGCTTGCTGCCCTATCTTGTTTCTTATCTCATCCTTCTCTTTCTCATTCTTCTATTTCACTCTCTTTCTCCCATGAATCTCAAGACTTGTTTAAGTCTTGGATTCTCTCCCTTTAGAGCTACCTAGTCCAACTTAATTTTTGATTAAGCTTGGAGTAAGATTAGCATTAGGTTTTAGGTAGTTGTCCCTCCTAAGCCTCACTAACCATAGGCACCCATGCATGATGACATTAGGACTCTTAGTTTCCCTTTAGAGTTTCCTTTGGGTCTTCTCTCTTCTCATCTTAAAACTTCTTGAAAACACTTAATAAAGATAAAGTGTATTGCGCACGAGCCTTAAGCGTGGGGAATGAGAAATGAGGGGCTTCCTCTCATCTTTCTAGAGTACTTAGCGGGCGTCCAGTCTTGGGACGATTCGTTAAGTATTCGTCCATGTGCCCTAGACTTTGGTGCAATGCAAGATTCGTTAAGTATTCGTCCATGTGCCCTAGACTTTGGTGCAATGCAAGTTATGAACTAACTTAAAAAAAAACACTTCTGTCTAAAAAACACTAAAACAAATTCAAATCTTTTTATCCTTCGGGATTGTTGGGTTTCAAATTTCATTTTCAAAAAAGAGCTCGTCGCTCACGTAAAAAACACTTACCCATCCATGGTCGTACCCACGAACTACATTAGCTCTGATTCCTCTCTCTCGTCTGATTGAGGATATGTAGGCACAAGACAACAATTGTCTAGGCGAGCAACCTTCCCCCACAGTTCCTATCCGAACTACGTTGACTCTGACTATCCTATTGCACTGAGGGAGTACGTAGGCCTAGGGCATCGAATATGTCCTACCGAGTCCGTCTTAGTCACCCCCATCCCCGTATTCTTTTGCACAGCCATAGATAGTAGGACAGCTCACCCTCCGTTTAGACAACAAGCATGGATCCCATCGAGTACGATGGATGCGTGGGGTGCTAACACCTTCCCCTCGCATAACCGACTCCCGAACCTGGACTATGGTTGCGATGACCGTGTCTTTCCCCCTTTCTCTTTAGGTTTATGCAGTGTTTCCTTTCCCTCTCTCGGGATAAATACACATTGCTGGCGACTCTGTGTTTTCTGCGCCACTCTCGCGTTTGTACCGTTAGATGCGAATCTTTCGGGAGCGACATTAGTGAACTCAACTGACAACCATTTTCTAAACCGACTCCAGCTAGCACCCAAATGAGAGGGGTTGTTGCTAGAGCTGGACTCCTCGTAGAGCTTCTTCACTCTCTTGTCGGCATTGTCCTTGAAACTAGATATTAATTCATCAAGGTTTAGGCTATGAGTTTGAAGGTCAGAGGTGTGATGATTAGAATGAGTTTCTTCATCAGATTTAGGTTTCTCAATAAGGGTTTTGCTAGAGTCATTGGTCAATGTTTGATCTATGTTTATATCTGGTGATTTTGGGTCAGAATGTTCAAATATGTTGGTGAGAGTTTGGAAAGCTCTCGTGGTGTTGGTTGTAGAGATGGAGAGGGTATAGGTTCTGAAGTAAGTATAGGTTCAGAAGTAGTGTTCTCATAGATTGGAAGAGTGGTGGTTATGAAGAAGGTATCTGAGAAAAGTGTGAAGGCAGTTTTGGTGACAGATGAGAAGGTAAAGGAAATGAGTGATTCAGAGGCTACTTGGGTTGAAATGGTTGTGGGGATGAAGGTTTTAGAAATCATTGTTGGAATAGTTTCAGAAATAGTTGTTGTTTGTGCAATGGGGTCAGAAGTTGTTTTTGTTTGGGGAATGGTTTTAGAAATTTGGGTTGTTTGGGGGATGGTTGATTAAGGTGGTGTGGGTGTCACTTTGGATTTTCCAGAAGGAGCTGAAATAATAGATGATGAAGGTGGGATGGATGTAGTTGTAACTGTGGTTGAAATTAGTGGAGGAGGTGGAGGTATTGATGAAGTAATTGTTCTAGTATTACAAATCAGGGGCAGCAGAATGAGAGTCTGAAGACTTACTAGAAGGTGTTGGATAGGAGGCAAGTGCAGAAGACTTCTGAGTTTTTTCAGATTCTCCCAGATTGAGTTTCTTTTTCTTCTTCTTCTTTTTCTCAGTCTTCTTCTAAGATGATTCATGTTGTTTTTTCTTTAGATCAGGAAGACCATCTGGAAGAGCCTCATAAGAAAACCTAGACAAGTTGTAGCCTTCAGCTTCAAGCATTTTAAGAAAGTGCTCTATAACTTCTGGTGGATCAATCTTTGTGTAAAGAGAATATCCAGCAACAACCATCCTTCAATCCGTTAAGTCGTCCCAGTCTGTAGGAATGTTAGGTTTAACCAAAACCTTGTCAATAATGCCCATGCTCTTAAGATTTCTAGCGTTCATAGGTTTTCCAGTATCCACTACGACGTCATCCATCAGATTCAAATAAATTAAATGACCCACAAGACCATTTTCAATGAGAATTTCTGAGATGAGTATGCCCAGAGGTATGTAGTTTCTAGGCTTTCCATGGTTTCTTGTCTCTTTAACAGAGTCTCTGAGATATTTGAAGAGAATGGAAGGAAGGTGCATCTGGTCACCCTTCATCAGATAGTACATCATAAACTTCTGATCTGTATTGACATAGTCAAATGGGTTTGATGATGGTCTACGATGAATACATCCCAGAATGATCTTGATTCATACACGAGGGTTCTTAGGTAGTTCCTGATTCTTAGAAGATGATTTGCGTTCAGAGACTTGAGAAAAGATTGTAGGGCTAACTTCCTGAGTCAGAATTTTTGACCTAGGGTTTATGTTGTAGATCTGTTTTCCTCTTGCTTCCTCCATTCCAAGCAAGGTAGCAATGGATTTCTTTGTGATGACACATTTTATACCCAGAACATAAGAGATAATGTACTTGTCATCAACATCAACAAATCTTCAGAATTCCTTTATCAGATTTGTGTAGATTGGGCCATAGAGACGATCAAAGTGAGAAGAGTGAGAATAGGTTTAAAGGGATTAAGTGTGGGGAGTGAAGTATCATAGTGTGTGAGAGTGAGAAGAGTGAGTATATATATAACAAATATAATGAAATGATTACACACCTTGAAAATGAACATGAGGGAGAGTAATAAATAGTAATGATGATTTTAAAACCTATTCTCAAGACATCCCATCGCTCGAGGTGTCGTTTCAACCGGTAACCTATGATTTGAAATAAACAGGTGTCTAAGCAAATCATAACCACACATTTGAAAATGCACGGTTTGATGATCTTAGAGTCAAGAATACGAAGAGGTTTCTGAATTGAGATATTTCTGACCTTGACATCTTCTAACTTGTAGAAATATCATTGAACAGAAAGAAAAAATAACAATATTTGCACAAGTCAGAATCACATTTTTACAGAAAGAGTTGAACACATTAGAAAAAAAATTCATTCTGGACAGAGTTCCATTTTTAAATGTTATAGAATGATCAGAAATCTATCTTCAGCTGAGGGTTTTGTGAAGATATCTGCCCACTGGTGGTCTGTATCTATGAACTTTAAAACAATAACCCCTTTCTGAACATAGTCTCTAATGAAATGGTGTTTGATTTCTAGGTGTTTAGATCTAGAGTGTAAAATAGGATTCTTACTTAAGAAAATAGTAGCCGTGTTATCACGGAAGATATGGATGTTACTCTCATATATCTGGAAGTCTTCAAGTTGATTTTTCATCCAGATCATCTGAGTGCTGCAAAATGATGCTGAGATATATTCTGCTTCAGCAGTTGATAGAGCAATGGTTGATTACCTTTTGTTTGCCCACAAGATGAGATTTTTATCCAGAAACTGACAGCTTCGAGAAGTACTTTTACGTTCTAGTCTATCTCCGACGTAATTGACATCACAGAAACCTGATAGCTTGTATTCTGATGTTTTCTTATACATCAAGCCAAGGTTAGATGTTCACTTCAGATACCTTAGGATTCTTTTAACAACTGTTAAGTGAGTTTCCCTTGGATCTGATTGAAAGCGAGCTCAAACACATACACTTAATAAAATATCTGGACGAGAGGCAGTCAGATAGTTAAGAGAGCCTATCATACCACAATAGAGCTTCTAACAAACCTTTTTACTTACCTCATCTTTCTCCAGAATGCATGTATGATGCATAGGAGTCTTTGCTGGTTTACTATCTGACATATCAAATTTCTTTAGGAGCTTTTTTGTGTATTTGCTTTGATGAATATATATGTCTTCTGGAGTTTGATTTATTTGTATTCCTAGAAAGCATTTTATCTCTTGCATCACACTCATTTCAAACTCTTCCTGCATTAGCTTAGAAAACTCTTGACAAACAAATGGATTTGCATAACCAAAAAATTATGTCATCTACATTGATTTGGCATATTATTAGATCGTTTCTAACGTTTTTACCACTTTTCCTATGGTAAAGTAATTTTTTAAAAGAAAAGAATTTAGTCTATCATACCAAGCTCTGGGATCTTGTTTCAGACCATACAATGACTTTTTAAGTTTAAAAACATGTTCTGGAAACTTGATGTTTTCAAAACCTGGAGGTTGGTGAACATATACTTCTTCAGAAATGTATCCATTCAAAAATGCGCTTTTTACATGCATTTTATAAAGGGTCATACCATTTTTAACAACAAAAGAAATAAGAATACAGATAGATTCTAACCTGGCGACTGGAGCAAATGTTTCATTGTAGGCAATACCTTCTTGTTGACTGTAACCTTGTACAACCAGTCGTGCTTTGTTTATGACAACTTCTTCTTTCTCATTCAATTTGTTTCTGAACACCCACTTGGTTCCAATAACATGAGTCCCTTTGGGCTTTGGCACCAGATCCCAAACATCATTTATGGAGAACTGATTTAGCTCTTCTTGCATTGCCAGAATCCATTCATTCTCCTGAAGTTCTTTTTCACAAGAGGTTGGTTTTATCAAAGACTCCAATACTAAGAGCATTTCCTCAGTTTGTTTGAATGTAGATTTTGTTATGACAGGTTCAACTTTATCTCCTAGAATCAATTCCTTAGAAACTGTTTGTTTATGCCTTTGCTTTTTCTGAGCTGGTGGACATTCAGTTGCTTCTGATGTATCTTTATCAGCGTCCTTTGAGTCTTTGTCCTAAGGTTCTTTTTCTTTTTCTCCAGAACCTGCAAGGGTTATTTCTAGACCTGCAAAATCCTCAACTAGCTTCGACGTTTCTGAGTCAAGCTTATCATCGAATCTAACATGGATTGACTCTTCCATAATACGTGTTTCTGTATTGTATACTCTGTAGCCCTTAGAGAGTTCTGAGTATCCCAACATAATACACTTTGGTGCTTTAGAGTCAAACTTCTTTAGATTCTCTTTAGTGTTCAGAATAAAACAAGAGCATTCAAACGGATGGAAATAAGAAATGTTGAGTTTTCTACCTTTACACAATTCATAAGGAGTCTTTTCCAAAATAGGTTTGATAGAGATCCTATTCTGAATGTAACATGATGTATTCACAGCTTATACCCAAAAGTGCTTAGCCACATTAGTTTCGTTGATCATGGTTCTGGCCATCTCTTGCAATGTCATATACTTCCTTTCTACAACTCCATTCTACTGTGGAGTTCTAGGGCAGGAGAAATCATGGGATATGCCATTAGAGTCAAATAACTCTTCAAACCACTTATTCTCAAACTCACCACCATGATCATTTTTTACTCTAACGATCTTAGAATCAAAATCATTTTGAACTTTGGAATAGAAACTAGTAAACACATAATGTGACTCATTCTTGTGCCTTAGGAATTTTATCCATGTCCAAAGACTGTAATCATCTACGATGACAAGTCCATACTTCTTACCATTGACTGGCGCTGTTTTTACTGGACCAAACAAGTCAATATGTAGAAGCTCCAAAGGTCTAAAGGTGGAAACAACATTTTTATATTTGAAAGATGTTTTAGAAAACTTGCCTTTTCGACATGCTTCATAGAGAGCATCTGAAGTAAACTTCAGCTTAGGCAGGCCTCTGACTAACTCAAGTTTATTTAGCTGAGAAATCCTCCTCATGCTAATATGACCCAAGTGTCTATGCCACACCCATTGCTCTTCGTTAACAGACATTAAATATTTAACATCTTGGTTTTTATGATCAGAAAGCTTTATCTTGTAAATGTTGTTTTTCCTCTTTCCAGTGAAGAGAATTGTGCAATCTTTCTGACAAACAACCTTGCATGTTTTTTGATTAAAAATAATGTCATAACCGTTATCACTTAATTGACTTATGGATAAAAAATTATGCATTCGACCCTCAACATAAAGTACATTAGATATAGAAGGAAGAGATCTGTTACCAATTGTTTCAGATCCTTTGATTCTTTCTTTCTGGTTTCCTCTGAAACTTACGTGCCTAGAATCTTTATGTTCCGAGCTTTGGAGCACATGCTTTCTTCCCATCATGTGTCGCGAGCATCCAGAGTCCAGGTACCATGACTGGTGTTTTAACTCTGCTGCATAGGATATCTGCAACATGTACTATTTTATCTTTTGGTACCCATAATCTTTTGGTCATCTTTGATTGGTTTTCCCAGAGTTTCTGACAACCTTGGGTTTACGTGCAACATTAAATTTTTGTGTTTGTGCTGGTGTATAGTGATAAGAGAAGGGAGATTTTGGTTTGTTTTCTTGATGTGGGATCTGATCATCATTGTCAGAATCATAACTGAAATTCTGGCACACTAACACATGTTAATACTGATGTCCTCACATCAGAACATAATGTCAAGATAGATGTGACAACATCGTCTGTCTGACAGAACAAATAAACCCGATTGAAAAATAAATTGCAGAAATATAAATAACACAGTCAATTGGTAACCCAGTTCGGCGCAACATCACCTACATCCGGGGGCATCCAAGCCAGGAAGAAAATTCACTATGATAACATTAGTTCAAAGCTAAACTCCCTCGTTTACAACTTCTCGCTTATTCACTACCTTGTGCAACTTCTACCTAGAAACCCTATAGATATGAGACTCATTTCCTAATTGGCCACAATCCCAGTGACAATTCAACAAATACCAACGATAGAAGTACCAACCCTTCCAAGTATAATACTTAGTTTTTCTTACAGGCTTCAACTAAGAACAATACACTCTTGCTTAAAAGATTTAGAGTGGACAATTAACAAGAAACAATCAGTCTACCACAATGTATCAAATGATACAAGGGTGACATACAAAATTACACACAAGAGACTCTCAAAACCTAATACTACAAAACCTCCCCTTATTTTGCAAAAGTGAAATTCGTAGTATACATTAGGTTTAGGTATTATTTTTAAATACTCCTCAGCAATCCATGGGCTTCGAAATCTTCACCTAAATATAGCTTTATCCACGCACTGAGAGATGCATCAATTATGCATAGAAAATCTACTTAAATCTCGGAACAAATCATCAAGTTTCCTAAATTCTCTCAACATCCAATTTTAGAAACTTACGAATAGTTGGAGAACAAATCAAATGTTCCAGATTAAATCTTCTTGACCTGCAAATATAAGGGAAATATATCCAAACAGAATCTCACAAAATCAAATCAAATTTGTCAAGAATAAACCACAACCTGTACTGATGTTCTGGTACATCATGTTACAACATTTTTCAGAACATCTGTCTTCAATGTTGACATACCAGCAAGTTAAAACATTTCACACGACATCTTGCTGTGATCCATGTATTACAAAAATTGCTGCCAATCCTAAAATCATGGATCTAACAATCCCCCCTTTGGCAAATTTTGGCTAAAACAACATTTGCACAATAATTCTAGAGAAGAGGAATAACACCATAAAACCTGCAATCAGAAAGATATCAGAGATAAAATGCATATACAGAACATCAGAGATTACAACTTCTTCAGCCTCTAGAAATCAGATGTCACGACATGTGGTCTGAAATCACATTAACACATCTCTGACACAGCAACCTTAGACAGGTCCATTACTCCCCCTGTCATAAAGAACTAATACTCCCCCTAAAGGGGAAAAACCCAAATCACCTGACATCCAAACCTCAACTGCCTCAGTTCACACATCCCTCACAAGGGGAAAATCCAAAACACAAGACAGATAAGAATGAACTATCCAAGTTCATACATTAGAAATGCATACAGCAGAAGCCACACATATTAGAAACACATACAACAGAAGCCACACATATTACTCAGAGTATCAGAGTAATAAATTACCATAGAGCATCCAAGGTTCTTCATAACCACAACATGTCAGGACATGTGATTGCGCATCATTGCACACATACACCACCTCAGTGGCAACAACATAAGCATGGAAGATTATCATGCTCTCCCTAAATAGTTGTATACAACAAGCAACCACAAATCACACTAAAACATTACATGATGTCACGTCATCTGATCCAACATCATAAACAATAACTATCACTAAAAGAAAATTGGCAGATTGCGACGGTTTTTTTGGCAGGTTACGACGGTTAAAACCGCCATAATTTGCAACGTACGACGGTTGTAGTACTGTCGCAGAAACGTGTGTCGCGAGGCTGTTTCGCGTCGGTTATCAAAACCGTTACGCAAACCGTCGTTATCTTTCGTGACAGGTAGGGAACTGACGTAATCTGCATATTACGACGGTTATTAACCGTCGTAAATTTCCATTTGATTTTTACTTTTTTGTTGATTACGACGGTTCAAACCGTCGCAACTTTCTGTTCCACAGGTACATCTGCAAGTAAATTCGTAGGAAATATCCATTCCAAAGGTAAATCCGCAGGTAATTTATTTTTAAAATAAAAAAAAATTAATTGTAGAAATATGAACAGAATGGGACAAAAAATCACATATTCTTCATTCAACTAAACATATATATTATATTATATTTATACAACTCTATATTCCAACTAAAAAATAACTAAATTCTAGCTATATTCCACCTCTATTAATATTATTTTAAAAAAATACAGTAGTGACTACAAGCCTTTTCAATGACAGGTCCTACAGCTGATCTTAATACTATGATGTCCCACCATATCACACTGCAAGGTTGCATCGGTGGTAAAATTGACATCATAACCGCATGTGACATCATAACGCACGATATCAAGTAAATCTTTTCTTTCAATACCACGTATCGTGAAGGAAATGTGAACCTGCAAAAGAGCATCAAGATTAATATATCAACAAGTAGCAAGAGTTCTTAAAACACTCTATGATAAACACATTTTTTGTTCAAACTAAGGCTCAATTTAATTCTATGTATTGACAGTGGAATATGTGCAGCCATCACAAGTTAACCCAATTCATAACTGTTCCCGGTAATTCAACCACAACTGGTTTGCATCATGAAGGGACCTACCAATAATTGTCAACGGTGCACAAACAGCAGACCCGCATTCGAGAACTCCAAATTCTTCACCAGAATAAAACCTTGCCATTTACTGCGAACCACACCGCTACTCCACAGTTTTGCAGCAAGACCTGCAAACATAGAACTAGCCTGTGATAAAATCAACACCACCAAAATTAAAAGAACATTTCTTATCGAGAAGCGAGTGAAGCGCACCATATGCTTAATGGTCCCTACTTTCAAAAATCCTGTGGAGGCAACTCTGAATGGGTCAGACACAAGGCATCGTTTTAACTGACAGAAGATGAAACTAGGACTGTCGTGAAACTCAGGCTCTCCACGAATCTGTTGTTAACTTCCTTTGAATTCCGCAACCATCTCTCGCATTATCGTCGCACCTGTTTCATGAAAATTACAGTGAGAATTATCGCTGTAGCATTACACATGTGGAAGGCGGATCACGAATATGTTATGCACGTTCGAAACACTTACCGACGGATGCAGCAGTGCTATGATTATATGTTGGAGGGACCATGCTTAATTCTTGGAGGACCCTGCTCTGGTATCAATGCCCAAGAAAGAACCAATGGTTAAATCCGGTCATAACACATTCAAACTCAAAAATCGTTTGGTCATCGTGAGAAATGAAGCTGTTATATTGTAAGTTAAAACATGTTCCAATAGTTGTTAATTTCTTTCCAAGATTAGCATTTCCTGTCCAGTCTCAGAGCACATATATTGTAAGTTCTGTTCCGACTTCCGATTTCCCAAGAATGATGAACTGCCTACCAAAGAAAAGAACACAGTTCTATTGAGGGAAAGAGCATATTGTAAACCATAAACATTATCTCGCACATCACCTATCACTGATAATATCTTCCTTCCTAATAGTGCAAACCTTGCCGCTTATTTCCTTTTGTTAGATGGGACCTGCATCAATCTGTCTAAGTAATGCAATCCAGAGTAAAGATGCTTAACTAACTCAAGTAATGATAAAAGTGAAACAGTTAACCTCAATAAATCTGTGAGATAAAGTAGCTTATTCCTTTTTTCCTCGGCATATCTGTTGTTTCCTCAGGAATCAAACTGGCATTGAAGGCACCAGACAATGATTGAAAGCGAGACCTAAGCATACACATACTCTGTTCATAGACCTCTTTGGAAGTGAACGGATACGGAAATGTTTTTGTATGGAGTTTCTCATCCTGTAATCCAAAAAGAATAAAATCAAAACTTGCACATTTACTAGAAGAGAAAAAAAATAACCTGTACCTAAGATGATGGTGGTTGGGAATATGATTTAAGCCACTAAATTATATAAATGATTATGTAGTTTAATTTTCTCTTGCCCATGGCGTTGCAACGGTTGTGTGTTTCTGGTTCAAGCTTGGTGTGTCATCTTAATAGCAATTGGTTTTGCCATTGTCAATATAACTTCGGGGCCTTGGGTTGCGAGGGTTTGAGATCGGAAATAGCTGGTGTTTTTGGGTTCGTCATTGGAGTTTCTCCACCCTCTGTCATATTGCTCTTAGTTGTTTTTGAATTTCATTTGGGTTGGTTCAATTTCACATCATGTCTTAGGCTTCCAGCTATGCATTCATCTGTCATCATCCATTAGGAGCTTTGGAGCAGTGGTCTTGGATTTATCGGTATGGCATTGTTTCGATGCGGCTATTCCCTTGAGGCCTTCTGGTTGGTATTCTGTTTGGGGTGGTGTTTTAAGCCAGGTTGTTGCAGAAGCATAGCTCGTATTCAGTCTCCTTGAGTTTCATCGCAGTTCTCTTGGCTCTTGCGGTCGGGATTCGGGGAAACTCGCATCTGTTTCGTGTCGTTGTTAGATTTCTGGACTGTCTTTTCTTTTTCTTTTTTCCTAATGCTGCAGCAGTGCCTTAATTGGTTTGGTTGGAGTTTTTTCTAGCTGGGGGAGTCTTAGGTGTTTTTGGCCTTGGTAGTTGGGGGCTTTTTGTTGTTCTTGGCTATTTACTGCCTGTATTTGTATTGTTAGCAGCTGAACTCTCACGGTTCTGTTGGTGTATTTTGCAGCTAGCATTCCTTATACTAGCTTGTTTAATAATATTATTTTCTTTTGCCTTCTTCAAAGAAAAAAATATTTTAATCAGCCTATTTACCTGATACCATCAAGCTCAAAACAATGAGGGTTCGTACAAGATCTAAAAGTGTTGTAAACTGATGACCCTGGGAAAAGGCATCTATGCAATGCCTGAAAGTACAATTCTTAGTAGTAAATTTCAAAATGGCATAAAGGACAAACATAAGAACCTGTTGTGGTAATGAGAAATTAGTAGGGTCACAGGGTCCTGACATGATATCCAATGGCAAACCCGCAACAATCTGAGTACAAGTATAAGTTAAGCTTATTATTTAGAAAACAACTACAGTGGAGGAATCAAACAAATGTGATGAACCTGATTCAACAGAACATCTAGCTCCTTTATTGGTTCTGCCATCTTCGAGAGATCTTTCGAAGCCAAATTCTGTAAATATAGATGAAGAAGTCCATAAATCCCCTCTTAGATAAGTTCATAAAAAATTGAATTGCAAAATAAATATTTCTGTAGGAACTGGGCCATTACACTATATAGTAAATTCAAAGGCATAAATGTGAATGGGTGCTGTCAGCATACTGATGTCAAGACATAACAATTAAAATATGCGTCTAAAATGCAACCCCAATAAGATAAAGAGTGGGACAACTCTGTATACGTGTAATTATTTGTATTAGGTGGTTATGTTATACCTTTATAAATGTTCTTTGCTAAGGCAATCAATCACAAATGAGAAAGTGGCTGAAAACTAGTAACTCAGATACCGAAGTTAATTAGTGATGTTACAATATGGCAAGAGTATGTGTTGTGATCAATTTTTGAATACCTGAAACATTGGTACTTTTCGGGAAAAATAAAAAGGTATATCAGAATAGAAATAGAAATATAAAGCATTCATAGGCATAGACTTAGATGGCCAAAATTGCTTGGACTTTTTAAGGAAAAATAAATTAAAACATAAACCAAAAGTAACAGCACAAAATTTTTATCATTAGAAAACTCAAAACAGTGGAACTATTTTAGATATCAGTATGTATTAGTTATTAGTCTTTTATCATATAAAGCATCCAAGGCACAGACTTAGATAGAGAAAATTGTTTGAACTTTCCAAGGGAAAATGTCAAAACATAAACCAAAAAAATAGAGATACAAATTATCATTAGAAAAATCAACAGTAGAACTATTTTAGATATTAGTATGTATTAGTTATTAGTCTTTTTAAAAAAATTTATCTGTACACAATCCTTAAGTGTTCTACTGCAGACACTTGTACTATTCTTCCCGCTATTTTAAATAAAAACCTTAACGTACACTATACACTGCTAGTAAGTAGTAACTACCACATACATAGGTTTACTTCAACAATAATAATAATACCTGTCCATTAAGAAGTCCACGAGGTATCTCAACAGAATTTCCAGCAATGACTACATGAACAATTTGCGATGCAATACTTTGTTCCTGTTTATTTTGTTAATATTGACAAGTTAAGACCTTTAAATGTTGCATAATTATCAGCAACTCTGGGATAAAAACAAGATAAACCTTCTCATCTCCTAAATGCCCAGTAATATGATCAACTAGAAGCTGAAATTGAAGAGGGTTAGACTTGCTGCTGCCAATACTTAATACTGACACAAGAAGAACATATATGTCTTCCCCAGCTCAATCAAAATAAAAAGGAAATTTTAAGCGACAACTTCAGTAAAATCATAACATTTTTAAAACCATAGATTGAATAATTGAGTATAAGAAATGTACAGTTAAAAGAACAAAACGGAAAGACTGTTACTAATGACTGAGATGTTAAAAGAAGCAAGAGAAAATGGAGCATACATACAACAAGCAACTAATTTGAAATTATTATTACAGATAACATTCCAATGTTTGACAATATAAAGAAAAAATAGGAAACTAGTTTCTTTAACTCGGTTATGTTAAATGAAGCAAAGCAGGAGAAAATCTACCCGTGCTGACTATGAATCATAAAACTCTCAAACAACCCAACTCCTTTTGAGAGAATGTTAACTCCCAACGCAAACCACACTTTGCACAGGATAATGAGAAAATCACAAATGTTTGAATCATACATCCTTCAACGGAAAATCTCAGCCTACCATAAATAAAAATCCCATAATATGTTAGGCATGTATACCACTATGTTAAAATCATTGTATATGTAAAAGACTGAGAATATATACTTGATTTAATGGGGAATTCTATCTGCGGTGGTAAGCCAGCTTCTAGAACTTCCTGAACCAAAAAATCACCTGCTCCAGTCTCCTTACCATGTATAGCAACCACAATTCCTGTAAAAGACGACGTTAGCACAAAATCATCTTGTGCAAGACATAACTATTTGTTTGGCAGGTAAGTTGCATCTGTAAAATAACAAATAACAATTAAGAAGCCGTGTGTTTAAATTCAAGATCACCTAGAAAAATATGAAACAAAACAAAAAATATAAGAAATTAGCAATTCTTGAGGGGCAAAAATAAGGAAAAAGTCAAGAAACGACATATACCAAATCTAATAATGTCTTGAAATAAATGTACAGCTTGTACCCATGTTTCAAAACTGTCATCCTACTATGAAATCCAAATTGCTCAACCAAGTAGTTAATGAAACAAACCTGTTACATAGACAGATGGTACAATAATATTCCCACCAAGCTTAACCCTTCCACTTTCATCTTCCAAAACAGGATAATCATCTTTGTCCACAAAGTTATACGGCTTGACAAGCGGGACAACCGATCTCTGCACATCATTAGCAAAGAAACTCAGCAATGTGCCATATCATTGTCCTATTTTTTACTTACAAAACCCACTATTGTCAATCACAGAAAATAGCAATTTGTTCAATTTTTCACTACGAAAACTGCTATAACGCCAATGTAGCTAATATTTGAAAACACTTAGTACCAAACAGCTTATCACAGAACATCAGTAATTTGTTCAAATCCCACAACATTATAGTCGTCGCTACTCAACAACCATAACAAAACAAAATTTACATAAAAAACAACCACACCCCTCCAACAACAAAAAAATAGAAACCCGGAACCACAGTACCTCTTTAGAATACTCATCAAGTATGCAAGGTTTCAATTTCATGTTTTTAAACAGTGTCCCAACAACAACACACTCCTTGCCCTCTTCCAGTCCCAACACCGTGCACACTGTCCAAACCACCAGAAACTCAATCAATTAATAAAATTTCAAGTAATCAAACATAAAAAGTTATCAGATTAAAAAGTCACTATTGATTTAAAGCAAAGCCATAAGTTGATAAAAATAGAGAAAACAAAAAGTACGAACCAGGAGAATTAGGTTTCCATTGGGAAACAAGGGAATACAAGAGAGTTCTCATCAAGCGAAGACGAGCGAAGTAAATTTGATTGTATTGCTGTCCACGATACATCTCTTTCCCGATTTCGAACGTTTCATCCTGCATCAAAATCGAATTAGCATATCTTCATAGTTAACAACACAAAGACGATGAGAGAGAGGGGAAGCACTGAACCAGAGATTCGTAGGAGGATTGCACTCTCTCCATTGTCGTGGCTTGGCGGGAAGCACTGGTCACCAAATTTTGATAAATGCATAAAGGATCGGTTGAGAAAAATATACTTTGATGGAGAATGAGTGTGTTGCTGAACACATGTCACAGTAAGTGGTACAGTACGAGGGCGGTTAGGAGACCGTCGTGGGCTATGTTACAAATGGATATTTTTATTTTTGTAAAGAAAATTGCGACAGTTGTCCTTAACTGTCGTGAAAACAGTCGCAAATAATAAATAAGGACAGTTATTATATAAGGGTCGCAATCCAAGTGTCGCAAATCAACAAATTTCTTGTAGTGTATACTAACACTTTAATCCCCCTTTTTATCTAAAAATTGACAAAATTGAGTAAATGCACACAACCATAAATGGAAACACAAAGTAGCAAAGGCTACAAACAGTTCTAATGGAAAGAAGCACAAAACAACATATGGAAACAAATATTATCAGGGATTATTACAACCCAAACATCAAAAACAAAACAAAACAAAAAAAATGATAAACCAAAAGAAAAACTTCAACTATGGAGCCAGCAATCAAATCCAACCTCCTGAGTTAATGAAATTAACCCAATCTTCATCATGATCCTCATCAGAGTCATGCATTTGAGCATGATTCTTCTTGAAGGACCTCATCGTTGTCACATATGTCTTCCTTGTCCTAGATGCTCCAGTAGATGAGCCAGCAGATATTCCGACTTTGGGCTCAACCTTCTTTGAATCCACACTCTTATCATCCAGCACACAAGCCTTTGTAGCATCAGTATTTTTGGAATTTTGGCTCATGTTGAAACACGACTGGGTACTCGACTAAAACTGTATGATTTTTGAAACAATGAATAACCACCGTGCTTATAACGCCCGAACAGTCAAGGATAGCATTGTAGAACCGAGTGACATTATCCTAGGTAATAGAGGCATTCTCCTTTTTCACTTTCCAAGCTTTGACTGCAGTATTTGAAATGGAATTTTCCATGTCATTGAAAAAACCGTTTCTCTTGAGAAACTCATGCACCAAAAAATGTGTTTCAGGCCTTCTAAACTATAGTTGCTATAACTCTTTATTAATACCCATTCCTAAAACACCCCTGACAGAATGATGACTAGTCATAATGATCTCGTCCAGTTATACAGAGTGAGACTCCTTGAAAGTTCTGATTATGACCAGCTTGTCACAGTACAATGTCATGACATCGCGTTTGACATTGGAATCTTTTAGCATCCAACTCAATTTGGAGCAACAACTTCCTCAACAATATACTTAGAGCCAAATAAATAAATTATATTCTTGTTGATTCATAAAGACAAAATTGTTTCTCAAGAAGAAACATCCTTAACAACCAGGGGCACACATGCTAGAAACACAACAGGATCCACATAAGAACACCACACAATGATAACAAAACAACTCCCTCTGGATTACATAACATAGGGATTCAGCTAAATACAATGTCATGACATCTAGTGCGACATCACAGAACCACCAGAACACCACAAGCTACATAATAACATGTAAGCTTTGTACAAACTGCAACTTCGCAGCAACAGATCACATAAGTACCACCCTTGAAGACCACAACCTACTGCAGAGAAAAATAAATTCTCCCAGACAACAACATTGTTGTTCTCAAGACATACCCATGCAATCATGAACTGCCCCAGTTCATATATCAGAGGCACATGCACAGCGGAAGAAAAAATAAATAACTAAACCTGAAACACATTTAAGAGAAACTAGAGTTCTCCAAAGCACTTCAGGAAGGCAAGATGTCATGCACATTTGGTTTGACAACATGCACACAAACCACATCAGAAGAAATACATTTCCTCTTACGCATCAATAGCTAGAAAGATGCTAGAGCATAGCATCTCAGCACCACTAAGGATCACATAGAAATGAAGAGATCATTTCCACACTTTACAGCAATGCATCACAATAAAAAACCCTGAGAAACCATGGTTTTCCCCAACTTCAGGTGTGTCATCCTGCACTACTCAGTAAATCCTTCCTTTCAGCACTACCAAAGCCAGTATCGCCGCCAAACTTGGCCAAAACTATACTCCAAACTCCACCAGAACAAGATATTTTAGTTCTCAATCTGTTGATGAACACCAACTCAAAATAATGGACTACGAATACTCAACTCTCTAGTATAAAGTTTCTGACCCTATAGGAAACATTGTAGGCTTAAGAGTTCTCTATTAATTTTCGGAGTGTTATACATCTAAGATGATGTTCCAGCATCTGATAGGACATCAGTCCCTATCACAATGATTGAACCATTAACTTTGGTTCATCAGTTAACAACCATGGGTTCTGCTATCATTATAGTAGCCCAGGAACATCCCTTAGCACGAACTACTAGCAAACCACAATTTAAACACAGCAGTAAAGAAACAAACTGCAAAGACAAATCAGAGATACTCAAGGAAAACTTTACAGAGAGAAATAAACTCTCACACACAACAAGAACCAAAAGAGCTTCTATAAAGAAGCGCAATGTCAAGACATCATATCTGACAACACAATACCAACATAAATCCTTATGCAAACAGGAAAAAGGTTCCCTCTAACAAACACCATATGAGTTGCCCACATTACCCTGTGGTGACTGAGCATATCACAATCATCAGATTCTACCTAGCACTGGCCTCATAAGAGCTATGAGAGGAATATCTATAACACCTGAAAAAGTCTGATGATGCATCAGTTGGAGACTTCATCTTCCTTGGTCATTAAGCAAGAGCATGCAGATCACAAAAGCAACTGGCTTTGGACTGCCTAAATCTCATTAGTGACTAAGCATTCTCCCCTTCAATATGACCTTGATCAATAGAGACAACATCAAGACTGGAAATTTCATTTTTTAAACCCCTTGAATTTCACCTTTTGGCCTCATCCTTACAAGAACAAAGTTGGAGAGAGACTTAAAGTGCATCGGAACTCTCCTTTCCTCGAGTCATGAGTCTGGAACACCCACAGCTAGAAAACCAATCTTGCTTAGTTGCAACTCCAACAAGATATGAGAGCTAAGACAATTTGCATGTTCCTAGAGCTCTAACAATTGCTTGGTTAGCTATAGGCAGAGTTGAACATTTGAGAAACCTCTTCAAGTTGAAATACAAGTGCCTGATAAGACCAACTTAATCCTAGAAGAGAACCATCTCCATAACAAGTTACTACTCTTATCGTGAATATTCTAAAGTTCAACACGATGTCGAGACATTTCGAAAACATTATTGACTCAGCTTCCCTCTTGATTAAAAAGTTGACATTTGAAATCTACTTTGCTTTATAAAGCCTTAAGAAACCCTATTCCTTTTAGGCTTCCAGTCAACTACTCAAACTTAATAACATCAGAACAGTTGTTCTCATCCTCATAGACTTAATCATGAAATCAAGATTGAAGATCTAAATAGTCACCTCATGCTGCAGGTGATAGACTATCATTCTTTCCTAATAGGCAAAAGATAGGAGATATTTACCTTTTTCATTCCTTCATTACTCTTGATACACATACCTTGAAGAGGCCACCAGCTAAACATCAATTGATTCTCCAATACAGGGGACTACAACAGAATCCCATCTTTAAGAGAAGACAGTAACAACCTTCAAATACATGACATTTAGTGCTTATATTTAGAATATCCTAGTTCTTAAAGGTGTCAGGACTAATGTTCATCACATTTAATCTTGACCTTCTATCCATTATCCTCAGAGGCTGATTGAAATTCCTCCCAAGTAAAGTACAAAATTTCTTCACAAGGTCAAAAGCTCCTACTGAATTGGAGACAAAACACATGCCCTTGTCCTTCTGTTCAGATATGTTCTTTTAAAGACAAATATGACTCAACCAATGATCTTGAGAAATTCCCAAGCATCTTTGAACACCACACATGTGTTTAATACACTGAACACATTTGTATTAACTCCATCAGATACAGAGTCTTTCAGAGCAACAAGAGCCAACTCATTCTCTTCCTCACCAGGAACAATCCACACACACCCTTTGGTGACATATTTCCATGGGCTCCTATCCATTTATCTCAAGAAATCTACCAATTCAGCCTTCCAATGATTATACAGTACCAGAAAAAAATATCCCTGAAGCTCACCCAGAAAACTGACTATGGTGTCATCTCTGATGCCAATTAAAATTCTGGCACACTAACACATTAATACTAATGTCCTCACATCAGAACATAATGTCAAGACAGATGTTACAACATCTTATCTACTACAGAACAAATAAACTAGACTGTAAAATAAATTGCAGAAATATAAATAACACATGCATTTGGTAACACAGTTCGGTGAAACATCACCTACATCTGTGGGCATCCAAGCCAGGAAGGAAATTCACTATGATATCATTAGTTTAAAGCTAAACTCCCCCATTTATAACTTCTCGCCTAATCACTACCTTGTGCAACTTCTACCTAGAAACCCTCTAGATATGAGATCTCCCTCTCACTTTCTAATCATTCACAATCCCAGTGATAATTCAACAATTACCGACAATAGAAGTACCAACCCTTCCAAGTACAATACTTAGTTTTGCTTACAGGCTTCAACTAAGAACAATACACTTTTTCTTAAAAGCTTTAAAGTGGACAATTAACAAGAAACAATTAGTCTACCTCAATGTATCAAAAGATACAAGGGTGACATACAAATTTAAACACAAGAGACTCTCAAAACCTAATACTACAAAACCTCCCCTTATTTTTCAAAAGCGAAATCCGTAGTATACATTAGGTTTAGGTCTTCTTTTTAAATACTCCTCAGCAGTCCATGGGCTTCGAAATCTTCACCCAAATATAACTTGATCCACACGCTGAGAGCTGCATCAATTATGCATACAAATCTCTTTAAATCTTGGAACAAATCATCAAGTTTCCTAAATTGTCTCAACATCCAATTTTAGAAACTTATGAACAGTTGTAGAACAAATCAAATGTTCCAAATTAAATCTTCTTGACTTGCAAAAATAAGGGAAATATATCCAAATAGAATCTCACAAAATCAAATAAAATCTGTCAAGAATAAACCACAGCTAGTACTGATGTTCTGGTACAACATGTTACAACATCTGTCAGAACATCTATCTTCAATGTTGGCAGGACAACAAGTTAGAACGTTTCACACAACATCTGGTTGTGAACCATGTTTTAGAACAATTTCCGCCAATCCTAAAATCATGTATCTAATAATAACTAATTCCTCTCTTCCCATTGTGACTAACACCATAGATCATAAAAGCCATTATGCTTCTATCTATGCTATTGTCCAAGAATTTCTGAAATGCCTTATCATATTTATGTAATATGGTTTCAGAAGACGGAGAAGCTTTATAAAGTGTTTCTTCAAGTTTTAAAAATTTTTTGTTAAGAAAAGCTTTTTATTTTTCCAAAACAAAATTGTTATCTTTTTGTTTAGAAACTTCTTTCTCTAGCTTAACACACTCTTCAACCTCAGATTCACGAGCCCTTTTCAGGTCCTTGAATTTGAGTTTAAGTTTCTGATACCTATTTAGAGATTCTGACTGACATAGTTCTAAATCATCACGAGAAAATTTAGAAAATACCTCTTTTGAGTCAGACTATGTTTATATTGTGTTTCCTTTAGATGTGGTATCCATGAGTGCTATGTTGGCATGCTCCTCTTCAAAATCAGATTCTGATGCTTCAGAGTCAGAGTTATCCCATATTTCCATGAGACCTTTCTTCTTCCCTTTGAACACATCCTCCTTGAAGCTTTCTTTTCTGGATCTTTCTTTTCTGGAGCTTTCTTTCTTAAGCTTTATACATACATTTTTGTAGGATCCTGGCTCCTTGCATTCATAGCATGTTACTTCTTTGCTTGTTCTTCCTCTTGAAGATGAATCTGGATGATCTCCTCTGTTTCTGGACCTTTCGAAGTTGTTTTGTCTTTTCTTTCAAAGATGTTTTATTCTCTTGGAAAGAAGGGACAATTCATCTTCGTCATCAGAATCTTCTTTGTCATAATCTTCTACGTCTTCGTCTTAAGCTTGGAAGGCTTTGTTCTTTTTTAACTTGTTTCTTTCTGATCTAGATCTCAAAGCGAGAGATTTTTCCTTTTTCTGAGGCTTATCTTCCTCTAACTCTATTTCATGACTTCTGAGTTATCAAACCAACTCTTCAAGGCTCATGGTGTTCAGATCCTTGGATAGCTTTAGTGCAGTAACCATTAGTCTCCATTTCTTGGGGAGGCTTCTTATGATCTTTTTGACATGATCTATTGTAGAGTAACCTTTGTCCAAAACTTTAAGTCCTGCTACTAAGGTTTGAAAGCTTGAGAACATAGTCTCAATAGTTTCTTCGTCTTCCATCTTGAAGGCCCTATATTTTTGGAAAAATGCAGAAGCTTTAGTTTCCTTGACTTGAGTATTGCCTTTATGTGTCATTCTCAACGAGTCAAAAATATCCTTTGATGTATCTCTGTTAGTAATCTTTTCATATTTGTTATAAGAGATAACACTGAGAAGGATAGTTCTGGCTTTGTGGTGATTCTTGAACTCACACTTTTGATAATCATTCATTCTGTTTTTGGGAATGAGAATACCAATCGCAGATACAGGTATTTCATAGCCATTTGTGACAATGTCCCAAAGATCTGCATCATAGCCTAGAAAGAAACTTTCTATTCCATCTCTCCAGTAGTCAAATTTCTCTCCATCAAAGACAGAAGGCTTAACAATGTAACTATCTCTCTCGTTTGTGTTAACAGGAGCCATAATGTTTTTCTCACACTGGATCTCCCTACACTGTTAAGTGTTTAATTGATAAATCAATAACAGAGCCGAAGCTCTAATACCAATTGAAGGTAGAAAAAAAAACTAGAAAACGGGTTTGAATTGGGGTTTTCTCAACTTTTTGTGAGAAATGCTTTACACACACACAAACAATATTTATAAACCAAGAAGTAAAGTGACACATTTGGTTTATACAAGTTCTCCTATAACGAGGCTACGTCTTGTCCACCCGCCAAGGTGATTTCGCCTTCAATAAGGACTTAATCCACTAATCTTGAAAGATTACAAAAAGTGCGTCTAAGTGTTAGAAAACACCTTAACCCTCTCATGTATACAGACTAACACTTAGTCACTTGAGGAAAAAAATAAGTATAAAAAAGATTACAATGAAAGTGTTTACACAAGTACTTCTAATAAGCGAATGAAACAATTTAAGAACAGTGTTTACACAAATATGAGCAATAATTCTTTGTGCTTAAGAATATTTAGACTTGGCGTTTTTCACTCTTACAGTGTTGTTTGTTCTTGTTAGGACCCTAAATGTTAAGTGGAAAATCACATAGAATTTATTTTCTCTATTTTTACTAAGAGAAAATATTTTCTTTCTATGTTTTGCATAGTGCTGCCATATATCGTGAACAGAATCATGATCAACATTTACTAAAGGAAAGATATTATGCATATTGAAAAGTATGGAATAGGAAAGGTATATTAGCCTGAAATACCAAAGGGTGTGTCTAGGAGTGATTATGGATGAGATAACTTGAGATGTGGCTTAAGATATGGATATAGTAGTAGGTGTATTTTGTATGGCAAGGTAACACAATCCTTCAATGAACTCACCCAAACTAATCATCTTCAAGGTCTTCTTTTCATTTATCCAAAATTTATCAAAATTAAATGTAACATTATAATTGTTATCAAGATAACGTTTAGGAACACAAATCAAATTTAAATTGAAATCAACAACAAATAACACACTAGTAATGATCCGGACAGTGGAAAACTGCACAGTTCCTGCAAATTTCACTATTGACACATGACCATTGGATAGTTTGACATGTATTGGAGTTATATGGTGGTATGAATTGAAATACTTCAAAGACGAACAAATGTGATCACTTGCACCAGAATCAAATATCCATGATTCTATGCTAGAATTGCTCAAAGACAAGCTAGTTTAGTGATACATGAGGTGATGTAACTACTAATATGGTTAGAAAAATTAACCTTACAAGCTGAAACATGTTTTTTTTTTTTTTGTAGATGAATTCTAAAATGAATGGACAAGTTGCTCATATTGATCCTTATTAAAATTGTAGGAGTCATTGCCTTTGGTACTCTTTGATTCATCAGTGTCTTCCCTCTCCTCCATTGATTCAATAGAAACATTCTTTGCTGAATTTTTTCTCCATAATTTGTTGGAAAACCATGTTTCCTATAATGAATTTCAACGGTGTGACCTCTCCTTCCACAATGAGAGCATTCTTTGTTCTTGTAATTAAGCTATTGGATCTATTTACTAAACTGGGTGATAGAGCACCAGAACCACATCCTTTTCTTTGGAATCTTTGCACCTAACATGCATTGATAAGCACCTTCGAATAATCACAAACTACTACTTTTTATTTTCTTTCATGTTTTAAAATTATAGAAAAGATTTTGTTGATGGTAACAGATTCATTAGTAAATTTTTAGTACAAACAAGATCAAAATATTCATTCAAGCTAGTAAAAAACAAATAGAGCTTGTAATTTCATGATGATGCTTGTCATTGTTAACATTAGTTGTACAAACATAACGATGATGGAAAGAACAAATTGGTGTATACAAGTAAGCTTCAACCACCTCCAATAAAATATTAAGAGAAATAAATCTAGATTATTGTTTCAATCCAAAGATCTCATATTGAATTTCAAATATGCATATGTAATCGTTCTTTAAGTTCATTCTAAATATCAATTAGTTTATCAAGAAACACAATACTTTGTGCAAATGATTCATCAACAAAATTAACTATCAAATAATGGATTAACATATTGCAACTACTATAAAATTGATAGAATAATTAACACCCTTTCAGAAGAAATTATTCAGAGTTAAATCACACCAAAACATTTGATGTGTGGGACAAAGAACAATGGAAGGCCTTCATCAATAATACCCTTTAATACAATAAGAAGGTGAATTAACTTGGCAGAAGAACATAAAAGAAGATGTTAAACATAAAAAGGTTTGTTTACCCATTTTGATCAAATGATCTAAATCTGGGGGAGAGAGCAACTCTCCAATTCACGTACTCCAAAAGTTGTTACAATAGATTACAAATGAGTTAATAAAAAATAGTCTTCCAAATTCCATAGAATAAACCCTATTTCTACCCAAGTGTTTCTCAACCTCTCCAACTCTCAATATAGTAATCACACAAATCCAAGGTATTTTCAAGTATTGCCTGATCCTTCTAGATAACTTCAAAGGTTTCCCAAAACCCTAAACCCTTATTTCTCACTTTAGCTTTAAAGTTCTCAAGATTGTCACTCTATACAATAACAGAACAGATACATATTTGAAGTTTCTAAAACCGAACAGATCCATAACAAAACCCAAAACACAACCCATTGACAAACGGATCCGCAAACAAGTGTCATACCCCAAATTTTGACCACTAAGATTTCCCATCATTGTGAAAATTATCATCACAATATGGATGTACCTTTATGCCTTGGGACATGATTCAATACACCCTATAACACCTATGAAATCAATCCATCAAGTTTGATTTATGTCAAGGACTTGATTTCATAGAGGATCGCACAGTTTGAAATTCATCTGATAAAAAGTCAACTGTGCCCAAAAGTCAAAGTTTGACTTTTTGATTTTTTGATCAATTATGGTTTTCTAACCCTAAAATGATGTTAATGTGTAATTGGAATCATCATTCATCAAGAAAAATCAAGAAAAGTGGGATAACTTGTTAAAGGGGTAACCATAAAAAACTTAGAAATTTTCTAAGTTATGGAACAAAGTGGCTAGGGTTCCAACTTCCAAGGATCATAACTTGTGATCCAAGCAACCATTTTGGCTGATCCAAAGATGAATTTGTAGCTCTCATGGCATACTTTAAAAGTGTCAACTACACCTCATTCCATTTCTTCATGGATTTTTAGTTATGGAGTGACCAAAATGACAAAAATATGAAAATGCCACTTTTTCCAACACTTAGTGAAATTTTCACTAAGTCAGAATCTGTTTCACTTTTTTCAAAATGTAGGGGCATTTTTCACTTGGATCCAAAAAGTGTCAAGACAAACTATGATCACACATATATTGTATCATATGAGAGCTTTTCAAAATGGCCAAGAACTCCATCAAACTCCATTTGAGCTAAGAGTTATGACAGTGGCAATATGCCTTGCTGCAACTGTCATGGAAAGGTAGATTTGTGCATTTTGTTCGATTTGATCAAATTGTGCAAATGACAAATAAGTTTATCCATCTGAACACCTCAGGGGGAGACCAAAGAGGAACAAACACTGATCCATAAGCCTCCCAAGTCTTTGGAATAAAAGTAGCATGCCAAACCTAAAAATGCCTAAAAGGGGGACAAGACTCCAATTTTGTTTTGGAGCATTCAATGGATGCACCAAGGTGGCATGAATTGAGTCTTTTCCAACTGAATGAGTCAAGGATGATCTCTGAACTAGAGAACCAAAGGCCTGTGCTCTAACCTCTAGTCAATGGCTAGAGGAGACTTAAGATTCCAAAGTGATGCAATTGGACAATGAGCTGCTGCAGTTGCCATTCACTATTGCTTGCAAAACAAACATGCTCTACTATAAATAGAGCTCATTTGTGCTCAATTTAAGAACACCAAAGGCCTACAACACTTGCCTTTCTCAAAATCATCTTCTCACTCTCAAAAATGCCTTTCTTAGCAAGTCACTATCGAATTTTTCAGTAGATAGCAATTCCACTCAAACCAATTGCTCTAACACCTCATAAACATCATATGTGAGCTGATCAAACACTAAACACACAACTGTAACACTGATTTCTCATAATCACCAACCAGTTGCTCAAGTTTTCAATCAAGTTGCAGTTGAGATGCCATGAAGTGATCCAGCCATTTCCAATCAAGTCCAAGAATTCAAACACACTCCATATGGTGTAGGGAAGCTGTTCAGATCATCACAACTCATCTGTAACACGTCCAACTCAAAAATCACATTGCTCTTGCTGTCACGACCTTCAAGTAAGCCTAAACTTGGTCATCTCTTAATCTATGCATATTTCCTCGCACAATACTTTTGCCAAATGTTCATAATCATGCATAAAATGTTTCCCCTCAATTAATTGCTTTGTTTGAATCGTGTATCAAAATTCTCAGCCTTCATGCAAATTTTAGGGTTCTTGAGGTTTTGTCTTGATTTCTTATTCCATGCTTAAAATAAATGAAATTAAAGACCATAGCCATGATCGTGAGGTGAAAACGAGCAGATTGATATGTGGATTGTGTGATTTCATCAAGTATTCAGTGAGATTAGATAAAAAATGCAAATTTGAGCAAAACTCCCTTCACGCGTGTTCTTGGCTCGTGTTCTTGACGCCTTTTTCACAAATTTGAATATTTGAATTTTGTAATTTTATTTAATTGATTCAAAAATTAAATTCTCTCTGAGTTTTAATGATTTTGAGTTGATTCTTTTTTTAATAATTCACAAAAATGTTAAAATATTTTATCTTGCCAAAAATTCCCAAAAATATTATTCATTTCATATACTTGTTATTTTTGCAAAGAATTAATCTTTTATTTGTTTTTTAACATTTAAAATATTTTTTCCACCCTGATTTTCCAAATTTAATTGGTTTCCAATCATTTTGTGGATATAAACATGATTTTTGAAACATTGATCCAAGATCACCACTCATTTTTTACATGTTTTCAATACTTTTTATTAATTTTTTAACAAAATTAATTCCTTTTTAAAACAAAATTAGGGTTTTGATTAAATCAACCCTCATCAATCATTTTCAAACACTCATGGGCCTCTAATAGAGTGTAAGACCCAACCCCTTTGTAAATAATACCTTTGGGCCTCAGACATTGTATAAGTCCCTCTGTATATTTTCAAATGTTCGGCGCGATCGTCGCCTTTTTAACAAAATCAACTGGGCTTCTCCTTGAGCTATAAGACACATCTTTATTCATCTTCAAACTCTTTGGGCCTCTAATAGAGTGTAAGACCTAACCCCTTTTTGAAACCAAAATGATTTGGGCCTCAGATGTTGTATAAGACCCACTGTATTTTCAAAAACCTCGCCGCGATCGCCGTTTTCAAACAAATAACCCTGGGCCTCTCCTTGAGTTATAAGTCCCATCTCTTGCACAAAAATAAATCTTTGGGCCTCTAATAGAGTGTAAGACCCATCCCCTTGTACATAAAAACTTTTTGGGCCTCACATATTGTATAAGTCCCCCTATACAGTTTTCAAGACAACGGTGCGATCATCGTTAAAACTTGGGCTTCTCCTTGAGCTGTAAGCCCCAACAATCTTTTCAAAGCACTTTCTCCTTTGATTTTGAATTCAAATATATATTGTTATCAAAACTTTCTTTAATTTCTTTGTTGAACAACTAACAAAACAACATGGAAGCTCTACAACGGGTAAGTGTTTATCCGCTTTCATTTACCGCTTTCATATGTATATAACTGTATTATGGGACTGTTTCACTGTAAGTATTCTTTCACGTCCTTTTATATACTTGTCACATATCAACTGTGTAATTCTAGTATAATTATTTAGAGTTTTCCCAGGCAACTACATCTAGAACTAGGTAAAGCATGTTGGTCACTCTCGAATACAAACAAAACTAGATCCCTATAGGATTCCAGATACAGTCTTCCCTTCTTTTGGGGTTAAACAATATGGAACAAAGAGAAAGGCAGTATTCTCGGTGAACCTTTTCTCAGACTGTCACCCTTATAAATTTTCAAAGAAACTCTACTCCCCAGAGTTGATCTATTCTCCGTGAATAACATCTCTTGAGTTTCTTCCAAATTCTCGAACTTTCCTGGAATGATCTCTTCTCTGTGAATTGAATTTCTTGAACTTCTCTTGGTTTGGGGAACCACAGGCTCCCTAAAAGCATCTCCGCCTCCTCTTGGGCGTTGTACAAGGACCCTTCGGCTTCTTAAAAGTTCACATGCATTCTCTTGGGCTTCATACAAGGACCTTCATGACCTCCTAAAGGTATAGGACAGAACTTAGTCATCCTTGGTTAGAGCTGTCTTTCTAAAAGGAGTCAAAACCTTCAGACCAATTTTAGGGTTGATACTCATCCCTTAAACGAGTCGGCCTCCTCTTGGGCATCATACAAAAGGTAAAACTCTACCAGTAGACTTGGACAGTCTAATTCCCTTGAGTCTCGAAGACATTCTCAAGCACCTTTCAAACATAGGAGAAACCCTGAATTCTGGATTAATCTCCAGCCGAGTTAGAACTTTGCGGGTTCTAAGACCCCGTCCTTCTCCCAAAATCCCCCAACCTGAGTCAGATAACACTATCTCAAACCAGAGCCTCAAGGTTTCTGATCTATCAATTCATTTTGCATTCCCCTGCAAGGATCGATTCCCTTCTTGGACCTGCCTCGGGATCTCAAGAATCCCCGGCAGAAGTATAGCCTCCTCTTAGGCTTTGTATAATGATCCTTCCTCAGCAAAGTCAGCCTCTTCTTGGGCTTTGTACAATGATTCCCCCTAGCGGAGTTAACCATTTTAGACTCTCTTGTTGAGTCCATCACTTTCCAAGACTCTCTTGTTGAGTTACTTTCCTTTTAGCCTCTAACTCAGGCTTCGTACGAGACAGCAAATCACTCTCTTGTTGAGTATAAAATACTCTCTTGTTGACTCAATCAACTTGTCAGACTCTCTTGTTGAGTCAACCTTTTTAGCCTCCGTCTTGGGCTTCGTATAAGACAGATAAAAGTTCTCTTGTTGAGTCGAACCTTTTTAGCCTCCGTCTTGGGCTTCGTATAAGACAGATAAAAGTACTCTCATGTTGAGTCAAGCCTTTTTAGCCTCCGTCTTAGGCTTCGTACAAGACATATAAAAGCACTCTCTTGTGGAGTCAGCCACTTGTCAGTATTCTCTTGTTGAGTCAACCCTTTTAGCCTCTATCTCAAGCTTCCTACGGGAAAAATAATAAACACCCTCTTGTTAGGTCAATAGCCTCCTCTTAGGCTTTGTATAGAGAAATCCCCGGTTGAGTCAATCAACCTTTTAGCGTCAAACTTGTGCTTTAATCAATGCTTACGAACATCAACAGTTCCTCTTTAGAGATGACAAGTTCTCTCTCAGTCAAGCCATTTTAGCTTCAATCTTGGGCTTTGAACAAGACACAAAAAAACCTTCAGCTTCATATCTTGGGCTTTGAACAAGATACAAATACCCTTTTAGCTTCAATCTTGGGCTTTGAACAAGACACCAAAACATCTTTTTCCTCCCTTAGAATAGGAGGGAACTACGATCGCTCTGATTTCCCTGTTTCGTTAAACGGGAATACGTAGGCATAAGATTGAAAAATCTTAGCGAGCATACTAATCAAAAACTCAAAGTTCAGTACCTCCATACATCAATCAAAAAGCATCAGCCCTAATACCTCACCAAAAGCTTCGCAAATAGTCCAGACACTGTATTCTTAAGCAAAATAACCTAAGACAGACCCCCTTTTTTTATAGTATATTTAAACCAACAGTCATCTGTTTAAGCTCAGTATGCAAGCAGGGTTAATTAGAGACATCTATTTCCCTTCCTTAATCAACTTCACAGGATAAAAAATGAATCGAACTGTAGTACCAAAGCGATAGTGATTCAAAACCACAAAAATCACGCTACAGAAGAATGGAGACCACAGTGGGAGGCATTTATCTCTTGCAATCTTACAGTGGGAGGCATTTCTCTCTCACAGTCTTAGGTAGAAAGCCTTAAATTCACCAGGTACCACAGAAATGGCGACTCTGATGGGGAGTCATTGTCTGTATAGGATCATAGGACTAGAGGTCTAGGATGTTAGGACAAATATATATATATACTACTTTTCCTAATTGATATCTGTGTTTATCTTTCTGCTAATGGGAATGCGTGTGATGCCGCATCTGGAAAGATTGAGTATACACCTAAGATAAGTGATGGCACTAGACGGGTAATATTACAGGGAGTGACTCCCAAATAAGTGGTCCCGATCGACCATCGAATTAGTGGAGATGCCCTTTGCGGATTCAATGCCTATACGACTTCGGTTGTTGAAAGCAGATTGTTCGATTGGGTTATCTGAGAAGCTGAGGATTTTAGTAGGCTAAAACCATTTTGTAGTGCGGAAGCTATCGGAAATAGTTGTCACGCGATATTATCCTCATTTGAGATTACTCTAAGATGCTACAGCTCGCTTGGTGATCCGCTTGCTGTCGTTATCCCAAGAGGGGTCAGTGATTTTGAGGACAGGTACAAAAATACCAGTATAACCTTTGGGGATGGGTAGAGCCTTGACTTCATGACACCGACCCTTTGACCCCATGTTTTTTCTATGTTTTTGTGTACTACATTCATACATTCATTTAAAAAACATTAAAACAAACAAAAATTTTCTCTTCTAGTCTCTCCTTTTTCAAATTAAACTAAAACATTGATTGTAAATGTCACAAAAAGAGATTGCGTTATGGATTTCGGTAGAAGGAAGACTCACAAGTACACCATCAAGGTTCCAAAACTAGAGGATTTAAGGGGGTTGGCAAGGATGATAACCAACCCCGAGGCTTTCAGAGCTAAGTATGGAGGATTGCTGTCTCTGTTAAGGGTCCATGTAATTGAAGGAATTATGTCCATGCTAATCCAGTTCTACGATCTGGTCTATCACTGTTTCACATTCCCGAATTATCAGCTAGCACCAAAATCAGAGGAGTACTCTCACCTGAATGATTTAGCCATCACTGATCAAGCTCCCTTTTCTGGACTGGAAGAAATTCCAAAGGATCAAACCATTGCAAGAGCAATCTATTTGGATGAGTCAGAAGTCAGGACTCACATGATCATTAAGGGTGGTATCCAGGGTTTGCCAGCCCATTTTTTGATAAAAAAAGGCTCTGTACTTTGTTAGTATAGGGAACGTGGTCGCTTTCGAAAGCATCTTTGTTTTGCTTACCTACGGGTTATTTCTGTTTCCCAACATTGATAACTTCGTCGATATCAATGCCATTAAGATTTTTCTAATTGGAAACCCTGTACCGACCCTGCTCGCAGATGCTTATCATTCTGTACACTTAAGGAATTTGTACAACAGAGGAATGATCAACTGTTGTGTACCCCTGCTATACAAATGGTTCATTTCCCACTTGCCCAAGTCTGCTGCATTCTGGGATCCCAAGAAAACTTTACGTTGGTCGCAGAGAATCATGTCTCTTACCAACTCTGACATCGATTGGTACAATCGAATCTATGACGGGATCAAAATCATTGACCATTGTGGAAACTTCCCTAATGTACCCCTCATACGAACTAAAGGAGGAATCAACTATCATCCAATTTTAGTTCGTCGTCAATTCGGGTACCCGATGAGGCATGTCCCGCGTAATGCTCATCTGGAAGGTCTTTTCTTCAAGGACGGAGAAAACGACAGAGTACTAAAGACAGAAATAGTGCATGCTTGGAAACACGTTCATAGAAAAGGGCGAGAGTCTCTAGGAAAACCAAACTATGTCTCTGTGGAACCTTATCTCCATTGGGTACAAACTAGAGCTCTCAAGCTGAGGATGCCTTACCCTCGTCAGGGAGTTCTTCCGTTGAGGGACCCTGTCCTTTATTTTATGTCTGATACGGAAAAACTTCAGGTTACTCTCAACAAAGTTCAACAGGAGAAGAAGTCTTGGAAGAACAAGTACCGTATTCTCAATGTGGAGTGTAAGAAAATACAGCAACTATTGAAAGATAAAGATGCTCTGATCGAGATTTTAGAGCAACATGTTGTAGAGAATCAAAAAGACCAAAGGAATTTGTTCGCTCCTTTCACTTGGAAAAGGAATGACAACCCGACAACGGCTCAAGAGCCCCGGTCAAAGAAAAGGAAAGTACCAAAACCAGCACCTGAGCCCTCCTCAGAGAGGACTCAGGATCCATAAGTTTAGACATTTACTTTTACAGCACTATGTAAATTATTGTATTTCCATTTCCGCAATCTTTGAATTCAATAAAAAGGGGTTTCGCCACTGTATGATATTTGTAATCCAATTGTTGAAGTTTCTTTTGATTAAACAAAAAAATAGCTGAATATAAACATTGCATATCATTCATCATTCTCACGTAACGCATTCTTCTTACCTACGAATCTCACGTTTGTGTCTCGATTCTAGATTCAAACTGTCTCATTCGTACAATATTCGGACCAACATTCAAAAGAAAATGTATAATCTCGAGGAAGAGAACAGAGAGCTGAGAGAAGAAATCGACGCTCTAAGAGAGGATCTGAGAAAACTTCAAGGTGACGTGCAAGATCTGGCAACAACTCAGAGGCAACAACAACAGACTGTGATCTCAGATATCACATTGACGCCCATAGTGGAAAAGTATGACCCTCAGTATACCATGCCTAAAGATCGTTCCTAGGGCATGCCACTCAACTATATCCCGGAAGGATATATTCTGCCGATCACTAAAGATCCGGAAACTGCAGTAGGAACCGCTGGGACTGAAGGTTACAAACTTCGGGAAAGCGAAGATGCCAGGGGCATGACAATAACTCCTGAAGTTTGTTACAAACTAACAAACTTCAGGAGACGCCAAGAGTCTCTGCCGTAATGACTATACCACCACCCGTGGTACACACTGTCCTGAAAGGACAGATTCCACAGATACCTTCTGGTGGAAACGAAAGTATGGATAACAGAATGAAGGAGTTCCATGAATAGTTCTTGGAAATGCAGAAGGAACTGCAAGCCATTTGCGGTCAGGATCTATTTGGAAAATACGCCGCAGACCTTTGTTTGGTCCCCAATATGAAAGTTCTGCACAAGTTCAAAGTGCCCGAATTTGAAAAGTACAAGGGTAACTCTTGCCCTCAAAGCCATTTGGTGATGTACGCTCGGAGGATGTCAACACAGAAAGAAAACCACCAGCTACTCATCCACTATTTCCAGGATAGTTTAACCGGTGCTGCACTCAAATGGTACATGGGTTTAAACCGTACTAAGATCGCTACTTTCAGAGATCTCGGCGCTGCCTTCGTTCAACAATATAAGTATAACCTGGACATGGCGCTAGACAGAGATCAACTCAGAGCCATGTCGTAGAAGGTCAAGGAAACCTTTAAAGAATACGCTCAGAGATGGCGCGAAATTGCCGCCCAGATTTGTCCACCTCTCGAGGAAAAGGAGATGACAAAGATCTTATTGAAAACCTTGAGCTCATTTTACTACGACAGAATGGTCGCCAGTGCGCCCAGTGACTTCACCGAGATGGTGGGCATGGGAGTTCGTCTTGAGGAAATAGTCCGAGAAGGACGTTTAGTTAAAGACGCTGGATCATCAAGTAGTACAAAATGATACGGTAGTGCTCTCCCTAAGAAAAAAAAGCAGGATATTGGGAATATCTCTCTCGGAAAGCAAAGGCGACGATACCAACCAGTAGCAGCTGTAACTCCTGCTATCAATCCTGCGCCTGTTCCAACGTATCAACCTCAGGTTGCGCAAAGCTAACCAAATCAACAGAAATATCAGCAAATGACACAACAGCCTTTTCAGCAGTCTCGTCCTCCATATAACAACAACCGTACAACGTGACCACCAGGGTTCGACCCTATACCGATGTTGTACGCAGAATTTTTTCCACTCTTAATGGTCATGGGACACGTCCAAACCAGGTCTCCTATTACAATACAGGAGAATCTGCCTTTTTGGTTTAAAGCAGATCAGACTTGTCCTTACCATAAAGGAGGACCAGGGCATAACATAGAAAACTATCTCAGTTTCTAATCTGATGTGCAAAATCTTGTTAGGAGCGGGGTCTTATCTTTCAAAGATACGAATCTGAATGTTCTCGCAAACCCGTTGCCTCAACACGAGAAAGCTGCAGTAAATTTGATAGAAGGAGAGTCTAACAACAACTATTAAATTCATGATGTACTCTTATTAAGGACCAATATGGTCAAGATGCATCGCAGACAGAGCGGGTATAGCCATATACCCCCTCACAATTATCACCAGTGTGATACTGCTCTAAATACAATCAAGGATGTTTTGTGGTGCAATCAACTCTACAGGAACAATTGGATCTCGGGTGGATCCAAGAGCATCGAGTTCGTGGAGTTAACATGACTTATGCAAATTCCAACATCATTCAGAACCACGACATCCGTGCGATGAATGTCAAATTAGTGGCAATGCACTCAAGGCAAAACCAGTATCATAATCTGCCGCGGCACGATTATAATTCCTGTCTGATTTGCTCGATAAACAATCAGGGATGCTCTTTTATACAAGAGGCCCTCCAGCATCAGATGGATCTTGGATGGATCCAGGACTACCATGATAATCAGATCAACATGATTCAGATCTTTGATATTCGCTTGATGAATACCAGCTTGGTAGAATTACACGCTAAGCAAGTCCAGCTCGGTTTTCTGACTTTGCATGAGTATCAGAACTGTACAGTATGCTGTGAGAGTGACCAAGGATGTGCTCTCGTTCAAAGAACTTTGCAACACATGTTAAATCATTGGTGGCTTCCTATTTATTTAGACGTAGACACACAACAAGTCAGTATGATTAATGGTAACCTTACTAGGCATCAAAGTCAGGATGTTCAATCTACGTAAGCGGACCTAGTGAGGTTACACTGCATTCAAAGCGGACGTGGCCAGGTGCCACCACACAACTACGAGCGCTGTAAAGTCTGCTCGGAGAATAACCAAGGATGTTACCTCGTGCGAGCAGCCCTTCAGAGTCAGTTGGACCGCGAAGAGATTCAACCGTGTCCAGTTTCGGGGTCCATCAATTTGATGCCCGACTATTTCGCTGACCAGATCAAAGATGTTGTCGTAATCACTAATCGCGAAAGGACCAAAGATGTTGGTACCATTATCCCTCTACTTGACGAATCGAAGGTTCTTAACCAAGAACTGATTGAAGTTACTTACGACAGTCAGAGAAATCAGAAGGCTCCTGTAGTTATCTATTTATCGGGACCAGTGCCGTACAAGTCTGATAAAGCTATCCCTTACAAATACGGTGCACAACAGTTGAGAATGGGAAGAAAATTCCATTACCCTCCGTCGTGAATATTCCAGACATCAGTCGAGTAACACGGAGCAGTTGAATCTCTAACAGAGGAGTTGGAGAACCTAACAGAGAAAAGGAACTTTAGACAGAAGCTCCCAATCCACCAGTCGGTCAATCCAGTGATTTCGACCTTTCAAAGAACGATGATGAGATGCTGAAGCTCATTCAAAGGAGTGAATACAACATTGTTGATCAGCTGTTACAAACTCCTTCAAAGATCTTTGTGTTATCTCTTTTACTCGGTTCCGAAGCCCACAGAGAGGCTCTACAGAAAGTCTTAGAACAGGCCTTTGTGGAACAGGATGTGTCAATAAGACAATTCAACAGCATCATCTCCAACATCACTTCCTGCAACAACTTGTGGTTTTGATGGATCCCGAAAATAGTTATCGGTGAAGTCGACCTTCCCATAACTATCCGTCCTCACACTTTCCAAGTCACTTTCCAGGTCATGGACATCCGAGCAACATACAACAGTTTGTTGGGAAGACCTTGGATACACCAGGCTGGGGTAGTCACTTCGACACTTCACCAGAAGCTGACGTTTGTCAAGAATGACCAACTCGTCACGGTCTGTTGAGAACAAGCCTTGATCGTTAGTAACCTTTCATTGTCCAACTGTGTAGAACCCGAGGAGGTTGTTGGAACTCAGTTCCAGGCACTTTTGGTAACCAATGAGAATCAATTAGAGAAAGGAACATTGATTTCCTCATACAAAGATGCTCTCGAAGTAATCAAAAGTAACAATGCAAAGGGATGGGGACAACTTGTCATTCCTACTGACAATAAAACAAAGAAGGGTCTTGGTTTTTCTTCAACCTGTGCCCGGACTGCTACTAACGACGAAAGTCTTCATCCCATTCAGAATTTCTTCAATAGTGGAGGTTTCTTTCACCCAGTATCTCAAGAAGTATATACCATTAACGAGGGTGATTCCTCCGATATAGATGGAGAGTGGAAGTCCTATCTTAACGAGGATGGTTATATGTCTCAGGAAGAAGTGCCTACGCCATTTTTCTATCCTGCACAAAGTCTGAGATTTATACCGAGAGCGGATGTCAAAATGATATACGGAGATTGTGATCCGAAAGAATGACGTGCTCCACCGAACTCATTAGAGGAAACACTCTGATGAAAGACTACTTTGACCACGAGTATTATGGCCCAATGGATGGCCTACTATCTGGCAGCCGTACCCCGGAGACTCGGGGCAAGAAAATCAGCCGAACAATGAAAATCAGCTGAGCATCATTGAAAAGAATACCTGCGTCCCCACCATGTCACGGGATCAACACTCAGGGCATTCAGAAAATATCCAGCACGACGATGAATTTGTAAAGCTTGCAGGACTAGAATTCATCAACTATGCTTTTCCCGAGGTCAACATCATAGAGAGAGATGACTCCTCCAGTTCTAAGGAAGTATGTGACACCCTAGGACAACCGAGTGGCAAATACGACTTCTTGGTCAAGTACACTGCTCTTGAAAGCTCTCGTATCAGACTCGAGGACATCCAGCCAACTAGATGGGGAGATTTACCTGAGAGCGCAAATACTATTCAAAATACAACTGAAAAATCCTCCTATGATAATTCTGCCTGGGAGACAGATTCCAATAATCCTGCTCCGCCAGAAATCAGCGTCATTTCTGAGGATAAACCAAGAAAGAAGGTACCAGACTTTGTGATTCACCGAAGAGTTCACCGCCAATGGGTTGCAGTCGATGTTTCGAAGATCGTTCATAAGTCAAAGTAATGGCCATCTTTGTTTAAACCTTTCACCCTGCCTAGGTGAAACGGATGTTTTGATAGGGCTCACTTTCTGTAAATATCCCTCTTCGCTTCGCCCAAAGTGACAGAGTTTTGTTTTATAGGGTTGTAGTTTCAAGAATCGACAAGTTCATAAATAAAATAATGTCATTCTGTAATTTCCGCATTAATTGTTATTTTCTCTTTTCGCTTTTTCAGAAAATGGTAATCCTAAAAAACAATTCGAATAATAAAAACAAGCATTTTTCAGAAAATACACTGCACGCACTCTTGCAATTCTCTCTATCTCTTCTAAAACAAATCATAACGTCATGCAGATTGCTTGCTTTAAACCCCATTGAAACGTAAGATCCAATGCCATCTCCCAACTTTGAATTCCCAGTATTTGAGGCTGAAGAAGAAAAAGACGAAGAAATTCCAGAGGAGATCTCTCGATTACTCAGACAAGAGGAAAGGTCCATCAAACCTCACAAAGAGCCATTGGAAACAGTCAACTTGGGTTCAAAAGAAGAGAGAAAAGAGGTCAAGATTGGGGCACTGCTCAGTCCAAATGTCAAAGAAAGTTTGACAAAGCTTCTCAAAGAATTTCCCGATGTATTCGCTTGGTACTATCAGGACATGCCAGGGTTGGATACCAGCATCGTGGAACATCATCTACCGTTGCGATCAGAATGCCCGCTGGTAAAACAGAGGTTGAGACAGACTCATCCATACATGGCCATCAAAATCAAAGAGGAAGTACAGAAATAGATTGACGCGGGTTTCCTCGCCATATCAGAATATCCTCAATGGTTAACCAACATTGTACCAGTTCCAAAAAAGGACGGAAAGGTCAGAATATGTGTGGATTACAGAGATCTAAACAAGGCTAGTCCAAAGGACGACTTTCCTTTACCACACATTGACATGCTGGTAGATAGTACAGCAAAGTTCAAAGTCTTCTCCTTTATGGATGGATTCTCGGGCTATAATCAAATCAAAATGGCGCCGAAAGACATGGAGAAAACTTCATTCATCACCCCATGGGGTACCTGTTGGAAGCGGTATAGGGCAAGCAAACAAAAAGATTTGGAAGTATTTTTCCGGGAATTATCGTGTCCACAGAGATCGGTGCTACTGAACTGCCGTTCGACAATTTAATTGTTAATGAGTTTGGGTTTTAAATGGTTTAAAGTGCAAATGCGGAAAAGTAAATAAGAACATAAAAACAATTCATTCTTCAACAAGATGAACTTATCAAGCATACATATAATCCACTCGTCACAAACATAAATTTACCGACCAATTATACTCCACCTGTGATACTCGTCAAAATCATCCAGCATCACTCACAACAGTGTGCATCTCTGGCACACTGAGCTGAGAGACAACCATATTACTCTCTTCGTCACTCTCGCGCACGAAGCCTCGAAACACGAAAGACATTAAGTTCCGACACCAAAAAGATTATCATCTAAATCTATCTCTAGCATCTAGACAATAGGTATACATCCTTAATCAAGATTTGTGATGTTTATCGCTAACACAACACAAATCCAAACATAAATGCAAAAAGATCAAGGAAGACATCGATAATGATTTGTAAAGCAAATTTCATATAATATTAAGATCAACAAAGATACATATGTTCATAGTAACTATACAATACCCAATAAAAAGAAATTACAAAGAGAAGAGAGAAGAGGAACCAAACATTTCTTGGTTTGTCAACACCAATCGATGAGAGATTCGACTCCGGATCATCCAAATGCAAGCTCCAATGATGTTTTCTAAGCTAATCTACAAGAAAAATGAAGTTTGATGGAGTTGGGTGCAAAAAATACCCAAAACCATCCTAAAAATGTGTTTTTTTTCCCATATTTGATGTTTTTGTCCGCCCAGTTTCGCCCGGCGGAATTTTGGGGCACCCAGCGGCGAAAGACGGTTTATTTTTGCAAGTTCCAGGGCTGTTCCAGAGCGCCCGGCACTGGAAATTTCACCCGGCGGAATTTTCGCTTGGCGCAGCACACTAGAAAATTCTGCACTGTTTTATTCGTAACTTTTGAACCGTAACTCCATTTTTCGCCCGGTTCGAAGCGTTGGAAAGCTTATTCAATGCTCTATACAACAATGGCAAGATATCCTTGATTTAATACCTGCAAAAAATGAGATAAAATCAATTAAACTTATTGATATTTACACTATAACGCAATATATACACTATAACATAAAGTAAACGTAATTATAAACAAATCGTGGTTTATTTGAATGATATTAACCAAAAAGTATTGATAAATGCAACAAAAATCATATACAAAAATAGGTACATTTTGCACTTATCAAACTCTCCCCGACTTACATAATTGTTTGTCCTCAAACAAAGCCAACAAACTAAAGGAACAAAAGTGAAATCCAAGAAATCACGCAACAAGTTTTTACAAACAAAAACAAATGCAATGGTTCAATCGAAAATGGTACACACAAAGTAAATACTTACCACTAAACTTCAACGATAACACAATCACGAAACAAATGCAAAGTACAAAAATCATGCCAAACATCCTAAAACAACACAAGTTCAAATGTGAATCACACCTAGCAAAAACAATCATCGGTAGATGAAAAACATAAAATGAGGGATTTTTCACTCACACAACAATCCTGCAAATAAAAGACTAAATTATGCATACATCCACAAATTCATATTGAACATACAAAGGCAAGAATCACAAGGACTTTCATGGTTGTAACGTGGTCGGGTAAACAAACAAGGGGCAATTTCTAAAGGTAATTGAAACAAAAACTTGCCTAAACCTAAGGGAGCGATTAACTCACAAAGACTCAAACACCAAATTCTAATCAATTTCTTCCACAATCCCAAGTGTTACACAACACACAATACTTATTCAACACCATTGTTTGAACTCTTTTTGTTTTTTTTTTTTTTTAAGGATTTTCTTTTTCTTCTTTTTTCACTTTTTTCTTTTCTTTTCTTTGTCATATTTTTCTCTTTTATTCTTTTCTTTTTCAATCCTCATAGAATTCAACCAATGAGTAAACAACCATTCTCTCCCCAACTTGAATTCAACCACATCATCATGTGAATACTCCCTACTTTCTAAGGCAAGGAAAAAATCCATACAACAACACATAGTTGAGGTCCAAGAAAAAAAAAATCCATTCAAAAATAAGTGAACTAAATACTCATAGACAAGCATTAAGTTCAAATAAAACATGGATCAAAAAGCTCAAAGGGGTTACGAAAGATCACACGCTCACAAGGTCAATTGACTATTTGGCTAAGGTGGTTGTGTTCAAAATGAAACAAATGCCTTGATCCTTTTTATGCATTCATAGACACAACATAAACAACAGATTCAACATAATAAAATCCAGTTAGAATAAGAATGTTGGAACTCCGAGCATATATGAACAATGGAAGGCTTCCTCACAAAAAGGTTGGGAACTAAAGTGATTCACACAAGAACAAGTATACAAAAGAATGAATGGCATAGAAGTTGTAAAAAGCCTAAGTATCATGAATATGTTAAAGTCAAGAAAGCGATAAACACATACCTTGAACGCGTACCAAACTTTAAACACTATCATTACCACGCATTCGCAAGTTGAAATGATAAAAAATGGACAAACACCGAATGCGACTTCAAGCAATCGGGCAAAAATTTGAGTCCAAACAACAACAAAAGAATAAGAAAAATTACTAATAATTACTAATATATAAGGCCTTGGTGGAAGTGGGAAAAAGGGGGAGCCAAGTGAACAATTAAAACAAATCACTGGTTCAGCACAGCAGAGCGCGCTGAGCGTGCTACACCAGAACCAGAAAAATCAGTACAACAACAGGGTTTTGGTGTAGGCCTCCACTTAACACCTACACAATCTCATATACAATGAAAAAGTAATAACGGAACAAAAAATGATAAAACATGCTTGTTTTACTTCGTAAGCTCGACGCCTATTATTTATACACACTTCTCCAAGTTGCCTCTTTACACGGTTAATGCTCACCGACGATGAAACCTAACCAAACACTTAGCAAACGTGAAGAGAAACAAACAAATACATTAAATTTACAAGTATACAAAACATGTAAAATTCACAAATATGGTAAACATATACAAGTATCAATATAAACAAGTGAAAATAGACAATATATACGATATCTACAAAACTCAAAAACAAAGAAACTATCGCAATGCGATTCAATAAAAACACCAATCCCCGGCAACGACGCCATTTTGTTGGCAGCGGTATAGGGCAAGCAAACAAAAAGATTTGGAAGTATTTTTCCGGGAATTATCGTGTCCACAGAGATCGGTGCTACTGAACTGCCGTTCGACAATTTAATTGTTAATGAGTTTGGGTTTTAAATGGTTTAAAGCGCAAATGCGGAAAAGTAAATAAGAACATAAAAACAATTCATTCTTCAACAAGACAAACTTATCAAGCATACATATAATCCACTCGTCACAAACATAAATTTACCAACCAATTATACTCCACCTGCAATACTCGTCAAAATCATCCAGCATCATTCACAACAGTGTCCATCTATTTGGCTAGGTAGTTGTGCTCAAAATGAAACAAAATGCCTTGATCCTTTTCATGCTTTCATATAATCAACACAAACAAAAGATTAAGCATAATAAAATCCAGTTAGAACAAGAATGTTGGTACTCCGTGCATATATGAACAATAGAAGGCTTCCTCACAAAAAGGGTGGGAACTAAAGTGATTCACAACAAGAACAAGTATACAAAGAAATGAATGGCATGAAAGTTTGTAAAATTCCTAAGTATCATGAATATGTTAAAGTCAAAAAAGCGATAAACACATACCTTGAACGCGTACCAAACTTTAAACATTATCATTACCACGCATTCGTAAGTTGAAATGATAAAAAATGGACAAACACCGAATGCGACTTCAAGCAATCAGGCAAAAATTTGAGTCCAAACAACAATAAAAGAATAAGAAAAATTACTAATAATTACTAATATATAAGGCCTTGGTGGAAGTGGGAAAAAGGGGGAACCAAGTGAACAATTAAAACAAATCACTGGTTCAGCACAGCAGAGCTCGCTGAGCGTGCAGAAGCGCGCTACACCAAAACCAGAAAAATCAGTACAACAACAGGGTTCTGGTGTAGGCCTCCACTAAACACCTACCCAAACTCATTAACAATTAAATTGTCGAACGGCAGTTCAGTAGCACCGATCTCTGTGGACACGATAATTCCCGAAAAAATACTTCCAAATCTTTTTGTTTGCTTGCCCTATACCGCTACCAACAGTACCTTTTGTTACAAGGTAATTCCTTTCGGTTTGAAGAACGTCGGGGCAACCTATCAAAGGGCCATGACTACTCTTTTTCATGACATGATACACAAAGATATCGAGGTATATGTCGATCACATGATTGCCAAATCTAAAATAGAAGAGGAGCATGTGACCCACCTGTTAAAACTATTCGAACGGTTGAGGAAGATAAACTCCGCTTGAATCCCAATAAGTGCACATTCGGTGTCCGTTCAGGGAAACTCTTAGGGTTCATCGTCAGCCAAAAAGGGATTGAGGTTGATCCTGAAAAGGTTAAGGCCATTCAAGAAATGCCTTCTCCGAGGACTGGAAAACAAGTCAGGGGATTCCTAAGACGTTTGAATTACATTTCCAGATTTATATTCCTCATGACCACGACGTGCGCACCGATTTTCAAATTACTCAAAAAGAATCAGGATTACGTTTGGACAGAAGATTGCCAAACTGCCTTTGACAGTATCAAGGAATACCTGTTGAATCCACCGATTCTATCACCTCCAGTGGAGGGAAGACCACTAATCATTTATTTAACAGTCTTGGAAGACACAATGGGTTGTGTACTTGGCCAACAAGATGAAACCAAAAGGAAAGAGTCTGCCATTTACTATTTGAGCCAGAAGTTCACTGACTGCGAGACTCGGTACACTGTGCTTGAGAAAACTTGTTATGCTTTGGCTTGGGAAACCTAACGTCTTCGCCAGTACATGATTCGTCACACTACTTAGTTAATCTCTGAAATGGATCCGATCAAGTATGTCTTTGAAAAGCCTGCTCTCATGGGCAGGATAGCCCGTTGGCGGATGTTGTTATCAGAATACGACATCCAGTACCATGCTCAAAAAGCCGTAAAAGGAAGTGTTTTAGCTGATCATTTGGCTCATCCACCGATAGAAGATCAGGAATCAGTTGGATTCGACTTCCCAGACGAAGATGTCATGTACTTGAAAATGAAAGATTGCGATAAACTGCTACCTAGTGAAGGGCCAGAACCAGGTTCCCAATGGAGACTTATCTTTGACGGAGCTGTCAATAATTATGGAAACGGAATTGGGGCAACCATCATAACACCTCAGGGTGCCCACATTCCTTTCACTGCCTGACTAACATTCAAGTGTACAAACAACGAGGCCGAATACGAAGCTTGTATCATGGGTCTCGAAGAAGCGATTGACTTAAGGATTAAGAACTTGGATGTATATGGCGACTTAGCCCTGGTTATCAATCAGATCAAAGGAGGTTGGAACACATACCCATCAGGACTGATTCCTTACAAAGATTAGCAAGAAGGTTGTTACCATGCTTCAACAGAATTGAGTTTCACCATATCCCTTGTGAAGAGAATCACATGGCTAATGCATTAGCCACTCTCTCTTCCATGATTAGTGTAGGTTAATTGAATGACATACCTAAGATTGACATAATGCGCCTTGAACGGCCCGCTTACATCTTCGCGATCGGAGCAATCATAGACGACAAACCTTGGTATCACGATATCAAATGCTTCCTTCAGAAACAAGAGTACCCACCTGGGGCATTAAGAAAGGACGTAAAGATCCTCAGAAGGCTTGTAGGCAGCTTCTTTCTGACCGGCGATACACTCTATAAGAGAAATTTCGACATGGTCTTGCTCCGATGTGTAGACAGACCAGAAGCCGACATGTTAATCCGAGAAATTCACGAAGGATCCTTTGGCACTCTGCCAACGGACACCCAATGGCGAGAAAAATTCTGAGCAGGGTACTATTGGTTGACAATGGAATTCGACTGCTACAATTACATGAGGAGATGTCACAAGTGTCAGATATACTCAGACAAGATCCATGTACCGCCAACACATCTCAAAGTTCTTTCTTCCCCATGGCCTTTTTCCATATGGGGAATCGACATGATTGGCATGATCGAACCCAAACCTTTGAACGGACATCAGTTCATTCTAGTAGCCATTGATTACTTCACCAAGTAGGTCGAAGCAGCGTCATACACCAATGTAACCCGACAAGTGGTGGTCCGATTTATCAAAAACAATATCATTTGTCGTTATGGTGTTTCGAACCAGATCATTACTGATAATGGATCTAACTTGAACAACAAGATGATGAAAGAGTTGTGCGCGGAGTTCAAGATCGAACACCATAACTCATCTCCCTACCGACCTAAGATGAACGGAGCGGTAGAAGCGGCTAACAAGAACATCAAGAAGATTTTTCAAAAGATGGTTGTAACCTACAAAGACTGGCATGAAATGCTACCCTTTGCTCTTCACGGTTATCACACATCTGTCCGCACTTCAACAGGGGCAACCCCTTTCTCTCTAGTATATGGCATGGAAGCCGTGCTCCCCATAGAAGTAGAGATCCCATCAATCCAGGTATTGATGGAAGCCAAGCTAACAGAGGCGGAATGGTGTCAAATTCGACACGATGAATTAAACTTGATCGAAGAAAAGCGAATAACGACACTATGTCAGGGTCAGTTGTATCAGCAAAGAATGAAGAACGCGTTTGACAAAAAGGTCTGACCTCAAGTCTTCAGGAAAGGAGACCTTGTGCTCAAGAAGATACAATCATTTCTCACTAATTCTCGGGGCAAATGGACTCCGAATTATGACGGCCCCTATGTGGTCAAGAAAGTGAAATTTTGGTCTATGCAGACAGCAGATGTCCTAGTAGATGTCAAGACATTGTGCTGCATAATCTCTTAAACTTGGAGGGGCAGCTGCTGACTGATACATTGAATATCAAAACTGCACACTCTCAGATGTCACAACATCTGATCCAACATGTTAGTCAAGAACATTAACAAAACTATAAACTGTAGAATGTTAAATAAGACAGTGATTGTTAACCCAGTTCGGTGCAATTCACCTACATCTGGGGGATACCAATCCAGGATAAAGATTTCACTATTGTGTAGACTGTTACAAAGTTAAAATCCCACGTTTACAACTTTATCCCTAACATATACCCCATGAACATCTTTACCAAGGCTAAACTCCATGATGTACAACCTTGATATGAGATACCCCACTCACACCCTAATCACAACCTGTGATATCTCTGTCTTCTGCCAATTCAGAATTGTCGCGGTTTCTTGACCTTCAAGTTATCTAGGACTTGCTTCAAAGCTTCATCCAAGAACAATACAACAACCATTACCTATAGGTTTCTGGTTGTGTCCCTGTTCCTATGCCTTCCACCCTGCATCCCATAATACATAGTGGACAATTACAACTCCTAAGAGAGCCAATGACTCTCAAACCCTAAACCGTTATTCAACACAAACGAACTAGGTTACAAAGTTACAAGTGATACAAAACGTATAGTTCTTTTTTTAACCCTAGGTCTAAGTCTTCATATATATAGTCTTCTGTCTTGGGCTTTCTATCTCTGTCCTTGATCCAGTCTTTAGGAGCAAAACAAATCTTGAAAAGATTTGTTACTGAATTAAACCTGCTGAAGTAATAATCAGGATGTCAGGACATCTTCTTCGACATCTTTGACTTCAGCAGTTATTTCTTTAACGTTAGGTTTTACCAAAATTTTGCCAAACATTAGGAGCTTTCAATCTCCCCCTTTTGACAAATTTTGGCTAAAACCTTCTCCCTGAATATTTCACTGCCCGTTGATATGTATGAGAGGGAATGTATAAATTTGTAACATACTCCCCCTCAATTCTTTGTCTTCCTTGAGGCATAAGAGAACCCATAATAAGAAGCGAAGTTTAAGTTCGTAACACAGAGTACACAACAAATGTAACTCAGGTCACAAGACACAACCTGCTTCACAACTCAGATCACAAGACACAAAAACAAAAATTTGTAAGTTAAGATGATAGAACATCTTCCTCCACCATTCTTGCACCGCCGCTGCTCGAATGAACCCAAAACCCAGAATACTATTCTTCTCCCCCTTTTTAGCCAAAACTTGGCAAAAGTGACCAAGACAGCTCCATATTCAGAGGCAACTCATCCAGATCTTGAAAAATGCCATCGAACACTCACTTGAAGAGAAAGAATTATGAGACCAAGAAGTGTCACAACAATCCTAAAGCACCAATAACTCTACTACATGCGCACCAGCCAAGACTGTTGACTATTTCTCCTTTTAAGAACACCGACCAAAGAACCCATTACATGCAGACATGTTTTATAACAATGTCCTGACATCATGTCAGACATTGTCTATTCTTCCAGGATTCTTCTTCTGATTTGACCATACAGAGAAATCTTCACAAATATATGATCCCAGTCTGTAAGAGAAAAATAAATTCTCCCAGACTCAGCCAATGATTCTTAGGCATCCAATAAGAACCATTCAAGTATGCATTGCCAAGTTTCCCACAACTTGCAACAATACTCTAATGTCAAAACATCCCCCTTGACATCTCAGTTTGCTTGACGCACAAATGTAAACTGGAATTTCCATAATAATGTCAAGCCATCCTGCTTGACATCTCAGTTTGCTTGACGCACAAATGCAAACTGGATTTTCCACAATAATGCCAAGCCATCCTGACATCTCAATTTTCTTGACGCACAAATGCAAACTGGAACTTCATCTTAGATCAAGAGGCCTCTCCCCCTGACTAAGGTAACTGGTGTTCCTCCATTGAACACCCAAGCTAATGAATGGAAAACATAGGACGCATCTTCATGTCTTCAAGAGCGCACCCTCTGTTCAACACACCTGCTGAACGCAACCATTAACTCTCTTATTGTTTCCTCTGACAAGAAACAATAATCACTCACACATGATCACTATCATGCTACCCGTGAGGAAGTGTAAACCAACCATAACAAACTCTTGGCTTAAGATCAAAGTCCCATTGATCCCCCTCATCCTGCAACCATCTACGCACCACACGAACTCCTCTTGAATTCTCATGTATAGACCTCCAGCTGCTTGAGGCACAAACCAATTGAATCAGAATGCTTCACATTCCTCAAAGAGACGCACAGGGCCTCTTAGTTTGTTATAATAATGTCAGATATCGTATGCATGCTCCAGAACTTCACAGTTGCTAAACTGATCCACTACTAGCATGACTTGCTCCACGGGCTCCAACGCCATATGCAAGACTTTCCACTGACCTCGCCCAGCCAGGAATAGAGATAAACCCCGCAATCCAAGATAGTCATTCCTATCATTCTCCCGTATGATAACCTCGAATACTTCTGATTTATGGTAAATCTTCACTTCTGAACGCATTTAGGAAACAAACTTCCATGCAATCAACACATGATCCACTTCAGTCTTTACAAATACTTACATCCTTCTTCCAAGGGACCCTTCTACTCCATCATTCTCCCGGATGATCATGTAGATACTTCTTAGACACAATGCAAGTAACCAGTTCATCATAGAACTTGAAATCCTTCACCAAGGATAACTAACCCAAAGATGTTCTAACATCAGTTAGGACATCTTCCACACATCACAGACACCACACACCAAGGTTCTTAATATGCTTCACTACTGGACTTACTATCAGCATAGTAATCCACACTAAAGATCTTCACACAACACTGCACCACCAGCTTGAACAAAGAAGACTTCAGAAACCCAGAGAGAAATAAACTCTCATCCACCAAGAAGGTATGCTTCCATTCTCAACCCAAAACATTTGCCACAAGCTCCCAGAGAACCAGAACCTTCAATAATTTCAACTAATTACTCTTCTACAAAAGAGCAATCAGTTTCAAGCATCCTGCTTGAACGCACATTGTGAAACCAATCAAATGCCACCTTTTGATTAACCTCACTCATCTTTAGAACTCCCACAAGATACCCTGATCTACTAATGAAACCAGATCTTCAAGTCACACGAACTACTTGCCCTATAGCAAGATATCTTGGATCCACTAAGCCTTTTAGTCATGTAACATCTTCTCATCCACAGCTCCTGCAAACTGCATGAGATAGACTTTTTTGAAGAATCCATCACTCCCATTCTCCTGTAGATCACCTTATCTTAAGCTAATGTGCCACATCACCAGCTGAGACTTCTGATGTTAAGCTAGATGTCAAAAAATTATGACATCTAACTGTTGAATTCAGCTCTTCCTTCTGCCACTTAAAAGAACCTCCTCCCTTTGCAGAAACATATTTCCATGTTCTCACAGACTTGATTCAACAACCAAGTTTTGAGTAGACAACCTCCATTTTGCTTTGAAACTCCAAAGACTTTAAACCTGCCACGTCTGAATCTTCAGAAAATGAGTAGTCCAAGACTACCCCATAGCAATACCAAGGAATGCCACTTCCCTTAGTAGAGTCGTCAGTAGAAGGCCAGAGATAACTGCCACTTATCCTCGACCTCCACAACCAAAGCACCTAGATCAGAAATAAACTGACCCAAGCTGTAACCATCAAGATTATGATGTCTTCATAGTCTTCCATCTCCATCTTCAACAACATCACCATCTGGACAAGTCATTCACAATACTTTCCAGGAAACAGATGCTAATCCAATAATCCCAGGTCAACACCTAGGTGACTATTGAGCGAATGCAGAACCCCTCCCATGATTCTCCAAACCTTTGATGAAAATATGTTAGAACATCTGACAGAACATCCTCAATCATGACTTTTAAGGATAATCAATTAAATACTTGTGGATTCCACAAATACAATTGATCTTAAATCCTTGTACAATAACCCTTCTTCACTGGTGTAGCTGAGCTCCACCAGATCATGTCCTGAACACTTATAAAGTATTCAATCCTTTTTGCAAGTATCTTCTTCAAAGGACAATGTTAAGATACCAAGGATGTCACCCTCGACTCAAGTAACTAAGACTTTCTCTGAACAAGTCTTATTTACCTCAACAACTCTTCAATCAGATTGGATCCACTCTTAGGGTCAAGAGAGATGAATCATTCCTTACTGTTTTGGATGGTGAAAATAAATCACCTCCACATTCTTCAGATTGTGTCTCAAGGAAACACCTTCTAGTCAGAAGAGTAACTAGAAGACTTCGGATACACGACATAGATGCCTTTATGAGTGGACTTGAGAAAATTCTCAAGTATCTTTGACAACCTAGCCAACCAAATATTCATCAAACTTCTAGAGCAAGAACGTGATAAACTTTAACTCAACTCCTCTCCTCTTTAACTGACTTCAAACGGCACTAAGAACCCAAGCTTCTAAGTAACAAGTCACCATACCAGATATCTAACCACAACTCCCTTTATTCCATCGCTCCCGACTCTGGAATAAAAGAACACAGATATCTTTAACTATAAAGAGGCCGACGATTGAGCCTTTCCACCGACTGTCTTCAATAACAACTCAAGAATCCCATAATTCTAGAGCTCTTCCATCAAAAACACATGCAGCGGAACCACCAAGGAACAGATCCTGCTTGCCCTAATAAGATGTCACAACATCTTATAAGACACACCAACAAGAGAACTAGCCACTTCTCCTGTAGTTGTTGTAGAATCTCGTCAGCAACATGAACAACCTCCGAGTTGCTCCCTTCAATCCAGAACATCCATATCATCCATTAATACCCTTGAGTATGTCTGAGTTAATTGATCTAATCTTCAAAACTCCTCCTTGTTTAAATGCCAGAAAGTATCTCCCAAAGATCTCATCCAGAACCAGACAGGAAGCCTGCTCTGATACCAATTGAAATTCTGGCCTATGCTGACAGCAGATGTCCTAGCAGATGTCAAGACATTATGCTGCATAATCTCTTAAACTTAGAGGTGCAACTACAGACTGATACCTTGAATATCAGAACTGGACACTCTCAGATGTCAGAACATCTGATCCAACATGTCAGTCAAGAACATTAACAAAACTGTAAACTGCAGAATGTTAATTAGGACAGTGATTGTTAACCCAGTTCAGTACAATTCACCTACATCTGGGGGATACCTGTAATACCCTGTATTTTATAAATGCTCTGGATAATATTTGTTGGGCCCAGTTGAGATCCAGTGTGCTCTGAGTATTTATCTAATAAGATAATTAGAGCAACTGATGAACTCCGAGCTGATCAGATTAATATTATCTAACTCTAAGGTTTTATTAATTGGTGCATTTATGCTAATTTTGGATATTTAGTAGTGTAACTAACTTATGAGTATTTTCCTATATCAATTCTTTTCTCATTTCCAAATTTAGAAACATTTAGAGAAAGAGAAAGTAGAGAGAAGGAAGAGGAAAGAAAGGAAAAGAAGAGAAAATTTCCAAAGAGCTCAAGATCAAGAATTATCCACCACCCTTTATCGTTTCATCTCATCTTCTTCATCATCATCTTCTAATCCATGTGGGTTCTAGATAGATTCTTTAGTTGTAGAATTTCTTGAGTTTTAGAGTTAGGTTTGATATTTAGAGAAAATGAGAAATCTTGCTAAAATCATGAATCTAACGGTTGGAAATCGATATAAATTGCGTAGTATAATCGTAATATGCATGTGAACATTGTTGATACTTGTTTTGGTTGGTTGGAAATGTTTTGGGTTGAGAAAGATGGATTTTTGGACCTTGGAGCCATGTAAAACGCAAGCAGAATTTTCTGTTTCTGGTGTAGAGCGTCGGGCGACGCGAAGCGTAGGCCTCTGCTCTGCCGGGCGATGGCCAAGGGGCGCAATGTAGAACGCTTATGTAACTTTTAAGTTTTTTTAGCAAGGGCCTTACACCTCTGCTTTGCTGGGCGAAGTAAAGGCGAAAGGGGCACCGCCGGGCGAAGCCCTGAGCGTCGGGCGCTCCTGGGTTTTTTTCAAATGCTTTTCTTTTCTTTTAAAATCCATATCTTTTGACCCGGGTGTCCGATTTAAGCGTTCTTTGTATCGATGTGAAGCTATGAAAGTGTTCTATGCAATAGAAAGTGAAAATATTGATTGTGAGCTGAATTTATTTCGATTATGTTAAAATATCGGGATTTCGTAATTTATGTAAAACGGAACTTTTGAAAATCTAAAAGCTTCAAGATGTGAATTTGTGAGGAAACCTTAGTACACTAGAATGACTTAGAGATTAGTGCGGCAATTTTTACTTTGATACTTTAAGAGTATCTTGGTTAAGTATTTGTTAGTGGAGGACCGTATTTTCCTCCGGTTTGTGGTTTGTTCCTTAATAAATATTGTGACCCGTGTTAAAGAGCCCCTTGTGCGAAATGGCCGGGGAGAAGTATTTATTAAGTAAGTAACCATGACCCGTGTTGAAGAGCTCCTTGTGTGGGCTGGCCGGGGAGAAGTTACTTAGTGGATGGTACAGTGACCCGTGTTGTAGTGCTCCTTGTGTGGGATGGCCGGGGAGAAGTACCATTTGTAGATAACCGTGACCCGTGTTGTAGTGCTCCGTGTGTGGGCTGGCCGGGGAGAAGTTATCTACGTTAAGGATCCGTGACCCGTGTTGTAGTGCCTTGTATAGGCTGGCCGGGGAGAAGATTCCTTAACTAGTTGTCGTTTGTGAATTGTACGATTGGTTCTCTAGTGGGAGATTTTGTGAACTCGAAGTCCTTTCCTTTCCCTTGGACTTGAGTTAGGATTTGGTTAGAACCTTGTAGAGCCGAGAGAATCCATAGGATAGAGAACTCACTGAGATTTGATGTATCTCACCCCACTATTGTTGAATATATTCAGGTGCGTCAGGTTCCGCAAAGGGTAAGGATAAGGTCGTGTGATTATCCTTACTTGTCTGATGGCGTAGCTTCCGTTGGGGAGTTTTTTTGAGATCGCTGTCAATCTAGTTCTTAGTATTTATCTTTGGAACATCTTGTATATATATATATATATATATATATATATATATATATATATATATATATATATATATATATATATATATATATTTGCCATAGTTTTTTTGTATTAGGTATTTTGGGCATGTATATGTATAATGTGTTTACTAGGGACTTATTGGTATTTCAGTACCAAATGTGGAATTCATGTATAATATATGCTTTGATGTATGTATTTATATATGGGCATTACAGTTGGTATCAGAGCAGGTTGTATCCTTGACCTAGCCATGAAATAGGATAAGTTTTCTTTCCATTTCATGTGCGTTGTGTCGCCATTGGTCTTAAGTGTTATATTTATGGTATTGAGCCTGATCAACTTAATCCTATCTGTATGACCTTTAGGAACATGGCTGACAGACGCAGAAGCAATCGTGGTAGACCCCAAACTACTCCAGCTGGGACGAATTCGCCAGGTGGCGATGGGAATGCTCCTTTGTATCAGTTTATGCAACAGATACAACAGCAACAAAATCAGTTTATGCAGCAAATGGTACAACAAATGAATGGAGGTCTGCATCCTCAGGTGGTTGTTCCATAAGCTGTAGGTGGGACTTTCCGAGATTCCTTCCGCATGAATCCTCCAGAATTTCATGGCAGATTAGATCCTATAAAGGCTCACGAATGGATAGCCGGTATGGAAAAAAATTTTTTGATAGTGCATTGTATGGAAAGAATTTTTTTGATAGTGCATTGTAGTGAGGAGAGCAAGGTGGTTTTCGCTTCTTATTCTTTGAAGGGTCCTGCCATGAGGTGGTGGGAGAGTGCGTCGGCTCTTATGACTATTCAGGGTGTGCCCAAGGTCTGGGAACAATTCAAGGCAATTTTCATGGAGAAATATTTTCCTAGTTCTTTGAGGACTCAGAAAGAGTTTGAATTTCAACATTTAAGACAGGGTAGTATGACTGTGGCCAGTTATGCTAAAAAGTTTGAGGACATGGTTGCTTATCCTAGGCAGGCTATGTATGCTCCGGATGAACGGTGGAAAATAGATCAGTTTCTGTTCAGACTAAAAGCTAAAATTTCTCATAGTGTATCCCAGAGGGAGTTTACTACTTACGCAGAAGTTCTAAGGCAATGCTATATGGCGGAGCATAGTTTGAAGAAAGTACAAGCTAAAGGTGTTGCAAGTAGGGTGAATCAAGGTGATCGTGGGAGACCGAGTCAGTTATTTGGGCCTAGATCACAAGCTTTCAAAGGGAAGCAGGTGCAAGTTTCTAGACCTAACGTTGCTCCTTTATGAGGTTGTGCAACAAACGTCATTTTGGGAAGTGTGTCGATGGGAATTTTAGGTGTTATAATTGTAATGGATTGGGTCATGTGGCTAGAGATTGTACTCAGAATAGAAACCAATTGCAAGGGAGAAATACCGGACGGGTTTATACTTTGGATGCAAGGAAGACGAAAAGTGACAACTCTTTGATTGCGGGTACGAGTTTCGTAAACGGGCATCCTTCTTTTGTTTTATTTGATTGTGGGGCAACACACTCTTTTGTATCTATGTGATGTGTGAAGCGACTTGGGTTGCAAGCTATTCCTTTGTCTCCTCCTATGGTGGTCACTACCGCCATGGATGAAATGGTTGAGGCACCGTTGATGTGTGAAAACTGTGTTTTGTCTGTGAATGGTAGAGTTTTTCAGATTGACCTTATCTGTTTACCTCTTAAGAAAATTGATGTCATTTTGGGGATGGATTGGCTTTCTACTAATTTGGTGTTTATTGGGTATGACGAAAAGCTAATCATCATTCCATCTGCCGAGGCTACCCCGAAGGATGTGTTAACAACTATTTTGGAAGGTACGGTGGGAATGATAAATTTCTTGTTTGAGAAGGAGAAATCTATTTTATTGGTCCTTACTAAGGAGGGGAGTAGTGACCAGTAAGTGCTTAGTATTCCTATAGTCTGTGAGTTTCCCGAAGTTTTTCCTGAGGACATTACTTCTCTTCCTCCGGAGAGAGAAGTTGAGTTCTCTATTGACCTGGTACCGAGAACAGCTCCTATATCCGTTTCTCCTTATCGGATGGCACCGCTTGAATTAAGAGAATTAAAGGACCAATTGGAGGATTTGATGGCTAACCATTTTGTTAAACCTAGCATTTCACCGTGGGGAGCCCCAGTGTTGTTGGTAAAGAAGAAAGATGGTGGAATGCGTCTGTGTATTGATTATCGTAAGTTGAACCAAGTCACCGTTAAGAACAAGTACCCATTACCCAGGATAGACGACCTGTTGGATCAATTGAAGGGAGCCTGTGTGTTCTCGAAGATTGATTTACGGTCGAGTTATCATCAGATCCGAGTGAAGTGTTCCGATGTGCCTAAGACTGCATTTAGGACCCGTTACGGCCATTACGAATTCTTAGTGATGCCTTTCGGTGTGACTAATGCTCCAGCTATTTTTATGGACTACATGAACCGTATATTTCAAGCTTACTTGGACCAATTTGTCGTAATATTTATTGACGACATTCTTATTTACTCTCATACTCCGCAAGAGCACGGAAAACATCTGAGAATTGTCTTATCGGTATTGCAGGAGAAGCAACTTTTTGCTAAGTTAAGCAAGTGTGAGTTTTGGATGTCGGAAGTTAACTTTCTTGGTCATGTTATATCTCAAGGTGGCGTGGCAGTGGATCCGTTGAAGGTAGAAGCAGTGATTAATTGGGAGAGACCAAGGAATGCTTCGGAAGTTCAAAGTTTCTTGGGATTGGCAGGTTACTATAGAAGGTTTATCAAAGGTTTTTCTCAATTGGCCTTACCAATGACAAAACTTACTCGAAAAGATTGTGCTTATGAGTGGGATTCAGGTTGTGAACAAATTTTTATGAAATTGAAGGAAATTTTGACGACGGCTCCTGTGTTAATCATTCCTGATCCTGACAACTCTTACGAAGTATTTTGCGATGCTTCTAAGATGGGATTAGGAGGAGTTCTGATGCAAGGTGGTCAAGTAGTAGCTTATGCTTCTCAACAATTAAAAGTTCATGAGAATAATTATCTAACTCATGATTTGGAACTAGCAGCGGTTGTGTTTGCACTGAAGGTGTGGCGCCATTATCTGTATGGTGTGCGTTTTGAAATGTTCAGTGACCATAAAAGTTTGAAGTATTTGTTTTACCAAAAGGAGTTGAATATGTGACAAAGAAGGTGGATGGAGTACTTAAAGGATTATGACTTAGAATTAAAGTACCATCCAAGAAAAGCAAATAAATTAGCAGATGCATTAAGTCGGAAAATGGTTCATAGTGCCGAATTGATGATATTGGAGTATGCCTTGTCGGAAAAGTTTAGAGATCTTAATCTCCAGTTTGTATGGACTCCGAATGGCGTAATTATGGGGAATTTGAATGTCAATTCTACTCTAAGAGAGGAGATTCAACAAGAATAAGTTTTAGAGGAGAAGTTTCAAGAGATGTTACTTCAACCGGGTTTTACACGAGCAGCGGATGGGATTGTCTTGTTTAACCAAAGGAATTGTGTTCCGAATGATGAGGTATTAAAAAGAAAGATTTTAGATGAAGCTCATTTAGGTACTTTTACGATACATCCTGGTTCTTTAAAGATGTATCAGGACTTAAAGAAGGATTATTGGTGGCCCGGAATGAAAAAGGATATTGCGGTGTATGTGTCAGAATGTGTAGTTGTCAACAAGTGAAGATTGAACACCAAAGACCGGGCGGTCTATTGCAACTTTTAGAGATTCCAGTTTGGAAGTGGGATAGTATTTCTATGGATTTTGCAGTAGGGTTACCCCGTACGCAAGGTGGTTATGATTCTATTTGGGTGATAGTAGATCGAGTAACGAAATCTGCGCATTTCTTAGCCGTGAAGACTACTTCCAAGACAAGTTATCTTGCTAGGTTGTTTATTTCTGAAATTGTAAGATTGCATGGTGTTCTCTCTAGCATTGTGTCAAATAGAGATCCAAAGTTTACTTCGAGGTTTTGGAAGTCTTTTCAACAAGCTATGGGTACGAGGTTGCGTTTAAGCACGTCGAATCACCCTCAGACGGATGGTCAGACTGAACGAACAATACAAACGATGGAAGATATGTTAAGAGCTTGTGTGCTAGAAAGTAGAGGAAATCAGAAAGAACTTCTACCGTTGATTGAGTTTTCTTATAACAATAGTTACCATGCGAGCTTCGGTATGGCTCCTTATGAAGCATTGTATGGGAGAAAATGTAGGACACCTTTGTGTTGGGCGGAAGTTGGGGAAGATAGAATTTTGGGACCCGAAATCATTCAAGAGACTACGGAAAAGATTCGAATGATCCGTGAGAAAGTTAAACAAGAACAAGATCGTCAAAAGAGTTATGCGGACAACCGTAGGAGACCTTTAGAATTTGAGGAAGGTGACCATGTGTTTCTGAAAGTTACTCTGAGATTGAGATTAAAGGGACCATTTAAGTCACGCAAGTTAAGTCCGAGATACGTGGGACCGTATCAGATCTTGGAAAGGATCGGTGAAGTCGCTTACAGATTAGCCTTACCACCCTCTCTATCAGATATGCATGATGTTTTTCATGTATCTCAGCTCCGAAAGTTTATTCCTGATCCCCTTCAGCTAGTTTTACCGAAATCAGTGGAAATAGAAGCAGACTTGACTTTTGGACCTCAACCGAGTCGTATTGTGGGAAGAGAAACAAAGGTATTAAGGAACAAAGACATTCCTCTTGTTAAGGTGCAATGGGATGTGACGCATCCGGGTGATGCTACTTGGGAACTAGAATCGGAGATGCGGGATGCTTACCCTAATCTGTTCAGGTAATCTTTTAAATTCGAGGACAAATTTCTATTTAAGGAGGGGAGGATGTAATACCCCGTATTTTATAAACGCTCTGGATAATATTATTTGAGTCCAGTTGAGATCCAGTGTGCTCTGAGTATTTATCTGATAAGATAATTAGAGCAACTGATGAACTCAGAGCTGATCAGATTAATATTAACTAACTCTAAGGTTTTATTAATTGGTGCATTTGAGCTAATTTTGGACATTTAGTAGTGTAACTAACTTATGAGTATTTTCCTATATCAATTCTTTTCTCATTTCCAAAGTTTGAAACATTTGGAGAAAGAGAAAGTAGAAAGAAGGAAGAGGAAAGAAAGGAAAAGAAGAGAAAATTTCCAAAGAGCTCAAGATCAAGAATCATCCACCACCCTTCATTGTTTCATCTCATCTTCTTCATCATCATCTTCTAATCCAGGTGGGTTCTAGATAGATGCTTTAGTTGTAGAATTTCTTGAGTTTTAGAGTTACGTTTGATATTGAGAGAAAATGAGAAATCTTGCTAAAATCATGAGTCTAACGGTTGGAAATCGATATAAATTGCGCAGTATAATCGTAATATGCATGTGAACATTGTTGATACTTTTTTTGGTAGGTTATAAATGTTTTGGGTTGAGAAAGATGGATTTTTGGACCTTGGAGCCACGTAAAACGTAAGCAGAATTTTCTGCTTCTCGTATAGAGCACCGGGCGGTGCATAGAGCACCGAGCAACGTGAAGCGTACGCCTCTGCTCCTCTGAGCGATGGCCAAGGGGCGTAGCGTAGAACGCTCCTGTAACTTTTAAGTTTTTTTTAGCAAGGGTCTTACGCCTCTGCTTCACCGGGCGAAGTAGAGGCGAAGGGGCACCGCCAGCCGAAGCTCTTAGCGCCGGGAGCTCCTGGGTTTTTTTCAAATGCTTTTCTTTTCTTTTAAAATCCATATCTTTTGACCCGGGTGTCCGATTTAAGCGTTCTTTGTATCGATGTGAAGCTATGAAAGTGTTCTATGCAATGGAAAGTGAAAATATTGATTATGATATGAATTTATTTCGATTATGTTAAAATATCGGGATTTCTTGATTTATGTAAAACGAAACTTTTGAAAATCTAAAAGCTTCGAGATGTGAATTTGTGAGGAAACCTTAGTACACTAGAATGACTTAGAGATTAGTGCGGCAATGCTTACTTCGATACTTTAAGAGTATCTTGGTTAAGTAGTTGTTAGTGGATGCCCGTATTTTCCTCCGGTTTGTGGTTTGTTCCTTAATAAATACCGTGACCCGTGTTGAAGAGCCCTTTATGCGGAATGGACGGGGAGAAGTATTTATTAAGTAAGTAACTGTGACCCGTGTTGAAGAGCTCCTTGTGTGGGCTGGCCGGGGAGAAGTTACTTAGTGGATGGTACCGTGACCCGTGTTATAGTGCTCCTTGTGTGGGCTGGCCGGGGAGAAGTACCATTTGTAGATAACCATGACCCGTGTTGTAGTGCTCCGTGTGTGGGCTGGCTGGGGAGAAGTTATTTACGTTAAGGATCCGCGACCCGTGTTGTAGTGCCTTGTATAGGTTGGCCGGGGAGAAGATTCCTTAACTAGTTATCGTTTGTAAATTGTATGATTAGTTCTCTAGTGGGAGATTTTGTGAACTCGAAGTCCTTTCCTTTCCCATGGACTTGAGTTAGGATTTGGTTAGAACCTTGTAGAGCCGAGAGAATCCATAAGATAGAGAACTCACTGAGATTTGATGTATCTCACCCCACTATTGTTGAATATTTTCAGGTGCGTCAGGTTCCGCAAAGGGTAAGGATAAGGTCATGTGATTATCCTTACTTGTCTGATGGTGTAGCTTCCGTTGGGGAGTTTTTTTGAGATCGTTGTTGATCTAGTTCTTAGTATTTATCTTTAGAACATCTTGTATATATATATTTGCCATAATTTTTTTGTATTAGGTATTTTGGGCATGTATATGTATAATGTGTTTACTAGGGACTTATTGGTATTTTAGTACCAAACGTGGAATTCATGTATAATATATGCTTTGATGTATGTATTTATATATGGGCGTTATAATACTAATCCAGGATAAAGATTTCACTATTGTGTAGACTGTTACAAAGTTAAACTCCCACGTTTACAACTTTACCCCTAACATCTACCCCTTGAAAATGTTTACCAAGGCTAAACTCCAAGATTTACAACCTTGATATGAGATACCCCACTCACACCCTAATCACAACCTGTGCTATCTCTGTCTTCTGCCAATTCAGAATTGTCGCAGTTTCTTGACCTTCAAGTTATCTTGGACTTGCTTCAAAGTTTCGTCCAAGAACAATACAACAACCATTACCTACAGGTTTCTGGTTGTGTCCCTGTACCTATGCCTTCCACCCTGCATCCCATAATATAGAGTGGAGACTTACAACTCCTAAGAGAGCCAACGAATCTTAAACCCTAAACCCTTATTCAACACAAAAGAACTAGGTTACAAAGTTACAGGTGATACAAAACGTACAGTTCTTTTTTTAACCCTAGGTATAAGTCTTCATATATATAGTCTTCTATCTTGGGCTTTCTATCTCTGTCTTTGATCCAGTCTTTAGGAGCAAAACAAATCTTGAAAAGATTTGTTACTGAATTAAAGCTGCTGAAGTAATAATCAGGATGTCAGGACATCTTCTTCTACATCTTTGACTTCAGCAGTTATTTCTTTAACGTTAGGTTTTACCAAAATTTTGTCAAATATTAGGAGCCTTCTCAGGCGGTGCCCTGAGACTTGCAACCATGGACGGAGAGGAGTTTTCCTACCCCACGAATGTTGACGTAGTCAAGAAATACTTCGCCTAAATAAATAAATAAAAAAACGTCTCGGTGGATTGAAAACCCGAAAGGGCGGTCCAGGCAAAAATTAGAGACATGATCAAAAATCATCCCGGTGGATTGGAAATCTCAAAAGTACAATCCAGACAAAAATTAGGGATTAATGGCAAGTAACTACGTCTAGAAAAGGGGAAAATCCTCAGCAGCAGTCATGTCGTTCATCGAAAAACTCCATTTAAGGTCATCTTCGACGCAAGCTCAGGATGCCCGGAATTCAAAGTTGGTAGAAGGATAGCAGTCGTTATGTTTCAATGTAGCCTTTTTCCCTTAAATTACCACTTTCTAACTTTGTAAATACTCCATGGAATCACGCGCTTGGCTGACTTCCATCCTATCAATAAAATTTGAGCCCTTGTGCTTTTGTTTACAATTCTTATTTGTTTTAGCTTTACAGAACGATGTTTTAACATGATTAATGATTCTTGAAATAAAATAAAATTGACTTTTACTTGTCAAATTTTTCTGCTTTTAAAACAAAGATGGCAATTTCTTTTGACTGTTGAACATCGAAAGAACATCGATCGCTTCTCCAGAAGAAATTGAGCTTCAAAGTGCAGAATCAAAGTACTCCTTCTAAACCAGCACGCCTGAATGAAGGATCAGCTGTGTCAGAGACCATGTTTCATCTGACACCCCCCGACAGAGTTCTTATCTCCTAAGCCCGACCAACGGTTTTCCCCACGAGAACTATCTCTCCTAAGCAAGGCAGAATTGCTATTTTGGACCAAATGGTACTTCCTCGTTCCCCGCAGTGGCCGAGTATCCAATCATGTTCATCCGTTAGTCTGTATGTCGCGTCAGTTTTGTCAGCATATACATACATACATCATGCATTATTGATTTACATTCATATTCATATTGCATCACTATCACTCCGGTCGGTCTTACCCCTTGGTGATAAAAGTCCTCTCAATCCAGTTGTCAATTATTTCCCTGTCAGGAAGTGTTTCGTCTGAACAATCTCTCCTCCAGTTTATTTCTGGGTTAGAGCTAGTCCTCGACCACTTTGATAACTTGAACCTTTGAAAATCAAGAAAACTTTCGACAAACATCACTCTTCGCCATTGAAGATGATATCTTGGGCTTTAAACAAGACACAAGAAAACCTTTGGCTTCATATCTTGGGCTTTGAACAAGATACAAATACCCTTTTAGCTTCAATTTGTTAAACGAGAATACGTAGGCATAAGATTGCAAAATCTTAGCGAGCATACTAATCAAAAACTCAAAGTCCAGTACCTCCATACATAAATCAAAAAGCATCAGCCCTAATACCTCACCAAAAGCCTCGCAAATAGTCCAGACACTGTATTCTTAAGAAAAATAACCTAAGACAGACCCCCCCTTTTTGATAGCATCTGTAAACCAACAGTCATCTATTTAAGCTCAGTATGCAAGCAGGGTTAATTGGAGACATCTGTTTCCCTTCCTTAATCAGCTTCACAGGATAACAAATGAATCGAACTGTAGTACCAAAGCGATAGTGATTCGAAATCACAAAAATCGCGCTATAACAAGTCCAAAATACATCAGTACCAAAATATGTCATTTTTTGTTCTCTTTTCTCAGTTGAGGTTTTACGGCATATTACAATAATCTCCACCTTGACTTGAAACCCATGGTGATGTCATTTTAACCACCAACCACCTTGCTACTATCTACCATATTAAAACATTATTCAACAACCTTGATCAAGTTCAAGCCACCTTTGAAACTTGATCTTGCCGCTTGGATCCACTTGTTTCCTATCACCTTTTTTCCTAGGGAATATAAAAAGCCTACAAGCATGGTTTTTCAACCATCATTGACTCCACATGCTTTGGAATGCCTCCCTGAAGGTTCCAGTTTCTGAATTTTGCAACCCTTCAGCCACATTCAAAGAATAACACCCAAATCACCATAACCGTCTCTTTGAGATGCTAAAATATTTCCCCTTACCATATCACGATTCAAATGATAATCAGAGGCCTCTGCAACCGTTCCATCACTACTACTAGTATCCATAGTAGGGAAATTCACCTCAAACTGAGTTTTCTCCACCATAGTTTCTAAAAGCTTTATTCCTTGGTTTTTACTCTTCTTCTCCTTATGGGACTCTCTTCTAACCAAGTAAGTAACTTCGGCATCAAACTTACTCAGGAAACTCAATGACAATTCAGAGGTCTCATGCGTTTTTATCCATGGCCTTTTCCAAAACTCATTAAAGTGTTGTAAAACAGCCTCCAAGAAATTATCATGCCTTGAACTCAAATCCCAAAGCTTATTCTTGTCATGAAAGTCTTCACTATTTTAGACTCTTTAGCTATGATTACTTCATCATACAAAATCTTGAACACCCCATGTTCAAATCAAGTGCAATAGCCTAGATCATCAAACATGTTATGGATAGCAAATTTCACCCGAGCTCAGGAACATACCTCACGTTCTGAAGAAGAAACTCACGATCATTAGACATTTTTGGTGTAATTGGTTGTAAAGAGAAAGGTCGAAGAGAGAAATAGGTAAGAGATAGAGTGAAAGAATAAGAAAGATGTGAGAAATTAAGAAGATTTAAAGTATTGTTTATTATAAGAGAAATAAGAAAGAAATAAAGAAGAGAGAAATATAACAATTTATTAAAATGACAAAAAAAGTCCTACTTAAAAAACCCAATTTCATAAAAACAAAGTTTAACTTCTCAAAATAATACTATTTTTTATTACAAGGGGGTAAATCAAAAGTCGCTCACATTACAAGGGGTAAAATATGATTTTGCTGTTTTGGATAGTAAAACATTCAAAAAAGTCTAATTTTTGCTACCAATGGGATTTGAACTCAGTACCTAAGCTTATTAGGCAATATTCTTAACCATTAGACTAATGCTCCTTTTGTTCAAAATTTTTTCATGTTAAATATATATTACATAATAGCTTCCATGAAGTTTAAAAGAAGAATTCAGGGAACCCCATATCATAGCATTGGGATAGATAGGCATATTTTTTATGAAATCAAGAGCCTCAAGAAGCAAACCAGATTGACCAAGAAGATCTATAATACAATAATAATGATCTAGTTCTGGTTGCAATCCATGTTACAACATCCTTATTCACCATGTTTTCAAATATGTACGATGCATCATTAGTTGCCCCACATTTTGAATACATAGCAATGAGAGCATTATCAACATGAAGATAACAAAGAAAACCCATTCAAATTATTTGACAGTGGATACCTCTCCCATGACCAAGTGCTCCACTGCTCATAGAAGCACTAACCAGACTAGTGTAAGTAAAATAATTAGGTTTCAATTCTAAACCCCTCATATGATGGAAGAGTTTCAAACACATATCAACACATCATTCTTGCACAAACCCATAAATGATCGTCGTCCATGAAACTACATTTCTCTAGGGCATTTCATCAAACACACAATATGCATCCCTTAACAAACCACATCTACCATATAAACTTATCAAAGAGCTTTCAACATAAACATTAGCAATGAACCCAATTGTTATTTCCAAACAGTGATATTGAATACCTCCATAAAGGTCACGTTTGTACCCACATGAACTCAAATAATGCGACAAAAAACACACATCAATTTCCAATCTTTGTTCCATATCTAGAATAGAGAATTCAATAATGGTTTGAGTAACAATCTTTAAATAACTGAATTATAACAAAGAGAATTTATTGCAGTGTTGTCTAAAATGTCTTCAACTAGCCTAAGATGACTTCGATGATTTTCAATATCAGTGACATCTCTTTTGGGTGTTACGAGTTTAAGGACTCTTAGAGCATTATTTAACTCACTGCTTGTTCTTCTGGGTCCTAATTTGTGGAAAGAGAAAGGCCTAAAAATTGATTTTACGGCATATTACAATAATCTCCACCTTGACTTGAAACCCATGGTGATGTCATTTTAACCACCAACCACCTTGCTACTATCTACCATATTAAAACATTATTCAACAACCTTGATCAAGTTCAAGCCACCTTTGAAACTTGATCTTGCCGCTTGGATCCACTTTTTTCCTAGGGAATATAAAAAGCCTACAAGCATGGTTTTTCAACCATCATTGACTCCACATGCTTTGGAATGCCTCCCTGAAGGTTCCAGTTTCTGAATTTTGCAACCCTTCAGCCACATTCAAAGAATAACACCCAAATCACCATAACCGTCTCTTTGAGATGCTAAAATATTTCCCCTTACCATATCACGATTCAAATGATAATCAGAGGCCTCTGCAACCGTTCCATCACTACTACTAGTATCCATAGTAGGGAAATTCACCTCAAACTGAGTTTTCTCCACCATAGTTTCTAAAAGCTTTATTCCTTGGTTTTTACTCTTCTTCTCCTTATGGGACTCTCTTCTAACCAAGTAAGTAACTTCGGCATCAAACTTACTCAGGAAACTCAATGACAATTCAGAGGTCTCATGCGTTTTTATCCATGGCCTTTTCCAAAACTCATTAAAGTGTTGTAAAACAGCCTCCAAGAAATTATCATGCCTTGAACTCAAATCCCAAAGCTTATTCTTGTCATGAAAGTCTTCACTATTTTAGACTCTTTAGCTATGATTACTTCATCATACAAAATCTTGAACACCCCATGTTCAAATCAAGTGCAATAGCCTAGATCATCAAACATGTTATGGATAGCAAATTTCACCCGAGCTCAGGAACATACCTCACGTTCTGAAGAAGAAACTCACGATCATTAGACATTTTTGGTGTAATTGGTTGTAAAGAGAAAGGTCGAAGAGAGAAATAGGTAAGAGATAGAGTGAAAGAATAAGAAAGATGTGAGAAATTAAGAAGATTTAAAGTATTGTTTATTATAAGAGAAATAAGAAAGAAATAAAGAAGAGAGAAATATAACAATTTATTAAAATGACAAAAAAAGTCCTACTTAAAAAACCCAATTTCATAAAAACAAAGTTTAACTTCTCAAAATAATACTATTTTTTATTACAAGGGGGTAAATCAAAAGTCGCTCACATTACAAGGGGTAAAATATGATTTTGCTGTTTTGGATAGTAAAACATTCAAAAAAGTCTAATTTTTGCTACCAATGGGATTTGAACTCAGTACCTAAGCTTATTAGGCAATATTCTTAACCATTAGACTAATGCTCCTTTTGTTCAAAATTTTTTCATGTTAAATATATATTACATAGTAGCTTCCATGAAGTTTAAAAGAAGAATTCAGGGAACCCCATATCATAGCATTGGGATAGATAGGCATATTTTTTATGAAATCAAGAGCCTCAAGAAGCAAACCAGATTGACCAAGAAGATCTATAATACAATAATAATGATCTAGTTCTGGTTGCAATCCATGTTACAACATCCTTATTCACCATGTTTTCAAATATGTACGATGCATCATTAGTTGCCCCACATTTTGAATACATAGCAATGAGAGCATTATCAACATGAAGATAACAAAGAAAACCCATTCAAATTATTTGACAGTGGATACCTCTCCCATGACCAAGTGCTCCACTGCTCATAGAAGCACTAACCAGACTAGTGTAAGTAAAATAATTAGGTTTCAATTCTAAACCCCTCATATGATGGAAGAGTTTCAAACACATATCAACACATCATTCTTGCACAAACCCATAAATGATCGTCGTCCATGAAACTACATTTCTCTAGGGCATTTCATCAAACACACAATATGCATCCCTTAACAAACCACATCTACCATATAAACTTATCAAAGAGCTTTCAACATAAACATTAGCAATGAACCCAATTGTTATTTCCAAACAGTGATATTGAATACCTCCATAAAGGTCACGTTTGTACCCACATGAACTCAAATAATGCGACAAAAAACACACATCAATTTCCAATCTTTGTTCCATATCTAGAACAGAGAATTCAATAATGGTTTGAGTAACAATCTTTAAAATAACTGAATTATAACAAAGAGAATTTATTGCAGTGTTGTCTAAAATGTCTTCAACTAGCCTAAGATGACTTCGATGATTTTCAATATCAGTGACATCTCTTTTGGGTGTTACGAGTTTAAGGACTCTTAGAGCATTATTTAACTCACTGCTTGTTCTTCTGGGTCCTAATTTGTGGAAAGAGAAAGGCCTAAAAATTGATTTTTATGATAAAATGCCAGGATCATATTCCTTGCTAGTAATGACCGTGTTGTGGCCATTTAAATGTTGGGATCGTGTTCCTTGCTAGTTTGTAATATATATATTTAACATGTAAATATTATAAACAAAAGGAACATTATCCCAATGGTTAAGAATCTCATCTAATAAGTTTAGGTACTGAGTTTGAATCCCATTGATAACAAAAACTAAATTTTAATATGAGCAACTTTTGATTTACCCCCTCGTAATAAAATTTTTTTTTTTTAAAATAAATTAAAAAAAAACTATTTAAAAAAAATGCCATGTGGAATTAAAAAATAAATAAAAAACCACGTGGACAACCACATAGGATTTAAAAAAGATTATGTGTTGAAATAGTCAACCAGGAATCAAACATACAGGATCTCGACATTACAAGGGGAAATTCAAAAAAAAAATTATAGGCGGATAAACCGAAACCTGCTGACATTGCAAGGGATATCGTATATTTAACCCTTTAATTTTTGTGTAATTTTTTTTTTTAAAAATAAGTTACAATTAATTAAATTAGTAAAACTTTTTTTCCTGAGCAAATGAAACTAAAATCATAGCCATGATGTTTAATCTTTTAATATAAATCTCACTCACACCTTCGTTGTATTATATTAAAAACTCTATCAATAAAAACAAATTGTTTAACTTAATTGACCACGAGACCGTAAATAGATTTATGGTTAAACCATCTAAATGGGTTTATGCACAAACCTTCTAGAAAAAATAGAAAGCTTTTAATTGCAATAAAATGGTAGAGCAATTATGATACACATCCCGACAGTAAAATAGGAAGTTATAATTGCACTAAAATGGAGTATATATTAGTGACAATAAAAAGGGTAAGATTGGAAACAAAAAAGTGAAACACATTTCTTCGGGCTTTCTTTGCACTTTAGCAACGAAACTAAAATGTGACGGGACCCACACTAAATTAGACTTTCTCTTTATTATCTTCTCTTCAAACCAAACAAGAGAAGTTTTGGATCTTTCTTCAACTTCTCTCTCACCAATTTTTCCTCAAACAAACATATCTTTTAAATTTGACTGTACCAATACCATGAACCTTGCAAGACTTATTGTCACCAAGAAGAACTACTCCACTTTGATCAAGCTTCAAAGTCTCAAAGTATTATTTTCTGGGATACATGTCATAAGAGAAACCTGAGTCTAAGACCAAACTATCTTCAGTCTCCAAACTTGAAACTACTAGTGCATCAACACTCTCATAACCATCCTCATCTAAGACAACCACAAATTGAACATAATCATCATTGTCCTTTCTCTCAGGACAATCCCTCTTGAAGTGACCGATTTTCTGATAGTTATAAAATTTTACCTTTAACTTGTCAAATCTCTTTGATTTGGACATGCCTCTATGCTCACTTCCCCCTTTTGAGAGACTCGAGCCTTCGCCACTATCATCAATCTTCAAATCTCCCGCCTTTGAAAATTCTTTAGATTTCACGGCCGTCTGGACTTTATCCAAAGTAATAGTACATTCCTTACCATAAAGAAGGTCATCCTTAAAGTGTTCATAGGATTTGGGTGATGATCTCAACAAGAGTATAACATTGTCCTCATCTTCAATCTTCACATCAATATTCTCAAGATCATCAATAATCTTGTGAAATTATGCCAACTTCTCCAATATGGATTTGTTCTCCGCCATTCAGAATGAATAAATTGGCTATTTCAGACACAGACTGTGATCCAAAAACTTGGTCATATTCAATGATTCAACTTTCCCACATCCCAACTGCAGTTTGCTCCTTGGCGACTTCTCTTAGAACTTTATCTCTGAGGCACAAAATAATGACACTCTTGGCCTTATCCACCATATCGGTCTTTTATGCTTTACTTAGACGTGCAATCACCGATTCCCCACCCTTCAAAGCATCGATACACTTCTCTTAAATTAAAATTGCTTACATATTTACTTTCCACGACCCAAAATCATTGTTTCCATGAAATTTCTCGATCTCCTATTTACCCATGGTGCTCACTCGTAAACAATACCCCTTTGTCCCACGGTGGGCGCTGTAGCGGCAAAATCGTGAGTATAAGCTATTGATTAACTTAACTCAAAAAGCAAGAGTCGCCACCACACTTTTATTTTATCCAAAAAGGAAAGGAAAAAGAGCGAACAAAACCTACACAAGCTCTAAACAAGAACAAGTGAAGAGAAACCGGGTAAGGGGGGTTGGTTACACAATGGGAAGATGTTAGCACCCAAAACGTCTATAGTACTCTATAGGAACCCTTTGAAATATCTACCGCTTTTGGTCTAAAAAAGTTTGCTTGAAAAGTGATTGAGGAGATGAGAAGAGAAATTGTTTTTATGATTTTTTTGTTTGGAGAGACTTGTCGCCTCATGCCTACGTACCCACGATGTGCAATGTAGGATCAAAACCCCGTAGTTCGTGGTACAAAGAATGAAATTTATTTGTTTTGGTTGATTTTAAATGTAAAGACAAGTCATCATTTCCAAGCGAATAATTTCGCTTAAAGAGATGAATCATGTCTAAACATATGAAAAAGTTAAAGGAAAAAAAAATGCACGAGGGCACAAAAAGAGAGTGATGAGTTTGATGTTTTTTAAGTCTTTTGAAAAAGGTGTGAATATGTTTATGTAGTTTAGCATTTGTTAAGAAATGAAAGGAAAAGAGTAAAATCACTTGACAAAGTCAAGGTTTGATTATGAAAGAGGTGAAAGTTTGAAATCAAGAAGGTTTTGAAAAAGGGAGAGAGTTTTGAAAATTGAAGAATGAGTGGAGAAGAAGTGACTATCCTAAAGAATAAAGTAAAAGCTAAGGATAAGAATAGCCTAACCCCACAAGTAAGCTCCATAGTCTTCGAACCATAATTCCAAAGCAAATGGAGAAAGGTCATAATTTTAAGTCCAAGGTTCCAAGTATTGCATTGGATGTCCAAGGTCTAAGTTCAAGGATTCAAGAATAGCATTGAAGTCCAAGGTCTAGGTGCAAAACTCCATGTCCATTGCAAAGGATAGTAACCATAATCCAAGATTAGAAGCACAAGTTTTTTTAGAGGTTTTGGCCTTTATTAATGTTTTTGGTTAAAGTGGACAAAGAGAAAAAAACATAAGCATAAACATGTGTCCAACGAACAAAGGGAAAATATGCGGAAGCATAAACATGTGTCCAACGGACAAAGGGGAAATTGCATAAAAGTACAAAAGAGATAGGGAGCGAGAAGGAATTGTAAAGAAGTTAGAAGTTAGTAATTAGTTGTTAGTTGTTAGAATAAGTGATCAATAATGCTTGAATAATGCACTTAGGTCAAGGTTAATGAAGACTTGTTAGAAGATTGATAGAATCAAAGCCTCTACAACAACAAGCTTCATAGATTTTGAACCTAATACAAAAGATCAATCAACATTGAATTGTTTTCCGATACGAGACATAATGTTGCGCTATGTTAAGCAATCACCGATTAATTTACGGAGTAATTACCCTACAATGAGGCTGGTCAATAGCTCTTTGTGCTAATGCATGCTAGATGAACGATATGTAGATCGTCATCCGAAAGCAATACCGCACGATAAGAAAAGAAAGTAACGATCTCGTCTTGATCAAGAATTCGACAACGAAATTCTATGATCCATAAGACTTTCATCGATCCAAATAAAAGAGAAATAGATGAAGAGAAAGCCAAATTAAACCACACAAATATGTGATCTAAGGCTAAGAACAAAAGGAAAGGGGAGAAAATGGAAAAGGAACCAAAACAGTCCCAAAAAACAAGCCAAAATATGCATTCTGTTTTGAAGTAACCGGTTACACACCAGACGTTAACCGGTTACTTAGTTCAAAATAAGCGCAGTTTTTCAAAATTAACACAGAGTAACCGGTTACTCACCAGACGTTAACCAGTTACTCTGCACCAGAATGCAGAAAATTGTGCAAAATTCAGCATGATCCATTTTCAAAACTTTTTACAAACACCTTATGATCATGGAACTGAAATTGCACGAAATTTAAAGTAAAACAACAGTGAAAAATAGAAATTAAACACAATTACAAGATCCAAAGGATCAAGTAACAAAGATCTCCAAAGATCTACATTATGGAAGATGAAGATGAAGCTTCAACAATGGTGAAAGATGAATTACCACTTCAAATCCGAAAATTCCTTCAAATTGCTTCAAGATCCAAACACCAAAGCCTTGATCTATGAGAATTGATGAAGAAAACAAGTTTGGATGAAGGTTTAGCTCAAAGTTGAACAAGATTCAATGTGAATTCTTGTTAACTTTCAAAAGAAGAAAAGCGAGCTTTGGTGAATTTTGTGGTTGGGGAGAGAAATTGCAAGAGGTTCTTTGGCTCTCAAAAGCTTCAAGAGAAATTTTAGCAAGGTGAATTTGGCTCTCAAAAGCTTCAAGAATGAATGAAATGATGGCTCTATTTATAGAGTTTAGGCTTGGAAACTTTGGTGGTTTGGAATTAGGCTTGGAATTTGAAAATTAGGCTTGGAATTTAAATTTGGAGGGAAATTCATAAAAGAGTGGTGATTAGTGAAGGTGTATGGTAGGAAATGATCAAAGTGATGTAGGGGAATTAAAATGAGATGGTCTAGAATATTCTAAATGTGATCAAGGGCTGAGATTGGTGCAAAATTGCTGAATTTGAATTTGCTGAATTTTTTTCAAAATCTCACGAGGGTAATCGGTTACTCACCACAGGGTAACTAGTTACTCAGTGCAAAATTTGTGAAAAATGGGCATTTTGTTGCACTGTTGTGGTTCCGACTCGGTTCTTTTGCTTGTCAAAGAAGGCATGGAAATAAACATATGAACCTTGGAATTCCTTGAATAATGATCAATTAAATCTTGGAAAATCCTTGACCAAATAAATTTGACATGATTGCGGATCAACTTTGACTTTTCTCAGATAAAATTCATTTGAGCTGTGGGACTGTTAGTTTGGCATTTTTGACATGTTTTTCCCCTGAAAAAGTCAGTAAAGAGAAAACAAAATATTTTTGGATTTTGATTAAGGTTAGTAAAATATAAACAAATAAAGCAACAAAGTGAATAAGAAACACACAGATGCTCGGTAAACCCTGCAAGGCACAAACCCAAAGAATGAGAGAGACAAGAGAACCAAAGCATGGTCTTGTTTGTGGTAAAGATGCAAAAAGAGATGCGAATGATATGTGGAATTTTAGGGGTCAAAAATTAGGGTCTTACAGGCGCCACTTGCTGTGGAATTGATAGAATAATTAAAACCCTCTCATAAGATATTATTCAGAGTTCAATCACACGAAGAAATTTGATGCGAGGGACAAAGAACAATGACACCCAAACAAATGGCCTTCAGAAAGGGTTAAATATGTTTGTGGTCCTCATAAATATCTCAAATTTCGTTTTTAGTCCTTCAAAATATTTCCTTCAAAGAATGGTCCTTCTAAAGTTTTTCAGAACACTTTTGTTCCCTAATACTAAAATTGTCGCTAAAACTGTCGCTAATTCAGTTGCTAAGAAATAAACTGTAGCTAAAATTGTCGTCAATTCAGTCGCTAAGTTGTAAAAACCGCCGCTAAATTATAGGAGGGACCAAAAGTGTGGATGAAAAATTTTAGGAGGACCATTCTTTAAAGGAAATATTTTGAGGGACTAAAAACAAAATTTGAAATTTTATAAAGACCAAAACATATTTAACCCCCTTCAGCAATAATAACCTTAAATGCAATAATAAAGTGAATTCACTTGGTAGAAGAAGATAAAAGAAGGCGAGAAACACAAAAGGTTTGTTTACCCAGTTCGATCAAATGATTTACGTCTAGGGGAGAGAGCAATTCTCGAATTCACTATACTCGAAAAGTTGTTACAAGAGATTACAAATGATTTACGAGAAAATATTCTCCCAAGTTTCCTAGAACAAACCCTATTTTCTACCCAATTGTTTCCCAACCTCTCCAACTCTCAATATGGTAATCACACAAATCCAAGGTGTTAGAAGTATAGCCTGATCCTTCTAGATAACTCCAAAAGTTTCCCTAAACCTTAAACCCTTATTTCTTCCTTTAACTCTAAAGTTCTCAAGACTTTCACTCTCTACAATAATAGAAGAGATACATATTTATAATTTCTAAAACCTAACTGATCCATAAAAAAGTCCAAAGCACACTTATTAACAAACTATCTGCGAACAAGTCCGAAAATATGTCAGTACCGAAATGTCATGTTTACTTCTCTTTTCTCCCTTGAGATTTTGAGGCATATTACTATAGCAGTGATTACAGACTTTGAAGTTTGTATTAAATTCAATAAGAATAATAGATCCATCAACAAAGATGATTGACACGCGCTAGAGTTTAGAAGAGCTCGGATACCATCATGAAATTCATCATTACGATGAAAAAAATGAATGAAAACTGAAATGAAATACATAGAAAATGACGGTTATTCAATTGAATTCTTATTAATTATTAAGTTAGTTACAAAAGTTATATATAAACTACTAATGTATTGGCTTTTTAGCTTCAACATATAACACGTTTGTAGCTTGTGTAACAAGTCACATGTTTAGTTTCAAAAATTAAGAGTGAATAACTTTGGTTGTTTGATAAACAAGTAACTGGTTCAACACCTAACTTTTTTTATTTAAAAAAATTCCCTAGTAAGACATATGAAAGAGAAGAAACAAAAAAAACCTTAAAGAGAAAAATGTATCTTCACGGTTATAGAGTCACATGATTTTTGGACATTTTAAATGTGATAGTCCTTGTGTTATAACCTAAGAAACAAGAAAACCTCAAACTTTGCAGGTAGAGATATACCATTTGCATGTAAGTTATCAACACACGTTGTCCTTGTGTGACTCATATCATACTTATGAACACATTTCTTGAACCTTAAACATGTATATAACCGCCTTAACATATCATTTTTGTCCTAACTATTTGTTTGTTAATAACCCAAAATTCACTCAAAAAATAGAAAAATAAATAAAGGTTACTCAATAATTTTCTTGTTCTACACTTCTCACTTCAAATAAATAATTTCCCATTACTACACCTTAGACAAATTCATTGCGTTTTGGATTCAATCATATATTGCTGGTTGGTTATCCTTTTTATCTCATCAACAGTTTCTGCTTATGTGAATTGGAGCTTTACAAAAAAAAAAAGGTAATCTTTATTTTATGAATAAAAGCATTGATTATGAATTTAATTAAAAAAATTAAGCAACTTGATTAGAGTTCTCTTTTGAGTATACTGTTTTTATGGTCTTTGAATTTTAATTAAGTGGGTGTTATTGGTCTAAACATCTTTAAACTTTGACTCATTTGTCTAAACATGTTAGGAAAATAGTGTTTGTGTTTTCTTTCCTAACTTTAAGATGCTTTTGATTCTGAAAATTGACATCACTTTCTTTGGTTTCCATGATTTTCTCCAATCTTAGATGCTTTATGTTGTTTGGTTTTGTTAGTTTTTGATGTTATGATTTTTCATTACCAAAGATTAAAATATACTAGAGTGCATAATTTACACATTTTAAATATTAAAATAAATAGAATCATGTTTTAAGAAACACTTTTACAATAAAGAATATGAATAGTTACTGCAATTGTCATCATTGCAGTTGGCATGTCGTGTATCGCGTCAACTATAACGTGAATATTAACATTTAGCGTTTTGAAGTTTTACTTTTTGAAAAATTATATAGACATTTGATATGTTGTAAAGCCGGTTTAAATTGCAATTTTTCATTAGTATTATTAGTGTGTGAATTTTAAACTGTGATTTTCCGTAATATCGCAATTTAGTGTTTTTAGCCGTCTGATTTAAGTTAGATGATTCAAATTTTAAATTAATATAAAACATTAAATGTATTTGACTATCCGATCAAATGTATCAAGTGTCTCTCACCGTGCGATTAATTTCAAGTTATTTTTTATATTTTAACTGCGTGAATGCGACAAAACAGTACTTAACAGATTCATTTTTGCCAAAAAAAAATGTTTGGAAAAAAAATTAAAATACTTTTTATATGATTTGAGTGGAATCTCTTTAATCATCCCTCACTTTTTCAAACAATCTTTAACAAGCGAGTAAAATTTTCTACTATATACTTTAATATCCAATCAAATTATTTCTTTATATAACTATTGATGAACATGAATATAATATTTTTTTGTTTGATTTTATTTAGTGGTGTTGCCCCACTTTTGCATCCAACATGAGAAGATTTTCCTCCATAAATACCCTTTGGTAACGTGTGTCTTCCACACTTTCTCCACACACCTTCTTCACCTTCATAATCACAAGTATCATTTTCCTAATCATCTTTTCCTCAATTAGCATAATCTTCTTCATTTCTCATGGCATCACTCAACAACATCCAAGCCAAATTTGACCTTGAACACCAATCATCAACAATAACAACATTAGAAGTTGAAACAAAAGATTTTGACTACTCAAAAAGATCACAATGGCTACGCGCCGCAGTCTTAGGCGCTAACGACGGATTAGTCTCTACAGCTTCGCTGATGATGGGAGTCGGTGCGGTCAAACAGGACATCAAAGCTATGATCTTAACCGGTTTCGCCGGGTTGGTAGCCGGTGCATGTAGCATGGCTATAGGTGAGTTTGTTTCGGTTTACTCGCAATTGGATATCGAAGTTGCTCAAATGAAAAGAGAGAAAGAAAGAGGAAGAGAAGTTGGTGATGGTGAAGAGAAGGAAAGTTTGCCTAATCCTTTGCAAGCTGCAGCTGCTTCAGCTTTAGCTTTTTCTATTGGTGCAATGGTGCCATTGCTTGCAGCTTTTTTTATAAGTGATTATAAGGTGAGACTTGGTGTTGTTGTGGCTGCAGTTAGTTTTGCTTTGGTAGTTTTTGGTTGGTTTGGGGCTGTGTTGGGTAAGGCTCCAATTTTTAGGTCTATTTTAAGGGTTTTGATCGGTGGTTGGGTTGCTATGGCTATTACTTTCGGGCTTACTAAGTTAATCGGGACAAGTGGCCTTTAGGTTTTTTCGAAACTATTTTTACTGCAGACAATTTCTTAAAAGCCATAGTATTTCGAGCAGATAAAAAAACACATTTTATCTGAATTTCGAACAGATAAAAAAACAAATTTTATCTGAGATTATAGTTTGTTGGTTTTTGTAAAGTGTGTTTTGCAAGTAAAATGTTATTTATGGTTTATTAGTTGAAGAAACTAGTTTTGGTAATTAGTATTGAAAGAGGTTATAAGATGTTTTATAGCCTCTTTGTAATTTGTATAGATGGATGTTCTTACTCATATGTGTTATAATTTATGAAGTTTGAAGTTTATCATTTAAGTTTGTGAAAATTAATATAGTTATAGTTGAATTAATGAGATTTGTTAATCAATAGTAAAATAGTTTATAGATACAACAAGTGACACATGATTACAACCATTGATATACAATTAAAACATCTGATTAAACCGGGTTAATAACTTTGCAGAAACATCATATTGTATGACTGGTTAAACCGATTGATAACTGGGCAGAAACATCGGATTGCATAACCCGAGTTTTAACTTGTCCAAGTAATTCACAATTCATAATTTAACCAGATAAACTAAAATTTTGTTCATAAATAATACATATGAATGTGCAATGTGTTGGTGTACAAGGTGAAATAATGATGATGAAAAGAAGAATATATTATATTGAATGATGGCTACAAAAGGATAAAAGATACAAATGATTGGAATGAGAACTACCCTATTTATAAGTTAAAATTAGGGTTACCAAAAGCAACAATAAAATACTAAAATACCCTCTAACAAACTTAATGACTAAGTTTGTGAATATAAAATAAAATATAAATTATTATTCTAATACCATCCCTTAATTTATATTTCCTCAAAACTAACAACTCCAATTCCATCCCTTAAGCGAAGAAATTGATCAGTCTTGATAGCCTTCGTCAGAACATCTGCCAACTGCTTCTGGGTGCTGCAGTGCAGAACTTCTAACACTTCATTCTGAACTTGACTTCTCAGATAGTGATACTTTGTCTCAATATGCTTGCTTCTCCCATGCAACACTGGGTTTCTGGCAAGGTTGATCGCAGACTTGTTATCAATCATCAGCTTCAGAGGCTTGTCAACTTTGATCTTCAGATCTTCCAGCAAGTTCAGAATCCACACAGCTTGACATGCGGTAACAACGCCTGCAATGTATTCAGCTTCACAGGTTGATAGCGCAACAACAGGTTGTTTCTTAGAACTCCAAGAAATAGAACCTCCTAGAAACTTAAACAAGTATCCAGAAGTACTTCTTCTATCAACTCTGTCTCCACACCAATCAGAATCTGAGTAACTCAGAAGTTCTGATTCAATCTTCCTTCCAGAACTCAGAAGTTCTGATTCAATCTTTCTTCCAGAACTCAGAAGTTCTGATTCAATCTTTCTTCCAGAAGGGAACAGCACTCCATACTTCAGAGTTCCCTTGATATACCTCAGAATCCTGACAGCAGCTTGGTAATGGGACCACTTAGGTTTACTCATGAATCTACTAACCATTCCAACTGCATAGCAAATATCAGGTCTGGTATTACACAAATACCTCAGAGAACCAACCAACTGTTTGAAGGTTGTAGCATCCACATCCTCACCATCAGAATCAGAATCTAATTTCTGATTTGTATCTGCAGGTGTGATAGCAGCCTTACAATTCTGCAGCTTAAATCTCTTCAGAAGTTCTCGTTCATACTTCAGCTGATGCAAAATGATACCTTTCTCAGAATATCTGAACTCCATCCCTAGAAAGTATATCATTTTCCCGAGATCAGTCATTTCAAACTCATTCATCAGCACCTTCTTGAACTTCGCTAATTCTTGTTCAGAACTTCCGGTCAACAGTATGTCATCAACATACAAACACACCAGAATCATATTTCCTTCAGAAATATGTTGAACATAAACACCGTATTCCATCTCACATTTCTGAAACCCTTGCTTCTTGAAAAATGAACCGATCTTCTGATTCCAAGCTCTGGGCGCTTGCTTCAATCCATACAAAGCTTTATGTAATTTGTACACCATCCCTTCCTGATTCTCTTTCACAAATCCAGGAGGTTGTGACACATAAACTTCTTCTTCTAATGGACCGTTCAGAAATGCAGATTTCACATCTAAATGCATCAGAGGCCAATTCCTGTTAGCAGCTATTGCAATCACCAATCTGATTGTTTCATGTCTCGCTACAGGTGCAAACACTTCAGAATAATCCAGCCCAGGTTTCTGTAGAAATCCTCTTGCTACCAACCTCGCTTTGTATTTGCCAATTGAACCATCTGGCTTTAGCTTCTGCTTGAAAACCCATCTGACGCTGATGGCTTTCTTGTCCTTTGGAAGTTCTGTCAGCTTCCAAGTCTTGTTTCTTTCTATGGCCTCAAGTTCTTCTTTCATGGCCTTTAGCCAGAACTTCTGCTTGAGAGCATCTTCTGTACTCACGGGTTCAGAGTCTACTAACATGGCACACTGAATAATCTCTCCCTCAGAATCTACTTCAGTGTCTTGCAACATGTCAAACTCTTCAAATCTTCTTGGAATGTTTCTGATTCTCTGTGGCCTCTGACCTCGTTCAGAACTTTCTCCGGATGCTTGAACCTCAGAAGTTCTGTCCTCAGAAGTTTCTCCTTCAGAAGTTCTTGCTCCAGAAGGTTGACTTCCTCCAGAACCTTGACCACATTCAGAGTCTGGCATTTTCCTAGAGTCTGAATCACCACCAGAATCTTGATCATCATCAGAATCTGGATCATCAGAATCACCTTCATCTTCTGAGTCTTCTTCAGAGTCAGAATCACCATCAGTTTCAGAAATTCTTATTTCTGACCTTTCTTCAGAAGTTCTAACATCAGGATCAGATTGAGACTTATCCCAATTCCAAACTTCTGATTCCTTCACAATAACATCTCTGCTGAACTCAACTTTATTAGTTTCTGGACAATAAAGCTTGTACACACCCGTACTGTGGTACCCCACCAGTAACATTACTTTGCTTCTATCATCCAACTTCTGTCTTCTAGCTTCTGGAACATGTTTGTAACAAACAGAACCAAAAACCTTCAGATGACTAACACTTTGTTTCTCTCCAGTCCACTTCTGAATAGGAACTATTTCCTTCAGCTTCTTCGTTGGACATCTGTTGAGCACATATGCTGCGGTTGCAACAGCTTCTCCCCAGAAGTTCTGAGGAAGCTTCTTCTCCTTCAACATGTTTCTCACCATATCAAGCAGAGTACGATTTCTTCTTTCAGCAAGACCATTGTGTTGAGGAGTGTAAGGAGCAGTAACCTCATGCTCAATTCCATTCTCCTCACAGAACTTCTGAAACTCTTTGGAGTTATACTCACCCCCACCATCGGTTCTGAGAATCTTCAGAGTCTGACCACTCTGATTCTGAACCTTCATTCGGAACTTCTTGAATTCACCAAACACCTCGTGTTTGAACTTAATAAGGGATACCCATATCATTCTTGTGAATTCATCAACAAATGACACGAAGTATTTATTCCCTCCGAACGATTCTACTGGAAATGGACCACACACATCAGAATGTACTACTCCCAAGGCATGTTTTGCTCTTGGAGCAACTTCTGACGCAAATGGCAATCTTGGTTGCTTTCCTTCCATGCACACTCTGCATGACTTCTCAGGCTTCTTAATTGTAGGAATTCCATGTACCATCTTCTTCGAATTCAGATGTTCTAAGCTTCTGAAATTCAGATGACCAAATCTTCTGTGCCACAGCTCACTTTCTTTCACAACACTTGTTGCACTAAGACATTCAGAATCAGAAGTTCTGACATTCACTTTGAATGTTCTATTCCTTCCTTGTTCTGACTCCATAATCAACTTCTGATTACAGTCATACAGCTTGAGAAGATTGTCCTTCATGGTAACTGAAAAACCTTTCTCAATTAATTGTCCCACGCTCATCAGATTGCTTTTGATGCCAGGTACATACCACACATTCTGAATCAATGCTGTTTTCCCATTGTTCAGAACAACTCTGACATTTTCCATACCTTCAGCGTTAAGATATTTGTCATCAGCACATCTGATCTTTGTCCTCTTTTCAGAGTCAAAATCAACCAGCCATTTCTTATTTCCAGTAAGATGATTTGAGCAGCCAGTGTCCATATACCACCAGTCTGTCAAATTTGTATCATCAGATTCAGAAGCCATCAATAGCACAGATTCATCATCAGAACTTCTGGCTATATTTGCTTCTTCTGACTTCCTTTCCTTGTTTGACCAACAATCTCTAGCAAAGTGACCAAACTTCTTGCAACAGTAACATTGGATCTTCTTCTTGTCATACTTCTCTTTTCCCTTCTAAGCATTCTTTTGCCTATCAGAAGTTGAGGTATCTGACTTCTGACCACCATCAGATCTTCTCCTAGCTTCTGACTGCTTCTGATGCTTCCTATCAGAAACTGCTTTCAGAGCCTGCTGCTCTACTTCCCTTTCAGAAGTTCTCTCAGTCAGACGCAACTCTTGCGCTTCTAAACTGCTTTGCAGCTCTTCAATTCTCATGGTGCTCAGATATTTAGAATGTTCTATTGCTACCACAATGTAATCAAACTGAGGAGTAAGGGATCTCAATACCTTCTCAATGATTACTTGTTCAGAAAGAGTTTCTCCACACGCCTTCATCTCATTAGTGATCACAATCACTCTGGAGATGTACTCAGAAACTTTCTCATTGTTCTTCATGTTCTGATTCTCGTACTGCTTACGTAGAGACTGAAGCTTCACCTTCTTCACTGATGCGTCACCACCGTAACATCTGACCAGTGTGTCCCACGCCGCCTTTGCCGTCGTTGAATCTGCTATCTTCTCAAACACATTCGCATCCACACACTGATGGATGTAGAACAATGCTTTCTGATCTTTCTTCCTTGTATCCTTCTGCGCGTTCTTCTGCTCCTCCGTCGCATCTGCTGCTACCGGAACATAACCTTCGGTGACAAGATCTAGAACATCTTGAGCACCGAACAATACACGCATTTGAATCATCCAACGATTCCAGTTTTTGCCATCAAATACTGGAAGCTTGGTGTTCATGCCGCCGCCGCCGTTCATCATCTTCAACCTTCTTGTACAGTACGCTCAGAATCTCACCGCACACAGTGTTTCCCAACCCACAAAATCACAAAAAAATGTGATTCTGATCAAATTTTGTTCAAGATTCAACAAGAATCACGAACCAAAATCAATCACACAAAGAAATCCTCACGTTTCACTCGTGTTTCCCGTGTTTCCCGTTGATCCTAACCGGAGCTCTAGATACCAATTGTTGGTGTACAAGGTGAAATAATGATGATGAAAAGAAGAATATATTATATTGAATGATGGCTACAAAAGGATAAAAGATACAAATGATTGGAATGAGAACTACCCTATTTATAAGCTAAAATTAGGATTACCAAAAGCAACAATAAAATACTAAAATACCCTCTAACAAACTTAATGACTAAGTTTATGAATATAAAATAAAATATAAATTATTATTCTAATACAATGCTTGGTTGCTACGTATCAACCAACATTATTTGCCGAACATGTTATTCTAGTACTTTAGATTTTACTGTTAGTTTAGTTCTATATTTTGTTTTAATCATGTTATGATCCTATGATGTTTGGTTTTATCAAAGAGTGCAGGCAGAGTAGAAATCCCGACAAATTTCAGAATCTCGTGTCATGCTTTTTTAAGGAAATAAAAAATAAAAGAGCTTTGAATTATTTAGTTTTAACTTTTATTACTTTTTTTAACGCTAACATTTGAACAAAATAGAGTACAAAATATTTTAAAATTAAGTATCACCATTCATATTATATACTATTTTAAAGAATTTTGTTAGTATGAATATGACGTATTTTGTAAAAGAAAAACATTTTATTAAAAAATATTATAGACTATTTTTTTATCCCCACTATGAAATGGGTGGATGTATGAGTCTTTTTGTTTATATATCCAACGTTCTAACTGATATAGAATTTAATCACCCGCATTTGGATTTCAACATTCTTATAATTAAAATTATAATATTTTGATTTTTTTTTTTTTTTTTAAAAGCAATTTTGGACTATGATAATTTTATTAGATCTAAAAGTGCAGGCTAAGCAAATGCCCATAATGGACTTAGTCACCCGAATTGGTCTTGGCCGTTCGAACAATTTGAAGGAGGAATTGGCCTCACATTACTTCCACTCCGATGTTCCTAATTAGGAAATGGGAGAGAAGCCTATTCTCATGACCCATGAATCCTTTATATAACTCAATTCTAGGATTGAAAAATAGGCATCCATAAATTTCAGAGAGAAATACACAGTCTCTCACAACCAATACGTGAGCGTGCGCCGCGCTCTCTCTCTCTCTCTCTCTCTCTATATATATATATATATATATATATATATATATATATATATATATATATATATATATATATATATATATCTTGTTAGATCTGTTCATAACTTTATGATTTCTACTGTATAGAAATCAACAACAGAACTCTAAACTATTAAACCCATACCAGAATTCAATTGGAGAATGAAGGCGGAAGCGTACCTGCATTTGCCATTGAAATCGTTGAAGGTTCCGGGTATGTGATCTTCCGATTTGTAGAGTTTCTTAGGATTCCTTGAATCTCCTCTGATGGGGATGAAGCGAGAAAACCTGATAAACCTTATTTTGTTCGTACTCTACAAATGCGGACCATAATCCATTTAAATAACCATATGGGTATTTCTTAGTTTTCAATATTCTAATTTGTCCCCTCATCAAATTAGACATTGACTTACGGCATCTACACAATAACCTGACCTTTCATGACATTTATGCTTTTAGCCACAAACTTAATATTATATTAATTAGACCCCTTTAAGTCTTTACTAATTAAAATAATGACACTAACACCTTAAATGTTACATTTGTGACCCAAAATTCTAACAATCTCTCACTGGTCACATATGTAACTTTACACATATGTTGGACTTTGTGAGCTCAAAATTTGCCATTATATTCTTTAAGCATATCCAAAGTATCCCGTCCATTAGTCATGCCAATGTACAAAATCAAGGTGATTTTCATTATAGCAATCATAACTAAACCCATCAATGATCACCGATAGTGACACAACTAAATGACATAGATCCATCATGAAATGTGTAGCATAAAAATCACATGAAGTTGGTCTTTATATGTCAATTTTCAACTGGTCCTACTTTACTCTAGTGAGATCATTCAATAACTTTATTGTACAAATTGTAAACTACTGAATATCAAACTTTATTAATTGGAAAATATCCAAAAACATAATATGCATACATAATACCAAACACAGAACATAAAATTCATAATCGACTAACTCCCACTAAACCAAAGACTCCTCTAACGATAAAACACCCATGCGAGTAGTGTGTTCATGAAAGACCTTGGGTGAAAGACCTTTTGTAAGAGGATCTGCTATCATGGAGTTTGTCCCCGAGTGTTCTATGGAAATCTGTCCACTTTGTACCCTTTCTTTAACAACTAGGAACTTGATGTCAATATGTTTTGACTTAGTCGAACTCCTATTAATGTTGGAATACAGGACGACTTATTTGTTTTCACATTATAAATTAAGTGGCCTTTCAATTCCTTCCATAATTCGCAGCCCAGTGACAAGATTCCTCAGCCAAATCCCATGGTTGGATGCTTTATAACATGTTATAAACTTTGTTGCCATGGTGGATGAAGCCGTAAGAGTTTGCTTAGCACTGCGCCAAGTCCACTACCAGCCAACATGTAAATATAGCCTGAAGTGGATCTTTTACTGTCTTGGCATCCAGCAAAATCAGAGTCAGAGTATCCAATGATCTTTAATTGGTCTGACGTCCTATATGTGAGCATATAGTCTTTTGTTCTCTTTAAATACCTCATAACCTTTTTGGCTACTTTCCAATGATCCATTCCTGAATTGCTCAAATATCTTCCTAACATCCCAACTATGAACACAATATCCGGATGCGTGCATACTCGGGCATTCATCAGACTCCCTACTAGTGATGCATAAGGAATCTTATTCATTTCTTGAATTTCTAATTTTCCTTTTGGGCACTGACTGGGACTGAATTTGTCTCCCTTAGCAATTGGAGTATCTCCTGATTTACATTCCTGCATGCCAAACCTTTTAAGTACCTTTTCGATATAGCTCCTTTGATGCATCTGAATTCCTAATACAAAGGAGGCATCACCAAGATCTTTCATTTCAAAAAATTTTGATAGAAATTTCTTAGTTTTATGCATCATTCCTATATCATTTGTGGCAAGCAGTATGTCATCTATATACAAGACTAAGAAAATGTACTTGCTCCCACTGAATTTATGATACACACAATCTTTAACAACATTCACCTCAAAACCAAATGAGAGAATTACTTCGTGAAACTTGTGATACCACTGACGAGACACATACTTTAGTCCATAAATGGATTTTGTTAATTTGCAAACCATATTCTTTAAGTCTCCTAACACAAAGTTTTTTGGCTGCATCATATAGATTGTTTCATCAATGTTGCCATTGAGGAAAGTTGTCTTGACTTCCATTTGATGGAGTTCCAAATCATAATGTGCAACAAGAACCATGATTGTCCTAAAAGAGTCTTTCAATGAAACCGGAGAGAAAGTCTCTTTAAAGTCAATCCCTTCCTTTTGAGTATAGCCCTTAGCCACAAGACGAGCCTTATACCTCTCCACATTACCGTTAGAATCTCATTTGGTCTTAAAAATCCATTTGCAACCAATGGGTTTCACACCTTCTGGTAATGGGACAAGTTCCCAAACTTTATTGTCTTGCATGGAATTATACTCCTCCTCCATTGCTTCAATCTACTTTTTCGAGTTGGAATCTGTTAGGGGAAGATTTCTACTATGGAGCATTGAACATTGTGGGATTTCTTTTTCTAGAGCAACACCTTTGTGAGAGACACACCACATACTCACCCAAAACCTTAAGGTGATAGGTGTATGGGTTCTCTCACTTATAAATGCTCAAGTCACCACATTTCTATCCAATGTGGGACTATTATCCACACTACTCACACTTGTTAATACTTAACACTCCCACTCAAGTGTGAGTCTATCCATAATGCTTCTACAATGCTCCCTCTTAAGCGGAAGCTTCAACTGTGCAACTGCACCCTTGTACCGCCATTGACACTCTTCAACGGGACACTCAACCCACTACCTGTGGGGATACTTTCGATACAAGTAAGTCAGTCCCTTTACTCGAACCAAAGGCTCTGATACCACTGTTAGGGGAAGATTTCTACTAGGGAGCATTGAACATTGTGGGATTTCTTTTTCAAGAGTAACACCTTTGTGAGAGACACACCACATACTCACCCAAAACCTTAAGGTGATAGGTGTATGGGTTCTCTCACTTATAAATGCTCAAGTCACCACATTCCTATCCAATGTGGGACTATTATCCACACTACTCACAGTTGTTAATACTTAACAAAATCCTGCATGGCTTGATGGAAGTCGATTGGATCATCTTCCAGCATACCATTATTTTCCTCATGTTCTTGAAGAAAGACTATGTAGTTATCCGAAATAGCATTTCTCCTTTCTCTAGTGGACCTCAGCAAAGGTATTGGTTCTTGTAACACTTGTTCTTGAGGATTTTGAAATTTTTCTTCATGAATTACCAATCCATCTTGAGTTTGAGGAATTGCAACAATGTTTTGTGTAGGTTTCATACTTGCTTAATCAAAAGCAACTATATGAATCGATTCTGGAATTGTTATCAATTTATCCTCTAAAATAAAGTCTTTAACCTTATTCTTCCCCCAAACTCAATATCCTCAAAGAATGTGGTTGTTCCTGCCTCAAAAATTGAATTTAATTTGGGATCATAAAATTTGTAGCCCCTAGATCTTTCAGAATAACCAATAAAGTAGTTGTTCACTGTTCGGGAGTCCAATTTCTTTTCATTTGGCCTATATAGCCTTGCCTCAGCTGGACATTCCCACACATGAAAAAGTTTGAGACTAGGCTTTCGCCTGGTCCAAAGGTCATAAGGTGTTTTGGCAGCTGCTTTTGTTGGTACTCAATTTAGAATATAAATTGCAGTCTTTAGTGTCTCTCCCCAGAGTGACTCTGGTAAGGTAGAATGATAAATCATACTCCTTACCATATCTTTAAGAGTCTGATTTCTCCTTTCAGCAACACCGTTCATGCTAGGAGATCCTGGCATGGTGTACTGTGGGACGATTCCACATTCCTCTAAGTATTTGGCAAAAGGCCCTTGACATTGTTCATCTGAACCGTCATATCTACCGTAATATTCACCACCACGGTCGAATTTGACTTTCTTAATTCTTTTGTCAAGTTGATTCTCAACTTTAGCCTTAAACGATTTGAACACATCCAATGACTAAGACTTTTCATGTATAAGAAATATGTATGCATATCTAAAATAATTGTCTATGAATGATATAAAATATTGTTGACCATTCCAAGAAGGTGTTGTAAATGGTCCACAAATGTTTGTATGTATCAATTCTAAGACATTTGTAGCTCTATATGCACCAAATTTCTTTGTTTTGGTCTGTTTTCCTTTAACGCATTCAACACACACATCAAAGTTTGTGAAGTCAATGGAATCCAAAATTCCATCTGACATTAGTTGCTCAACTCTATTTTTTGAGATGTGACCTAGGCGTTTGTGCCATAATGCTCCTGAATTGTTATCCTCAATTTTACGCTTAGTACCATGTGATTCCACTTTCAAGGATTCACTATAGGTAGCTATTGTGTCAAGCAAATATAGATTATCATGACCAATTATAGCATGCGATTACTGTCGGTGACGCGACCACCTTACCACAATGGTTGGAATTGGGTGCTACTTTCTGATTTCTTATTTATCCTATGAAGCTGAAAAGGAAAGGGAAGGTATCTAAAACAAACCTTGCACGCAAATGTTTTTTTTAACAAATGCTAAGAGATTGGGGGGTCGAGGTCAGGTTATACAAAGGGAAGTTGTCAATCACCTAGTGTATATATGGTTATCCATAGACTTTCTATGGCATGTTTCTCTGTTAATCTAACTGCTTTCTGGTGTTTGTCTGTTATGGGTTGGGAAAGTCTCTCCTTTGGGATTGTTGAGAGAATGTTTTTGTTGTTTTTGGGTTTTCTGATGTTTTTGTAAAGGTACTAGACCTAAAGTTTTTTATTTGTGTGCTCGCTAAGATTTTGCAATCTTATGTCTACGTATTCCCGTAAAGATACTCGGGAAATAAGAGCAACCGTAGTTCCTCCTATTCCTATGGGAGGAAATTGTTTGGTGTCTTATTTAAAGTCCAAGATTGAAGATGAATGAGTATTTATGTCTTGTTCAAAGCCCAAGATTGAAGCTAAAAGGTTATTTATGTCTTGTTCAAAGCCCAAGATTGAAGCTAAAGGTTTGACTGAGAGAGAATTTGTCATCTCAAAATGGAGATATCTCACCTGTTCATCACAAATGTTGAAGGATTAGTTATAAAGGGGAATTACTTTAACTGGAATGTATGGAATCCAGCAATGCCATAATTTCCTTTATAAGGGAATTGTCCTAAAGGAAGAAACTTTAACTCAGTGTAGAGCAATACCATTTTTCCTTAGGAGTCTTCCATGCTAAGAGAGGGACAATGGCTTGGATGTAAATAATCCAGAGGCTTGCCACTTACATCAATTAGATGAAAGAGGAAGTTTTACCAGGATAAAAGAGGGATCACAACTTGGATTTTTGAATCAACAAGTGTGCCACTTACAACAGTTATCTGGAAATTAGGTTTTTTTATTGTCTATTTTGATGTGTGATGTACAGAGAAATATCTTCCTACAGAGAGAACTTTTGAATTCCTCTGAGGGGATGTTGATTTTTGTGTGTCTTGATCAAAGCCCAAGGTTGAAGCTAAAAGGTTGACTCTACTAAGGGAGTTTTATATCTGTCTTGTACAAAGCCCAAGATTGAGGCTGAAAAGAGATTGACTCAGCTGGAGAGTATGATCTGTCTTGTACAAAGCCCAAGATTGAGGCTAAAAAGAGATGGACTCCACTGGGGGGTTTATCTGTCTTGTACAAAGCCCAAGATTGAGGCTGACTCTACTGAGGAAAATCATTATACACAGCCTAAAAGGAGGCTGGTTAGGGAAATTCTTATATGAAGCCTAAGAGGAGGCTGGCTTCTGCTGAGGATTATTGAAATCCATAGATAGGTCTAATATGTGTTGGGGAATCAACTCTTGCTGGGGATTGAAGAAGAGTTGAGATATCAGATACCCCAAGGTTTTGATTCTGTTAGGGTTTTATTGATGGTAAATTGACCCTGGCTAGGGATTTTTAAGGTGAAGGTTTAAACCTTGAGTTTGAAAACCTATGGAGGTTTTAACTCTGCTGTAGATTGTTGGAATGATCAGGGTTTTTTCCGAGATCCAAGAGGAGATGATACTTTCCAAGTCTACTGGTATGAAGAGGTTGACTCTTAGTTGGAGAATGACCTTTGTATAATGCCCAAGAGGAGGCTAACGTTTTAAGGGATAAGAAACAACCCTAGAATGGTTAGATGTTTTAGAATTCTGACTCTCCAGAGGATTGAACTAGTAGAAATGACTAAGTTATGTCCTATACCTGTAGGAGGTCTTTGGGTCCTTGTACTAAGCCCAAGAGGAGGCTGAGAACTTCTAAGAAGCCTGTGGGTCCTTGTACTAAGTCCAAGAGGAGGCTGGGGATGCTTTTAGGAAGCCTGTGGGTCCAAGCCTAAGAAAAGTTCAAGAAAGGTTTCACCGGGGATAAGTCCTTTCTTTGCAGAACAGTTCTAAGGTTTGAAGAAATTCAAGAGAGGTTTCACCAGGAATTAATCCTCTCTGGGGAAATGAATTTCTTATACACATATATTTCTAAATTTGGACAGTCTTGAGAAAATTTTCATCGGGAATAATGCCTTTCTCTGTTCCATATTGTATAAGCCCAAGAGGAGGCAAGACTGTATCTGGAATTTCCTATGGGGAACTAGCTTTAACTATGTTGAAAGCGTAACCACTGGTTTGACCTAAATCTAGACCTAACTGTTGGGGGAAACTCTAAGCAAGTATGTACAAGCATACATATATACAGATGAAATATATAAACAAGTATGTATTGAAAAGATAGTGGAACTTACAGTTGCGCAAGCCCAAGCATAGTAACTACAGCTGTATGGTTAGTTATTCAAGAAATTAAAGAAAGTTTTGATACAACTTTGAATTTGAATCTAAATAAAAAAGAAAGTTGTTTTAAAAAGGAATTTTGGGGCTTATACTCACAAGGAGGCTCAGATGATCTCTTTTGAAAAGGCGACGATCGCGTCGTAGTTTTGAAAATCACAGAGGGACTTATACAATGACTGAGGCCTAAATTATTGTATTTACAAAGGAGGTGGATCTTACACTCTATTAGAGGCCCAAAAGTTTGTTTTTATACAAGAGGTGGGCTTACAACTCAAGGAGATGCCTAGATGAAAAACAACAATCGCGTAGTTATTTTGAAAATCGTATCGGGACTTATACAATGACTGAGGCCCAAAAAGTTTATTTACAAAAGAGGTGGGTCTTACACTCTATTAGAGGCCCAAAAGTGTTTTAAAAAGAAGAAAAAATGGGACTTACAACTCAGGGAGAGGCCCAGATGAAAAACAGTGATCGCACCGAGATTTTTTAAAATCGTATCGGGACTTATACAATGAATGAGGCCCAAAAAGGTTTCTGTACAAAGGGATGGGGCTTACACTCTACAAAGAGGCCCAAAATTGATTGAAAACAAGTTTTGAGGGTGAAATGAATTTAAACCCTAATTTGATTAAAAATGTATTTTATTTTGAATAAAAATCAATTAAAACGATCAAGATTATCAAACAGGTATGAAAAACAAGTTGTGATCTTGGATTAATGTTTGATAAACTATGTTTTATTCATATAATAACTTGAAATTCATTTATAAAAAATCAAGTGAAAGAAAGGTTTTTAAATGCTTAAAACAAATAAATAAGAAATTCTTTGTGAAAATTCAAAATATATTAAACAAGTAATATTTTTTTTTATTTTTTTATGGAATAAATTATTTTAACATTTTTATGAATTTTGAAAAAAATAATCAATTCAAAAACATTAAAATCCAGAGAAAAATTAATTTTTGAATCAATTAATAAAATTAACTAAAAATTCAAAAATTTAAAAATTCAAAAAAGGCGCCAAGAACACTTGTTCTTGCTCGCACTTTTTCTTCTTCCCCATATTTGCAAAAACTCTCCTAACTCCCTGATTACTCAATGATTTTGCACGATTCAAACATCAATCTCACTCGTTTTTGAAGAAGGAACAAGATGGTACCATTTAATTTCATTTCTTTTAAGTGTGGAGAGAGTTATCATGTATGAGCACATAAACCCTAGAATTTGCTAAAATTATCATGAAATCCTAAACACAAATGAAACATGGCAATTAATTGAAGATTATCACTTTATGAACTACCAGAAACAAGTTGGTAACTTGAAAATAAATTGATGATGCATGTAGTATAGAGTTTGAAGGTTTCAGGCTTACTTGTGCTTGCTTGTGCAAGAGGATTTCGAATTGTGTGTTGGAGGTGTTACAGATGCGTTGTGAGGACTTGGACAACTTCACTATACCTTATGGAGTGTGTTGAGATGCCTGGCCTTGATTGGAGATGCTTGGATCACCTTGTGGTATCTCAACTACAAATAGGCCTCAAGTGGATTTTGAGGTCTATGATTCTGGTGTTCTAGATGAAGTATGAGTGTTTGAATAGCTTATATATGATATATTGGATGTGTTTAGATCATAAGCTGTGGTGGAATTGCTCTCTAACTCAAAATTTGACGGTGACTTGCAAAATAAGGCATTTCTTATTTTTTGAAAGAGATTTTGAGGAAAGCAAGTGTTATCAAGGTTTGGTGCACTCAAACTGATCACAAATTACCTCTATTTATAGTGTGTCAAGTTTGTTTTGGCAGCAATAGTGAATGGTGGCTGGTATAGTCCATTGTCCAATGGTTGCATAAAGGAATCTCAAGCCTTCTCTAGCCATTGACTTGGGTCAATCTTGCAGGCCTATGGTCTTCTGTTGTAGGGATAAGGCTTGATTCATCAATTGTATTTTCCTTAGTACATGCCACCTTGATGCATCCATTGAATGCTCCATGACAACTTTGAAGTTTTGGTTTTTGCATCATTGGATATCACATGCATAAATGATGATCTTTTGACTTGGGAGACTTGTGGCTTAGAGATCTTTTGCTTTGATCAGATCCTTAATGTTTCTAAAAGGATTACAAGACTTGTAATTTCACAAATTGGCCAATTCGAGAAAATGACCTATAATCTGTCTTGGGAAGAAATCAGCTTTTGGTGCAATGTTCCAAGGGTTGTAACTTCTTGCTCAAATTGAATTTGGAGATGATCAGGTACTTGTTGGAAAGCCCTAATGACATACTTTAACTTTGATGTCCAACATTGGTCTTGATTTAGCTTGGATCATAATGAAAAATGGTCCCAAAGTTGGTGAAAAACCTAGACAGATTCTGCCTAAAAAAATTCCAAGTGTTGGAAAAAGTGGTCATTTTCATGTTTTTATGATTTTGATCAATCTATAACTCAAAATCCATGAGGATTTGGAATCAGATGTAGTTGACAATTTTGAAGTATGTAATTAGAGCTTTCATTTGAGATTTGGATGGAAGCAAATGGATTTATGGTTTGGGAGTTATGACCTTGCAAAGTTGGTACCAAATCAATGTTGTTCCATAACTTAGAAAAATTTAAGTTTCTTAAGGTTTCCCCTTTTTCAAGTAACCTCACTTTTCTTGATTTTTCTTGATGGATGATGATCCAAACCATGATTTAACATTGTTTTTGACTTAGGTAAGCCTTGTTTGTCAAGAAATACAAAAAGTCAAACTTGGTTCTTAGGCACAGTTGACTTTTTGTCAGATGAATTCCAAACTGTGTGATACTCTATGAAACCAAATCCTTGACCTAATTCAAACCTAATGGATGGATTCCATAGGTGTTTCAGAGTGTCTTGAATCATGTCCCAAGGTTTGGGATCATGTCTTGGTCAAAAGTCAAAGGTATAGTTGACTTTTTATCAAGAAACTCTAATTGGCCCAGATGAATTTGAATCTTTGTATTGCTTGTGAACCAAGCTCTTTGAGTCAATCCAAACTTATGAATGGATCAATATGGTGGATTGGAGGTCTTCAAAACACTTCTTGAGGTCTTGACTCATGTCTTGCTCCAAAAGTCAACTTAGGGGTGAATTAGGTCAAGAAACCCTAATTCCTGATTTTTGAAGAATGAATCCCCTGAGACTATTTTGAATCTATGATTGGGTCCATGAGGTCCCTTTGAGCTTCTTAGGTTATGTTTTGAAGTATTGACTCATGCCTAAGTGAAAATTTTCATCTGGAGGCCCTAGTCAACCAAAACCCTAATTTGGTGACACTGGTGATCTTGAGGCTTGATTCCACTTGGAATGTTGAAACTTTGTGCTTGATTCTTGATGTGGGAGTCCTCTTGATCCTTATAAATGCTTTAGAGGCTAGACAAGTTGAAGATCATGTTAATTCTTGATTGATCCTTTGTCTAAGTGCTCTGGGTGGGCTCAAAACCCTAAATCTTGGTTAAGGTGAGTGCTCAACAATCCTTGAGAAGATTGATGAGGTATGATGGTACATCCATATTGTGGTGATGATTTACACAATGATGAGAAATATTGGTGGTCAAAATTTGGGGTCTGACAGATGCCCCTATTTAATATTCTTGGACCTGAAGGTGTGAATGGCGAAGACGTTCGGACATTCAAGGTAAAAGAGGATTAAATATCGGAATACTCGAAATTTTGACCGTGGTTATGAATGGTAGCGGATTTGCTCATCCATCTTCTTTTTCTAAGTAATGTCACTTAGAAAAGGGTAAAACTTCCCCTCGATCCTAGTCTTCAGCCACGGAACTGGTCTCAGTTTCTTTTGAAATAAACTTCCCCTCGATCCTGGTCTTCAGCCATGGAACTGGTCTCAATCTCTTTTGAAATAAACTTCCCCTCGATCCTGGTCTTCAGCCATTAAACTGGTCTCAATTTTTTTCTTAAATAAAACTTCCCCTCAATCCTGGTCTTCAGCCATGGAACTGGTCTTAGTTTCTTCTTGCCGAGTTCCTTCCTTGACAAGGAATGAAATCCGTTGTAGCAGTATTCATCAAACTTCTCACCGAGTTTTATTGGGGAGACGCCATTTGATGGAAAAAGATTTGATTTCAGACTTGATGGGGAAACCCATTTGTCTGAACTGGAGAGGTATGCAAACTTCTCTGTGGGAGATGCCATTTGTCGACCTATTGGGGAAAACAAATCTCCTGAGAGACTGTCTGTTGCTTGGTGATATTACATCATATTTCCCTTCGAGACCTTTTTCGAAGAAATGTTGTGTGATGTAATCCAATTTTGAGGTGTTGATGACTTAATCAACATCGAATTTCTTGGGAGAAAAACTAATGTATTGCCGAGAGTCTTCGGTTAAGAGGCTTTCTCTGGGGATTTTCATTAATCCGGGAAAGCAAAAATATCATCTTCAATGGTGAAGAGTGATGTTCCAAAAGTGCCTGTCGAACGTCTTCTCGCCATTCAGAGGTTCAAGATATCAAAGTGGTCGAGGACAGGCTCCAATCCAGAAATAAATTGGGGAGAGATTGCTTAGCCGATACATTTCCAGATGAGGGAAGAATTGACAACTTTATCGGTGGGAGGACGTTTACTACTTGGGAATGAATATGACCAGAGTGATATCAATGCAACATGAATATGAATATGAATCAATTATGCATGATGTATGTATGTTTATGCTGACAAAACAGACACGACATATAGACTGGTGAATGAACACGACTGGATACTCGGCCACTGTGGGGGATAAAAAGTATCATTGGTTCAAGATAGTAATCCTTTTCTGCTTAGGAGGCGTAGACCCTACCTGAGAAGAAAAAACCATCAATTGGTCTTCAGAGGTAAGAACTCTTCCGAGGATGTCAGATGGGACACTACATCTGAAACAGTTGATCCTTCATTCAGGTGTCTTGGTTAAAAGGAGTACTTTGATTATGCCTTTTGAGGTTAGATCACTACTAAAGAAGCCATCGATGTTCCTTTTTGCATTTAGTAGTCAAAAGGAATTGCCATCTTTATTTTAAAAGTAGAAGTAAATTTGAAAACAAAAGTAAATTCTTTATTTTTTTATTTCAAGAATCGTTGATCATATAAAAATGTCATTTTGTAAATCAAAATAAATGAGAATTGCAAACAAAAGTACCAGGGCTTATATTTTATTGATAGAATGGTAATCATCCAAGGGCATGATCCTATAGAGCATTACAAAGTCTAGAAAATGATAATTTAACGGAAAAAGGGGCTACATTGAAACATAACGACCGTTATCCTTCTACCAACTTTGAATTCTGAACATTCTGAGCTTCTGTCGAAGGTGACCTTGACAGATTTTTTTTTTACGGATGGCGTTACTGTTGGGGATCTGAACTTTGTCAGACGTAGTTACTTACCATGAATCCCTAACTTTTTCCTGGATTGCCTATTAAGGTTTTCAATCCATCGGGGTGATTTTTGCTTATGTCTCTAATTTTTTCCTAGACCGCCCTTTCGGGTTTCCAATCCACCGAGAGGTCTTTTTTATTTATTTATTTAGGCGAAGTATTTCTTGACTAAATCAACATTTGTGGGGTAGGTAAACTCTTCTCTATCCATGGTTGTGAGTCTCAAGTCACCTCCCGAGAAAGCTTTCTTAACCACATAGGGGCCATCGTAATTCGGGGTCCATTTGCCCCTGGAATCAGTGAGGAATGATTGTATCTTTTTTAGCACAAGGTCTCCTTTCTTGAAGACAAGGGGTCGGACCTTTTTGTCAAACGCCTTCTTCATTTTTTGCTGATATACCTGACTGTGACATAAAGTTGTCATTCTCTTTTATTCGATTAGGTTCAGTTCATCGTGTCGGCTTTGACACCATTCAACTTCTGTTAGTTTGGCCTCCATCAATACTCTCATTGATGGTATCTTTACTTCTATGGGAAGCACTGCTTCCATGCCATATACTAGAGAGAAAGGGGTTTCCCCTATTGAAGTGCGACAGATATGCGATAACCGTGGAGAGCAAATGGCAGCATCTCGTGCCAGTCTTTGTAGGTTACAACCATCTTTTGAACAACCTTCTTGATGTTCTTGTTAGTCGCTTATATCTCTCCATTCATCTTAGGCCAGTAGGGAGATGAGTTATGGTGTTCGATTTTGAACTCATCGCACAACTCTTTTATCATCTTGTTGTTCAAGTTGGATCCATTGTCGGTAATGATCTGCCTTGGAACACCATAATGGCAGATGAAATAGTTCTTGATAAATCGGACCACCACCTGTCTGGTCACATTGGTGTATGACACTACTTTGACCCACTTGGTGAAGTAGTCAATTGCTACCAGGATGAACCGATGTCTGTTTGAAGCTTTGGGTTCGATCATGCCAATCATGTCGATTCCCCATATAGAAAAAGGCCATGGAGAAGAAAGAACTTTGAGATGCATCGGCAGTACATGGATTTTGTCTGCGTATATCTGACACTTGTGACACTTCCTCATGTACTGATAATAATCGAATTCCATTGTCAGCCAATAATATCCTACATTTTGAGGTTAAATAACTACTAATGAAGCCATCGCTGTTCCTTTTTGCATTCAGTAGTAAAAAAGAATTACCATCTTTATTTTAAAAGCAGAAGTAAATTTAAACACAAAAGTAAATTCATTTTTATTTGTTTCAAGAATCGTTGATCATATAAAAATGTCATTTTGTAAATCACAATAAATGAGAATTGCAAACAAAAGTACTAGGGCTTATATTTTATTGATAGAATGGTAATCAGCCAAGGGCGTGATCCTATAGAGCATTACAAAGTTTAGAAAATGGTAATTTAACTGAAAAAGGGGCTACATTGAAACATAACGACCGTTATCCTTCTACCAACTTTGAATTCTGGATATTCTAAGCTTCTGTCGAAGGTGACCTTGACAGATTTTTTTTTTACGGATGGCGTTACCATTGGGGATCTGAACTTTGTCAGACGTAGATACTTACCATGAATCCCTAACTTTTTCCTGGATTGCCTATGAAGGTTTTCAATCCATCGGGGTGATTTTTGCTTATGTCTCTAATTTTTTCCTAGACCGCCCTTTCGGGTTTCCAATCCACCGAGATGTCTTTTTTATTTATTTATTTAGGCGAAGTATTTCTTGACTAAATCAACATTGGTGGGGTAGGTAAACTCTTCTCTATCCATGGTTGTGAGTCTCAAGTCACCGCCCGAGAAAGCTTTCTTAACCACATAGGGGCCATCGTAATTCGGGGTCCATTTTCCCCTGGAATCAGTGAGGAATGATTGTATCTTTTTGAGCACAAGGTCTCCTTTCTTGAAGACACGGGGTCGGACCTTTTTGTCAAACGCCTTCTTCATTCTTTGCTGATATAGCTGACTGTGACATAAAGCTGTCATTCTCTTTTATTCGATTAGGTTCAGTTCATCGTGTCGACTTTGACACCATTCAACTTCTGTTAGTTTGGCCTCCATCAATACTCTCATTGATGGTATCTTTACTTCTATGGGAAGCAATACTTCCATACCATATACTAGAGAGAAAGGGGTTTCCCCTATTGAAGTGCAGACAGATGTGCGATAACCGTGGAGAGCAAATGGCAGCATCTCGTGCCAGTCTTTGTAGGTTACAACCATCTTTTGAACAACCTTCTTGATGTTCTTGTTAGTCTCTTCTATCTCTCCATTCATCTTAGGCCAGTAGGGAGATGAGTTATGGTGTTCGATTTTGAACTCATCGCACAGCTCTTTTATTATCTTGTTGTTCAAGTTGGATCCATTGTCGGTAATGATCTGCCTTGGAACACCATAATGGCAGATGAAATTGTTCTTGATAAATCGAACCACCACCTGTCTGGTCACATTGCTGTATGACACTACTTCGACCCACTTGGTGAAGTAGTCAATTGCTACCAGGATGAACCGATGTCTGTTTGAAGCTTTGGGTTCGATCATGCCAATCATGTCGATTCCCCATATAGAAAAAAGGCCATGGAGAAGAAAGAACTTTGAGATGCATCGGCAGTACATGGATTTTGTCTGCGTATATCTGACACTTGTGACACTTCCTCATGTACTGATAACAATCGAATTCCATTGTCAGCCAATAATATCCTGCATTTTGAGGTTAAATAACTACTAATGAAGCCATCGCTGTTCCTTTTTGCATTCAGTAGTCAAAAGGAATTACCATCTTTATTTTAAAAGCAGAAGTAAATTTAAACACAAAAGTAAATTCATTTTTATTTGTTTCAAGAATCGTTGATCATATAAAAATTTCATTTTGTAAAGCAAAATAAATGAGAATTGCAAACAAAAACACTAGGGCTTAAATTTTATTGATAGAATGCTAATCAGCCAAGCACGTGATCCCATAGAGCATTATAAAGTTTAGAAAATGGTAATTTAATGGAAAAGGGGCTACATTGAAACATAACGACCGCTATCCTTCTACCAACTTTGAATTCTGGACATTCCGAGCTTCTGTCGAAGGTGACCTTGACTGAATTTTTTTTTGACGGATGGCGTTACCGTTGGGGATCTGAACTTTGTCAGACATAGTTACTTGCCATGAATCCCTAACTTTTACCTAGATTGCCTTTTAAGGTTTTCAATCCATTGGGGTGATTTTTGCTTATGTCTCTAATTTTTGCCTAGACCGCCCTTTCAGGTTTTCAATCCACCGAGATGTCGTTTTTATTTGTATATTTAGGCGAAGTATTTCTTGACTACATCAACATTTATGGGGTAGATAAACTCTTCTTCATCCATGGTTGTGAGTCTCAGGTCACCGCCTGAGAAAGCTTTCTTAACCACATAGGGGCCATCGTAATTCGGGGTCCATTTGCCCCTGGAATCAGTGAGGAATGATTGTATCTTTTTTAGCACAAGGTCTCATTTCTTGAAGACACAGGGTCGGGCCTTTTTTTCAAATTCCTTCTTCATTCTATGCTGATATAGCTGACCGTGACATAAAGCTGTCATTCTCTTTTCTTCGATTAGGTTCAGTTCATCGTGTCGGGTTTGACACCATTCAACTTCTGTTAGTTTGGCCTCCATCAATACTCTCATTGATGGTATCTCTACTTCTATGGGGAGCACTGCTTCCATGCCATATACTAGAGAGAAAGGGGTTGCCCCTATTGAAGTGCGGACAGATGTGCAATAATCGTGGAGAGCAAATGGCAACATCTCGTGCCAGTCTTTGTAGGTTACAACCATCTTTTGAACGATCTTCTTGATGTTCTTGTTAGCCACTTCTACCACTCCATTCATCTTAGGTCGGTAGGGAGATGAGTTATGGTGTTCGATTTTAAACTCAGCGCACAGCTCTTTTATCATCTTGTTGTTCAAGTTGGATCCATTGTCGATAATGATCTAGCTTGGAACACCATAACGGCAGATGAGATTGTTCTTGATAAATCGGACACCCACTTGTCTGGTCACATTGGTGTATGACACTGCTTTGACCCACTTGGTGAAGTAGTCAATTGCTACCAGGATGAACCAATATCCGTTTGAAGGTTTGGGTTCGATCATGTCAATCATGTCGATTCCCCATATAGAAAAAGGCCATGGAGAAGAAAGAACTTTGAGATGCGTCGGCGGTACATGGATTTTTTCTGCGTATATCTAACACTTGTGACACTTCCTCATGTACTGATAACAATTGGATTCCATTGTCAGCCAATAATATCCTGGTCTCAGAATTTTTCTCACCATCGTGTGTCCGTTGGCATGAGTGCCAAAGGATCCTTCGTGAATTTCTCTTATCAACATGTTTGCCTCTGCTCTATCTACGCATCTGAGCAAAACCATGTCGACGTTTCTCTTATAGAGTGTATCACCGTTCAGGAAGAAGTTGCCAGCCAGCCTTCTGAGAGTCTTCCTATCTTTTCTGGATGCCCCAGGCAGGTATTCTTATTTTTGAAGGAAGCACTTGATATCGTGAAACCATGGTCTATCGTCGATGACTACTTCAATCGTGAAGATGTAAGCGGGCCTATCAAGGCGCATTATGTCAATCTTAGGTACGTCATTCCAATGATTTAAAACAATTATGGAAGAGAGAGTGGCTAGTGCATCAGCCATGTGATTTTCTTCACAAGGGATATGATGAAGCTCAATTCTGTTGAAGAATGGTAACAACCTTCTCGCGTAATATTTGTAAGGAATCAATACTGATTGGTATGTGTTTCACTCTCCTTTGATCTGATTTATAACCAGGGTTGAGTCTCCATACACATCCAAATTCTTATTCCTTAAGTCAATAGCTTCTTTGAGACCCATGATACAAGCTTCGTATTCGGCCTCGTTGTTTGTGCATTTTAATGTGAGTCGGGCGGTGAAAGGAATATGGGTACCCTGAGGTGTTATGATGATTGGCCCAATTTCATTTCCATAAGTATTGACGGCTCTGTCGAATATTAGTCCCCATTGGGAACCTGGTTCTGGCCCTTCACTGGGTAGCGGTTCATCGTAATCTTTCATTTTCAATACATGAGATCTTCGTCAGGGAAGTAAAATCCGACTGATTCCTGATCGTCAATCGGTTGATGAGCTAAATGATCGGCTAAAATACTTCCTTTGACGGCTTTCTGAGCATGATACTCGATGTCGTATTCTAATAACAACATCTGTCAACGGGAAATCCTTCCCATGAGAGCAGGCTTTTCAAATACATACTTTATCTGATCCATTTTGGAGATTAACCAAGTAGTGTGATAAATCATGTACTAGAGAAGACGTTTGGCTGCCCATGCCAGAGCGCAGCAAGTTTTCTCGAGCATAGTGTACCGAGTTTCACAGTCCGTGAACTTCTTGCTTAAGTAATAGATGGCAGACTCCTTTCTTTTTGTCTCGTCTTGTTGGCCAAGTACACAACCCATGGAGTATTCCAAGACTGTTAAATAGATGATTAGTGGTCTTCCTACCATTGGAGGAGACAAAATAGGTGGATTCAACAGATATTTTTTGATGATGTCGAAAGCTTTTTGGCAGTCTTCTGTCCATTCACAGCTTTGGTTCTTTCTGAGTAGTTTGAACATCGATGCGCATGTCACGATCATGAGGGATATGAATCTTGAGATATAATTCAGACGTCCCAAAAATCCTCTGACCTGTTTTTCAGTCTTTGGTGAAGGTATTTCTTGAATGGCCTTGACCTTGTCAAGATCAACCTCAATTCCTTTCTGGCTGACTATGAATCCTAAGAGTTTTCCTGAGCGATCACCGAACATGCACTTATTAGGATTCAAGCAGAGTTTGTATTTCCTCAAACATTCGAATAACTTTAAGAGGTGTGTCATATGCTATTCTTTTGTTCTAGATTTGGCAATCATGTCATCGACGTACACTTCAATCTCTTTGTGCATCATGTCGTGAAACAGAGTGTCATGGCCCTATGATAGGTTGCCCCTGCGTTCTTCAGACCGAACGACATTACCTTGTAGCAAAAGATGCCCCATGGGGTGATGAATGAAGTTTTCTCCATGTCTTCCAGTGCCATTTTGATTTGATTATAGCCCGAGAATCCATCCATGAAGGAAAAGACTTTGAACTTTGTTGTGCTGTCAACCAACATGTCAATGTGTGGTAGGGGGAAGTCATCCTTTGGACTTGCTTTGTTCAGATCCCTATAGTCTACACACATTTTGACTTTTCCGTCTTTTTTCGGGACTAAAACTATGTTGGCTAACCATTAAGGATATTCTGATGTGGCCAGGAAACCTGCTTCGATTTGCTTCTGCACTTCCTCCTTAATTTTGATGGCCATATCTGGATGAGTCCTTCTCAGTCTTTATTTTACCAGAAGAAATTTCGTTTTCAACCGTAAGTGATGTTCCAAGATACTGGTATCCAACCCTAGCATGTATTGATAGGACCAAGCAAACACATCTGGAAACTTTTTGAGAAGTTTTATCAGGCTTTCTCTGACAGTTGGACTGAGCAGTGCCCCTATCTTAACTTCTTTCTTTTCTTCTTCTGAACCCAAATTGACCGTTTCCAACAGCTCTTTGTGAGGCTCAATAGACCTTTCCTTTTGTCTGAGTAGTTGGGAGATCTCTTCTGGAATTTCTTCGTCCTCTTCTTCTTTAGCTTCAAATACCGGAAATTCAAAGTTGGGAGAAGGCATTGGATCGTATGTTTCAATGGGGTTTAAAACAAGCAATCTTCATGACGTGATGATTCGTTTTTTAGAAGAGATAGAGAGAATGCAAGAGTGTGTGCAATGTATTTTCTGAAAAATGTTTGTTTTTATTTTGGGTTGTTTTTTAGGATTACCATTTTCTGAAAAAAGTGAAAAGTGAAAACAGGAATAAATGCGGAAATGACAGAATGGCATTATTTATTCATGATTTGTCGAATCTTGAAACACAACCCTATAAAACAAAACTCTGTCGCTTTGAGCGAAGCGAAGAGGGACATTTACAGAAAAGTGAGCCCTATAAAAACATCCATTTCACCCGGGCAAGGTGAAAGGTCAAAACAAAGATGGTAATTACTTCGACTTATGGACGACTTTCGGGACATCGACTGCAACCCAATGGTGACGAACACCTTTGTGAATCAAAAAGTCTGGTACTCCCCTTCTTGATTTGTCTTTAGAAATAACGCTGATTTATGGCGGAGTAGGATCATTGGAGTCTTCTTCCCATGCAGAGTTGTCATAGGAGAACTCTTCTGTCTTATCTCCCATAGTGTTTTCACTCTCAAGGGGATCTCCCCAACCTGTTGGCTGGATGTCCTCAAGCCTGATACGAGAGCTTTCGGGAGAAGTGTATTTGACTAGGAAGTCGTACTTGCCGCTTGGTTGTCCTAAGGTGTCCCATGTTTTTGTGGGAATGGATGAGTCATCTTCCTCAATGACGTTGATTTCAGGAATCGCGTAGTTAATGAACTCTCGTCCTGCGATCCTTGCGAATTCATTAGCATGGTTTTGGACACTCTCGGAGTGTGCTGGGTAATGATTCCATGACTCTGGGGGAACCTGTGTATTCTTTTCAAGATCATTCAGTTGATAAACATTGTCTGGCTGACTCTTTTGGCCTAAGTCTTCCGTGTATGGCTTCCAGATAGGCAAGTCATCCAGAGGATTATAATAATCGTAGTCAAAGTTGTTTTTCATTAGATTGTCTTCCTCTAATGAATTGGGTGGAGCACGACATCCTCAGGATCACAATCTCTATAGATCATCCAGACGTCTGATCTTGGTATATATCTCGGGCTCTGCTTTGGAAAATAGAATGGCATGCGTGCTTCTTCCTGAGACATATAACCGTCATGGTTAAGGTAAGATTTCCACTCTTCATCCACATCGGAGGAGTCATTTTCGTCGATAGTGTACACTTCTTGAGATACTGGGTGGAGGAAGCCTCCACTGTGGAAGAAATCCTGAATGAGACGAAAACTTTCGTCCTTCTTTATAGTCTGGGAACAGGTTGGAGAGAAACCAAAACCTTTTCTTGTTTTGTTATCTGTAGGAGTTATAATATGTCCCCATCCTTTTACGTCATTACTCCAGATCACTTTAAGAGCGTCTTTGTAAGAAGAAATCGACGTCCCTTTTTCTGGTTGATTCTCATTACTCACCGAGAGTGCTTGGAATTGGGTTCCAACAACCTCTTCTAGTTCTACACAGGAGAATGATGATAAGTTGCTCATGATTAAGGCTTGCTCTCCACATATTGTGACTAATTTGTCATTCTTGATGAACTTCAACTTCTGGTGAAGTGTCGAAGTGACTGCCCCAGCTTCGTGTATCCAAGGTCTCCCTAATAAATAGATGTATGCTGCCCAGATGTCCATGACCTGGAAAGTGTGAGGACCGATGGTTATGGGAAGATTAACTTCGCCGATAACTATTTTTCTAGATCCGTCAAAGGCTTTGACGATAATCTCACTACTTCTCATCGGAGCTCCTTGAAACAATAGTCGTACCAAAGTTGATTTTGGCATGACATTCAAAAATGATCATGTGTCCACCAGTACTCTGGCTAAAGCATCGTCTTGGCAGTTGACTGTAATATTGAGTGCCATATTATGATTATTGCCTTCCTCTGGCAGTTCTTCATCACTGAATCCCAAGTTGTTGTAGGAAGTGATGTTGGAGATGACGCTGTCAAATTGCCCTATCGTCACATCTTGTTCTACAAAGGCTTGTTCTAAGACCCTCTGTAGAGTTTCCCTATGAGCTTCTGAACTAAGCAGGAGAGATAGTATAGAAATTCGAGACAGAGTTTGCAATAATTGATCCACAATGTTGTACTCGCTTTTCTGGACGAGCTTCAGCATCTCATTGTTGTTCTTTACAGGTTCTGGATTACTGGATTGACCAACTTGTTGATTAGGAACTTCCTTTTGAGGTTCCTTTTCTTTGGCAGGTTCTCCAACTCCTCTATTGAAGATCCGACCGCTCCGGGTAACTCAACTAATGTCGGCAATGTTCACAACGGAGGGTAATGGAGTTTCTTTTCCATTTATATGGTCGTTGCACCATAATTGTATGGGATAGCCTTTTCTGACTTGTACGGTATTAGATCTGGCAAGTAGATAACCACAGGGGCTTTTTGGGCCTTTTAAATGTTATAGACCACCTCAATCAGCTCCTGGTTGGGAACTTTTCTACTATCAAGAGGGATCTTTGACTCATTGAGTAGAGGAATTATGGCGCAAACGTCCTTGGTTATTCCACGATCGAAGATTATGACAGCGTTTTCATTCTGACCAGGGAGGTAATCTTGTATCACGTTGATCGACCCAGAACTCGAACATGGTCTCGACTCTCCTTCTGGTCCAACTGATTCTGGAGGGCTGCTCGCACTAGATATCATCCTTGGTTATTTTTCGAGCATACTCTACAGCGCTCATAATTATGAGGTGGTACCCAACCATATCCGCTTTGTATGCAGTGCATCTTGACTAGATCTGTTTCTATTGAGCGGATATCGCAACTTTGATGTCTACCAGGATTCCCATCAGTCTTGCTAATCTATTGTGTGTCTTCATCTAGGTAAATTGGAAGCCACCAGTGGTCCAACAGATGTTGAAGTGTTCTTTGCACAAGCGCACACCCTTGGTCATTTTCATAGCATTCTTTACAGTCTAGATAATCATGTGAAGCCAGGAAACCGAGCCTGACCTGCTTAGTATGTAATTCCACTAGACTGGTGTTCATCAAGCGTATGTCAAAGATTTGAACCATATTGACTTGATGGTCATTCCTTTCATGGTAATCTTGGATCCATCCGAGATCCATTTGACGTTGGAGGGCCTCTTGTACAAAAGAGCATCCCTGATCGTCTGTTAAGCAGATTGGACAAATGTTGTAATCATGCCATGGCAGATTGTAATGCTGACTTTGTCTTGAATGCAATGCCACTAGATTAACGTTCATTGCATGGATGTCGTGGTTCTGAACAATATTAGGATGTGCACGGGACATGTTTACTTCGCGAATCCTGTGATCCTGAATCTAGCCCAGATCCATTTGTTCTTGCACAGTTGCTTGTACTTATGCACACCCTTGATTATCCTTGGAGCAGATATCACACTGATGATAGTCGTGTGATGGCACATGGCCATACCCGCTCTATTTGCAATGCATCTTTACCAGGTTGGTTCCAAGTAAGCGCACATTATGAATTTGATAACTGTTGACAAGTTCTCCTTCTATCAAATTCATTGTAGTCTTCTCATGTTGTGGTAATGGGTTTGTCTGGACATTTGGATTAGTATCTTTGAAAGATAAAACCCCGTTTCTGACGAGCTTGTGTACATCAATCTTGAAGCTAAGACAATTCTCAATGTTATGTCCTGATCCTCCTTGATGGTAAGGGCAAGTTTGATCTGCTTTGAACCAAAAAAGTGGATTTTCTAGTATTGTAAGAGGAGTCCTGGTTTGGATGTGCCCCTTGGCTAGTAGGAGTGGAAATAAATCTGCGTACGACATCGGTATAGGGTCGAACCCTGATGGTCGTGTAGTACGATTGTTGTTGTTGTACTGTGGACGAGCCTGCTGAAAAGGCTGTTGCTACCTTTGCTGATACTGTTTTTGATTTGGTTGGCTCTAAGCAACCTGAGGTTGATAAGTCGGAGCTGGCGCTGGGTTGATAGCGAGAGTTATTGTTGTGAGGGGAAGTTGTCTCTATACTCGGTTTTAATGATGTCAAAACATTTATGTGTGGAATAGCATATCATGTCTAGCATATAATAGAATTCACATGTAGAATATCATATACAATGCACATTATGTGGTTTAAATGTGTTTGATCATGTTGGCAATGTTCTATGTGCATTAAGTGTGATTAAGAACCTTTAGGAATGTCAAAATAGTGATTTTTGCATGTTTCAAGGGTTTGAGTTGACTCACAACCCTGTTCTGGTCGACCCAGACAAGTTGCATTTCTTAGGATCAGCATCTGGAATGCTCGCGTCGACTCATACGAGCGACATTTAAAATTGTCAAAAACTGGAAGGTATGTGTCGACGCATATCCTGTTCCGGTCGACACAAAGATGGTTTTTCTGCGTAGTTTTTGCTGACTGCCTTGCTCAGGTCGACCCTCCCAACTGCATGGGTCGATCGTTGGCTGTTTTGGTCAAATTTTCTGCTATGTTGTTCACTTCAAAATTCTGTTATTCTTGTTATGTTTCCAAGTATAGTATATATATTGTTTTGGCTCCTTTTTTTACACGGAGAACAAGAAATGTGAAAATAGATATTGATTTTTCTCTTCCTCTTCATCTTCAACCTTACATTCTCTAACATCTACACATAACCATTTTTGTTAGTGTTGTGTATTTTTGAAGTGATAACGTTCAGACCAAAGTGTGTGGATCCTTCGTGCTGGGTTGAGAATCAATAGGTGTTTCTTGAATAAAACCATAGGTTTTGTCCTCCAAGAATCCAAGTGATTTTGGGCGCACAAATCGGTTTCTCTACAAGGATTCAGTCGTGCGAAGGTAACTGAAGAACGGGTTGTTCGGTTCATTTTAGTAGCTACAGTCGGAGGATCGTACGAGAAAGATTTGGGTTCGAATTGTGGAAGATTGAAATCGACCGAGTGAAGGTGATTGAAGAGCGGTGGGTTCTTTCAATCTAGTAGCGTGAGACGGTGATTTGTTCGACCAAATTCGGAGCACTTAATTCATCTCGAATTAAGGGGAGAGAAGACTTGGCATCGACATCAAAGACATTTGAGGGTTTGATTGTTCAGTTTCCTTTTGTAAAAACAATTGCAACCATAATATATACATATCTCAATTCGATGTTCGGAATTAGGGGCAGAGGTACCCTTAGCGAGGACAGTAGGGGAGCTGCCTAAACAAATCGTGTTTGTTCTCTCTTTCCCTTATCTCTTTTACGTTTTGATATTAATCAAATTTGTGAAGTATCAATTGATCGAAAATTTCTGACATAGTGTAATTTAGAGCTGAGAAAGTACTTTGTAAAATTGATACAATCCCTTGGATAGTATTTGAAATCAACTTTACATTCACATTATTTGGAAATCTGCACTTGTTGTGTTTGCGCACTCCAAGTGTTCGATAAATTGATCGAGTGCAAAATCGAAGGTAATTTGAGATTAATTTTTGTCGACCTATCTCGTTGGTAATTGGATAAACATCAAGTAAACAACACTTGGTTGATTGCGTTTAGTTTTTCGTTGATTGATCTGTATTTTCCTCTTCCGTCGTATCATTCCTAATATCGTCGTGCATATCCGATCCTTTCAATAGAGGTTCATTGTAGACGTGTGATTCAGTGGTTGCTTCCATAAAAATATTTTAAAACTAATTTTGGAACACCATTTGCGTGTATTAAATTGTGGGATCTATTCAACCCCCCCCCCTTCTAGATCCTAGCCATCGTCTAACAAATGGTATCACGAGCTCCGGTTTATCTGGTGCTTCGGTAAAATTCTTGGTATATGGCGAACGAACCTAAAGGGGCTTATAATAGAGCTCCATTTTTTACAGGCGTGAATTACAGCTACTGGAAGGATTGTATGCGCGTCCATATAAATTCCATTGATCGAAAAGTTTGGAATGTCATTTTAAATGGTCCTATGGAAATTACCATGACCAATGAAGAAGGTGCTATCATTCCCAAACCCGAAGCACAATGGAATGAGGAGGACGAGAAAAAGTAAAGCTATGACTAGAAGGCTCGAAATATTTTGATCTCCTCTTTGGGAGTTAACGAATATTATCGAGTCTCTCATTGTGAAACGCCAAAGCCATGTGGGATGCTTTACAAGTAGCCCATGAAGGCACTAATGATGTGAAAATGGCCCGAATCAACACATTAACGCAAGAGTTCAATCTTTTTTACATGAAGAAAGGGGAAACCATTGCGGATATGCAAAACGATTCACTCATATAATCAACAAATTGCATGTGCTTGGTAAACCGGTTCCCAATGAGGTTGATACTAATAAGATTTTGAGGTGTCTTAATAGGGAACGGCAGCCGAAGGTCATCGCGATCAAGGAGGCCAATAATCTAGCTACTCTAGACCTCACGACATTATTTGGCAAACTCGATGAACATGAGCAAGTGCTCATCAGCTTGGAAAAACATGAGAAGAGTATAAAGAGGGAGAAAACAAAAGATACGGAAAAGAAGTCGGTTGCTCTTAAGGCTTCTTGTTCAAAGTCCACATCTCAAGAGCAAAGTGATAATGAAACCAACAATGACAAAGATAATGACTCAGATGATGACATGGGCCTATTTGTGAAGAGATACAATAAATACGTTAGGAAGAATGAGATTCAACACTCAGATAAAAATCTAGTCAAATTTAGGAGGCAATCTAGAAATGAAGGCAACAAGAATGGCAAGGTGAAAGGATCGTGTTACAACTGTGGAAAATCTGGGCACTACAAGCCGTATTGTCCATCACTTAAGAAAGACAAGGATAAGGATAAGGATAAGAGTCATCAACATAAAATGTCAAACAAATCTAGACGAGCATACATCGTTTGGGAAAGCGATAGCGAGTCGGAAAAAGATGACAGCTCAAGTGACGAGAGTGAATCCGTTAATCTATGTCTTATGGCACATCAAAACAAGAAGAAAGAGGTAAAACACTCTAAATATGATCATTCTAATAGTATGTCTCATTTAGAATTACAAAAAGCTTTTGATATGTTGCACCACGAGGCTAAGGAAGCCTTTTAATGCTTAGCCTCGAACAAAAAGATTTTTTCATATTTGGAGAAAAAGGTTTCCGATTCTGAAAAGGAATTGGAAGCTCTTAAAACTCCATGGTGGATGCATCAAAAGCTAAGATTGATGAAAATAAGTCTCCAGGGTTCAATTGGGGCTGTGATACTTGTCATATTTGGAAAAAAGATGTGAGAACCCTTAAGGCCAAATTAGACAAGGCTCTTAAGCCTAAAGCTACGTTTGCTATTGATCGATCACATTATCGAGAAAGTATGAATAATCCGTATCAAAGGTATTCGTATGTGATTCGAGATAGAGATAACAAAGGTAAATTCCAAATGAACCGTAATTGCCTATATTGTTGCTAGCCTAGTCAACCTATTGCTAAATGTCATTTTAGAAGATTTCTTGTTCCAAAAGGCATTTATCAATGGTTGCCCAAGTGCGATCATGGTTTCACTCACCGTAAAGGACCCAATAAGAATTGGGTACCTACTCTCCCTTGATTGTTTTGTAGGTACAAAGTCTTGAGACCACCGAAAAAAGATGGGTTCTGGATAGTGGCTGCTCAAGACATATGACAGGAGACATATCTCTTTTCATCGACTTTGTGGCGAAGATAAATGGGCTTGTCACCTACGGAGATAACAACAAGGGACAGATTCTCGGCAAAGGTAGTGTAGGTAACCCCTCATCTACTACTATCTCTGATGCGGTTCTTGTGGAAGGCCTTAAACACAGTCTTTTAAGCATTAGTCAACTATGTGACAAGAATTATAAAGTATCTTTTTCAAAGGATTGTTGCATAGTTGAAGATAGTGAGAAGAAGGATGTGTTTAAGGGTTTGAGGGTGAACAATGTCTATATGCTAGACTTAAATGAGGTATCATTAAATGGAGACAAGTGTCTAGTCACTATGAATGAGGATTCATGGTTGTGGCATAGACGGTTAGCTTATATCAATTTTGATTTGCTTAACAAAATAGTCTCTAAAGACCTAGTCATCGGTTTTCCCAAAATAAAATTCACAAAGGATCACCTTTCTGATGCTTGTCAAATGGGAAAGTAAACAAGGATCTCATTCAAATCTAAAAACATCGTTTCAACTATGAGACCCCTTGAGCTCCTCCATATGGACCTCTTTGGACCATCTAGGGTTAAAAGCCTAGGTGATAACTATTATGGTTTTGTAATAGTCGATGACTTTTCTAGGTTTTGCTAGACTATTTTCTTAGCAAATAAGAGGGATACCTTTTCGACATTTGAAAAATTTGCTAAGTTATCTCAAAACAAGTTAAACACGAACATTGTGTCAATTAGAAGTGATCATGAGGGTGAGTTTGAAAATCATTTGTTTGAAGCATTTTGTGAATCCCGTGGAGTTGATCATAATTTTTCCGCACCACGTACCCCTCAACAAAATGGGGTGGTGGAACGTTAAAATAGAATTTTGGAGGAACTTAGAAGGACTATGATCAATGAAAGTGGACTTGCAAAATACTTTTGGGCCGACGCCATTAGTACGGCTTGTTACGTTTTGAATAGGGTGCTCATCCGACCTATTCTAAATAAGACACCGTATGAACTTTTAAAGAGGCGTAAGCCAAATATCTCTCACCTTCATGTATTTGGTTGCAAGTGTTTCGTGTTAAACAATGGAAAAGAGACACTTGGTAAGTTTGATGCCAAGGCCGACGAGGGTATTTTTCTTGGATACTCTCAGTCAAGTAAATCTTATAGAATTTATAATAAAAGATTATGAATTGTTGAAGAGTCGGTACACGTTACTTTTGATGAGTCTTATCCAAAAAATGTCGGAGAAGGTAGTTCTTTTCATAGTGCAGGTGTATCTTCAGAAGACATACTCAAGGACACTGATAAAGGATCTGATCAGCCAGAAGCAATGGTATTGAGGGGGAAAAGGATCACCAACCTATGAAGAGTGAGGAGGATCATCCAACTAATGAAGATGACCTTCCTCTAGCATGGAAGTCTTCCAAAGACCATCCAATCGACAATATCATCAGTGACATCTCTAAGGGAGTAACCACCCGCTCTAAACTTTGTAACTTTTGTTATTACTCCGCTTTTGTGTCACAAGTTGAACCTAAAAATGCAAAGGAGGCATTACCCAATGAGCATTGGTTTTTATCAATGCAATATGAACTAAATCAATTCAGGAGAAATGAGGTTTTATACCTTGTCCCCCCTCCGCGAGGTCGTCGAGTAATCGGCACCCGATGGGTGATTAGGAATAAACTTGATGAAAATGGAGTTATAACACGAAACAAAGCGCGGCTTATAGCGCAAGGCTATAACCAAGGGGAAGGAATCGACTATGAGGAAACTTATGCGCCGGTTGCCAGACTCGAGGCTATACACCTTTTACTTGTTTATGCTTGCACTAAAAATTTCAAACTGTTACAGATAGATGTTAAAAGTGCTTTCCTTAATGGATATATCAATGAAGAGGTTTATGTAGCCCAACCTCCGGGGTTTGAATCCCATGAATATCCCGATCATGTCTACAAACTTAAACGTGCTTTGTACGGACTTAAACAAGCCCCTAGGGCTTGGTATGAATGTCTAAACAAATTCTTACTTGATCAAGGGTATTCAAGAGGCAAGGTTGACATAACCCTCTTTATTAAACATCAAGGAAAACACTTAATTTTGGTACAAATTTATGTTGACGATATCATCTTTGGATCTACTAACATGTCATTGGTCAAGGAGTTTTCTAGTTTGATGCAGGGGGAGTTTGAAATGAGTATGATGGGGGAGCTCAACTATTTCCTCGAATTGTAAATCAAACAACTCGAAGAGGGTACGTTTGTGAGTCAAACAAAATATTGTCTTGAGCTTCTCAAACGTTTTGACATGCTAAACTGCAAGGCAATAGATACTCCTATGCCTACTTATGCCAATCTTGATCGTGACGAAAATGGTAAGGATGTAGAGGTAAAGAGTTATAGAGGTATGATTGGATCTCTTCTTTATCTTACCGCATCACGACCTGACATTATGTTTAGTGTATGCATGTGTGCGAGGTATCAAGCACGTCCCAAGGAATCCCACTTAAAAGCAGTTAAGTGTATACTTCGATACCTCTCCGGTACTCTAAAGTATGGGTTGTGGTATTCTAAGGGTAGTGGTTGTTCCTTAGTTGGCTTTTTCGATTCCGAATTTTCCGGGTGCAAATAGGATAAGAAAAGCACTAGTGGCACGTGTCACTTTTTCGCAAATTCCTTGGTGAGTTGGCATAGTAAGAAATAGGTTTTTGTTTCCTTGTCAACAGTTGAGGCGGAATACGTTGCCGCCGGCAGTTGTTGTGCTCAAGTCCTATGGCTTAAGCAACAATTGCTTGATTTCAATTTAAAACTCGAGCGTATTCCCATTTTGTGCAATAACACTAGTGCTATTAACCTATTTAAGAACCCCGTATTACATTCACGCACCAAGCATATCGAAATACGTCATCACTTCCTTAGGGATCATGTAGAGAAAGGTGGTGTGGTCTTTGAGCATGTTGATACTAAAAATCAACTTGCTCCCATCTTTACTAAACCACTAGCTACAAAGCCTTTCTTTCACATCCGTAGAGAACTAGGCGTTCTCGCCATCTCGGATCGTGCATGATAATTTCTCAATACACTTGCTCTCCATATATATATTTGTGCTTGTTTGTGTTTCTAACTAACTATCTAAAGAATTATTGAGCTATATGTGAAGGTATTCATCGTCAATCATGATCAAGGTAATATCGTTTCACTTCATAAGTTTCTCTTCAGTAAATGTATCATGCTGAGTGTTAAAAATGATGTTTATTGCACATTTAAGCATATTCTATCCATTTAAATGTTTGATGTTTGTGTTGGCTTCTTATTTATTCAACATTATTGCCTAAATGACACATTTATATGACTTTTGCATTATTTTATTGTTTGAATCGACCTAATCATGACTCGGGTCGACTCTCTATTTGTGGTTTGATTTACTATTATGTTTCTATTTATCCTTTCATACTTTTCATTAACTAGCATTTTATGTGGATGTGCGTTAATGGTTACGTGTTGCAATTATGTAAAAATTGCCATATTCGATATTCTATCTTTGATATGTTTAATCATTCTCTTTTTTTGATGTTGTTAAAGGGGGAGAAGAAACTGGAAATAACAGGTATAGAAATTGATCAAACAACAATGGATGCATGAAGTTAGGGGGAGGATGATACCCCAAGCTTGACCTTTTGCTACTGTTTTGCCATCATAAAAAAGGGGGAGTATGTGAGGGGAAGTTGTCTCTATACTCGGTTTTAATGATGTCAAAACATTTATGTGTAGAATAGCATATCATGTCTAGTATATAATAGAATTCACATGTAGAATATCATATACAATGCACATTTTGTGGTTTAAATGTGTTTGATCATGTTGGCAATGTTCTATGTGCATTAAGTGTGATTGAGAACCTTTAGGAATGTCAAAATAGTGAATTTTGCATGTTTCAAGGGTTTGAGTCAACTCACGCCTCTGTTCTGGTTGACCCAGACAAGTTGCATTTCTCAGGATCAACATCTGGAATGCTCGCGTCGACCCTCCGGTCGACTCATATGAGCGGCATTTAAAATTGTCAAATACTGGAAGGTATTCATCGACGCATATCCTATTCCGGTCGATGCAAAGATGGTTTTTCTGTGTAGTTTTGCTGACTACCTTGCTCAGGTCGACCCTCCCAACTGCATGGGTCGACCGTTCGTTGTTTTGGTCAAATTTTCTGCTATGTTGTTCACTTCAAAATTCTGTTATTCCTGTTATGTTTCCAAGTATAGTGTATATATTGTTTTGGCTCTTTTTTTTACCTGGAGAACAAGAAACGTGAAAATAGATATTGATTTTTCTCTTCATTTTCATCTTCAACCTTACATTCTCTAACATCCACACATAACCATTTTTGTTAGTGTTGTGTATTTTTGAAGTGATAAAGTTCAGACCAAGGTGTGTGGATCCTTCGTGCTGGGTTGAGAATCAATAGGTGTTTCTTGAATAAAAACCTAGGTTTTGTCCTCCAAGAATCCAAGTGATTTTGGGGGTTTTTGCACAAATCAATTTCTCTACAAGAATTCAGCCGTGCGAAGGTAACTGAAGAACGGGTTGTTCGGTTCAGTTTAGTAGCTACAGTCGGAGCATCGTACGAGAAAGATTTGGGTTCGAATTGTGGAAGATCGAAATCGACCGAGTGAAGGTTATTAAAGAGCGGTGGGTTCTTTCAATCTAGTAGCGTGAGACGGTAATTTGCTCGACCAAATTCGAAGTACTTGATTCATCTCGAATCAAGGGGAGAGAAGACTTGGCATTGTCGCATCTACGAAAATCTACCGGCGGAAAAGAACAGAAGAGTCGCCACCGAACATTATTTATCCCGACGCAGGGAAAGGAAACAATCGAAGAAAACCTCAACAAAGGGAAAGGAATGGTCGTCGCAACCATATCCTATGTTCGGGAGTCGGTTATGCGAGAGGAAGGTATTGGCACCCCCTCGCGTCCATCGTACTCGATGGGATCCACGTTTGTTGTTTCGATCAAAGGGTGTAGGGTATCTGATACTCAACTGCCAACAGGAAACTGGAAACAAAAGGTGAAATGGAGAAACGGGGGAAAAAGAGAAAAAATGACTCGATAGGACATCGCCGTCCTAGGCCTACGTATTCCCTCGGGTGCGGGAAAGTCAGAGTCAACGTAGTTCGGACTACGGTTTTGTGGGGGAAGTTTGCTCGCCAGGCGTCGGGCCTGTGCCTACGTATCCTCAATCTAACTAGAAAGAGGAAGTCAGAGCAATCGTAGTTCGACCTACGGGTCGGTTTTGTTTTAGTCTCGATCGTACACGGGCGAGAGAAAAGGGTTTGATAAATAAGGTTGTGCTCGCAGAGATCTCGCACGATCTCCTGCCTACGTATCTCCATTAACCAATGAGAATTAGAGCGACGTAGTTCCCCTCACTAGGAATGACTTTGCTTTGTTTGTGTTTTTTAGTGGAAGACGCCAACGTTCGCGTTCCAGTAGTGTAGGTGTCGCCGCTCGTTGTACGGAGTCTTACGCATTTACCTATTTGCGATAGAACGGAAGTGACGCATCATTTACGAATAGAGTGAGTGAGATGAGAAGAGAATCCCGGAGTAAGACGGTTGTTTGTTTATTGTCTTTTATAAGAAGTGTTTTGATTTATTGTTTGTAACTCATATTGCACTAAATTCTATGACATAAGAACGAATGCGTCGCATGGTCGTACCCAACAGGACGTATGCTAAACACTCTAGAAAACCGAAGGGAGACTCCCCTTTCATTTCCCATATACTTAAGGCTCATGGTGTACAATACTTGTTGTCTTTATTACATGTTTTTGACTTTTTGTTTTGGGAGGAGAGGAGAGACTCAAGTTGTGAGAGAAAAACAACTAAGGGGAGACTAATTGTATTCCTAATGTTAGCATGCAATGATGGCCTTATTGTTGAGTTAAGAAAAGGAAGTCTACCTAATGGACAAGGAGGGATTACACTACCTAATGCTTATCTTACCTTACCTTATAAAAGATAAAGGTTAAGCTAAGATCCCAAAAGGGTGAGAGAGAGTTGTTCAAACAAGCATTATATCACACAATCCGTAAGTGAATAAGTAAGGGAAAGTTAAAGAGGTGAGAGATGAAAGAAGAATGAGTATTCATGTACTCAAGTGTCTTACCTTGCAAGCAACCTAAGAAACATTCATTAAATAATGTAAAGCATAAGTATTAGCTACTAATTGATTAGAAAAGTTGAGCATACAACTCCTAAACTAAGACTAGTTTGTTTGCATTAGTATTTAAGGTAACATACATGAGCAAACAAAGTAAAGTGAGTCCTAAGGGTTAAGGATCTCATACAAGTCAGTAGCTATGTCTAAGTGACTTTTATTTATGTTAACATGTTAAAATAAGTCAAACTATGTCTAATTATGTGCTAAAATATCATACAAATGCAAGTTGTGCACAAACTAGAAGACATGTGTACTTAAGAGTTATGCAAGTGAACTATAACATGATTTTACATCTAGGTCAGAAGTGTGTAACATGGAAGAATGGATGCAAATGTCATTTGATTAATATAGGAACCATGAATTAAAGAATTCTCAATGATTAAGCAAGTTAAGTGCAAAAGTAATCAACTAGTCTGCAACATATGATTCAAGTTTAAGTAAAAAGACATGCAAGGGTGGATGTATGCTATGGAAAATTTCAAAATCAGAAATGGTGTCATATTAAATATGCCTTAAACAACATTCAATTAGCATTGGGAATTCATAACAATTCAAGTTTAGAAGCTAGAGTGAAACAAGCACCAAACAATGTCATTCAAGTTCTTAGAAATTAGCATACTTGTAACACAATCAAAAGAGAAACATGAAAGGAGTATACACATGTTGGATGGGTCAAAGTCAGTATCTAATGACCTCTAATAGGTCCTATCTAAGTCCTAAAAGAGTTAGAAGAACAAGTAACATACAAATATTAGGCAACTAGACAAACAATGTCCAATTGGAAAGTGCAAAACAAAGTTATCTTCCATGAGGTATGAAATGCAATTAGAGGTTATTATGTTCCACGAAAGTGGATGTGTACATTATAGATCATGTGTGATGTGGTGAAATGCAAGTTAGAAGCATCATGTTAAGATATACTACACAAACATACAAGTTGACACAAAGTTATGCATTAATGCCACATTTTCAAGTCATACAACTTTAAAAAGAGTAATATGAGATTAGAAGTCAAGTGAGTATGATTAGTAATGCTACACGTTAGTACATATTACATTCCTTATTGGACATTCAAACTCCAAAATGAAATGGCAAAAGAAAGTGTTCAAGAAGTCCTAAGAGAATGCACATTGGTATTCACTTTCAACAAGATTTAAGTCAATCCACAAAGCAATAAGAAATGACCTATAACTTGAGTTTTAAAGACCTATAATCTCTATCACACATGTCCAAAAATATCTCAATCAATTTAGCAATGAATGGCATAGAGATAATCACAAAACCCTAAGGTATAGTCTTGAATCACATCCATGAACAAAGGTGTCTTTAAACAATCCAAAAGAACATGATTAAAGGCCATAAAAATTAGATGAAGTTAAACAAATTGATGTGAAATTAGTAGCCAAACATGACCTAAAAGATGAGACCAAAAATCCTTTTCATCATGCTCAAACAATGCTTAAACACCTCATTAGGGTCAATTAACAATCATGTACAAAATGGTGTCAAGCATGCCATCAAAAGTAGTCTAAAAATTCAAAAAAAAAAATGCATAAGACTCTCCAATGTGTGTCTAATACATGTACCAAATGGACTGCAAAAATTCAATTCCTAACTAGTTACAAAAAATCAAATATACAACAAGTATTGCAAAGTATGATCATATGAATACACTTCAAAGAAAATTTAATAAACAAATCAAAACAAACCAAAATGGAAAATAAAAATCACCAAAAATTAAAGGACATGTTTAAGATCAACCATGAATTTATTCAGAATTTTTGAGTGATTGCAAGTATTTTTAAAATTGGCATTTTCCAACATATAGAAAAAAAATAAAAAAATTAGAAAAGTGGCCAGGGGGTGCACTATTAGCAATTATTCAGTTCACCTAATATTGGGCCCAACAGGTGGGGGCGCAAAAAGCACCTTTGCAGGGCCCATGTCCACTCATTAGTTCATAATAGAATTTGAATTGGGGGTGTGGGAACTAGTCATGTGCTCATCATGTGAGCTCTTCATCTCAGTGGCCCAAACCTAGCCACGCGTTATATCCTAGGGCTGAGATGCTCTCTCACTCTCAACACTCACGCATGCACGGTCAAACCCTGGAAACATGTTCTCATCAACCATTTGCGCCGCTAGCAATGATCATTATGGCAGCACAGCGTCTTCCAATCATTAGCCATTAATTCTTGCAATCATAAACAAATCATAATCTAATCATGGTGATGAAAGGAAAAGATTCCACATGTGATCCTCTCTTTCATTAATGCAGTGGAAGCTCCTCTTTGGCTATCATGAAAAGAATAAAAATAACCAATCACACTATGACACGTCATCATCCCTAACCTCCAGCCATCACAAAGAAACCAGTAAACACGACTTAAACCCTATTCTTCTTCAATCTTTGGTCTAGCTTAACTCCTTCATCTCTTGATGAAATTCAATGAAATTTGAACCAAAATTGTAGTACTAAATGAGACAAACATAACCATGGCAAATAAAATTCAAAACAAAACTTTATCACACAGATAATTGATCACAAAGTCACGGTTTCCATAACACAACCATAAAAATTTCACGTTTCCTCTTAATTTTATAACCAGCACGCATTGCCTACACTCCATAGGACTTCAATATGCACTCCTCCATCATCCTAATCTCATAATACTACAATGGATGCTATGGGATTCAGAAAATGGTACCTTGCTGAAACGTGAGCCTTATGACTTGATGAACCTTAGAAGCTTTGTGTAGAATCAGTTGGAGCGAAATAAACGCTTTTTGAAGCCTTTAACCGTGTTGATCCAATCTTTGATGAAAAAGATGAAGAATTCCAAAACCTTCAATGGTGGATTTAAGCCTCAAAAGATGCAAACAAAAAGGAGCTTCTATTGTGGTGATGAAGAATCAAAGAGAAATTCGTGGACACCTTCAAGAACTAGAGAGAAATCCAGGGCTGAAACTTGAGAGTGAGAGAGAGAGCTTGGTTTATGTGGTGAAAATTGGATCTAACTAACTTGGTTAGAGGTGGTTAGAAGTTTATATAGGAGGTTAGAGGGATTTAATCAGGGTTAGAGTATGGTTAGGATCTTGGTTAGTGAAATTGTAAAAATGGAGAATGAAGGTTAGTGCAAGTATTGGCACGGGTTTGTTCTCATGTGCATGGTGTATGGTTGTGTATCATGTGTACCACAACAGTGTGATGAAGTTGTGAGCTGCTATGAGTTAGACCATTAGCTTGTTCATTAAGTTTTCTTCATTTTTCAATTGATGCATATAGAAAAGGCAAGATAGTGGGTATGTTATGTAAGAATATGCATGGCCATTTTGGGTAAGTGATATGGTCATGCGCATGATGAGGGTGGGTGACAACAATGCAGCAAGTTTATATGGATTTTGAGAGCACACGTGACATGATATGATCATTTGGAGAACCATCCATGGTGATGACTTTGGGGCAACACAATTTGTAACGCCCCGTTTTGTCTTATTTATTTAATCGAGTCGATTTAATTATTTTCGTTTTTATATCATTTTATTCTTGAATTTTATTTGACAATATATTATTTTTCATCGTTATTATGTTTTATCGCGTTTTGAGAGCATTTGCGAGATATTTGAGCTGAGGGGTAAAATAGTCTTTTCGGGGTTAGATATTTTTATATAAATAGAGATTAGAGAGAAATAGAGAGAAAAGAAAAAGAAGTGAAAGAAAAGAAAGAAATAAGGAAAAGGAGAAAAAGAAAGAGAGAGGAGGAGAAAGAGGAAAATCGAGGAAATCTCCGTTTCAATCACGATTAATCGGGTAACGGTGACAAGTTTCAATTATATCTTGCTTGTGTATGTATATGTGTTGTTCATGGTAATTGTTTTGGTTGTTTTACAACTTTTTCTAATTTGATAAATTGATGAACAAATGATTGGAAATCGATGTTTTCACGGCCGGAATTTGATATAAATTGCGTTGTATGATCACACTGTGTTTGTGAACAATCGTTGATACTTGTTTTGCCGTTGGAATTGATTTGGGATGAAAAATGAGATTTTTGGGGGTTTTGGAAACATGGAACCCGCGGCAGGAAATTCTGGTTCTGGTGCGATTCGTCAGGCGAATTAGGTCTCGCCACTAGTTCGCCAGGCGAAGTGCTGGCGAAGGGTGATTCGCCAGGCGAAATCGTAAGTCGCCAGGCGAAAACGGAGAGACAGAAATGGGTTAGCTTCTGTAACTCTTGAGGTTTTTCTAAATTTGTGGTTCGCCACTAGTTCGCCAGGAGAAGTGCTAGCGAAGGGGGATCCGCCAGGCGAAATCCTAAGTCGCCAGGCGAATCTGGCTGTTTCTCAATAAATTCTTTTCTTTGAAAATTCATAACTTTTGATCCGTAACTTGGATCGAGGCGTTCTTGGTACCGTTAGAAAGCTATTGAAATGTTCTTTCTTATAAAAAATGGTTTTTAGATTGTTGGCCGATTTAATTATGTTGGGAATTTGGAAATGTGTCGTTTTGTCGGCTTTTACCGTTTTAATTGAGTGTATTTGATGTGTTATCTTGCCATATGCTTCATATATATATATCGTAGGACTTGTGTGATGTTATATGATGTGAAAGCATTTGATAATGATGTTGTTGTGTGGTAAAATACATTGTTTGATTGAATATCAATGTATGTTGTTATGAAGTTTTATGGAATTGTTGTGGCTTGTGGATTATGATGAAATGCATTATTTATGTGAAATTCAATGTGTGTTATTTGGTGGCCTTATGGCAAGTAAATGCATTTTTTGAATTGATTTCCAATGCATGAATAATGATGATGAGATAATCCATATTGTTGATTTGTGAAGATGCATTTGATTTTCATGAGTCCTTGTATGCCAAGCATCATGATATGCATTCTTGTGATGTCGTGTGCCCTTGTGGGGTGTGAGCGACGAAATGATTCCAGAGGGAATCCGCTATAACATCGTGTGCCTTATACAAAGAGGTATGAGCGATGATTATGGATGATCGTGTGCCTTATACAAAGAGGTGTGAGCGATCGGATCGTGTGCCTTATACAAAGAGGTGTGAGTGATCCATAAACGTCGTGTGCCTTATACAAAGAGGTGTGAGCGACGGGGAACATCGTTTGCCCGACAGGGAGTTACACTAAGTAACAAGCGATGGTTCCAATAGTTCCTGAGTGAACTAATGATGAGAATGATGGATGGATGGTACCGCATTTGCTTAGAGTCGTTGTGTCGGTCTCTTTGCATTTGCATAAATCATGAATGGATTGATTATGTGTGGAAAATCATGAATGGATTGATTATGTGTGGAAAATCATGAATGGATTGATTATGTGTGGAAAACCATGAATGGATTGATTATGTGTGGAAAATCATGAATTGATTGAGTATGTACTAAGATTTATGTTTGAATTGGTGAATTGATGTGCATATGTGATAAATGCATTGGTTGTGGATAATATGTTTTATGCATAGACATATGCTATGTGATGTGGTGGGGTGTTTCCATATGTTATGAATTTGGTGTGCCTTATGTGTGAATATGTGATTATGTTGGTGTAATTGACATACGCTCTGTGTATTAGTATGTGATGCTTGTGGTGAGAATAACTATGCATGTGAATTTTTATGTGTTTGCATATTATTATGCAATCTTGATTTAGTTGTTATTTCTCACCCTTCTGCCGTGGTTTGTTGCTCTATGAGGCAATTGCAGATCTGTGTCTTGGAGGCTTTTGTGAAGATTAGTTCTCCATCCGGTTGTTAGTCAGTCTACTCTGATACGTAACACGGGAGTCGGGGAACGCTTTTGTTACATATGTATATTTTTGTTGAATATATTTTGTATTACCTTTATATGTATATTTTGATGTTATAAAAATGATTTATTTTGTAAAACAAGTCAGTTATGGATCTTTCTGCTTTATTCCATAATTGAACTTTCCTTTTTTATGGAAAAAGTTTCCCTTTGAGGTCATTCCATTTTGTGTTATGTATCAAATAATTGAGCAGGGATTGTGTTTTCTTTCTTTAAATGTGGCATCCTTGTTTCTGTCGGAAAAAATAAATTTTTATTCACTCTGATTTAATTATGTATTATTTATTCACGATGGGAATTGGGGTGTTACAATAGTGGTATCAGAGCAGGTCGGTCCGTCCGGCCAAGTTGTTGAGTCCGTTGGTGTGACAGTTGAATACTGTCGATGTTGTTTGTTCCTTAGTATGTGATATGTGTGTGAAACACTGTCAGTACTTTTGGGTTCTTTTAATCCTTTGTTTTCAGGATTGAGAGTGAGATAAGTGGGGGAGAAGCTTGTGCTTCTCCAAGTTGCTTCAGTTGTCGAGTGTTGGCTCAGTGTGCCGTTGGTTACAAGAGTGTAAGTGTTGTTTGGACAGTGTTGTTCCCGTTTCCGGAGGGAATGCGGAGGTAAGGTTTATCTCAACTAAGGAATTGTGCCTTAGGTAGTTGTGTGCACAAGATGCAAGAAATGATATTATAGTTTGGTAAAGACGGTTTATGCCCCATCATGATTGTCGGCTGTCTATTGACAAATTGAGGAACTGATCACCCTTAATCTCTTGTTGATAGTAGACGAAATTATGTTGGATGGAATAGACGTGTCTTTCCGGCTTTGATAGTGTGTGCAATGAATTGTTTGGAATTTAAGAAAATGGTTACAGATTGTTTTGATGAGTCGATGAAGATTCTTATATCGGAAGATGAGACGGATTCGAGGATTTTGTATGTTGGTCCAGTTGGGAAGTCATTGAGAGAGAACGATTGGGTATCGTTAATGGTTGTTCTCAGAGAGTAGAGTGTGGACTCAAATTTGACGAAGGTGAAGTTTTGAGGTTTGGATCTGCTAACTAAGTAGAAGAACTTTTAGGAAGTGAAACTCAGATTGAAATAGCGGTTGGAAGATTTACTGGAAAAGGGATTTGTGAGACCAAGTGTGTCGTCTTAGAGAGCTCCAGCTTTGTTAGTAGCAAAAAGGAAGGATGATCGAACGGAATAATAAGCATGATGTGTATAATGGTATTGAGACTATGGAAAGTAAAACTTAGAGTTTTGGAGTTTTTAAAGTTTTAGGGCGTTAATGGAAATCTTGAGAAAACCCTTAGGTGTGGATGTAACATTTGAGAGTTCTTTTTGGTTGGTTGTTGCTACATGTTGGGATTTATGAAATTTGGACTGTTAAGAGAAGAAATTGTATATGGATTACTAACAGTTGAATAAGGTGACGATTGAGAATAAGTGTCCACTTTCAAGAATAGATGACCGGAATGATTTGGTTGAGTTTGATTGAAATTATAATTGTTTAGAGCGTTTGATAAGAGTGGTGATTTGTGTGAGTTGAGGCTTTGATCGATTTCATGTGACTGGTTATGTTTGTTATCATCGGATTAAGGTGTTATTTACTCGGTTAAGCTTGTATGTGAGTAACCAGTTACCCAGTGAAAAGTTTTGCAAAAACTTTAAGAATTTATATCTTTTAGAATGTGGTTGGGCATTACAAGGTGTAGTGATGTTGTTCGGTGATAGTAATGCGTCTGGAATGTTTGTGGAGTATATGAATCGTATCTTCCATATTTAATTGGATAAGTTTGTGGTGGTTCTGATTGAGGATATTTGGATCTTTTATAAACTCAGAGGAAGAGCAGGTAGAGTGTTCGAGATTTGAATTACAAGTGTTGAAAAGAGACGAAGTTTTATGCTAAGTTATTCAAGTGAAAATTTGGGTTGAAAAAGGTTATTTGTCTTGGATATGTTATTTCAGATGAGAGTATGGTTAATGGATCCATCGGAGGTAGATGCAGTTTTACAATGAGAGACTCCGAAGTTGGTTAAGGAGATTAGAAATTTTTGGGCTTAGTTGGTTGTTACTGCAGGCTAGGGAAGACTTTACTAAGTTCGTGCTTTTGTTATCTCAGTTGACTTGCAAAGGGTGAGTCGTTTGTTTGGGATGTTCGTTGTAAGGAAAGTTTCAGAGAGCTAAAGTAGAGTTTGTCTAGGCTTCAGTTTTGATTTGGTGTGATCCTAATAAATCGTTCGTGAGGTATTGTGATGTATCTTTGATAAGTTTAGGCAGTTTGTTAATGCAAGAGGGTAAAGTCTTGGCTCATGCTTTACGACAATTGAGGATTCATAAAAGGGTTTATACTATTATGGATTTGGAATTGGTTGCGGTTGTATTGTGTTGGAATATTTGGAGGTATTATCCTTATGGTTCTAGGTTCGAGGTATTTGGTAATCACAAGAGTTTAGAGTACTTGTTTGGTCTGAAGGGATAGAGTATGAGACAGCGAGGATGGTTGGAATTTGTGATGAGTTATGACTTTAGCTAGAATTATCCTATTGGTGAAGTTAATGTCGTGCGTGATGAGTTAAGTCGGAAGTTTCTGTACATGTCGGTTTTGATGGTCAGGGAGTTAGAATTATTTGAGCAGTTCAGAGACTTGTGTCTGGTGTGTGAGATAACACAGTAGAGTGTGAGGTTGGGTATTGATGCGTGTTATCCGCAAGTGTACGAATTGCGTCAGAGTAATATAAAAGATTTATCGTTCCCACAGAGACCAATGTCAATCTATCGATTACTATTGTTACGTTGTTTATCTAAGGCTAATGAATATCGGGGTAAAAGCTTTCTACTGAACGAAAATATAAATAAATCAGATAAATATTATACTGGGATGTAATTCACATCAATCAAACAATACTCCTATCATCTAAATAGTAACACTTACGGGGCAATATTTTCTTCTTTGAAAAAGAGTTAATTAAAAAGGATCCGCCGCGTTAGCGTGATCGGAACCAAACCAAACCTTTAATCTATACCAGCCACTCACGCTGCACCGGTCGCTCCTTGCGTTAAAGTGATAAAGTCCTTTTTTATGTAATTACCTCTAAGACTTAGTTAAAAAGTGCTTTCGATTGAAAATATTTTATACCAAAGGGTTTCCGGCATATGCTCGGCCAACCGGATCCTAAATCTATAAACTTGTCCGAAAATAGTTTTAAAACCTCTTTCTAATAATATAAAACTTTCCTAGTTAATCAATAAAGTGCTTCCGCTGTATTTATCAATTAACAACTAACAAACTCTTTTCTAAAGTGTCAGATGGCTTTCGATCTTACCCGATCTAGTCACAGTCATTACGTGAACAAAAGCACGGTCTCATTTACGTAATGAGCGATCAATTGAAGTTCAGAAGAGTTTAATTAAAATCAAAAACAGCCCCTAAAGTATTTCTAAAGAGATGACATATGGAGTACCATCAGAACGACGATCCTCACATCCCAGCAAAAGGGATTTAACTAGACATAGTAATTGAGAACGTAAAAATAAATCGATTTGCAAAATAAGACATATTTAAATTAAAGACGTGCGTAGTGTGAGAGTGTATTTCGAGAGAGTGAACACAAGTGTCACGCTTAAGTTCAGTTCCGAGAGACACAGATCACACAGATAAATAAAATAATAAGGTAATGGAAGAGACGGAAAATAAACGAATATAAAGCAGTGCAGGAAAATAAATAAATATAAAAGCGATGCAGGTAAAATAAATTATATTTTATAAAAGAAACTTGCTCTAAAGCGGAGATTGAATCTGGTACAGATGCTGGAAAATAAACTGCGGGAAAGTAAATACCACCTAACTATGATTGCTCCAATCCAACTAACAACTATAGTGCAACAACCCTTCGATGTGAAGGACTATTGCTTTACAAAGTGAACTCTATGCCTATGTTGAAAAACTAAGATTGGATGATATGAAAAGTGAAAATACAAGTCCTTATATAGGAAACTCGAAGTTGTAACTGCCTCTAACCATAATGAAAAAACGTTTCAGAAACTAAATTCTTCAGGTGTAACTGCCAAAAACATTTCAGACCGTTTCCCCTTTATAACTGTCGGCGTCCGCCGACCCCTGCTCCGCGTCCGCCGAGTGTGGTTTGGAAGGTTAAACGTCTTTTGTGACCGTTGACGTGTGAGTGAAGTCATTATGCCAACGGCGTCCTCCTTGGCGTCCGCTGAGTGAAATGGCTAGTGTACAGTTTACACAAGAAATCTTCATTTTAGCTCTGTTTTGCCTTGTTTTCTTACTGTAAGCTCAAATCAGGCAATGTATCTGAAAGTAAAACAAAATACCATAATAGCAAAGGAAAATAACAAATAAACAACTAAAATTATGTAAAATCGGAGCCAAATATACAGTGTATTTTAGTGTTATCAAATTCTCCCACACTTAAACATTTGCTTGTCCTCAAGCAAACTCTGATAAGTAAACAAAAGAAAAACAGCAAACATGCACGTATCCGATCTGGGCTAGGAACTTAAGTTTGATCAATAATACATCAGTAGGTACTAACTCATGAACCAAGGGTATCGTAATGACACTTTCCGCGATTTGCGGGCATAAGTTTCTCTCCTATACAAACCAATCCAAACTATGATATTATACTTAGGCCTATCTTACTCATTCCTTTCTTACCCCTTTTCATTCAAGCGCAGTCACATTAAGCCCGTTGTCTTTCACTCGCATGGTGAATATAACCTGTGGTAATCCTGATCCTTTTTATCAATGATTTGATACTTGCAAAAAAATTTTTTTCTGAAGATACTTGAACATCTTCTTGAAAAGTTTTTTTTTTCTTTTTCTTTGGCCGGATCTTACCTATTTGCATCGGTTTGTCACTTAGCGGTGGTTAAGATGGTGCTGACTGCTAAAATAAACTACTTAAGGGTTAGTGATGAAGGGTGAGGTTTTAAGGCCACTGTATAATAAAAATCTAGATAAGCTCATATAATTGAGAAACTTACGGTGTAAAAACGATATCGATTTTTCAAATAGCTTTCCCAAGCCTTTGCAATTGATCTTACTTGTCCTAATAGCCCAAATTATCAAAATTAATGCTGTTTCTTTGTTAAAAATTTTTTTGTTAAGGCTTAAGAATTGGAAGAATAGATAAACTACACAAAAATGACTCGTAAAGCACAAACTAAACTATACTAGAAAACATTAAATAAAACAAAACATTAAATAAAACAAAACATTAAATAAAACAACTAAAAACAGTAAATATCTCCTCCCACACTTAAACCGAACATTGTCCTCAATGTTTCGATAAAAGTGAGAAAGGGATAGCTGAAACCTGGTACTCAATCATGTCGGCCACTGGGGCCATCTCCACCATGCTCTGGACGTATGGGACGGCGGCTCCTACTGCGGTGTCGGGTAGTATGTGACAGCTCCATCTGCTCAATTCTCTCGATTAGAGAGGCATTTTGATCTCTTAGTGCTTGGAAACCCTCAAGAGTGGATTTCTGTGACTCCCGCATAAAATCCATCATCTCTTGCTGTTGTTGGTACATGGTATAGAATAGGCCATCACACTCTTCTTCTCTGGCTTGTTGTGCTTGCCACATTTCTTGAGTGATGTAAAATCCGGAAGAGGTACCTGCAGGATGATCAGTAACAGGTGGGGTGTGTGCAGGTGATACATGAATGGGAGACTGCTCCATATGGTCATATTCATCATCTGTCTCATTTCCTTCGTCCTCGAGGACGTTTGGAAGTAATGGGCCTAAAATCGGAGCAGCCTTCAAATCATAGAGCCAGTTTTCTCTTTTGCGTACATCAGTGCGTGTTGAACAAGGTAAGGCGACACTTGGGATGGCAGCATTGCGAACCATAAGGATATAGCCTCCTTCCGGCCTCGTTTTGCATAAACTCATATCTCGCAGAAATTTTAAATCAATGGTGCGAGGAGGAAGTGGTTCCAATGTGGCCAACTCAGCGTCCAGGTGGAGGGCTCGTGCAATGAAGGTAATCAACCCTCCAAATGACACGGTGTTTCCCTTTTTCTCAATTGCCCTCATATGTGATATCATAAATGGTACAGGATTTAATCTTCTTCTAAGTAAAGCAGCCTTGTTGCAAGAATGTTGCATGTCCGCAATTTCCCTAATTTCTCCCATTGCTTGACTCCGTCATTTCCATCTCGAAAAATGATGTATTCTTGGTTCTCCGCTGCCATTGTTGAAGTGAAATGAAGGTTTGGTGATGGAAAATGGGTAATTTTTGTTTTTGGTAGATTTTGGTGAAATCTATGGTTTTTATAGAGATAATGTGTAATGGAAGGTGTAATGGTAGTGGGGAAGTTATGAAATGAGGATTTTAATGGTTTAATGGGGTTTCATGGTGATTGAAATCGGATTTTATGGAGGTAGAATATGAAGAGAGTGGTAAAAATGGGTGTTTTCTTATTCTGGTGCGTTTTAGAACCCAGAACGCCTCCGCGTTCGCCGAGAGGGGGTCCGCGTCCGCGGACTGTGAAAATTGGGCTGGCACGGATTTGGGCTTTGGTTGGTTCATGAATCTCTCCTTGGGGTGTTTATAGTATATTGGTACATGAAAGAAACATAGAGAATATTTTGTTTATTTATTATTTTATATATTTGTAAATGTAGGATTTAAATAACAATCATTTTTATTTTTATTTTTATTTTTATTTTTTTATTTTTATTATTATTTTTAAAATGAATGAAAAAAAATTAAATATAACCAATAGATTGTAATGATGTAGATATTTATTATAACTTGGAATAATATAACACTCGCAAAAAAGCAATACGGTTTGCCATAATTCTAGTAACCATAGAAAATAAAATCTACTAATAGTCTGATAATAAAGATAATAACAATAAGGATAGCAATGCGGTAAAGGTAAAAGTAAACGATCATAACAAGAATGTGGTAAGTCTCCTCCACACAAAGTGCGAGTTATGCCCCAGAGCTCCTAAATATCTCCTAGGAAGACTGGCGACGGACACCCTGAGTCATGTGAGGACAAGGTGCCCGTGCCTCTGCAAGCTGGCGTTTGAGATCGCAAATCTCCTGCTCCAAAAGATCATATGATGAAGCGTTTGTTGCGTCTGAGATCTCTATCTGTAATGTAAGCTCGGCGCATTCTTCGCGAAGAGAAATGATCTCCTTGCGCATAGTGTCCAATTCAGAATATATGTTCCTGCGTTGCAGATTAACGTTAGAGGAATAAACTGTAGTCCTTTCAGGATAGGGTGTAGGGTGGTACTCAGGCACAGGGTGGTTCCTTGGTTTGACGGGTGTCTCGTCTTGGCCTTCCAAAGCGTATGACCAGTTAGCTCTATCATGGACACTTGTTCGGGTATGGTTTGGCAAACCAAAGTAGTGAATGACTTCGTTGTCTATTAGAAGCTTAAAGTTATCTGCACTAAAGAATGATCTCCTGATAAGACCACAGTCAAGGCAATGATGAATGTCAATCAAGGTGTACCCATAATGAGAGGTGAGATGAGTTAGCTTATTGGCTAAACCCAGGGCATAAGCTATGTGTGTAATAGTACCACCGACATGGATTGGTCCTCTGGAAGATGTAGCATTCAAATATAGGTTATACATCAGAAAATTTCCACTGGCTAATGGTCGTGATTCAGCAGTACAAAAGACCATCAGAATCTCTTATGCAGTAACTTGGTTCTCAGTTTCACTTCTACCAAAGAAAGTCTCAGCTAGGGTCATTTGGAAATAACGGAAAGCTGGATTGTGGATTTTGTTTGCTAATTGGGTGGAAGGATCCTGTCCTCCTCCGCCGGTGATTTTGCTCCACAATAGGTCAAGCTCATCTTGCATAACATTGGTTTCGTGCATAAAATGGATTGCATCCAAGCTATATTGAAAACCAAGTATTCTAGCAAAATCTCTGTGGTTAAGGGCATACTCATTTCCAAATAGTCTGAATCTTATGCTTCCACTGTTGTAACCTCTTCCACTATAAGGGTCATAAATGAGTGAACTGAGGAACTCTAGGGTCAGATGCTTATAGGTTACATTCATAGCTTCAGGATACTCATTCCACTGGAGCTGGTGACAGAGGTACCTCACACTAGCCTCAATACCTAAAGCTGTTAGACAGTTTGGGTCAGGGTACCTAGTGGGTAGGATTTGTCTCTCAGAAAGGACTACATATTTCTTCCTCTGTTCGTCATCTCTGAACACAATGTGCATGTCATCATAGCTCTGCATCCTGCAAAGAAAGTTAGTGTGGAATGTCTGAGATGATGTGATCTGTAACCTGTAAACATAGACATTGCATAAGTCAATCACGTTAGAAAAAAATATAATATAAATAATAAATAAATAATTTTTTTTTTCTGAAATAAATTCTATGCATAAATAAGAAAAATAACGAAAAGAAAATCGTGGGTTGCCTCCCACGCAGCGCTTGTTTAACGTCGTTAGCTTGACGACTGAAGAACTTACATTGTGGATGTTGCTATAGGTGGGTCTATCAGAGTGTGACCAGAGTAGTAAGTAGAGATGTCACCTCCGTAGTAGGGTTTCAATCTTTGTCCATTTACTAGAAAGGGACTACGCGAATGGTTTGCAATTTCAAATGCTCCAGATTTCAGGACTTTGGTGACCTCATAGGGTCCAGTCCATCTTGAGCGTAACTTACCTGGAAACAATCGTAACCTAGAGTTGAAAAGAAGTACAGGGTCGCCTACGTTGAACTCTTTTTTGATAATCCTTTTGTCATGCCATGCTTTGGTTCTCTCTTTATATATTATGGCATTTTCATAAGCATTTCGGCGTAATTCTTCTAATTTATGAATATCTAGAATTAGTTTATCTCCGGCTGTTAAGTAATCCATGTTAAAGGTTTTTATGGCCCAGTAGGCCTTATGTTCAAGCTCAAAGGGTAAATGGTAAGATTTTACGTAGACTAATTGATAAGGGGTTGTTCCTACAGGGGTTTTGAAAGCGGTCCTATAAGCCCACAAGGCTTCTTGTAGTTTTAGAGACCAATCTTTTCTAGAGATTGATACGGTTTTCTCTAAGATTTGTTTTATTTCCCTATTTGAGACCTCAACTTGTCCACTAGTCTGTGGATGGTATGGTGTGGCTACTCGGTGTTTCACTCCGTATTTCTTTAATAGGTTCTCAAATATCCTAGATATGAAATGTGATCCTCCATCGCTTATAACCAATCGAGGTACTCCAAACCTAGGGAAAATATAGTTTTTAAATAGTTTAATGACTACACGAGTATCGTTGGTGGGTGCAGCTATGGCCTAAATCCATTTGGATACATAATCAACGGCTACTAAGATATACTTGTTTCCCATCGAAGATGGAAAAGGTCCCATAAAATCTATACCCCAAACATCGAAGATTTCCACCTCCTAAATATTTTTCAAAGGCATTTCGTATCTCCTTGAGACGTTCCCAGTGCGTTGGCATCTGTCACATCTTACAATGTAGGCATGAACATCGCGCCATAACGTTGGCCAGAAAAGACCTGCTTGAAGTATTTTAGCGCATGTTTTGGACGAGCCTAGATGTCCACCATAAGGTGAAGAGTGACAATGCTTAATTATACTTTCAACTTCTTCTTTAGGGACACAGCGACGGAAAATGCCATCTGCGCCTCTCTTGAATAGAAGGGGTTCGTCCCAATAGAAGTGTTTTACGTCATGAAAGAACTTCTTCTTCTATTGGTAATTTAGATCAGGGGGTATGATATCAGCTGCTAGATAATTAACAAAATCTGCATACCAAGGTACGGTTGTCATTGCGAATGCTCTTTCGATGTCTACTTCTAAATAGGGGTCAGGATCATCATCGTGGATGGTTCTAACTGCTCCTACTAATCTATCGTATGTGAAATCATCATTAATAGGAATAAGATCTGGTTTTAAATATTCAAGCCTTGAGAGGTGGTCAGCGACCACATTTTCAGTGCCTTTCTTGTCTCGGATTTCCAAATCGAATTCTTGAAGTAAAAGGATCCAGCGTAGTAATCTAGGCTTAGCGTCCTTTTTGCTTAATAGATATCTTATCGCAGCATGATCAGTGTAGACTATGATTTTTGCTCCTACTAAATAGGATCGGAATTTGTCGATTGCAAAAACTACTGCCAGGAGTTCCTTCTCGGTTGTGGCATAATTTAGCTGAGCCGCATCCAAAGTTCTACTGGCGTAGTAAATTACATGGAGTTTCTTATCCTTCTTTTGTCCCAAAACAGCGCCTATAGCGTAATCACTAGCATCGCACATAATTTCAAAAGGTTGATTCCAATCAGGTGGTTGAATTATAGGTGCGGAAATCAGTGCTTGTTTTAGGTACTTAAAGGGTTCAAGACATTTATCATCGAATTTGAATTCGGCGTCTTTCATAAGTAAGTTGGTTAATGGTTTAGTTATTTTGGAGAAGTCTTTAATGAAGCGTCGGTAGAAACCGGCGTGTCCAAGAAAACTTCGGATTTCTCTAATGGTTTTGGGTGGTTGAAGGTTCTCTATAACTTCTATTTTAGCTTTATCAACCTCAATGCCTCTTTCGGACACTATGTGTCCTAATACTATGCCTTCAGTCACCATAAACTGGCATTTTTCCCAGTTTAGAACAAGGTTGACTTCTACGCATCTTTCCAGGATTTTCTCGAGGTTTGTTAAACAGTTTTTAAAACTAGATCCACATACCGAGAAATCGTCCATAAATACTTCCATGATCTCATCAAGGAAATCTGCGAAGATTGACATCATACAGCGTTGGAAGGTAGTTGGGGCATTGCATAGTCCAAATGGCATTCGTCTGTAAGCAAATGTTCCATAGGGACATGTAAAGTTTGTTTTTTCCTGATCGTCAGGGTGAATGGGTATTTGGAAAAATCCTGAGTATCCGTCTAAATAACAAAAGTAAGAATGCCTAGCTAAACGTTCGAGCATTTGATCAATGAATGGAAGCGTGAAGTGATCTTTCCTAGTTACCTTATTGAGTTTTCTGTAATCGATACACATTCGCCAACCATTTTCTACACGTTTGGCTATTTGTTCTCCTTTTTCGTTTTGTACAACTGTGACACCTCCTTTCTTAGGTACCACATGTACAGGGCTTACCCATTTACTATCAGATATTTGGTATATTATTCCAGCCTCTAACAACTTTAACACTTCCCTTTTTACAACGTCACTCATTATAGGATTTATCCTTCGTTGATGTTCTCTGAAGGGTTTAGCGTCCTCCTCCAGCATAATTCGGTGCATACACACAGAAGGACTTATTCCTTTGAGATCGGAAACTTTATAACCCAGAGCTGAGGGATATTTTCTTAAAACATCTAAGAGTTAATTAGTTTTAGGACCATCTAACATGGAACTGACTATGACTGGGCGATTTAGTTCTTCATCTAAGAACTCATATCTTAAATTCTTAGGTAACTCCTTAAGCTCTATTGATGGTTTTTTCGGACATGGCGTATGATCTAGGGTAAGTGCCAAGCATTCGTAAAGACTGTTATCAATGTAAGGTTTAGATAATCGTTCGAATCCGTCGTCCTCCATAATGGGGATTGAAGGTAGTTTGATGATTTCCACAGGATCTTCTTTATCTAATTCTCTTATGCATTCATCAATTATATCAATGACATAACATGAGTCATCTATGGCTGGTGCATTTAAGAATTGGGATAGTATGAATTCTATTTTCTCATTACCTACCTCGAATGTCATTTTTATTTTTTTGACATCAATTATAGCTCCAGCTGTTGATAAGAAGGGTCTACCTAAAAGGATTGGGATCTCATCGACTTTTTTAATGTCCATTACTACGAAATCTGTTGGAATATAAAGTTGACCAAGTCTAACTGGGACATCTTCCAAAATTCCAATTGGATATTTAACTGATCTGTCGGCTAATTGGAGAGACATCCTAGTTGGTTGTATTTCTCCTAGGTTTAACCTTTTACAAACGGCTAAAGGCATTAAGCTTACACTTGCTCCTAAGTCCAGAAGTGCTTTATCTATAACTTGGTTTCCCAAAACACAAGGTATAGAAAAACTTCCTGGGTCTTTCTCTTTCTTAGCAAGCTTATTCTCAGCGATTGAATTACATTCTATAGGTTTAGGATCTTCTAATCTTCGTTTATTGGTTAGAATGTCTTTAAGGAATTTGGAATAAGATGGTATTTGGGTAATAGCTTCGGTGAATGGAATCTCAACATGGAGTTTCTCAATCACTTTTATGAATTTCTTATATTGGTTATCCAATTTGGTTTGTTTAAGTCTTTGTGGGTATGGAATCGGAGGTTTGTAAGGAGGAGGTGGTACATAAACTTTTTCATTCTTTTCTCTTTCCTTCTCCTTAACTTCCGTATCTTTAGATTTCTCAGTTTCCACCGATTCCTCATTTTCTTTCTCAGGTGTGGTCACAACTTCTTTCCTGGGAGGTCCCGGATTATTCAACCTAGGGTTTATAGGCCCATTGTAAGTGGTCCCGCTCCTTAGGGCTATAGCATTAGCATGCCCTTTAGGGTTAGGTTGAGGTTGTCCAGGGAATTGCCCTCCAGGTTTAACATGAGTAGATTGTTGTTGTGCTACTTGAGAGATTTGGGTTTCAAGCATTTTGTTATGAGTAATTACAGAATCGAGTTTAGTACCCAACTGAGTAATTAGTCCATTTATGTGAATGTTTTGGTTCATGAACTCCTTGTTCTGTTGTAATTGAGCTGAGATGAATTCGTCCATCTTTTTCTCAAAATTTGACTTCCGAGGAGTATATGTTGCAGATTGGTTGGGCCTTTGAGTTTGGAAACCGGGTGGTCTTTGAGGTGTTGAATTTTGAGTGGGGTTATTATTCTTATAGGAAAGATTTGGGTGATTCCTCCATCCAGGGTTATATGTGTTTGAATATGGGTTTCCTTGGGTGTAATTAACCTGATCTGTGGCACTCTTGGCTAGCAGGTTGCATTCAGCCATGGTATGTCCTAGGGTTCCACAGATTTCACATCCGGGTTGTACTGCTGCTATAGTTGTTGTGGGGTTGATAGTTGGGTTTTCTACTTTTTGGGCTATAACGTCCATTTTTGCGTTCATATGGTCAAAACAACTTACCTCATACACACCTCCTTTGGTCTCTTTCTTCTCTACTTGTGCTCGTTCGGTCCCCCATTGGTAATGGTTTTGTGCCATATCCTCAATGAGAACGCTAGCTTCGGCGTAGGGTTTGTTCATTAGAGCACCACCAGCGACAGCGTCTATGGTCATCTTGGTGTTGTACATAAGTCCATTATAAAAGGTATGGATTATGAGCCATTGTTCTAAGCCATGATGTGGACATGCTCTTAATAGCTCCTTATATCTTTCCCAAGCGTCGAAAAGTGATTCTCCGTCGCTTTGGGTGAATCGGGTTATTTGGTTTCGTAAGACAGCAGTTTTACTCGGTGGGAAGTATCTAGCAAGGAATACTTTCTTTAGGTCATTCCAAGTGGTTATAGAGTTGGCTGGAAGGGAATCTAACCATGATCGGGCTCTATCTCTGAGGGAAAATGGAAATAGTCTTAGACGTATTGCCTCAGGAGGAGCTCCGTTCGCTTTTAAGGTATCGGCTAGTTAAATAAAGACTTTAAGGTGTTGGTTCGGGTTTTCTATAGGAAGACCTGCGAACTGGTTCTGTTGTACCAATTGTAACAGAGATGGTTTTAATTCGAAATTATTGGCTGGTATAGTTGGGTTAACTATACTAGAATGTGGTTCTTCGTTAGAGGGTAAGGCAAAATCCTTAAGAGGTTTGGCATTTTCTTCTTCTGCCATTGCTCTTTTAAGTTTTTGCAGTAAAAGGCGAGCTCGGGCGTAACGTTCAGGTTCTTCTAATGGATCAACTAAGTTTCCAGTACTGCGAGTTCTTCGCATTTACCGGATAAAGGATACCTTAGTCTAGACGGTGTAACAATAGGGTACGAAATTTTGACGTAATTGGTCCCCGACAACGGCGCCAAAAACTTGATGCGTGTTATCCGCAAGTGTACGGATTGCGTCAGAGTAATATAAAAGATTTATCGTTCCCACAGAGACCAATGTCAATCTATTGATTACTATTGTTACGTTGTTTATCTAAGGCTAATGAATATCGGGGTAAAAGCTTTCTACTGAACGAAAATATAAATAAATCAGATAAATATTATACTGGGATGTAATTCACATCAATCAAACAATACTCCTATCATCTAAATAGTAACACTTACGGGGCAATATTTTCTTCTTTGAAAAAGAGTTAATTAAAAAGGATCTGCCGCGTTAGCGTGATCGGAACCAGACCTAACCTTTAATCTATACCAGCCGCTCACGCTGCACTGGTCGCTCCTTGCGTTAAAGTGATAAAGTCCTTTTTTATGTAATTACCTCTAAGACTTAGTTAAAAAGTGCTTTCGATTGAAAATATTTTATACCAAAGGGTTTCCAGCATATGCTCGGCCAACCGGATCCTAAATCTATAAACGCGTCCGAAAATAGTTTTAAAACCTCTTTCTAATAATATAAAACTTTCCTAGTTAATCAATAAAGTGCTTCCGCTGTATTTATCAATTAACAACTAACAAACTCTTTTCTAAAGTCTCGGACGACTTTCGTTCTTACCCGATCTAGTCACAGTCATTACGTGAACAAAAGCACGGTCTCATTTACGTAATGACCAATCAATTGAAGTTTAGAAGAGTTTAATTAAAATCAAAAACAGCCCCTAAAGTATTTCTAAAGAGATGACATATGGAGTACCGTCAGAACGACGATCCTCACATCCCAGCAAAAGGGATTTAGCTAGACATAGTAATAGAGAACGTAAAAATAAATCGATTTGCAAAATAAGACATATTTAAAGTAAAGACGTGCGTAGTGTGAGAGTGTATTTCGAGAGAGTGAACACAAGTGTCACGCTTAAGTTCAGTTCCGAGAGACACAGATCACACAGATAAATAAAATAATAAGGTAATGGGAGAGACGGAAAATAAACGAATATAAAGCAGTGCAGGAAAATAAATTAATATAAAAGCGATACGGGTAAAATAAATTATATTTTATAAAAGAAACCTGCTCCAAAGCGGAGACTGAATCTGGTACAGATGCTGGAAAATAAACTGCGGGAAAGTAAATAGCACCTAACTATGATTGCTCCAATCCAACTAACAACTATAGTGCAACAACCCTTCGATGTGAAGGACTATTGCTTTACAAAGTGAACTCTATGCCTATGTTGAAAAACTAAGATTGGATGATATGAAAAGTGAAAATACAAGTCCTTATATAGGAAACTCGAAGTTGTAACTGCCTCTAACCATAATGAAAAAATGTTTTAGAAACTAAATTCTTCAGGTGTAACTGCCAAAAACGTTTCAGACCGTTTCCCCTTTATAACTGTCGGCGTCCGCCGACCCCTGCTCCACGTCCGCCGAGTGTGGTTTGGAAGGTGAAACGTCTTTTGTGACCGTTGGCGTGTGAGTGAAGTCATTATGCCAACGACGTCCTCCTTGGCGTCCGCTGAGTGAAACGGCTAGTGTACAGTTTACACAAGAAATCTTCATTTTAGCTCTGTTTTGCCTTGTTTTCTTACTGTAAGCTCAAATCAGGCAATGTATCTGAAAGTAAAACAAAATACCATAATAGTAAAGGAAAATAACAAATAAACAACTAAAATTATGTAAAATCGGAGCCAAATATACAGTGTATTTTAGTGTTATCAGGTATATTAGATGTGAACTATGATTTTTCTGGTGAATACTAGAGAGAGTCAGAAGTTGGATATGAAATTGGTGGATTTGATTGTTACGAGTAATTAGAGTGCGCAGCGGAAGTGTGATGTGACACATTTTGTATATGCGTGTGGGACTTGTAAAAGTTCATAGGGTGAACATTGGAAACATGTAGGAATGATGAGACTATTGGACGTTTCAGAATGGAAGTGATAGGTGAAAGGTTTAAATATTATTCATTGGCTACTATGTAGATGGATGTTTTGGTTATATGTTCGATTGGCGAATCGTAGCATTGTTGTAATATTGTTGTGTGACAAGGATGTTGGTATTGGGGTTATGTAGAGGTTGTCGAAACGATGTTGTGTCGTGGAACTTTATATTCTTGTTTGTGTTGTTGCCTCGTTTCCATCGTGTTGGTTCGAGTGTGAGTAGCTGATTCCTGTGTGTGTTCGTAACTTGGGTGTCCTTTGAGTTGTGAGTTGGTCGTCAAGTGCATTGTATGGGCATTGCATCTTGTCGTGGTAGTTGTCGTCGTTGTCGTGTCGTTGTTATAGCTGCTGTTAGCAGGTGGGTTGTCAGTTGTGTTATTCGTGGCATGCCTTTTGATGGCATGATAGTTTGTTAGTCGGATGTGAGAGTCGTATCCCGAGTTGTTCGTATCGGGTATATTTTCAAGGACGAAAATGTCTAAGTGGGGGAGAATTGTAACGCCCCGTTTTGTATTATTTATTTAATCGAGTCGATTTCATCATTTTCGTTTTTATATCATTTTATTCTTGACTTTTATTTGACAATATATTATTTTTCATTGTTATTATGTTTTATCGCGTTTTAAGAGCGTTTGCGAGATATTTGAGCTGAGGGGTAAAATAGTCTTTTCGGGGTTAGATATTTTTATATAAATAGAGATTAGAGAGAAATAGAGAGAAAAGAAAAAGAAGAGAAAGAAAAGAAAGAAAGAAGGAAAAGGAGAAGAAAGAAAGAGAGAAGAGGAGAAAGAGGAAAATCGAGGAAATCTCCGTTTTAATCACGATTAATCGGGTAAGGGTGAGAAGTTTCAATTAAATCTTGCTTGTGTATGTATATGTGTTGTTCGTGGTAATTGTTTTGGTTGTTTTACAACTTTTTCTCATTTGATAAATTGATGAACAAATGATTGGAAATCAATGTTTTCACGGTCAGAATTTGATATAAATTGCGTTGTATGACCACACTGTGTTTATGAACAATCGTTATTACTTGTTTTTCCGTTGGAAATGATTTGGGATGAAAAATGGGATTTTTGGGGGTTTTGGAAACATGGAACCCGCGGCAGGAAATTCTAGTTCTGGTGCGATTCGCCAGGCGAATTAGGTCTCGCCACTAGTTCGCCAGGCGAAGTGCTGGCGAAGGGTGATTCGCTAGGCGAAATCGTAAGTCGCCAGGCGAAAATGGAGAGACAGAAATGGGTTAGCTTCTGTAACTCTTGGGGTTTTTCTAAATTTGTGGGTCGCCACCAGTTCGCCAGGCAAAGTGCTGGCAAAGGGGGATCCGCCATGCAAAATCCTAAGTCTCCAGGCGAATCTGGCTATTTCTCAATAAATTCTTTTCTTTGAAAATTCATAACTTTTGATCCGTAACTCGGATCGAGGCGTTCTTGGTACCGTTAGAAAGCTATTGAAATGTTCTTTCTTATAAATAATGGTTTTGAGATTGTTGGCCGATTTAATTATGTAGGGAATTTGGAAATGTGTCGTTTTGTCGATTTTTACCGTTTTAATTGAGTGTATTTGATGTGTTATCGTGCCATATGCTTCATATATATATCGTAGGACTTGTGTGATGTTATATGATGTGAAGGCATGTGATAATGATGTTGTTGTGTGGTAAAATACATTGTTTGATTGAATATCAATGTATGTTGTTATGAAGTTTTGTGGAATTGTTGTGGCTTGTGGATTATGATGAAATCCATTGTTTATGTGAAATTCAATGTGTGTTATTTAGTGGCCTTATGGCAAGTAAATGCATTGTTTGAATTGATTTCCAATGCATGAATAATGATGATGAGATAATACATATTGTTGATTTGTGAAGATGCATTTGATTTTCATGAGTCCTTGTATGCCAAGCATCATGATATGCATTCTTGTGATGTCGTGTGCCCTTGTGGGGTGTGAGCGACGAAACGATTCCAGAGGGAATCCACTATAACATCGCGTGCCTTATACAAAGAGGTGTGAGCGATGATTATGGAAGATCGTGTGCCTTATACAAAGAGGTGTGAGCGATCGGGTCGTGTGCCTTATACAAAGAGGTGTGAGCGATCGATAAACGTCGTGTGCCTTATACAAAGAGGTGTGAGCGACGGGGAACACCGTTTTCCCGACGGGGAGTTACACTAAGTAACAAGCGATGGTTCCAATAGTTCCTGAGTGAACTAATGATGAGAATGATGGATGGATGGTACCACATTTGCATAGAGTCGTTGTGTCGGTCTCTTTGCATTTGCAAATATCATCACTATGCCATAAAAGCATTTAGACAGCGCTTTTTTTAGCATTACACATCGCTTAAAAGCGTTGTCTAAACTGGCGCTGCTAAAAGATTAGACACCGCTTTGGTTAATGTCAGAAGCGCTGTCTAAAGGGGTGCTTTGACTGAAAAAGCGCTGTCAAAGCACCGCTTTAGACAGCGCTTTTACAATAGACAGCGCTTTTGCTTATATTTTAAACAGCGCTTTTATTGTAAAAGCGCTATCTAAATGGTGCTTTAGACATCGCTTTTTGTTTTTTTAGACTAACATTAGACAGCGCTTTTTGCCTTTTTTTAGTATACCTTAGACAGCACTTTTGCTTTTTTTGGTATACCTTAGACAACGCTTTTTGGTCAAAGCGCTGTCTAAACCCCAATTTATTGCTTTTCGGTCAAATTACTGAATAAAAGCGTTGTTTGTTTTATACATTTTATATGCACCTGTTTTTAAACCACAATTTGCACCAGGTTTTCAACCACAATTTGCACCTGTTTTTCAACCACATTTTGCACCAAAATATCATAAATTGGAGCTTCAAACCAATATATACTCACCAATTTTGCCTATTTATATATACAATTTTCATTCAACAAAACATTTTGCTTCAAATCTACATATTACTTATAGAAATGCTAAGCAAAAAGCAATGCACATCAATATAACTCTATCTTCTTCTTTGCACATATAACCTAAAACAACACAAAAATATTGTAATTCAATTAAAACAAGACATAAACAATGTCTATAGTTACAAAGTTATACATACGCAAAATTCTCATCAATTAAAGTAAGAGTACAATATACCTTATAAAACTCCGAGCTCAATAATGAATTGACACCAATCCTCTTTAATTTCATCCAAATGATCTCTTGAGTAATACGCACACTTGAATTCATCAAAGTACTACATAATAATATAACATAGTTTGATTTAGTTTCAACTATTTAATTATATGAGAAATATGTGTTAAATATTAAAATAACTCATAAGTTAGAAATACATACATCGGATGGAATCTCTATTCGATCCAAAAAAAAGAGTTTCTCTCATAAACCTCAACATGAAATAACCGCAATCTATACCGTTACGTTGCCGAGGACACTACACATGAAAAGAAAATATGGATAAATCCTAAGTTTTATCAAGTATCATCACTAATATAATAAAAAATGTGATAATTAATATACCTTCACTCCAATCCATGTAATGTTGTTGGCTCTCCTCTTTGTTACTTGGATATCTCTTTGTGCTCGAAAAGCTTGTATAATGCTAATAAAATATAAATGAATATTTAGAACCATTCACATAAATAAATAAATAAATAAATAAATATACACATGAATATTTAGAACAATCTAACTTACGTATCAATCATATTCTTCATATCCGGGGTATGTTGTCGAATCATTTCCTAACGAATCCAGATAATACACAATTTCTCTGATAGGATTAATCGCGATCAACAACCAATGTCCACTGTAAGATTAAACAAATGTTAGATGGAAACTTTCTACACGACGTCAAAATACAAAAAAATTATAATAGATGAATTTAGAATGAAAATCTAACGCAGTATTAAACGGTAAAAAGAACAACTTTTCTGTATCTTTGTCGGCCATAAAGCGGTTGAGTACATACACCATGACATCATCTGGTTTATTTATGATTAACCCTAAGTTGATAGACGCGGGACTTAAGAATGAGAATCTTTGCTCCAATTCACGTGGGTGCATCAATTTGTCATACAGAAACCTTAAATAAAAACATCATTAACATTAGACTATTCATTTGAAACATAAAGTAAATAAGTTGTTCAATTAATATAACAAAGTAGATCGGATATACCTCATGTATGTAGTGATAACACTGACGCCTAATTCTTCATGACGAAAAACTTGCTCAAATTCCTCATTACCAATTAATTGTTCATATTGAAAGCCATAAATACCTTCCTCCATAGGTACAAGACGAATACCTCCATTCGAAATATTTGTCATTTCTAGAAATGTCTGAAGGCACGACCTATACTTGGAAGTAGGTTTTTTTCTAGGCGCGGTCTTCTTAGCAACAACCTTTTTTTGTGTGGAAATGTTGCTAATCTCTTTACCATGAAGCTATATATCATATAATTAGTTAGATGAACTATAAGATCACGAATTTAACATTTTCCATGCATAAATATCATATAATTGTGATGTACCTCTTTTTTTTGAAACAACGGACTCGGTATGCTGCGGAATCCCCTTATCTTTTGCTTTGGATTTTGTTGGAGTCTAATTAACATTACCATGTAAAAAAAGTACGTAAAATGCACGTAAAAACTTTGAATACTTAAAGGTTCATAATGGTTTTAAGCATACCTCATATCCTACGCTAATGAGGCCTGACAGCCATGCAACAAACGAACCTATTGCATCTCCCACCAATGTTGCATCCGAAACATCGTCAGGATATGGTAATAATGCATCCATCTCTAAAACAATATCAACTGAGACTTTCAAACATCCAGTAGGGAGCGGTTTAGTGTGAAGTAATTCTCCCAAAGTGTTATACACTTTTCCCTTGCCAACCATCCGATAAGTTGGTGACGCTAAGTAGAGGTGACAAGGGGAAATGCCCTAAAACCAATAATAAATATGACATTGTTAATGCGTATATATGTCAATTAAATAATTTAAGCTAATAATTTAATTTCATAAAAATATATATAATTACCTCTAGAATATTCAGTTGAAAGTTACAGTTGATACTATCTTTGTCCGAAACGCTATCTCTTTCTTTTTCCTTTCTTAATTCACGAACTTCAGCTTGCAGTGCTTCCAATTTTTGCTGAAGTTCTTTATTACTAGGAGCCTTTTTTTTTTAATATTCAAGGATGTCGGAGTGATCCCAAATCCCTTACCCCTCACCCGACCAGAATACTCACGGACATCTAATGCCCGACTAAGTATGCTCCTGGAATCATTGGCTTCATCTGGAGATAAAGACTGAGATAGAGTCTCCTGAAAATCAGATGAATATCGAATATTTGTCAAATATTTGTTAATAAAGTTTTGATTTAATTAAAGAAATAATGTTATACTTACACATTTCTCAAATACTTATTGAACATCTTCTTTAACAACTCCATCCTTGCCCACACGGGCTTCCTTCCACAAAACATGTGCCGGAAGAGATGTTTTAGAACTATTCTCCTTTTGTAACTACACATTAAGCCAAATAATATGATCAAATATAACTCATGATGAACAAGTATATCATTGCAATTTATAGATACTTACTATAGACTGTTCTAAGCGTCCATATCCAACACGTCCTTTTCTGTATGGATACACGGGACTTGATGCTCTTTCCCGATTTGTTTCACTCACACTTCGAAATTCTAGGGTTATTCGTTTGGCTTTAAACGTGTCCCGTTCTTTTTGTGAAATCAAACATCCATATTTAGATGGAAGCTATGCATCAACAAAATTACCTTCTGCATCCCTAAGAAACTTGGTTGATAAAAATGTTCTAAACCCTCTTAGTAGTTTTCCGGCCAATTTGAGACAAAAAGGTCTTCTATCATCATCAATGTTGAAACGCCTCTAAGAAAAACATACACATTGTGCGTTAGTACAAGTAATTTAAAAGACATAATTAGTTGGCATAATTAAAGACATAATTATGGTACCTTTATCTCACTCCAAATTTTTCCTTTAGCTTCGTTCAACTGTTTATTTCTCCAATCATCACAAGTAATTGGAACCTCATTCCTTACAAGTGCACCAATAAAACTTGTCAACGTATAACCGTTAGGCTCAATAAGAAGGCCTTGTGGGCTCCAATGCACATCTAATATGATGCCTCGATCTCTATCACAATCACTTTCTTCATAACTGTTATTCCTCTTTTAATTTCCTCTTCCGCATTAGCTACTTTCTCACCTCCATCATGAATAGAATCATCATGTGGGTGATCCTCGTTAGTAGCCATCTAACCTGTAATAAAGAAAACAAGGATATCAAATATAAATTATGATGAAAGTACTTGTCTAAGCTATAAATTATGATACCAAATGATATATAAAACGAAAAATAAAGAAGAGCATATATATATATTGAAAATGACATAATATATAACATTTTATTATATTACCTCTTTCACTAGCATAAAACCAAGATATTAATATCCATAAGAGAACAACAAAACACTTAGTACCTATACCCCACTCTATATCTTGATTTAATTTTTTTTTTGGTTAATCAAGGCATAGTTGTTTATAAAAGAGACAGTATGTTGGAACAGTTGTATCAGAAATGTTCATATCAGAAAATGCAGAAATGTTCATATCAGAAAAACCCTAAATGCAGAAATGTTCATATCAGAAAATGCAGAAATGTTCATATCAGAAGAACCCTAAATGCAGAAATGTTCATATCAGAAAATGGACCTTACAAATCCATGGAGCAGTTGTTGGATGACTGAGAAAAAACTTGTAATAATTAAAGTAATGGAGTCTTGTTATGACCCTAACCATCTATCCCAAAGTCAGTACCAAGCTACATTCATGAGTAGAACCACTATTTATCATCTCTAACGTTAACCATAACAGAAAAGAAGAAATCTTACCGAAACGGTGGAGAACGGTGGAGTACAGTGGAGGACGGTGGAGGACAATGGAGGAAGGACGGCGACGAGACTGTAACCGAGATGGTGGAGGACGGTGGCGAGAGCTGTTCTTCGTTCGTTCTCGTCGTTCGCAGTTCGCAGCAGAGAGGGAAAGAATACTGATACTATTTCATTTTTTATTTTAATTAATAAAGTCTTAGACAGCGCTTTTGAGAAAAAGCGCTGGCTAATATAGGCCTTTAGCAGCGCTTTTGACAAGCGCTGGCTAATATGGGCCTTTAGCAGCGCTTTTGAGATTTTTTTTTTTTTAATTTATATGACTCTAGAAAGCGCTTTTGAGAAAAGCGCTGGCTAATATAGGCCTTTAGCAGCGCTTCCCTGAAGCGCTGGCTAATGTGGTCCTTTACCAGTGCTTTACAAAAAGCGTTGTTTAAGATAGGCCTTTTAGCAGCGCTTTTACTCTTTTTCGTATACAGTTTTCGTGTTTTATTTTTTATTTAACTTATGGCATCGCTTTTGCATAAAAGCGCTGTCTAAGGTGCGCTAGTAAAAGTCATTTTTGGCGTAGTGCATGAATGGATTGATTATGTGTGGAAAATCATGAATGGATTGATTATGTGTGGAAAATCATGAATGATTGATTATGTGTGGAAAACCATGAATGGATTGATTATGTGTGGAAAATCATGAATTGATTGAGTATGTGCTGAGATTTATGTTTGAATTGGTGAATTGATGTGCATATGTGATAAATGCGTTGGTTGTGGATAATATGTTTTATGCATAGACATATGCTATGTGATGTGGTGGGGTGTTTCCATATGTTATGACTTTGGTGTGCCTTATGTGTGAATATGTGATTATGTTGGTGTAATTGATATATGCTCTGTGTATTAGTATGTGATGCTTGTGGTGAGAATAACTATGCATATGAATTTTTATGTGTTTGCATATATTATGCAATCTTGATTTAGTTGTTATTTCTCACCCTTCTGCTGTGGTTTGTTGCTCTATGAGGCAATTGCAGATCTGTGTCTTGGAGGCTTTTGTGAAGATTAGTTCTCCATCCGGTTGTGAATCTGTCTGCTCTGATACGTAACACGGGAGTCGGGGAACGCTTTTGTTACATATGTATATTTTTGTTGAATATATTTTGTATTACCTTTATATGTATATTTTGATGTTATAAAAATGATTTATTTTGTAAAACAAGTCAGTTATGGATCTTTCTGCTTTATTCCATAATTGAACTTTTCTTTTGTATGGAAAAAGTTTCCCTTTGAGGTCATTCCATTTTGTGTTATGTATCAAATAATTGAGCAATGATTGTGTTTTCTTTCTTTAAATGTGGCATCCTTGTTTCTGTCGAAAAATATAAATTTTTATTCACTCTGATTTAATTATGTATTATTTATTTGCGATGGGAATTGGGGTGTTACAAAATTCAATGAGCTTTGAATCATTTTGGGAAATTTTTGCATCTTTTGATAGAGGGCGTTGGGTACAATAACCTTGATGTTGAATGTGACTTGAATTGAAACTTAAAACATATTGAAAGAAGACTTGGAAGTCATGGCCACAAAACTGATTTTTGGACTTCAAATTTTTCTAAGAGTTTTTAATATTTCAACTTTGATATCACAACTTTGAAACTCCATAACTTTTGATTCCTAAATCCAAATGACAAGTTCTTTGCATATTTGGAAAGCTTGAAGAGCCCTCTACAACTCTCATATTTGGCCAAAATTGAATCGAAGCTTGCATCATGGTTGAATTTGGCTTGGAAGTTAACACATTATTACTTGAAACTTACTATAAAAGGAAAGTTCTAAAAAGAGAATTTCCAAAAGACATGGTTGAATTTGGCTTGCACAGTCTTAATTTTTTTGATGATTATATTGACATTTCTTGACCAAATTTCACCCATTGGACATATTTGACAGGATGAAAATGAATTTGACCCCAAAAGGTCAGGAGTTGACTTTTTCCTTGATCAGTTGACTTTAAATCCAGTGCATCTGATTTTCGATCATCTGGCCAATTAAAACCCTTGTAAAAGACATTGATGGCTCAAATTTCATGCATAGACACTTAGAGGCATATGGAGTATCATGGAATCAATTTTTGTCCAAAAATTAGAAATAAACTAACTTTTATGCAAAACCCTAATTTGGTCCCTAAAAGTCAGGAGAAACTGACAGGTCTTCAAAATTCAAATTCCCTTGACTATGTTGTGGGTTACCTCAGACCAAGAAGACTCATGTGATGAGATGATGTCAACGGCCCAAGCTCCCTGCTTATAGGGTGTCTCTAGCTCAGATGGTCAAAACCCTAATTGATGACCAAACATCATGAGAGTGCATTCTCCACTCATTCTTTCACCGAATTCAAATTCTTGATGACATGATGGGCCATATGAGTTGCCTTGGAGATATGGCAAGCTTCTATGGATTGATTAATTGGTATCTCATTCTCCTTGCCATGCACCATATAGAGATGGTGACACCCTTGATACCATGCCTTATGAAAGCTAATGATGTATGCAATGTTAATGCTCAAGATGCAAATGAAATGTGAAGCACAAGCCATTTATTGGGAATAAATAAGAGGGCAAATTTTGAGGTGTTACAGCTGCCCCTATTCATTCAACTGTGGACCTAAATGGATAAGAGCAACGACTGTCAGGAATTCAAGGTACATAGGTATTGAATACAAAAATAACCAGAAAATTTGCACTCTGCGGGTAAAAAGAATGGATATATAATAAACACAGCAGTCGTGGGAGAAGATATTTTTGGAGAAGAGTCCAGGACCTATTAAAATTGAAACCCAAAGGATGCCCGTCGGGAATGGCTAAAGTTTTGCCTGTCGGGAACGGCTGGAGTTTAAAACTTATAGTATACCTGTCGGGAACGACTAAGTTTTAAAACTCAAAAGGGCGCCTGTCGGGAACGAATAAAGTTGAAAACCTATGGTATGCCTGTCGGGAACGGCAAATGCGGGCCTGTCGGGAACGGTTAGGTTTAAAACTCAAGGTCGCCTGTCGGGAACGGCTAAAGTTGAAAACCTATGGTATGCCTGTCGGGAACGACAAATATGGGCCTGTCGGGAACGGCTAGGTTTAAAACTCAAGGTCGCCTGTCGGGAGCGGCTGAAGTTGAAAACCTATGGTATGCCTGTCGGGAACAGCAAATGCGGGCCTGTCGGGAACAACTAGGTTTAAAACTTAAAGTTCGCCTGTTGGGAACGACTGAAGTTGAAAACCTATGGTATGCCTGCCGGGAACAGTAAATGCGGTCCTGTCGGGAAAGGCTAGGTTTAAAACTCAAAGGTCGCCTGTCAGGAACGGCTGAAGTTGAAAACCTATGGTATGCCTGTCGGGAACGGCAAATGCGGGCATGTCGGGAACGACTAGGTTTAAAACTCAAGGGCCGCCTGTCGGGAACGGCTAAAGCTTGCCTTTCGGGAACAACTGAAGTTATCCTATCGGGAATGGCTCTTAAAATATACGGTTAAGATGTAAGATCAAAAGATCCACAAACCAAAAACTGGGACTCTGGTGAGGAGAAAAGAGGTGAAACCCTGGTACTACTTTGGAATGTCTGTTGGGGAATGAATGAGGCATTCTTTCTGGTTTTTTCAAACTGATCGAATATAAACAATTTTGGTTTTTCGCACAAGGTATCAAAACCGGCTTATGCTTCGCATTCATATGTTGGAATTTTTCCATGGCGTAATGCTCCATCTCAAATGAAAATGCTACGCGTTTTTTAGGATGCAATGATTACTATGTGCAAAATGCAAGGAGGCTCCTCAACAAAATAAATGCTGAGGATATGAAGTCAACTCCGCTGAGGATAACAATAGAAATTGTTAAGGAAATAACCACCAACCTGATCTTTTGACACTCTATGGAAAAACATCAACTCAGTTGGGGAGGACATTGACACAATCTGGTCTTTGAACTGCCAAGCTTGCTGGGGATTACTGTATGGAATGATGACCTTGCTGGGGGCCTCATTTGAATCAAATCTGCTGAGGAAAGAACTATAACCATAGAACTTTGCTGGGGAACTGACAACTTTCTGACGTGGTTGCTAGGGAGTTGAGATCAAACGAACCCTTGCTGAGGAAGGAAATACCTGCTGAGGGACTGAGATTAACCATATTTCTTGCTAAGGGAAGAAGCACTTGCTAGGGGACTGAAACCAACCAAAACTCATGCGGGGATGACAACCTCCAAGAAGAACTTTCTTGTTGGGGGACCCACTTCTGCTTGGGGAGAGCCATGACCATGGACTCTACTGGAGAAATCAAACTTCCTGATGTCTTGCTAGAGGAAGTATATTCAGATACTCTGTTGGGGAGAGGCAGCATACTGAATCCTGCTGGGGAAAAGAGATCAAAGACACCTCGTGTTGGAAATGACCTCTGTTTCAAGCTTCTGAGTTGATCAACTGTCCATTGATCGTCATGAGTGAACAACGATTCATTTAATTCTCCATTTGCCCCAGACTGCAAGGTCTATGAAAGAATTTCGTCTCGAGAGGATTTTACAGAAGATGTAGCATTCAAAATGCCCCAGTGTCTTCAAACTCTTTGAGAGGTGCTTCGGATTAGCCATTTTCTGAAAAGGATAACTTCTCGTGCTCTTGAGGTGGCCTGCCCCAGTACGAGCCTTGAAGTGACTTTGCCCCTGACTGGATAATCCTTGAGAGATTTTCCAAATCGACCTAATTGCCCCATATTAAACGCTTTTGGAGAGATTTATCGAATCTCAACGTGATTGCCCCCAGTTTGGCTAACCTTTGAAGATATTTCTCGACGTGACTGCCCCTGATTACACTGCTTTTGGAGAGATTTATCGAATCTCGACGTGATTGCCCCAGATTGGCTGAACCTCTAAGACATTTCCCGATGCGATTGCCCCAGATTGGTTATATCTCAACACAAATGGCTGGGAACACCTTTGCCCTACACAGTCTTTAAGCTACATGTCCTCTGGAGTCCTCAAGCATTTTAACTTAGCATAATTAAGCTCCTCAACTAATTTTCATCATGTAAGCTTCTTTGATGTCACACAAACGTATGCAAGCAAAAAATATTTATTCTGAAAATGATTATTCAAATGCAACACACATGTTAATCCTGAAGTCTTTATTGAAAAGATGTCGCAAAGCCATGTGAACGAATCACTGCTCAGGATACGACATTAATTTTTTGTGTGAAAGAAAGCATGCACATGCAATACCAATAAGATCTTTTAGCATCACTCATGGGAGTCAGGAGCGCTATCTCATCGGAGTACGTTCTTGAAATACACCTTGTTTCAATTAGGACTTTTGAGGGCTGTATCGTGGCCTGGTTCACGGTTTTAAGAAAAAAGGATTTAAGGCTCAAAGTTTATTTGTACCCACCCACTCTTCGTGATGTTCTCCAGTCCTACGTCCAGCTAATTCGGCACAAGCGCTCATCTCTCCAAAAGATGTTATGCTCTTTAAGGAACCCATGCAACTGATGGTTTGACACCTAATGAGGTTTTGGAGTGGCAGTCACCCCTTTTGTTTTTTGTTCGTAGTCACACGATTTTGTTCTTGCTCGAGGATTTTCTTTTGTAATCCTTTTGTTTTTCACTTTCTTATTCTTTTGCTTTTTGATCCCTAATTTTTGCCTGGACTGATTCTTTTGAATCTTTAGATTTTGAAGTCCAGCGGGATGCCCTAACTTTTACCTAAGTCATTTGTTTTCAAACTTTCGACTTAGCGGGCTTTTTTCTTCTCTTTTTTTTCTTTCTTCTGAACAAATCGTGTGACACTGGCTTATCTTGACTTTGTTGAAAGGATTGTGACTGCTCTACTCCTTGATTGCTGATGGATAACCATTGGGTTTCACATCTCTTGACCTCTTGATGGTGGAATAACAGGTAATGGATCCTCAGATGCACACTCCTTTTGAAATTTGAACGCTCGGTCAAATTAACTAAAGCCTACCCTGCCCCTGGATTAAATGTGAGGGTTTTTTTATACGAAAAGAAACTCCTACTTCAAGGCTCAAAGGGGTTAACGAGGGTCTATCTCCCTTATTTCTCCAGTGTTTGGGGATTCGAAACAATGCATGTACATCCTCAACAGGGTTCTATTTAAAAGCACACCCCTAGAGATTTTTGCGTTTTCAAATCATCATCCTCCCTTAAAGAGTTTAAGCTAGAAAGTCAGTATTGCAATGCACATGAACATTTAAGAATGATCATGAATGGGTTACTTCAAGAAAAATATGCTTATTGTATTATGATTGTCATTCAAAACACAAACAGGTTTCTACATTCAGACAATGTTTAAACAAACAAATGAACGCTACATATGAAGATGCAGTAAAGAAACTGATGATTGCCATTGTTGAGGAGACTTGACTCCGTCTGGACTTATTACTTATGACGACATACTCGCAGTCTGAGTTCTCACTCGGGAGGCTTCAGTTGATGTGCAAACCATCTACAGTGAATGTAATGACCCCAGCCTCGATCAAATCTTGCACATTATGTTGAAAGGCTCGACACCTCTCAATAGTATGTCCATGGCCACCTGAATGAAATTCACACCGGGAACTAACATCATATCCAGCTGGGAGCTTTACTGGAGGGGGACCCATTGCACGAGGTTCTACCAGATTCAGTTTGAGCAACTGTTAAAACAACATGGCATAAGACATAGGAAGTGGATCAAAATGCCGGTCAGGCTTCTTCAGCTTCTGTTCGTACTTCTTAGCCTTGGGATTGTCTTGGGAGGCATGAGGTAGCTACTGACGAGGAAACTCCGGAACCCCAGGTTGTGCAGAAAAGTCGTGAGGTAGATCACACTTTGGGATATATTCCACAGGCAAGGGTGGAATGACAATTTCTGCTGCAGCCTCAGGCACGGGATTGCCATCCTTTCTGAGAACATTCCTCACGACCTCCATAACCAAGCTCATCTGAGTCTTCAGTTGATTAACTTCCTCTTTCAGCATTTTCTGGTCTTGAATCAAAGCTTAAATGTCCCCCATAAACTGCCCCATTTGGCTTCGCATTTCCCTCAACTCTACTCGGACTTGATCCATGGTCACATTCCAGCTTCTTTGAAAAGTTAAGTCTGAAATTCTGAAGAGAACCAGATTAGGATGAGAATAACCAGTTTCAAACACCTGTAATGCATATGAGTATGAAAATGCTATGCAAATGCCATGTTCAAATATTTCCAAGGAATCCTTCTGCTTTGATTCAAGTTTTCACATAAGAAAAACAAGAAATAGATGGAAATGATCAGCAACGAGTCTCAAAGTTAAGATCCTTGGAAATACTAGAACATGTATGCAAACAAGTTATGATGATACAGATGCAGAGACATGGGATCAAGGCTTCCACAAATTCTGGGTAAGTGATATGCTACTGTCTGAATAAGTTCACAGGTCTGCTCTAAAGAGAATACCCGAACACCAAAATACCCGAGTATTCAGAATACCAGAATATCAGGTTGATAAGTCCGCACTGATAGGAAAACCTGAATACCGGGTAGGATGAAGGTTAAGGTTACCTGTAAACACCCGCCCATTCTCACATGTAGGTTCTAAAAAATGAAGGATCCTCAATTTCTGGCACTGAGGTCGAGAAGAAATAATACATTCATCCTTCTGGGTACAGTATTATCGCCAATCGAGGAGTGCCTCCACTGATCCCCCCTCAAAAGGTCATCCTATGGCAAGTTCCCAGTTTCGGGTCCTCGGATCGAGAAGCGTAATGGGTTTGCCATTTCTGGTCTGCCATTATCGCCCATCGAGAGGAGTGCATCTACTGAGTCCTCGAGAATGGTCACCAGAGTCGACAGCTCATAAAGGAACATCCAATGGCCTGCATCAACATGTAGTATCGGATATCACCTATATGGGCCTCGTCCGGCTGTGGATCTCACAAACGCTTAACGTGATCAACACCACGCCAGAGGTCAACTATCCACTCTAAATCCTATGGGTATGCTCAAACTTGGGAAGTGGGATTATCTCTCAGAACACCCTGCCCACCAAACAGAAAAATCCAGCACAGTCTAGCACAATATAATATATATGGCAACAATAGATGAAAAGCAAGTAAATGTAATAAAACAGTAAACATGTAACAATGTCATAAATAAAAGCGAGTAAAGTAAACAGATAAAACACCCTAAAATAGAAAATAGCCAAGCGCTAGGATTGACTCGCTTAGGGGATGGACCAGCAAGAGGTCAATCTGTCCCCAGCAGAGTCGCCAGCTTTCGCATCTGCGAAAATCATCCGGCGGAAAAGATCAGAAGAGTCGCTACCGAATGTTATTTATCCCGACGCAGGGAAAGGAAACGATCGAAGAAAACCTCAACAAAGGGAAAGGAATGGTCGTCGCAACCATAACCTGGGTTCGGGAGTCGGTTACGCGAAAAGAAGGTTTTAGCACCCCCTCACGTCCATCGTACTCGATGGGATCCACGCTTGTTGTTATCGATCAAAGGGTGTAGGTTATCTGAAGCTCAACTGCTAACTGGAAACAGAATGAGAGAAAAGGAAAAAGAAAAGGAAAGGTGACTCGATAGGACATCGTCGTCCTAGGCCTACATATTCCCTCGGGAGCGGGAAAATCAGAGTCAACGTAGTTCGGAGGACTACGGGATTGTGGGGGAAGGTTTGCTCGCCAGGCGTCGTGCTTGTGCCTACGTATCCTCAATCTAACCAGATGGAGGAAGTCAGAGTAGTCGTAGTTCGACCTAACGAGGTCGGTTTTGTTTTGTTTTTTAATGTCTCGATCGCACGCGGGCGAGAGAAAGGTTTGATTGATAAGGTTATGCTCGCAGAGATCTCGCACGATCTCCTGCCTACGTATCTCCATTAACCAATGAAGAATCAGAGTGATGTAGTTCCCCTCACTAGGGATGACTTTGCTTTGTTTGTGTCTTTTAAGTGGAATACGCCAACGTTCGCGTTCCAGCAGTTTAGGTGTTGCCGCTCGGCGTGGGAGTCTTACGCGTTTACCTGTTTGCGATAGAACGGAAATTATGCATCCTTTACAAGTGGATTGAGGGAGATGAGAGGAGATGACTCAAAGGTGTGAGAGAAAACGGAAGTTCTTTGTTAGTGTGCTAGGTGATTCGTCTCAATCGCATGGGTGCGAGAGAAAAGGGAAGTTAGTTGTTAGTGTGCTCGCTGAGATATCGCATCTCGTGCCTACGTATCCTTAATCTGAAAAGAAGGAGGAATCAGTGCATCCGTAGTTCACACTACTATGGAACACAGGGAACGGTCTCGATCGCACGGGTGCGAGAGAAAGGTGAGACTCACGAAGGTCACACAGGTAGTCTAAAGGGAAACTGAACCTACAAGTTAGCATGCAATGATGGTCTTAAGGTCAAGATCAGGAGGGGAATCTATCTAATGTTGTCATGCATGGATTGCTATCCTAATGTCTCTCCTACCTCCGACTTAATCAGAAATTAAGTGGAGCCAGGAATCCTACAGGATCATGTCATCAGACAAGTAAACATTATGTAACTCAATCCATTAACAAAAGGAACTAAAAGCAAACGAAAGAGTAGACAGTGTAAGTCAACAATAATGTCACATAATCAAAGTAAGAAAATAGGGAGCATTAGCCAAGGGGTCATATCAACCGAGGCAAACAAGCTAGCTGTAGGAAATAGGGATACTCACCCAATGGTATCGAGAACCATGGTGAGCAGAGTAAGAAAGGGGAAGATGTGAATCAGATCACATAAGCATCATCATCGGTCAATGCGACTTATAGACAAGGTGTGGGGGTTGGATTGCGAAACCCTTTTCCACTTGACCGACTCGATAACAAGAATAAGCTATGCTCAAAGCATCAACATGAAATGCGAGCTAAGAACGACCTGGGACTAGAAATGGCGGGAGTCGATTACGGATTCTCATTCCTCCTAATGCCTTCTTTGAGGACTTTTCGGGGAAATGGTGAATGGGACGCCTCTTTGAGGTCTTTGGCACAGAAGTAAACAATCACAAACAGAGCCTCCTTTGAGGACTTCCAGAATTACCTACCAAGTGGCACAGACTCCCAATCCTACTTCTCATGGCATCAAAAGAAAAAAAATGCAGAATTAGTAAAAGAGAAGAGAAGTAATACCGAACGGATAGCGATCCGTAGCAACGCAAGCAGAGTATAAGCAAACCGAAAAACTTCTAGTAATCTAGCATAAATGAGCAAAAGTGTCAGAAAGCAGAACGGATCCGTGAAAGACACGGAACCAAATGCTCTTCACTCTTCATGAATAAAATAATAAAATAAGGCAATAAGCCACAAACAGCAGCAACAGCAGTGCTCCAGCATCTGCATAGCTATAAAAACCAGCAACAAACAAAAATAGCTTATAACAACTACTATTTCCAGAACAGGACAGGTATGTATGAAACTAGACAAAATGGCAACATTTTACAGCACACTTTGTGCACAGCAGCTGTGTATACATCAACTTCTACCTTTAAACAACTTATCAAGTCAAATGTGAAACACTACAAAATCAACTCAAAAGATTAGTCAAAGTAATCAAATGGAGATTGTCAATAAGAAGTAGGTAAAATCAATACTAAAATGTAAACAACAATTAGCCACAAATCTATGCAAAACATATTAAGGACTATTAACAAAGTTAACTAACGAAACTACTAAAGATTAGTCAATGTTAGCATTAGGATCTAAGTAAAGTCAATGTTAAAATTAAGTCAACCAAAGGTCAATTAGTTCAAAGTTAATTCTAATTCTAAAACTAGTTAGTGGACAATTAAGCCAAAACAATGATTGAGCAATTAAGCCAAAAACGGTTACGAAACAATTAAGCTAAATAATTAGAGAGCGATTAAGCTAAAAATCAATTAATGCAATTAAGAAAAAAAATCAATTAATGCAATTAAGCAAAAAAATCAATTAATGCAATTAAGCAAAAACAACGATTAGTGAGCAATTAAGCAAAAACAACTAGTCACACCATTAGCAAAATCTAAATCTAATTAGCCAAAATTTTAACCAAGGTTAAACTACGATTAGTCAACTACTAAACAACATTACAAGTCAATGTTAATCCAAGTTAATTTCTAATCCAAAACTCAAAGATTAAAATCAATTAGTTCATATAACAATTAGAATCTAAATCTAAAATTAATCTAATTCTAATATTAATAAACCAAAAGCAATTGTCCAAGAAAAAACCATATCAAAATCTAGAAACTCTAAATAAGAGTGAAAGTAAAAAATCTAACAAAGAAAACTAAAAAACTCAACGCAGGGAGGTACGGAGCAGTTTTGGTGGTGTGAACACCCTTTGTTCTAGGCCTAAGGTTTGACATGAAGGGGGTGCAGAGAGTGATTTAGCGGTGAAAATGGAGTAGTGTGGCCCTAAGAACAGAACACCCCTTCTTTTTACAGAAGGGAAACCCTAAATCAGTCAGCCACAAACCTCATTCACCTCCCTCCTTCTAAGCGCCGTAAACATCATCTTAATCTCATCTCCCTCGTCTTCAATAAGTCGTTGCCATCAAAACAACTCTCTCCGCTCACACCAGCACCCTCAATCAACCGCCTTCTTTCTCCTTCTACCTCCCTTCGTTTCAACCTCTTAATCGTACCATTCTTAACCTTGCCGGAAACCTATAACTACAACGCTGTTTATCGTGAAAATCGGTAAACAACCGCTGATCTTCTAAATCTAACTTTGGTGACTCACAGGATCGATCAGATTGATCCTAGGACATGTGCTAACCACTAACCTAAAGTAAATTCTAAAAACTAGCACTTCGACAATGAACATGAAGAAAGGTTTGTTGAAAATATAATCTAAACAACGTTCTAAAATGTTAAGTTAAAAGGCAAGAAATGTAAAAGAAATGGTCGAAGATGTGCGGTAAAAGTCAGAAATATGAAAATAAGACAAAGTGCAGAAACATAACATGCGTTAAAAATAAAGGACAAATTCTTAATGAACGATTGAAGTAAATTGCATTGAAAAGATAAATGGTGTTTACATCATGTACATTCTCACAAGACCCTTTTCTCTACACACAGATACTTTGAGTAACTTTGGAGTAACTTGTACAAAGTGAACACAACACCCTAAATCCTATTGCTATAAACCCTATTTATAATACTAAAACTAACTGCTGTTAACTTCCTAAGATAATCAACACATGACAAGTGCCGCGTTGCATGCTTCTGACCCTCGGATATGTGCCACTTGTCTGTTCAGGAGCGAAACACAAATAACTACTCCCTCCTTTATTTGAATTTGAACTTATCAGCATCGGCGGTCATTAGTATTCTCGGTCGAAGGTGACTCCCCAATTTTTAGAAATATTCTCTAAGTCCCAAAAGTATCTCTCACTCTTATAAGCATCTTCGACTAAGACCTCTCACAACAATCCAGTCGAAAGCCCTTTTAAACCTCTTCAAGAGCTTAGATTTCCAATCAACACTTCCAATTTAATGTGGGCGTCGAATTTATGAGATAACAAATTGCCTCCCAAAAATGCCCTTTTCGACAATAATGGAGGAAAGGTCATTTTTTTATAGTGTCCATTCGACACAATCTTTCGACCATGCAAAAGTGTCCATCAAAAACTGACTAACCCACGTCTCAAGAAACTATTTAGTTTCTTTTCAATCAAATTTATGACGTCACAGCCCATTATGATTATGACTAAAATGTCTCCTCAGAAATCACATCAAAACCCCAACCATCATAACCTCTCCTAGAGTCTAGGAGATCGTGGACATAGGTAGCAACTGTCACCGCCCCTACTTTGGCTCCTAGGAGGACACATGTCCTACTAGCTTTAGCTCCTTAATGATGGTTAGTGACCTTTTAGTGTCTCCAAAACACTTTATAAATAGTCTCCCCAGAAACTATTTTTATTTTTTCCAACTCCCAAGTATTCACTATGCACTTTCTCCTCTCTTCCAAAACTTTCACCCCTTTACCTTCAACGAACCAACTTTCATCAAATTTTCAACAATGGCATCTTCAACTGCTACCACTCAAAACCCAAGGAAAAGACAGAAGTTTAGAGGGCCAAAGAGCACGCCACTACTTCCTCCATTTGCTACATTGAATGGACCCAAAGTGGTAAAGAACCAGCAATTCATCCCTGAGCCTCTCAAAGAAGAAAAAAGACATATCTACGAGACTCAGTTATTGATTCCTGTTACTGTTTCTGGGAAACCGCTAGCTTTATCTGGTCTTTTGTCTTCTTTAGATACAGATTATACAACCATTAGTGATTTCTTTTCGTCATATTGCAAAACCAAACCTTTAGGGCAGAAAGAAAAAACTAGGGTAGCATCTGAACCCCATGATAATGTAGCCCTAAAGAACATAGATTTGAAGTATTTGAATGACGGGTCTAGGCTATTTAGAGCCACACTAAACTTGATTTTATGCGCAGTTGACTTTTTGTCAGATGAAATCCAAACTGTGTGATCCTTTGTGCAATCAAGTCCTTGACCTAATTAAAACCTAATGGATGGGTTCCATAGGTGTTATAGGATGTATTCAATCATGTCCCAAGGTTTGGGAGCATGTCTTAGTCAAAAGTCAAAGGCACAGTTAATTATGGTCAAGATGAAATTGAAACTTGTGAATCAAGCTTCTTGGATCAATCCATTATTAAAAATGGATCAATGTAATGTATTTGAGGCCCTCAACTCATGTCTTGAGGTCTTGGCTCATGCTTTGCCCCAAAAGTCAACTTAGGGGTGAATTAGGTCAAGAAACCCTAATTCCTGATTTTTTATGAATGCATCCCCTAAGGTTAAATTGACTTGATGATTGGGTCCATGTGATCCCTTGGAGTATCTTGGGTTGTGCTTTGAAGCATTGGCTCATGCATAGAGGAAAATTTTCATCTGGAGGCCTTGGTCGACCAAAACCCTAATTTGGTGATACTGGCGATCTTGAGGCTTGATCCACTTGGACTGTAGCAACTTTGTGCTTGATTCTTGATGTGGGAGTCCTCTTGATCCTTTGTAAGTGTTTGAGAGGTTAGACAAGTTGAAGATCATGTCATTTCTTGATTGATCCTTTGAGGAGATTGATGAGGCATGAAGGTATATCCATATTGTGGTAATGATCTTCACAATGATAGGAAATCTTGGTGGTCAAAATTTGGGGTATGACAGATGCCCCTATTTAATCTTCTTGGACCCCAAGGTGTGAATGGCGAATATATTTGGACATTCAGGGTGCAAGAGGATTAAATATCAGAATACCTGAAATTTTGACTGTATTTATGAATGGCAGTTTACTCATCCATCTTCTTTTGCAAAGCAATGATGCTTAAAAAAAGGTAAAACCTCCCCTCGATCCTGGTCTTCAGCCACAGAACTGGTCTTAGTTTCTTGATAAACTTCCCCTCGATCCTGGTCTTTTGCCAAGGAACTGGTCTTAGTTTCTTTGAAATAAACTTCCCCTCGATCCTGGTCTTTATCCACAGAACTGGTCTCAGTTTCTGAAATAAACTTCCCCTCGATCCTGGTCTTTAGCCACGGAACTGGTCTCAGTTTCTGAAATAAACTTCCCCTCGGTCCTGGTTTTTAGCCATGGAACTGGTCTCAGTTTCTTCTTGTCGAGTTCCTTCCTTGACAAGGGACGCTATGTGTAGCGGTCTTTATCAAACTTCTCACCGAGTTTTCTACTGGGGAGATGCCATTTGATTGAAAAAGTTTTGATGTCAGACTTGCTGGGGAAACCCATTTGTCTGAGTTGTAGAGGTGTGCAAACTTCTCTGTGGGAGATGCCATTCGTTGACTCTACTGGGGAAAACGAGTCTCTTGAGAGACTGCCTTTCGCTTGGTGAGGGTACATCATACTTTTCTTCGAGATCTTTTCGGAGAAATGACATGTGATGTGATCCAATTTCGAGGTGATGATGACTTCATTAACATCGACTTTCTTAGGAGAAAAACGGATGTATTGCTGAGAGTCTTTGGTTGAGAGGCTTTCTTTGGGGATTTCCCTTAATCCGGGAAAACGAAAATGTCATCTTCAATGGTGAAGAGTGACGTTTGTCGAATGTCTTCTTGCCTTTCAGAGGTTCAAGTTATCAAGGTGGTCGAGTGTCATCTCTAATCCAGATATAAACTTGGGAGAAATTGCTTAGACGATACATCTCTTGACGAGGAAAGAACTGACAACTCGATTGATAAAAGGACTTTATCACTTCGGGGGTAAGACTGACCAGAGTGATAGTAATGCAATATGAATATGAATATGAATCAATAATGCATGATGTATGTATGTTTATGCTGACAAAACTGACGCGACATACAGACTAGTGAATGAGCATGACTGGATACTCGGCCACGGTGGGGGAAGAAAATTATCACTGGTTCAAAATAGCAATCTTGCCTTGCTTAAGAAAGATGGCCCCTGTGGGGAGAAAGAATTGCTCAATCGGTCTTAAGAGGTAAGAACTCTGCCGAGGATATTAGATGGGACATTACATCTGACACACTTGATCCTTCATTCAGGTGTACTAGTTTAGAAGGAGTACTTTGATTCTGCACTTTGAGGTTCAATCACCTTTGGAGAAGCTATCGATGTTCTTTTTGAAGTTCGCAGTCAAAAGGAATTTCCATCTTTATTTTAAAAGCAGAAAAATATTGACAAGTAAATTCATTTTTGTTTTATTTCAAGAATTGTTGATCATGTCAAAAATGTCATTCTGTAAAGCTAAAACAAATGAGAATTGCAAACAAAAGCACTATGGCTCAAATTTTATTGATAGGATGGAAATCGGCTAAGCGCGTGATCCTATAGAGTATTTACAAAGTTTAGAAAATGGTAATTTAAGGGAAAAGGGGCTACATTGAAACATAATGACCGTTATCCTTCTACCAATTTTGAATTCTGGACATCCTGAGCTACTGTCGAAGATGACCTTGACTGGAGTTTTCTGACGGTTAGTTTTACTGCTGGGGATTTAACCTTGTCGGACGTAGTTACTTGCCATGAATCCCTAACTTTTGCCTGGATTGTACTTTGAGATTTCCAATCCATCGGGATGATTTTTTTGTTTCTAATTTTTGCTTGGACCGCCGTTTCGGGTTTTCAATCCACCGAGACGTTTTTTTTATTTCATTTAGGAGAAGAATTTCTTGACTACGTCAACATTTGTGGGGTAGGCAAATTCTTCTCCATCCATGGTTGTGAGTCTCAGAGCACCGCCTGAAAAGGCTTTCTTGACCACATAGGTTCCGTCATAATTTGGAGTCCATTTGCCCCGGGAATTAGTGAGGAATTATTGTATCTTCTTGAGCACGGGGTCTCCTTCTCTGAAGACACGAGGTCAGACCTTTTTGTCAAACGCTTTCTTCATTCTTTGCTGATACAACTAACCGTGGCACAAAGTCATTATTCACTTTTCTTCGATCAGGTTTTGTTCATCGTGTCGACATTGACACCATTCAGCCTCTGTTAGCTTAGTTTCCATCAATACCTGGATTGATGGGATCTCTACTTCTATTAGGAGCACTTCTTCCATGCCATATACTAGATAGAAAGGGGTTACCCCTGTTAAAGTGCGGACAAATGTACGATAACCGTGAAGAGCAAAGGGTAGAATCTCGTGCCAGTCTTTGTAGGTTACAACCATCTTTTGAACAATCTTCTTGATGTTCTTATTAGTCGCTACCGCTCCATTCATCTTAGGCCGGTAGGGAGACGAGTTATGGTGTTCGATCTTGAACTCATCACACAACTCTTTCATCATCTTGTTGTTTAAGTTAGATTAATTATCAGTAATGATCTAGCTTGAAACACCATAACGGCAGATGAGATTGTTCTTGATAAATCAGACCACGACTTGTCGGGTTACATTGGTGTATGATACTGCTTTGACCCATTTGGTGAAGTAGTCAATGGCTACCAGGATGAACCGATGTTCATTCGAAGCCTTGGGTTCAATCATGCCAATCATGTCGATTCCCCATATAGAAAAAGGCCATGGAGAAGAAATAACTTTGAGATGCGTTGGCGGTACATGGATTTTGTCTGAGTATATCTGACACTTGTGACATCTCCTCATGTACTTAGAGCAATCGGATTCCATGGTCAACATATAGTACCCTGCTCTCAGAATTTTTCTCGCCATCGCGTGTCCGTTGGCATGAGTGCCAAAGGTTCCTTCATGAATTTCTTTTATCAGCATGTTTACTTCTAGTCTGTCTACGCATCAGAGCAAAACCATGTCGAAGTTTCTTTTATAGAGTGTATCACCGTTTAGGAAGAAGTTGCCTACCAGCATTCTGAGGGTCTTCCTGTCTTTTCTGGATGCCCCAGGCGGGTACTCTTGTTTCTGAAGGAAGCATTTGATATCGTGATACCAAGGTTTGTCATCTATGATTGCTTCAATCGTGAAGATGTAAGTGGGCCGTTCTAGGCGCATTATGTTAATCTTATGTACGTCGTTCCATTGACCTACACTAATCATGGAAGAGAGAGTAGCTAGTAGTATGTGTTCCAATCTCCTTTGATCTGATTGATAACTAAGGCTGAGTCTCCATACACATCCAAGTTCTTTATCATTAAGTCAATTGCTTCTTCGAGAACTATGATACAAGATTCGTATTCGGCCTCGTTGTTTGTGCACTTGAATGTCAGTCTGGCAGTGAAAGGAATGTGGGTACCCTGTGGTGTTACGATGATTGCCCCAATTCCGTTTCCATAATTGTTGACAGCTCCGTCAAAGATTAGTCCCCATTGGGAACCTGGTTCTGGCCCTTCACTGGGTAGTGGTTCATCTCGATCTTTCATTTTTAAGTACATGACATCTTCATCTGGGAAGTCAAATCCGACTGATTCCTGATCGTCAATCGGTTGATGATTCAAATGATCGGCTAAAATACTTCCTTTGACGGCTTTTTGAGCATGGTACTCAATGTCGTATTCTGATAACAAAATCTGCCAACGGGCAATCATTCCCGTGAGAGCAGGCTTTTCAAAGACATACTTGATCGGATCCATTTCAGAGATTAACCAAGTAGTGTGACAAATCATGTAGTGGCGAAGACGTTTGGCTGTCCAAGCCAGAGCGTAACAAGTTTTCTCGAGCATAGTGTAGCGAGTTTCACAGTCGGTAAATTTCTTGCTCAAATAGTAGATGGCAGATTCTTTTCTTTTGGTTTCGTCTTGTTGGCCAAGTACACAACCCATAAAGTCTTCCAAAACTGTTAGGTAGATGATCAGTGGTCTTCCTTCCACTAGAGGAGACAAAATTGGTGGATTCAACAGATATTCCTTGATATTGTCGAAAGCTTTTTGGCAATCTTCTGTCCATACGCAGCTTTGATTCTTTCTGAGTAGTTTAAAGATTGGCGCGCATGTCGCGGTCATAAGGGATATGAATCTTGAGATGTAATTCAGACGTCCCAAAAATCCTCTGACCTGTTTCTCAGTCTTCGGTGAAGGCATTTCTTGAATGGCCTTGACCTTGTGAGGATCAACCTCAATTCCTTTCTGGCTGACGATGAACCCTAAAAGTTTCCCTGAGCGGACACCAAACGTGCATTTGTTAGGACTTAAGCGGAGTTTGTATTTTCTCAGACGCTCAAATAACTTTGACAGGTGGGTTACATGCTCCTCTTCTATTTTAGATTTGGCAATCATGTCATCAACATACACTTCGATTTCTTTGTGCATCATGTCGTGAAACAGAGTAGTCATAGCCCTTTGATAGGTTGACCCAATGTTCTTCAAACCGAACGACATTACCTTGTGACACAAGGAGCCCCATGGGGTGATGAATAAAGTTTTCTCCATATCTTCCGGCGCCATTTTGATTTGATTATAGCCCGAGAATCCATCCATGAAGGAGATGTCTTTGAATTTTGCTATACTGTCTACCAGCATGTCTATGAGCGGTAAGGGAAAGTCATCCTTTAGACTAGCCTTGTTCAGATCCCTATAATCTACACACATTTTGAATTTTCTGTCCTTTTTCGGAACTGGCACTATGTTGGCCAACCATTGAGGATATTTTGAGGTGGCGAGGAAACTCACGTCAATCTGTTTCTGCACTTCCTCTTTGATCTTGATAGCCATATCAGGATGAGTCTGTCTCATCCTTTGTTTCACCATTGGACATTCTAATCTTAACAGTAGATGATGTTCCACGATGCTGGTATCCAACCCTGGCATGTCCTGATAGGACCAAGCAAACACATCTGGAAACTTTTTGAGAAGTTTTATCAGGTCTTCTCTGATAGTTGGACTGACTAGTGCCCCAATCTTAACTTCTTTATTTTCTTCCTCTGATCCCAAATTGACCGTTTCCAACGGCTCTTTCTGAGGTTCGATGGACCTTTCCTCTTGTCTGAGTAATCGGGAGATCTCCTCTGGAATTTCTGCGTCTTCTTCTTCTTCAGCTTCAAATACCAGGAATTTAAAATTCGGAGAAGGCATTGGATCATATGTTTCAACGGGGTTTAAAACAAGAAATCTGCATGACGTGATGATTGTTTTTTAGAAGAGATAGAGAGAAATACAAGAGTGTGTGCAGTGTATTTTCTGAAAAATGCTTGTTTTTGTTATTTTGAGTTATTTTTAGGATTACCATTTTCTGAAAAAATGAAAAGTGAAAACAACAATAAATGTGGAAATTATAGGACGACGTTTATTTATTTATGATTTTGTCGATTCTTAAAACTACAAACCCATAAAATAAAACTCTGTCGCTTTGGGCGAAGCGGAGAGGGACATTTACAGAAAATGAGCCCTATAAAAACATCTGTGTCACCTGGGCAAGGTGAAAGGTTAAAACAAAGACGACAATTACTTAGAATTATGGCGAACTTTTGGGAGATTGACAGCAACCCATTGGCTACGAACTCCTCGGTGAATCACAAAGTCTGTAACCTTTTTTCTTGGTTTGTCCTCAGAAATGACGCTGATTTCTGGCGGTGCAGGATCATTGGAGTGTTCCTCCCAGGCAGAGTTGTCATAAACAAACTCTTCTATTTCTTGCATAGTGTTTTCACTCTCAGGCGGATCTCCCCATCTAGTTGGCTGGATGTATTAGAGCCTGATACGAGAGCTTTCAGGAGCGGTGTACTTGACCAAGAAGTCGTACTTGCCACTCGGTTGTCCTAAGGTGTCCCATACTTCGGTGGAAGAAGAGGAGTCATCCTTCTCGATGACGTTGACCTCAGGAAAAGCATAGTTGATGAACTCTTATCCTGCAATCTTTGCAGATTCATCGTTGTGCTAGATATTTTCTGGATGTCTTGAGTAATGATCCCATGATTTGGTGGGGACGCATATATTCTTTTCAATGATGCTCAGTTGATATGCATCGTTTGGCTGACTCTTTTGCCCCAAGTCTTCTGGGTACGGCTGCCAGATAGGAAAGTCATCCAGCGGGTCATAATAGTTATAGTCGAAGTTGTCTTTCATCAAAGTGTCCCCCTTTAATGAGTTTGGTGGAGCATGGCATTCTTCCGGATCACAATCTCCGTACATCATCTTGACGTCTGATCTGGGTATATATCTCGGACTCTGCGTGGGAAAGCAAAATGGCGTATGCGTCTCTCCGTGAGACATATAACCGTCCTCGTTGAGATAAGACTTCCATTCTTCATCTGTATCAGAGGAGTCACCCTAATTGATGGTGTGTACTTCTTGAGACACTGGGTGGAGGAAGCCTCCACTGCGGAAGAAGTCCTGAATGGGATGAAAACTTTAATCTTTCTTGACAGTCTGGGTATAGGTTGAAGAAAAACCCATACTTTTCTTTGTCTTGTTATCACTAGCAATTACCAGTTGTCCCCATCCTTTTACGTTGTTACCCTTGATCACTTTGAGAGCATCTTTGTATGATGAAATCGATGTTCCTCTCTCTGATCGATTCTCATCGATCAACGAGAGTGCTTGGAACTGGGTTCCAATATCCTCCTCGGGTTCTACACAGGAAAATGATGATAAGTTGCTCACGATTAAGGCCTGCTCTCCACATACTGTGACTAACTTGTCATTCTTGACGAACTTCAGCTTTTGGTGAAGGGTCGAAGTGACTGCCCCAGCTTCGTGTATCCAAGGTCTTCCTAATAAACAACTGTATACTGCTCGGATGTCCATGACCTGGAAAGTGACTTGGAAAGTGTGAGGACTGGTGGTTATGGGAAGATCAACTTCGCCGATAACTATTTTTTTGGATCCGTCAAAGGCTTTGACGATGACCTCACTGCCTCTCATCGGAGATCCTTGAAATAATAGTTGCATCAGAGAAGATTTGGTCATAACATTTAGAGCTGATCCTGTGTCTACCAGTACGCTGGCTAGAGCATCGTCCTGGCAATTGATTGTAATGTTAAGCGCCATGTTGTGATTTTTGCCTTCTTTCAGCAGTTCTTCATCACTGACTCCTAAATTGTTGCAGGAAGTGATGTTGGAAATAATGATGTTAAATTGTCTTATTGTCACATCTTGTTCCACAAAGGCTTTGCTCTAAGACTTTCTGTAGAGCTTCCCTGTGAGCTTCGGAACTGAGCAAGAGAGATAGCACAGAGATTCTCGAAGGAGTTTGCAACAGTTGGTCTACAATGTTGTACTCGTTTTTCTAGTTGAGCTTCAGCATCTCATTGTTGTTTTTTGTAAGTTCGGGATTACTGGATTGTCCGACTGGTTGATTAGGAACTTCTGTTTAAGGTTTCTTTTCCTTGGTGGGTTCTCCAACTCCTCTATAGAAGATCCGACCGCTCTGTGTTACCCAACTGATATCGGCAATGTTTACGACGGAGGGTAATGGAGTTTCCTTTCCATTTTTGGTTGTTGTTGCACCGTACTTGTAAGGGATAGCCTTACCGGATTTATACGGTATTGGTCCCGACAGATAGATAACCACATGAGCCTTTTGATTTTTCTGACCATCGTAGGGAGCCTCAATTGGTTCGAGGTTGAGAATCTTTCTACTATCAAGAGGAACTCTTGATTCATAGAGTAGAGGGATTATGGCGCATACGTCTTTGGCCATTTCGTAATTGGAGATTATGACAACGTCTTTGCCTAGATCAGTAAGATAGTCTTGCATCACATTGATCGAACCAGAACTTAAACTTGGTCGAATCTCTTTCTGGTCTAACTGATTTTGAAGAGCTGACCGTACAAGATAACATCCTTGGTAGTTTACTGAGCAAACTCTACAGGGCTCATAATTATGTGGTGGCGTCCGGCCACGTCCGCTTTGTATGTAGTGCAACTTTACTAGATTTGTTTCCATTGAGCGGACATCCTGACTTTGATACCTATCAGGATTCTCGTTAGTCATACTGATCTGTTGTGTAGCTTCGTCCAAGTAGATTGAAAGCCACCAGTGGTCCAACAAGTGTTGAAGTGTTCTTTGGACAAGTGCACATCCTTGGTCATTTTTACGACACACTTTACAGCCTTGATAATCACGTGAAGCCAGAAAACCGAGCCTGACTTGCTTAGCATGTAATTTTACCAGATTGGTATTCATCAAGCAAATATCAAAGATCTGAATCATATTTACTTGATGGTTATTTCTCTCTTGATAGTCCTGAATCCATCCGAGATCCATCTGACGCAGGAGGGCCTCTTGTACAAAAGAGCATCCCTGATTGCTTATTGAGCAGATCGGTCAGGAATTATAATCGTGCCATGGAAGATCATGGTATTGACTTTGCCTTGAATGCATTGCCACCAAGTTGACGTTCATCGCCAGAATGTTGTGGTTCTGGACAATGTTGGGATTTGCGTGAGCCATATTGACCTCTCGGATTCGGTGATCTTGGATCCATCCGAGATCCATTTCTTCTTGTAGAGCTGATTGCACTACGGAACATCCTTGATTATTCTTTGAGCAGATATCACATTGGTGATAATTGTGAGGTGGTACATGACCGTACCCGCTCTGTCTACAATGCATCCTGACCAGATTGGTTCCTAATAGGAGTACATCGTGAATTTTATAACTGTGGCTAACCTTTTCCTCTATCAAATTTACTGCAGTCTTTTCATGTTGAGGCAACGGGTTCGTCTGAACATTCAGATTAGTATATTTGAAAGATAAGACCCCATTCTTAACAAGCTTCTGCACATCAGACTTCAAACTGATACTGTCGTAACCCGAAATTTGACCTCCCTCTTTTGCCTTTTGCATAAGCATAAGCATTCGCATCGCCAACATATGCACTCACACTTTCTTCTTTGTGGTTTTGTTGTAGGAATATTCAGGTTTCCGAGCCCGATTAATCACATTCTCACAAGATCATTTCATCATCCAAACAAGCACAAAACAAGGTTTTATATGCCTATTTATTAAAGCAAGAAGTGGAAAATCGAAGCCGGGACCACAACACCATTTTTTAGGCAAATTGGGCATATTTTGGCCTGGTTAATCGATTAACCATTTGCAGTGCAATTGTGTTAATCGATTAACACAGACAGAATAGGCACAATCTGTTGCTTTTTCATGACAGCACCTTTGTACACACTTTGATCATTGATTCTTTAGTATTCTAGCAGCATGTGGAATATTCTAGACATCTCTAGACATTTCAAGGTTATCTAATTAATTCCAAGTGCATTTACTCTAATGCTTCACTTTAAATTAAATGCACCATGTTCCTTGTTTTCCAAGCATTGTCAACCTTTGGATGTTGGAGTTCACATTGGGATTGTTACTGAGTTGATCCTAACTTACCGAGTTAACAACCTTGACTCGGTGAGTCAAGTGTAACTAACTCCTAGCCTAGTTCCAAACCACCCAAAGCTAAGTCCAAACCCAATTCCAAACCTCTCGCACTCCAAACCAAAAGTCTATATAAACAAAACTTCACTCATTTTTCAAGGATCCCCAATCCTTTCTCAAATTTCTCACACTTCACTCTCAATTCTCTCACATTCTCTCTGAATTTTCTCTACAACTTCTTCATCTTCATCTCAATTCTATTGCAAAACCTCACAAAAGCTCTTAATTCACCATTGAAGAAAAGCTACTTTCACCTTAAAAGTACTTATTCTTGAGCTTAACCTCCATCATCTCTCTATTCTACTTATTTTTGTGGAACTTCAGTAGCTTTTGGATTCATCTCAAGTGATTAATTCAAGCTTCTTCGGTGATTATTCTCATTTCGGAGTTTTCGTCCCAATTTGATCGATTTTGATACGTTTCGGCTATAATTAAAGATTCCTTTGGTTTTCTTTGATTATCTTCATCAAGATCACTTTGAAACATTTACCAAGGCACATCTCAGCCTTGTAGGTTGGTGGATCTCATTCATTTTACTATTTTGATCGTTTTCGTATCATTCGCGATGTAGTTTCGATACTTTTTGTGTGTGAATTGATTATGCCATTGCTTGATCCATGATCTTGATTGTTTAATTGATTCTATTGTGGATCATTTGCTGCTTTTAAACTTGATTTTTCATGCATAATTGTTTGCCCTAGTATTGGAGTGATTGTACAATCAAAAAGTTGGGGAAAAGCACTTTTGAAAACTGATTTTCTGCCCCTTGTCTAGTGTTAATCGATTAACACTTTGCAGTGCAATAGTGTTAATCGATTAACACTGAACCAGAAGGCCATTTTATTGCATTTTCAAATGTATTTGTCATGCTTTCTCATTCTAACTTCCATGGAATGATATGCTTGATTTTTATGGATGTTTTAAGTGTCATTTAACTTTTGGTTGAAGCATGATCTTGAACTTCCGATACACGATTTCGATTATTCAATTTGTTCATATTCTTGGCATTGTATGAACATGCTTATTCTTGCACTATCTTTGATCACATGATACATGGTTTTGTGTTGCATTTTCTATAGTCATTTGGCACTGTTTTACAATTTTAATTTCATGTTAGTATTAAGTTTATTCTTCATGGATAAGCTTAATATTGTACAACCAATAATGCACCCCTTTGCCTTAATAGTTTTTCAATTCATATTGGAAAATGATTGGCACATTCCTCCCTTTTGATTTTTTAATCGAAACTTCTTTTCGATTACCGATCTTTCCCTTGGCGCTTTTCTTTAGGTTTCCTTTAGAACTTGCTTTCTCTCCTTCCCCGGCTGAGTCGAAGCTTCACGCGGCACTGGAGCACTGTACAACTTGGAGCTGTTACGCTGTCCATTTCAACTTCTGCACTACACCCTGTGTGTTAGAGAAGGAATGAGAATGGAGAATTCCTACTCTCATTCTGACTACTTCAGGTAGGGGACGAATAACCCTGTCCTTGGCTTAGTCACCTCTATCTCCAGGAGGTAGCGTATCTTCTTCCCCAGTCGAGTCGATCTTGGATCATTCTTATCTCTTTCAATCTCTCCTTTTTATCATTCACCTCTTTGGGTTAAGAACATTGTTCTTGCGCTAGCAAATTCTCTTTGTTTCAATACTCCTTTCTTCTTGTGGTCAATCTTTGCTTGTTGATTCCCCTGAGAGTCTCAATTTCTTTTCTTCGGTTAATCACAGTTTGTCTGTTAAAACCAAAAATCCCTGGAGTTCGCAACCTTCTTTTGGTTCTTCTCCCTTTGTTTGGTTAACCACTGCCTGTCAGTTAAAACACAAATTTCCCTCTTTCTCAGTTAATCACAATCTATCTGTTAACATACTGAGTTTCCTTTCGGGTTAATCACCTATTCTTGGTTAATCACCTTTTTCTTCAGTTAACCACAGTCTGTTTGTTAAAACACTGAGCCTTTTTCGAGGTAATCGCCTTCTCTTGGTTAATCACTCTCTTTTTGGTTAATCACAGTTCTTCCTGTTAATACCGAATCTTCAACGGTTAGTAACCTCTTTTGGTTCAATACCTTTCTGTTGGTCAAGTGTTGTCTGTTCAGTCATTACCAACATCCCCTTTAGGTCACAACCTTTCGCTTGGTTCCACACCCTCTTTCTTTGGTTAATCACAGTTCATCTGTTAAAACCAATGCTTTTCTATCCCCGCAGAGTTACAACCTTTGCTTTCTTCGGTTAACCACTATTTATCAGTTAATATACCAAAATCCCCCTCAGAGTCAAACACCTTCTCTGGGTTCAGTACTCTCTCTTTTTGGTTCATCACAGTCTGTCTGTTAACACCAATTTCTTTCCCCCATCAGAGTCTTACTCTCTTTCTCGGTTAACCACTACCAGTCAGTTAATATATCAAACCCTTTCCTGTTAATCCCCAGTAGGGTCACTACCCTCAGATTCCCAGTACAATTCTTTATTTTCTTTCTCCCCAGTGGAGTCTGTCTCATCCCTTTGCGCCTTTATCTTTTCGGTTTCGACACCACTCTTGCATTTTATTCCCAGCTCAGTCGCTATCTTTCCCTGTGCGCTTTTTTTCTTGATTTTGACACCATTTCTTTGAAGTCCCCAGCGGAGTTCCTTTCTTTCTTCTGTTCTTGGTTTCAACACCACTTTCTCTCCTTTTTTCCTTGTTTCTTTTCCTTTTCCATCTTAGTTCCACGAACTACGGAAGCTCTGATTCTGCATTCATTCGAATGTATGATACGTAGGCACGAGATCGCGAGATCTTGGCGAGCACACTTCCATCATTCCACCCTTTTTCCATTCTCCCTTTTCTTGTCCCTAGTTCCATAAACTACGGAGCTCTTATTTCCTCATTGCACTATGAGGGTACGTAGGCACGAGGGCCCTAATCCTCCGCGAGCACTCCACTTTCTTTCCCTTTTCCTCTCTTTCTCACTTTCTTTCTTCCTTTCTTTTTTTCCTTTTCTCTCTCTCTCTCTCTCTCTCTCTCTCTCTCTCTCTCTCTCCTTTTCTTTTAGCTAGAAGCCTTTAGATAGATAACCCATCCAAGCCTAGAAGCAAGCAAAATGGTTCCCGTCGAGTACGACGGATGCGTTAGGTGCTAGTACCTTCCTTTCGCATAACCGATCCCCGTTCCCGTTTCTCTTCCCCTTGGGTTTTATCGATATTTTCCCTGTCCTTTGAGACTAAATAAAGTTCAGTGGCGACTCTGTGTTATCTTTGAGTGTGCAATTCACTCAGGTATAAACCAGCCATCTTCAGCTGGCGACTTTGCTGGGGAGTCCTTGCTTGCAAGTTGGGGTCTCTCCTAGTTTTATTTGCTTTCTTACTTGCTTGAGTGTTATTTTTTGTGCTTTACTTGCTTTATCTTTATGCGTTAGCTTTATGTTTATTTACTGCATTTCTTTACTGCTTTGAATATTCATATGTTGTTATTCTGGATATCTGCTGTACATTCTACTGTTGTTGGGATGGGTAGATATTATTGGAGAGAAAAGTCCTAACATCGGGCTTAGTATACACATAGGCTAGAACGTGGATAGTCGTGAGGCCTGCGTTTTGCGCGTTGGGTTATCACGAGAGCCACATCCCAAATCGTGATTCGCTTGAGAATACTTCCGTCCTGTGAGAATTCACTACGGCGGGGGGTTTTCACTCTGAGTCATATGGTTTGGGCGACCTTTCTAGGGACCACCTTGTTGTTTCTAGATCACACCTGTGAGGGGGATGGGTTTTTACAGGAAACCAAGCCACTTCATACCTTTGTTCTCACACACGTTAGATTGTGCTTACACAGCAGACTATGTTGCACCGACACAGAATTTTATGCAGATATCCGGATTGTTCAGATTTTTGATTATTCAGACAGTTGCTGGCTTCCTGTTGTTTGTGTTGCATATCATTTCATCATGTAAATTAATTTTTGCATGTGCATTTCTAGGTTTTCGAAGACTTATTCATTGTTGACTTTATCGTAGAGATGAGTACTGGTTGTCGAGGCATTTTCAGCTACAAGTTTGTGAAGCCTAAGTTGGGTACTTTGAGAGGTCTAGCATCCCGTGTGGTTGGAGATAACAGAGGGGTTTTCAAGGATACTTATGGTAATCTGTTGTCCATCCTCAACACAGAAGTCAACATCACTGCTATTCATATTCTGGTTCAGTTCTATGACTCGCCACTTAGGTGCTTCACATTTCAGGATTATCAGTTAGCACCTATACTTGAGGAGTATGCTTATATTCTGGGGGTTGAGATCAAGAAACAGGTTCCCTTTGTCTACACCAGCAGTTGTCCGAAGTTTCCCCTTATTACTGATGCTTTTTGCATTAGTAAGAAGGATGTAAAGGATAATCTCAAGACCAAAGGGAAACGTATTCGAGGGTTTCCTTCGAAGTTCTTGGTTGACAAGGCCACTTCTTTTGCTAAGGATGGAAACTGGAAGGCTTTCAATGCCGTTCTTGCTCTACTGATATATGGGATTGTCTTGTTTTTGAACATTGAGGATTTCATAGATCAGGCTGCCATCAGTATTTTCTTGTCCAAGAACCATGTTCCGACACTTCTTGCTGATACCTATCATTCTATTCATTCGAGAAATGAAAAGAAGAAGGGAACTATTGTCTGTTGTGATCATCTGCTGTACCGATGGTTCATGTCTCATCTTCCACAGAAGGGTCCCTTTGTTGAGAACAAGGGTAATCTCAAGTGGTCTCAACGAATCATGTCTCTCACTGCTGATGACATTTCTTGGTATTCTCGAGTCGATGATGATATCAAGATCATTCTTCGTTATGGGAAATTCTCCAATGTGCCTCTCTTGGGTACAAAGGGTGGAATTAACTACAATTCGAGACTTGCAACCCGTCAGTTGGGATATCCTATGGTTACCGAGCCAGAACCTGAGGTAGTGGAAGAGTTCATCTTTCATGAAGGGGTTGATGACATGGGTTTGCTGAAGAGGTTTAGTGCCGCTTGGGCTCAGATTCATCTTGAGGGTAGAGCTGATTTGGGTAAGAAGAATTGCATAGCCAAGGAAGATTACACACTTTGGGTCAAAGAGTGCGTCAAAGAGATCTTGGTGCCATTTTCTCCTGAGCCTTCCATGAATGCCAAGCCTCATACACTTATCATTGTTCCTCTGTCTGAAGTCGATCAACTCAAGATGGCTATTGAAAAGTTGAAGAAGGAGAATGTAGATCTTCGTCTCAACCTTGACAAAGTCACTTCCGAGAAGGAAAGCCTACAGATTAAGCTCCGCCAGAAGCGCGAGCGCATGCTCAAAGAGGTGGAGGTAGAATAGAACAAGCGAAGGAAAATGGGTGATGCTTTGAAGAGCACCTATGAGGGACTTGCTTCAAAGAAGAGACAACTCGCCGATACCCAGTATCAAGCCTACAAGGATGAGTTGAGCTATAAGAAGCAACTTGAAGAGCTTCGAGGGAAGTTATCCGAGTTCAAGACAAAGTGGCAAGGTGAGCAAGACCGTGATAATCAGTTGGCAACAGACTTTTATCAATGTCAAGCCCAGCTAGACAAAGTCTTTGGTGAGATTCAGAAGCTGCAGGATCAAGTACATCAAAGCCGAGAGCAGATTAGTCAGCTCAACACAGAGATCACTCATTGGGAGCATCAGAGCCGTCATCTGCAGAACCTCTTGGATCCGAAAGAGGCCTTTCTTCAGGATATGCTTCAGAGACCTAACCATTCTTTGCTGCACAACCTCATGAAGGATGCGAAGTATTGGAGTGAGAGGCATGGTCGTCTATCCAGATTTGCTGAACCAGCACTGGAGGACTTACCTGGTTTGTTGAGAGATGCATATGCTGATGTATTACCACACCAGCTTCCTTGGGCTGTTTTCCATTTCTTATCTATTTGTAAAGTGGTCTTTGATAGGATCCATGCTGATCTTGTTGTAGCCCAGAAAGCAGATATTTGATTTGTACTTGACTGATGCTTATTTCCTTTATTGTTGAATGAATGCAGTTTCTTATCAACCTTATCTTTCGCACCTTTACTTATATGCTTTATGATTATTGTCAACAAAGATAATTTTAAGAATTCCTGGAATTTAAAACTTTATTTTTGCATGCATATCATACATTCATTTGCACACATATGCACGTCCCTTCATCCGAAACCATTGCCCATCCTTGTCTGTCTTCCACTTGTAGCAAGACGACGACTCGACATCGGTATTTCACTCAATCAAGCAAATCCAAAATCATGGCTAACTTCGAAGCTGAGAACGCTGCTTACAAGGAAACTCTGGAAAATATCAAAGGTCGGATGGATCAGTTTCAGACGAACATGGATGTCATCATGAAACTCCTTCATGCTCAGAAGGATGCTACTGCTGCCGTTGTTGTTGTAACTACCACTGATGCAACCGTTGTCACTCCTATTGTGACCATGTCTCCTGTTGTTATGACTACTCCTGCTATTGTTGTACCTTCTCTCGCTGCGGTTGAAGTGCTAGTTAAGCCCGTGAGTCAGCCTGTTGTTCAGCCTAATGTGAACAAGATGCCTGCTGGTTTCCCATGGGGCATGACTCCGAATTACACTCCTAATATTGCAAACTATGGTGCCTTGGCATCATATCAGCCTTATGTTGTGCCCATGCCTAATGGGAATGCTACTGCATATCCGTGGGGTATGTTTACTTCGGTTCCACCTCTGGGGGTTAGCGATGATCATGAGAATCTTCAGGTTCCGACTCGTCAGACTCCTGGGTTGGCTGACATTGAAACTCCTGATGAAGAAGAGCATGCGTATAGGGGTCCTCCTATTCATGTTCCTGTTTCATCTCAAGCTGCTCAAACTGCCATTCAGAAAGTTCATCCTCGAATGTTCTATCCTGGGGCATCTTCCTCAGCTGCCGTGGTACCTCCTCCAAATTATCTGTTTGGTGTTCAGTTGGGTCATAATGTTGGTCAGATGGTTAATCCGGGTTTGGTGTATCCTTCTTAGTTTGCTACTACGCAAGTACACGCTCCGGTCGCATCTCAGTTGCCAAATCCTCAGGTTCTTGTCAGGCCTGCTAGTCAGAACAGACCTGCAGACTATAAGTTGTTAGAAGACCGTATCAGAGCTATTGACGGGTTTTCTGCTTTTGGCTTGGAGGCCAAAGACCTATGTTTGGTTCCGAATGTTGTACTGCCGCAAAAATTCAAGATACCTGAGCTTCCAAAGTATAGAGGTTTGAGTTGCTAACGTAGTCACATCACTATGTACTACAGGAAGATGGCTCCTATATTCATAATGATGAATTGCTAGTTCATTGTTTTCAAGATAGTTTGTCTGGTGCTTCATTGGATTGGTACATGGGTTTAGAGCGCATCAAAATCCGTACTTGGAGGGATCTGTCTGAAGCGTTCTTGAAACAATACAAATACAATCTTGATCTGGCGCCTACTAGATTACAATTGCAGAATCAGGCTCAGCGCTCAACTAAAACATTCAAAGAGTATGCACAAAGATGGCGTGAAATGGCATCTCGTGTGCGACCTGCTCTCTCTGACAATGAGTTGGTTGACATCTTTATGGGTACATTGCAAGGATCGTATTATGAGAAAATGGTGGGTAGTTCTTCATCGAACTTCGCTGATGTTGTGACCATTGGTGAATGGATTAAAAATGATTTGAAGACTGGAAATATTTCTAGTGCTACTTCCTAGCAGCCAACTACTAGGAAGTCCCAGAACAGTCAATCAAAGAAGAAAGAAGGTGAAGCCAACGCTGTGACTGCTTAAGTTTCTCCTCAGTATCAAGCACCTATGGCTCCTATGCCATACTATCCATATCCGTACATTGCTGCTGCACAATATCAACAACCTCCATATCAGTATCATCCGCAACAACCAGTTCAGAATGCTCAGAATCAGCAACAACCGCAACGTCAGCAACAGAATCAATAAAACAACAAAAATCAGCATAATCAGAACTGTCAGAACAACAACAATCAAGAAAATCGTAAGCGACCGAATTTCGACAAAATTCTGGTGTCATATACTGAATTGTTCCTTTACTTGGTTCACCAAGGGGCAATTGTTCCCAAAGAGATCGCACATGCAATTCCTCCATTTGGTCCGAAGCTTAACCCGAACGCATCTTGTGCCTATCACACTAGATACATAGGCCATGCGACAGAGGACTATTTTGCTGAGGAAGGTCCTAACATTCAGCACAATCCGTTGCCCAATCACGGTGGACCTGCAGTGAACATGATTGAGAAGGACTCAAGGGCTGAATTGATCATGGATGTTGACGAGGTAAAGACTCCGATGACTGTGGTTTTCAAGAGATTGAATGAACGTGACCTGTTGAAAGGATTGCATGGTAAATGTCAAATTTGTGACGATAATCCTAACCAGTGTCGAAGGCTGAAGGGTTGTGTCCAAATTTTGATGAACCGTGGTGAAGTGCAAATTACCAGATCTAAGCCGATTGAAGAGGATGCTACTATCGAGCCATTCACCGTTGTCTATAGGAAAGTTCCTATGGAATCCCATAAGAAGAAGGTACAACCTATTGTTGTTTTCCCGCCAAAATCATTTCCATATCAGAATTCTATGGAGGTACCTTGGAGATATGGGTCAACTTTGTTTTTTGGAGGTCAGGAAATAAGGTTTGCCGAATCTGAGATTGTGAATATTACATCTGTTGGAGGTATGACTCGTAGTGGACTGATGTTCGCTTCGAAAGTTACTACAAAGCCTGTACAAGTTCCAACTGTTGTTCCTCTCAGGGAGAAGCCTGCATCTGCTACCCCTGTGGTTCAACAAGGGGCGTCATCCACTATTGTGCCAGTTCCCACAATTCCGTCTGAGGATGTTTCGAAGAACAAAAAGACCCTTGATGATCAAGAGTTCCTAAAGTTGATCAAGAAAAGTGACTTTAAGATTGTGGATCAGCTGGGGCAGACTCCCTCAAGGATCTCAATTTTGTCCTTACTAATGAGCTCGCCTGCGCACAGATCAACTCTGTTGAAGGTCTTGAACACTGCCCACGTGATGCATGACATATCTGTTGTCGAATTTGATGATGTAGTGGCTAATATAACCGCAAGTCGGTATTTGGGTTTTAATGAATCAGAACTGCCTCCTGAAGGAGCTGCCCATAACAAAGCACTGCACATATGTGTAACTTTCACGGACATTCTGTTATCTCATGTTCTAGTGGATATCGGTTCTTCTCTCAATGTGATGCCCAAGGGCACATTGAGTCATCTACTGGTAGAGGGAAGCGAGATGAGGCCAAGCTCCTTAGTTGTCAGAGCCTTTGATGGTTCTCGAAGGCAAGTCATGGGAGAGGTTAATTTACCCATCAAGGTTGGACTGCATTTGTTCACCATTACTTTCCAGGTGATGGATATCAACCCTGCATATAGTTGCCTACTGGGTCGCCCGTGGATTCACGCCGCATGGGCAGTTACCTCCACTTTACATCAGAAGTTGAAGTTCATGTTGGACGATCAGCCGGTAATCGTTTGTGGTGAAGAGGATTTGATCGTGAACGAGTTATCATATTTCCGATATGTAGAGACCGAGGAAGGCATAGCTGAGGTGCCGTTGCAGTGTCTCGAATTTGAAGATGTCAGCTCTGCTTCAACTAGTCAAAGTAGATCACCACAAATGACTTTAGCATCTGCTAAAAGTGCTAAAGAAACCATCGAGAGAGGTTCCTTGCCAGGCTAGGGGCATGTGATTGATGTGGTTGAAAAGCATGATCATTTTGGATTGGGTTATCATCCTGGTGGTCAATCTAGTTCATTTGGGCAGAACCAGTGCAGTGCAATCAAGTTCAATAGCGCGGGTTTCCAGCATGGTGACATCGTGGCCGCTATTGATGACGCTGGTCATAGCAATCAGATTTCAAGCTTTGTGCACAAGTGCCCATCGGGTTTCAAGCTCAATAATTGGACATCTACCGTGATTCCTGTGGTTTTCCCATATAACATGTAATGCATTTTGCTTTTCTCTTTCCCTCGTCCTCGCCCAAGACGAGTGGATAGCTTGTAAAGGGCCTCACGCTTTTGCAATATTATGTGATCAATAAATAAAAGTTTTTTCTGCATTCAAAATCTTGCTCTATTTTCTTTCTTTATTTTACTTTTTCACAAACAAATGGTAAAAGCTTCTTTTATTTTCACTTTTTTAAAAAAGCTCATTCTAAACATATTCATAAACATGCAGAACTAATAAAAGCATTGATAACAACATGGCAAATATCCATTATAATTATGGGATTCCAATTAACCAAGTCGAAGAAGATGGTGAGGAAGATTATGAATTACCGGATGAACTAGCAAGGCTCCTTGAGCACGAGCATAAAGAGATCCAGCCACACAAAGAGCCAGTGGAAGTTGTTAATCTTGGTACTGATGAAGTCAGGAGAGAAATCAAGGTTAGCGCATCCCTCGCTAAGCATGTACACTTCGAGTTGGTCAGGTTATTGAAAGAGTATGTTGATATCTTCGCTTGGTCCTATCAAGATATGCCTGGGTTGGATACCAACATCGTCGAACATCACTTGCCACTCAAGCCCGGATGTCCTCCTGTCAAGCAGAAACTCAGAAGGACTAGACCCGACATGGCACTCAAAATCAGAGAAGAGGTAAAGAAGCAGCTTGATGCTAGGTTCCTAGCCACTTCCGAGTATCCTGAATGGATTACCAACATCGTCCCAGTTCCTAAGAAAGACGGGAAAGTCAGAATGTGTGTGGATTATCGAGATCTCAACAAGGCAAGCCCGAAAGATGACTTTCCATTGCCTCATATTGATGTCTTGGTGGATAATACAGTGCAGTTCTCTGTCTTTTTGTTTATGGATGGTTTCTCAGGATATAATCAAATCAAGATGTCCCTAGCTGATATGGAGAAGACTACTTTCATCACGCCATGGGGTACATATTTCTACAAAGTCATGCCATTTGGTTTGAAGAATGCAGGGGCAACATACCAACGTGCCATGACAACCCTCTTTCACGACATGATCCATAAAGAGATCGAGGTTTACGTGGACGATATAATTACTAAGTCTAAAACCAAAGATGATCACTTGGTCCATTTAAAGAAGCAGTTTGACAGACTCCGGAAGTTTAGATTGCGGTTGAATCCTGCAAAATGCACCTTCGAAGTTTGATCTGGTAAATTGTTGGGCTTTATTGTGAGTCAGAAGGGCATTGAAGTTGATCCTGATAAGGTTCGGGTAATTCAGAACATGCCGCCTCCCAAAACAGAAAAAGAAGTCCGTGGCTTTCTGGGCAGACTTAATTACATTTCAAGATTCATTTCTCACTTGACGGCAACCTGTGAGCCGATGTTCAAATTACTAAGAAAAAATCAATCGGTCGAATGGAACAATGATTGCCAAGAAGCATTTGACAAAATAAAAAAATACCTGCAAGAACCACCGATCTTAGTACCGCCAGTTCCTAATAGGTCATTAATCATGTATCTCAAGGTTCTCGATGAATCAATAGGATATGTATTGGGTCAACATGATGACACTGGCAGAAAAGAACATGTAATTTACTATTTGAAAAAGAAGTTCACTGATTGTGAGACCAGATACTCACTCTTGGAGAAAACTTGTTCTGCTCTGGTATGGGCTGCTCGACACCTAAGACAATACATGATTTGCCATACTACTTTGTTGATATCCAAAATGGATCCGATAAAGTATATATTCGAAAAGCCTACTGTCTCTAGAAGGATTACTCGGTGGCAAATGCTATTAACTGAGTATGACATCCAACATGTTACCCAGAAAGAAATAAAAGGGAGCGTCTTGTCTGACTACCTTGCTCATCAACTTGTAGAAGGTTTTCAACAAATAAAGTTTCACTTTCCTGATGATGATGTTCTATTTATCAGAGATTATGAGACTCCAGACCCTGACATATGACCCGAACCAGGGGCACGATGGACACTCGTGTTTGATGGTGTCTCGAATTCGAAAGGTCGTGGAATTAGTGCTATCCTCATCTCTCCATCCGATTTTCACCTTCCCTTCACTGCCAGATTATGCTTTGCATACACCAACAATATGGATGAATACGAAGCATGTATCTACGGTATGGAAGCGGCAATTGACATGAGAATCAAGATTCTTGAGGTCTATGGAGATTCTGCTTTGGTTATCGGCCAAGTCAAAGGGAACTTTGTGACTCGGGATTCCAAGCTGGTTCTGTATCAACAACACATAGCGAAGTTGATTCCTTATTTTGATAAGATCTCTTTTCATCATATCCCTGGAGAGGAATATCAATTAGCTGATACTCTTGCCACTTTAGCATCCATGTTCAAGGTCAAGTGGAAGAATGAAGCTCCTCACATCCACATTGATCACTTGGACGAACCAGCACATTGTTTAGCAATCGAGGACGAGTCTAATGACAAGCCTTGGTTCTACGACATTAAAAGGTATCTAGAAAGACAGGAATATCCCGAGGGTATTACTATCACTGACAAGAAGGCTCTTAGGCGGCTCTGCGCCAAATTCTTCCTAAGTGGTGGTATACTGTACAAGAGGAATTATGATTTCGTGTTGCTCAGATGCGTGGATAGACACGAAGCACATACAATCATAAGGTCTATACATGAGGTCTGCGAGGGTGTACATGCTAAAGGTCCTGCCATGGCCAAGATGATCCTTCGAGCTGGGTATTACTAGACAACAATGGAGTTAGATTGTTACAACTTTGCCAAAAGATGTCACAAGTGCCAAATCTACGGAGACATGATCCATGTGCCTCCAACTCCATTGAATGTTCTAACTTCACCGTGGCCATTTCTATGTGGGGTATAGATATGATTGGAATGATCGAACCGAAGGCTTCCAACGGGCATCGATTCATTCTAGTCGCTATCGATTACTTCACCAAGTGGGTTGAAACTGCTTCTTATGCAAACGTTACATGACAAGTGGTTGCCAGATTCATCAAGAAAGAGATAATCTGTCGTTATGGCATTCCTAGCAACATTATTACGGACAATTCAAGCAACCTGAATAATAAAATGATGAAGGAGTTGTGTCAAGAATTTAAGATCGAGCACCACAACTCTTCACCATATCGGCCCAAGATGAATGGCACCGTTGAAGCAGCAAACAAAAACATCAAGGGAATTGTCCGGAAAATGGTCAAGACTTACAAAGATTGGCATGAAATGCTTCCCTTTGCACAACATGGCTACATAATTTCAGTTCGCACTTCTACTGGGGCAACTCCGTATTCACTTGTATATGGTATGGAGGCTGTTCTACCCATCGAAGTCGAGATTCCTTCGCTCAGAGTCATCATGGAAGTAGGTCTTGACGAAGCAGAATGGGTTCAATCTAGATATGATCAGCTGAATCTCATCGAAGAGAAGTGCATTACAGCTGTTTGTCATGGGCAACTGTATCAGAGACGCCTCAACCGAGCCTTTGACAAGAAAGTTCTCCCTCGAACGTTCCATGAAGGCGAACTCGTGCTCAAGAGGTATTCACCTGTTCACTCGGATCCACGTGGCAAATGGACTCCCAATTACGAAGGACCTTTCATTGTCAAGAAGGCCTTCTCAGGCGGAGCCTTAATCCACACCACCATGGATGGGGAGGAGTTGCCATCGCCCGTGAATTCTGATACAGTAAAAAAATATTATGCCTGAAAGAAATAAATAATAGCCCGCTAGATTGACATCCGCAAGGACAATCTAGGCAAAAATGGGTGTCCCGATGGACGAAAAAAAAATGTCCATGCAAAAGTTAGGGACAATGAAAAAAAACACAATAATAGCCCACTGAGTTGAAAACCCGAAAGGGCGACTTAGGCAAAAATGGGTATCCCGGTGGACGAAAAAATATATAAATATGTCCATTCAAAAATTAGGGATAAAGGCATTATTTAGGAACACTTGAGCCTCTATTCATCATAACTGGACCTCAGACGGTAACAAAGCAGTTGAATCATCATCAACTGGTGCAAGGCATTGGAATCTAGACTTACAGTGGATGGTAGCCAATGTTGTAGTTAATGGAAAACATGATTTCCCTTTGCCATTTACATCTGTTTTTCAATTTTTATTTCAAATTTCCTCATCAAGGATTTTTGCATCCTTGTACACATCTTATGTACATACTTTTCACATTCAATAAAAATGCATCATTCAATGTCTCAATTGTTTTCTTCCCAGTATTTTGTTTGCAAAATAAGCGATTATTTGTGATCACATAATACTATAAAACGTTGAGAATAATAAAAGGCTAAATCAAACGAGAAAGCATTATGCATTGCATATTTCACTGGTAGTTCCTGCAGGATAATCGGTAATATCCCTTTGCAAGCTTAATTCCCGACTTACACCAGGATGGTTCTTTGAAGAGGTTGTTACTCCTCCCACAGGGCCATCATTTCTCCAGCAAGTGCCATTATGGTTTTTCGGAAAGGTGGGCTACTTTCCCCAGCAGATCTATAATGTCCCAGTAGAGTGGCTGAATGATGTATGTCAATCGGAGACTTGGTTGTTCTTTTCCCCAGCATGGGTCGTACATCACTCCCAGCATGTCAAATTGTCACGCACCTGTAGCAGTACAATATGATTTCTTATTTTCCCCAAGTAGAGAAGATCCTCCGAACCTTGTGAATTCCCTAGGAAGTGACGATCGGGGCGTCCACAGCAGAGTCAGTAACAATGTGGAACTTGGAATTTCATGATTTCTTTCTCCTAGCAGAGTCGTTTTTGATGAGGAGATCGTCATGGATCTCTTATCCCCGGCAACACCAATGGTGATAATCTAGAAGTTTGAGACTTCTCGGTGTCTTCCCCAACGGGGTTGTCACCATTATGGGGCCTTTTCCTGGCAGAATCTGTTCTCGTCTGTGGGTTCTTTTCCCAACTGAGGATGTCAAGTGTGTTTTGCTACAATCTCTGCCTAACCTGCAGCGCATTACCTCAACCTGCACTTTTGTATTGCATGATATCAAGCATCATATAGATCAACGCATACAAAGCATATGCATCGAGCATGCTCCCTATCTTTTGTCCTGATTTATCTCCCCAGCAGATTTTCAGCCAAACTTCAAACATTCTCTACACTTGCACCTCTCTTTTGTCGTCGTCAGCCAAATTTTCGAGCTACTCTTTTATTTAATCCCCTTCTACCTCGAATCATCGAAAGGCTAAGCGCAATTCGTACATTCAGGTCCAAGTGGATTAAATAGGGGTGGCTGTCGTAACCCAAAATTTGACCTCCCTCTTTTGCCTTTTGCATAAGCATAAACATTCGCATCGCCAGCATATGCACTCGCACTTTCTTCTTTGTGGTTTTGTTGCAGGAATATTCAGGTTTCCGAGCCCGATTAATCATATCCTCATAAGATCATTTCATCATCAAAACAAGCACAAAACAAGGGCTTCTATGCCTATTTATCAAAGCAAGAAGTGGAAAATCGAAGACGGGACCACAACACCATTTTTTAGGCAAATTGGGCATATTTTGGCCTGGTTAATCGATTAACCATTTGCAGTGCAATTGTGTTAATCGATTAACACAGGCAGAATAGGCACAATCTGCTGCTATTTCATGACAGCACCTTTGTACACACTTTGGTCATTGATTCTACAGTATTCTATCAGCATGTGGAATATTCTAAACATCTCTAAACATTTCAAGGTTATCCAATTCATTCCAAGTGAATTTACTCTAATGCTTCACTTTAAATTAAATGCATCATGTTCCTTGTTTTCCAAGCATTGTCAACCTTTGGATGTTGGAGTTCACATTGGGATTATTACCGAGTTGATCCTAACTAACCGAGTTAACCACCTTGACTCGGTGAGTCAAGTGTAACTAACTCCTAGCTATCATACCCCAAATTTTGACCACTAAGATTTCCCATCATTGTGCAAATCATCATCACAATATGGACGTACCATCATACCTCATTAGTCTCCCCAAAGATGGGTGAGCATCCACTACAAACAAACTTAGGGTTTCAAGCCCTCTCAGAGCTCTTACACAAAGGATCAATCAAGGAATGACATGATCTTCAACTTGTATGACCTTTAAAACATCCACAATGGATCAAGAGGACTCCCACATCAAGGATCAAGCACAAGGTTGCAACATTCCAAGTGGATTAAGCCTCAAGATTGCCAGCGTCACCAAATTAGGGTTTTGGTCGACCAGGGCCTCCAGATGGAATTTTTCCTCTGGGCATGAGCCAATGCTTCAAAGTATAACCCAAAATACTCTAAGGGACCTCATAAACCCAATCATCAAGTCAATTTAGCCTCAGGGGATGCATTCATAAAAAATCAGGAATTAGGGTTTCTTGACCTAATTCACCCCTAAGTTGACTTTTGGGACAAAACATGAGCCAAGACCTCAAGACATGATTTGAGGGTCCCTAATAAACTAAATTGAAGCATTTGCAACAATGGATTGATCCAAGAAGCTTGATTCACAAGTTTCAAGTTCATCAGAACAACAGTTAGGGTTTCGCGGAAAAAGTCAATTGTACCTTTGACTTTTGACCAAGACATGCTCCCAAACCTTGGGACATGATTCAATACACCCTATAACACCTATGAAATCAATCCATCAAGTTTGATTTAGGTCAAGGACTTGATTTCATAGAGGATCGCACAGTTTGAAATTCATCTGATAAAAAGTCAACTTTGCCCAAAAGTCAAAGTTTGACTTTTTGATTTTTTTGATCAATTATGGTTCCCTAACCCTAAAATGATGTTAATGTGTGATTGGAATCATCATTCATCAAGAAAAATCAATAAAAGTGGGATAATTTGTAAAAGGGGTAACCATAAAAAACTTAGAAATTTTCTAAGTTATGGAACAAAGTGGCTAGGGTACCAACTTCCAAGAATCATAACTTGAGATCCAAGCAACCATTTTGGCTGATCCAAAGATGGATTTGTAGCTCTCATGGCATACTTTAAAAGTGTCAACTACACCTCATTCCAATTCTTCATGGATTTTTAGTTATGGAGTGATCAAAATGGCCGAAAACATGAAATGCCACTTTTTCCAACACTTAGTGAAATTTTCACTAAGTCAGAATCTGTTTCACTTTTTTCAAAATGTAAGGGCATTTTTCACTTGGATCCAAAAAGTGTCAAGACAAACTATGATTACACATATGTTGTATCATATGAGAGCTTTCCAAAATGGCCAAGAATTCCATCAAATCCCATTTGAATTAAGAGTTATGACAATGGCAATATGCCTTGCTGCAACTTTCATGGCAAGGAAGATTTGTGCATTTTGCTCAATTTGATCAAATTGTGCAAATGACAAACAAGTTTATCCATCTGAACACCTCAGGGGGAGACCAAGGAGGAACAAACACTAATCCATAAGCCTCCCAAGTCTTTTGGACCAAAAGTAGCATGCCAAACTTAGAAATGCCTAAAAAGGGGGACAAGACTCCAATTTTGTTTTGGATCATTCAATGGTTGCACCAAGGTGGCATGAACTGAGCCTTTTCCAACTGAATGAGTCAAGGATGATCTCTGAACTAGGGAATTAAAGGCCTGTGCTCTGATCCAATTGGCCAAAGGTCTGCTGCAGTTGCCATTCACTATTCCTTGCAAAACAAACTTGCTCTACTATAAATAGAGCTCATTTGTGCTCAATTTAAGTACACCAAAGCCATCAAACTGATGCTATCCTCAAAATCTCTTCTTTCACTCCAAAATTGCCTTCCAAAGCAAGTCACTATCGGGTTTTGAGTTTGAGAGCCATTCCAACCAAACCAATCACACACACACCTCATAAACATCATATAGAAGTGATCCAAACACTTAAACCACAACTGGAACACTGATTTCTCATAATCACCAGCCAATTGCTCAAGCTTTTAACCAAGTTGCAGTTGAGATGCCATGAAGTGATCCAGCCATTTCCAAACAACTCCAAGCATTCAAACGCATTCCATATGGTGTAGAGAAGCTGTTCAGATCATCAAAACTCATCAGTAACACCTCAAACTCAAAAATCACTTTGCTCTTGCTGTCACGACCTTCAAGTAAGCCTAAACTTGGTCATCTCTTAATCTATGCATATTTCCTCGCACTATAGATTTGCCAAATGTTCATAATCATGCATAGAATGTTTCCCCTCAATTAATTGCTTTGTTTGAATCGTGTATCAAAATTCTCATCCTTCATGCAAATTTTAGGGTTCTTAAGGTTTTGTCTTAATTTCTTATTCCATGCTTAAAATAAATGAAATTAATGACCATAGACATGATCGTGAGGTGAAAACGAGTAGATTGATATGTGGATTGTGTGATTTCATCAAGTATTCAGTGAGATTGGTGAGAAAATGCAAATCTGCAGAAACAGAGGGGCGGCGCGTGTTCTTGGTGTGTTCTTTGCGCCATTTTTTTGATTATTTGAATATTTGAATTTTGTGATTTTATTTAATTTATTCAAAAATTAATTTCTCTCTGAGTTTTAATGATTTTGAGTTGATTCTTTTTTTAATAATTCACAAAAATGTTAAAATATTTTATTTTGTCAAAAATTCCCATAAATATTATTTATTTCATATACTTGATATTTTTGTAAAGAATTAATCTTTTATTTGTTTTTTAACATTTAAAATATTTTTTCCTCCTTGATTTTCCAAATTTAATTGGTTTCTAATCATTTTGTGGATATAAACATGATTTTTCAAACATTAATCCAAGATCACAACTTGTTTTTCACACATGTTTGATAATTTTGATCGTTTTAATTAAATTCTTATTTAATTAAAATACATTTTGAAATTAATTTAGGGTTTTGATCTTAATCACCCTAAACAAATCATTTTCAAAAAATTTTGGGCCTCTAATAGAGTGTAAGACCCAACCCCTCTTGAAAACCAAAATATTTTGGGCCTCAGTGTATTGTATAAGTCCCGATACCGTCGAAAAGTTCGGCACGATCGTCGCCTTTTTAACAAAAATATTTGGGCTTCTCCTTGAGCTATAAGACCCCTCTTTATTCATATTCAAACCTTTTGGGCCTCTAATAGAGTGTAAGACCCAATCCCCTTTTAACCAAAACAATTTTGGGCCTAAGATATTGTATAAGTCCCTCTGCGTTAAAAGAAAAATCTCGGCGCAATCGCCAGTTCAAAAGTCAAATCATATGGGCCTACCCTCGTGTTGTAAGCCCCATTTCTTTTCTTTTCAAAATCTTTGGGCCTCTAATAGAGTGTAAGACCATCACCTTGTACATAAAAACAATTTTGGGCCTCACATATTGTATAAGTCCCTCTGTACAGTTTTCAAAACAACGGTGCGATCATCGTTAAAACTTGGGCCTCTCCTTGAGCTGTAAGCCCCAAAAATCTTTTCAAAGCACTTTCTCCTTTGATTTTGATTTCAAACATATGTTGTTATCAAAAATTTCTTTAATTTCTTTGTTGAACAACTAACAAAATAGCATGGAAGCTCTACAACGGGTAAGTGTTTATCAGCTTTCATTTGCTGGTTTCATATGTATATAACTGTATTGTGGGCTGTTTCACTGTAAGTCTTCTTTCACATCCTTTTATATACTTGTCACATATCCACTGTGTAATACTAGTATAGTTATTTAGAGTTTTCCCCGGAAACTACGTCTAGCACTAGGTAAAGCCTTGTTGGTCACTCTTAAATACAAACAAAACTAGATCCCCATAGGATTTCCAGATACAGTCTTCCCTTCTCTTGGGGTTAAACAATATGGAACAAAGAGAAAGGCAGTATTCTCGGTGAACCTTTTCTCAGACTGTCACCCTTTGAAATTGTCAAAGAAACTCTAACTCCCCAGAGATGATATTTTCTCCGTGAATGGCATCTCTTGAGTTTATTCCAAATTCTCGAACTTTCCTAGAATGATCTCTTCTCTGTGAATTGTATTTCTTGAACTTCTCTTGGTTTGGGGACCCACATGCTTCCTAAAAGCATCCCCGCCTCCTCTTGGGCGTTGTATAAGGACCCTTCGGCTTCTTAGAAGTTCTCATGCCTTCTCTTGGGCTTAATATAAGGACCCTGGCGACCTCTTAAAGGTATAAGACATAACGTAGTCATCCTTTCCTAGAGCAGTCTTTCCAGCGTCAAAGCTCCGACCATTTTAGGATTGATACTCATCCCTTAATGCCCACACCCCCTCTTGGGCATTGTACTAAAGATAAAACTCTAGACTTGGACAGTCTAAATCTCTTGAGTCTCAAAGACATTCTCAAGTTCCTTTCAAACATAGGAAAAAACAATGATCACTCTGGATCAATCTCCAGCAGAAAACCGTTCTCTCTCATGAGAGTTCCCCACACTTGGACACGCTTCAGGATCTCAATAATCCTCTGCAGTAAGACAGCCTCCTATTGGGATTTGTACAAATGATTCTCCCCAGCGGAGCTAACCTTTTCAGACTCTCTTTTTGAGTCAACCACTTTTAGCCTCCGTCTTGGGCTTTATACAAGACATGTAAAAAACACTCTCTTGTTGAGTATAAAAGACTCTCTTGTTGATTCAACCTCCTTTTAACCTCAATCTCGGGCTTCGTACGATATAGAAAAACACTCTCTTGTTGAGTATAAAAGACTCTCTTGTTGAGTCAATCTCCTTTTAGCCTCAATCTCGGGCTTCGTACGAGACAACAAATCACTCTCCTGTTGAGTATAAAAGACTCTCTCGTTGAGTTAATCAACCTTCAGACTCTCTTGTTGAGACAACCTTTTTAGCCTCCGTCTTGAGCTTTATACAGGACAAATAAAAGTACTCTCTTGTTGAGTCAGATCGTTTCATCCTCCATCTTGGGCTTGATACAAGTTACATTCTCCCCAACGGAGTCAAAATCCCTTTTAGCCTCAATCTTGGGCTTTGTACAAGACAGAAAGAACATTTTCCCCAGAAAAGTCAAACTTCTGCCTCCTCTTAGGCTTTGAATAAAGAAATCCCCGGTTGAGTCAATCAACCTTTTAGCATCAAATTTGTGCTTTGCTCACAGCATACAAACATCAACAATTCCTCTTTAGAGATGACAAGTTCTCTCTCTCAGTCAAACCTTTTAGCTTCACATCTTGGGCTTTGAGCAAGATACAAATCACATTTAGCTTTATGTCTTGGGTTTTGAACAAGACACCAAAACATCTCTTTCCTCCCATAAAATAGGAGGAACTACGATCGCTCTGATTTCCCTGTTTCGTTAAACGGGAATACGTAGGCATAAGATTGCAAAATCTTAGCGAGCATACTAATAAAAAAAACTCAAAGTCCAGTACCTCCATACATCAATCAAGAAGCATCAGACCTAACATCTTACCAAAAGCCTCGCAAATAGTCCAGACATTGTTTTTTTAAGCAAATAACCTAAGCCAGACCCCCTTTTTGATAGCATCTGTAAGCCAATAGTTTTGACTGTTTAACCTCGGTATGCGAGCAGGGTTAATTGGAGACATCTATTTCCCTTCCTTAATCAGCTTCACAGGATAAAAAATGAATGGAACTGTAGTACCAAAGCGATAGTGATTCAAAACCACAAAAATTGCGCAACACTAGCCTAGTTCCAAACCACCCAAAGCTAAGTCCAAACCCAATTTCAAACCTCTCACACTCAAAACCAAATGCCTATATAAACAAAGCTTCACTCATTTTTCAAGGATCCCCAATCATTTCTCAAATTTCTCACACTTCACTCTCAATTCTATAACATTCTCTCTGAATTTTCTCTACCACTTCTTCATCTTCATCTCAATTCTATTCCAAAATCTCACAAAAGCTCTTAATTCACCATTGAAGAAAAGCTACTTTCACCTTGAAAGTGCTTATTCTTGAGCTTAACCTCCATCATCTCTCTATTCTACTGATTTTTGTGGAGCTTCAGTAGCTTTTGGATTCATCTCAAGTGATTAATTCAAGCTTCTTCGGTGATAATTCTCATTTCGTAGTTTTTGTCGCAATTTGATCGGTTTTGATACGTTTCGGCTATAATTGAAGATTCCTCTGGTTTTGTTTGATTATCTTCATCAAGATCACTTTGCAACATTTACCAAGGCACATCTCAGGCTTGTAGGTTGATGGATCTCATTCATTTTACTGTTTTGATCGTTTTCGTATCATTCGCGATGTAGTTTCGATACCTTTTGTGTATGAATTAATTATGTCATTGCTTGAACCATGATCTTGATTATTTAATTAATTCTATTGTTGATCATTTACTGCTTTTAAACTTGATTTTTTGTGCATAATTGTTTGCCCTAGCATTGGAGTGATTGTACAATCAAAAAGTTGGGGAAAAGCACTTTTGAAAACTGATTTTCTGCCCCCTGTCTAGTGTTAATCGATTAACACTTTACAGTGCAATAGTGTTAATTGATTGACCAGTGTTTTTTGCACTTTTTCAAGTGTTAATCGATTAACACTTTGCAGTGCAATAGTGTTAATCGATTAACACTGAACCAGAAGGCCATTTTCTTGCATTTTCAAGTGTGTTAGTCATGCTTTCTCATTCTAACTTCCCTGGATTGATATGCTTGATTTTTATGGATGTTTTAAGTGTCATTTAACTTCTGGTTGAAGCATGATCTTGAACTTCTGATACACAATTTCAATTATTCAATTTGTTCATATTCTTCGCATTGTATGAACATGCTTATTCTTGCACTATCTTTGATCACATGATACATGGTTTTGTGTTGCATTTTTTATAGTTATTTCGAACTGTTTTGCACCTTTCATTTCATGTTAGTATTAATTTTATTCTTCATGGATAAGCTTAATTTTGTATAACCAATAATGCACCCCTTTGCCTTAATAGTTTTTCAATTCATATTGGAAAATGATTGGCACATTCCTCCCTTTTGATTGTTTAATCAAAACTTCGTTTAGATTACCGATCTCCTTCCCCAGCTGAGTCGAAGCTTTGCGCGACACTGGAGCACTGTACAACTTGGAGCTGTTACACTGTCCGTTTCAACTTCTGCACTACACCCTGTGTGTTAGAGAAGGAATGAGAATGGAGAATTCCTACTCTCATTCTGACTACTTCATGTAGGGGACGAATGACCCTGTGCTTGGCTTAGTCACCTCTATCTCCAGGAGGTAGCGTATCTTCTTCCCCAGTCGATTCGATCTTGGATCACTCTTATCTCTTTCAATCTCTCCTTTTGATCAATCACCTCTTTGGGTTAAAATCATTGTTCTTTCTTTTTTCCCCTTCCTCCTCTCTCTCGCTTCTTTTATTTTCACTTTTCAAAATAGATGGGACGAATGACCCTGTGCTTGGCTTAGTCACCTCTATCTCCAGGCGGTAGCGTATCTTCTTCCCCAGTCGAGTCGATCTTGGATCACTCTTATCTCTTTCAATCTCTCCTTTTGATCAATCACCTCTTTGGGTTAAGATCATTGTTCTTGCGCTAGTAAACTCTCTTTGTTTCAATACTCCTTTCTTCTTGTGGTCAATCTTTGCTTGTTGATTCCCCTGAGAGTCTCAATTTCTTTTCTTCGGTTAATCACAGTCTATCTGTTAAAACCGAAAATCCCTGGAGTTCGCAACCTTCTTTTGGTTCTTCTCCCTTTGTTTGGTTAACCACTGCCTGTCAGTTAAAACACAAATTTTCCCTCTTTCTTAGTTAATCACAGTCTATCTATTAACATACTGAGTTTCCTTTCGGGTTAATCACATATTCTTGGTTAATCACCTTTTTCTTCAGCTAACCACAGTCTGTCAGTTAAAACACTGAGCCTTTTTCGAGTTAATCACCTTCTCTTGGTTAATCACTCTCTTTTAGGTTAATCACAGTTCTTCTTGTTAATATTGAATCTTCAACGGTTAGCAACCTCTTTTGGTTCAATACCTTTCTATTGGTCAGGTGTTGTCTGTTCAGTCATTACCAACATCCCCTTTGGGTCACAACCTTTCGCTTAGTTCCACACCCTATTTCTTTGGTTAATCACAGTTCATCTGTTAAAACCAATGCTTTTCTATCCCCGCAGAGTTGTAACCTTTGCTTTCTTCAGTTAACCACTATTTATTAGTTAATATACCAAAATCCCCCTCAGAGTCAAACACCTTCTCTGGGTTCAGTACTCTCTCTTTTTGGTTCATCACAGTCTGTCTGTTAACACCAATTTCTTTTCCCCAACAGAATCTTACTCTCTTTCTCAATTAACCACTGCCAGTCAGTTAATATACCGGACCCTTTCCTGTTAATCCCCAGTAGGGTCACTACCCTCTGATTCCCAGTACAATTATTTGTTTTCTTTCTCCCTAGTGGAGTCTTTCTCATCCTTTTGCTCCTTTATATTTTTTGTTTCGACAACACTCTTACATTTTATTCCCAGCTCAGTCGCTATCTTTCCCTGTGCGCTCTTTTTCTTGATTTTGACACCATTTCTTTGGAGTCCCCAGCGGAGTTCCTTTCTTTCTTCTGTTCTTGGTTTCGACACTACTTTCTCTCCTTTTTTCCTTGTTTCTTTTCCTTTTCTATCTTAGTTCCACGAACTACGGAAGCCCTAATTCTGCATTCATTCGAATGTATGATACGTAGGCACGAGATCACGAGATCTTGGTGAGCACACTTCCATCCTTCCACCCTTTTTTCATTATCCCTTTTCTTGTCCCTGGTTCCATGAACTACGGAGCTCTGATTTCCTCATTGCACTGTGAGGGTACGTAGGCACGAGGGCCCTAATCCTCCACGAGCACTCCACTTTCTTTCCCTTTTCCTCTCTTTCTCACTTTCTTTCTTCTTTTCTTTTTTTTCCTTTTCTCTCTCTCTCTCTCTCTCTCTCCTTTTCTTTTAGCTAGAAGCCTTTAAATAGATAACCCATCCAAGCCTATAAGCAAGTGAAATGGTTCCCGTCGAGTACGACAGATGCGTTAGGTGCTAGTACCTTCCTTTCGCATAACCGACCCCCTTGGGTTTTATCGATATTTTCCCTGTCCTTTGGGACTAAATAAAGTTCGGTGGCGACTCTGTGTTATCTTTGAGTGTGCGATTCACTCAGGTATAAACCAGCCTTCTTCAGATACAGTTCTCGGTGTTGTGTCCCGATCCTCCTTGATGGTAAGGGCAAGTTTGATCTACTTTGAACCAAAATGGTGGATTTTCTGGTACTGTAAGAGGAGTCATGGTTTGAACGTGCCCCTTGGCCAGTAGAAATGGAAACAGTTATGTGTATAACATCGGTATAGGGTCGAACCATGATGGTCGTGTCGTACGATTGTTTTTATTGTACTGGGGACGAGCCTTCTGAAGAGGCTGTTGTGTCCTTTGCGGATACTGTTGTTGACCTGGTTAGCTCTGAGTAACCTGAGGTTGATACGTTGGAGCAGGCGTTGGGTTGATAGCGGGAGTTACCGTTGCTATTGGTTGATACCTTCGCCTTTGCTTTTCGAGAGAGATAATACCAATATCTTGCTTTTTTCTTTTGGAAAGCACTACCGTATCTTTTGGTACTGCTAGATGGCTCTGCATCTTTGACCAATCGCCCTTCTCGGACTGCTTCTTCAAGGCGTACCCCCATGTTCACCATCTCAGTGAAGTCGCTGGGCGCACTGGCGACCATTCAGTCGTAATAGAATGAGCTCAAGGTTTTCAAAAAGATCTTAGTCATCTCTTTTTCCTCAAGAGGGGGACATATCTGAGCGGCAATTTCACGCCATCTCTGAGCATATTCCTTAAAAGTTTCCTTGTCCTTCTGTAAAAATGCTCTGAGTTGATCTCTGTCTGGTGCCATGTCCAGGTTATACTTATACTGCTGAACGAAGGCAGCGCCGAGATCTCTGAAAGTGTTGATCTTGGTGCGGTTTAAACCCACGTGCCATTTGAGTGTGGCACCTGTTAAACTGTCTTGGAAGTAATGGATTAGTAGTTGCTGATTTTCTTTCTGGGTAGACATTTTTCGAGTGTACATCACCAAATGACTTTGAGGGCAAGAGTTGCCTTTGTATTTTTCAAAGTCAGGCACCTTGAATTTGTGCGGTATCTTTACATTAGGGACCAAACAGAGGTCGGCGGAATCTTTGCCAAACAAGTCCTGTCCACGAATGGCTTGCAATTCCTTCTGCATTCCCAATAATTATTCCTGGAATTCATTCATCCTTTCATATACTTCGTTTCTGTAACACCCTAAACCCCCGCGACAATTTAAACGTAATTTACCAGAGTAAAAATAAAATACATGGATTTAGGATGCTACTTCTACTACTCAACTTAAACATGCACACAATAATAATACGGTGATATTATAATTAAACATGACATTTTAACATTCATGCACAACAGAAAAGTCAACTCAGGTAGAAACATGTTTAGTCACACACATCATTCCTAATTAAAATAGTAATATTATATAACAGAATTCAAAAGACTCTAGTGTTCCGACACCCCCGGTGTTACAAACTCATAGCAGACACGACTCGATAACTCACACCAGAAGACCTCGTCTTCACCACTCCACCTGCGACTACTCCTGCTTATCTGCACGTTACCCACGTAGAGGTAACATTCAAACAGAAGAGGTGAGATTCTCAATCAATATAAAGAATGCATAGCATAAGTATGAAAGCATAAAAACATACGGAATCCACCCTATCACAACAACATCATCACAACAACATTCATCATACAACAGATATTCAACATACAAGGATTGAATGCAATGAGACCCATGACTCGACTCAATGCATGTGGTACCAATCGATCCCTGTTTCATGATCACAGTTCCCGTCGGAACTCTCGACCCCTGTTTCATGGTCAAGTATGACCCCTATCTCATGATCACACCAACGACCCCTATTTCATGGTCACGTACGACCTCTATTTCATGACCGCACCAACAACAATGATTCCATCAAGGAATTCGGATAGACGATAACGCCACATCTGGGCACGCCATCTCACAACTATGCAACCTGTCATGCATGCAACGACAACGCACAACAACCACGACAACAACAACGATACATCATACATCATAATACTAGAATGCAACCGCAGTTCATACCTGCCACAACAGCAATATACAAATATATCATACATACACAATTGACGACTCCATCGTCTCCACTCACCACACAAACAACATGTAACGCCCGTTTATTTAATTAAGTATTTAATTAAATATAATTGTAGTATGTTGTGTTGATTCGCGTTGATTTGAGTATTTGTGTCGATTTGCGTTGGTTTGTGATATTTGTGTTGATTTAAGTTGATTCCGGAATATCGGAATATTATGTTGATGTTTCTAAGTTGGTTCGAGTTGGATTAATTAATCAAGTTGATTTAAGTTGTGGAAAAATAATATTGAATATTATTTTCCGTCTATGGTTAAATATGTTGATTTGGTGGTTTGGACGATTTATTTGATAGTCGGTAAATAGTCGATTTAGTAGAGAGAAATAATATTAGAATTAATATTTTGGAATATAACCGTATTTTATTTAAGTGGGCTTAGTCGTTGCGTTGGTGGTAGTAATTGGTGAGGTGTTGATTAGTAGGCCTAAATTGAGATTTATAATTATAATTATAATTATAATAAAAAGAAATATAAGAAGAGGAAGTTAAGTTTTGTATCAGTAGAGGAATAATAGGAGAAGGACGTGGAATTTACTGAGAAAAGTTGAACGAGGGTTTGGAGGCACCAAAGTTGGAGAAAGAGGGATACGGGAGAATTGCCGTCGGAGCCAAGTCGGAAAAGTCGATCGGAAATTCGAGTGACCATCAATTTAAGGTAAGGGTGGGGTTGGAATTTTATAACCAGGTTATGATGATTGTTACGTGGGATTGGGATCGTATAATTTGTCTACTGTGTTGATTTTATTGTGTTGGTTTCATGTGTTGAACTATATGGATGAATTTTGGTGATTTTCTCCTAGTTTTCATTTTAGGTTGAAATGGTAGGAATGAATAGAAATCGATGTTTTCACGGACAAAAGTCGGAATAGATTGCGTAGTTGTGTCGAGTAATGTTAGGCCGTGATCGAGTATGCTTGCTTTATCGAATTTGGTTGATTTTGTAAGTTTTTGCATTTTTGGAGATTTGAGGGATTAAGATTCGGATTGAAATCGAAAGTCGTAGAATTCACATTTGATGGTTCCAAATCACTACTATATGTGTGGTATGAATGAGTATGTGTTTGTTTCGAAGAAAATAATTGAATCGGACGGATTTTCGGACGAAAATGCAAAATCCCGTAGGGTTGTTATGCAGAAAAATTCTGGTTTCGGAAAGTTTCGAAAATTCATATCCTTTGATCCGTAAGTCGGTTTTGACCCCCGTTCGAAGCGTTGGAAAGCTAACGAGATGTTCTTTCTAGGAAAAATGGTTTTGAGGTCTGTATCTGGTTCAATTATAGCAGAAAATTGAAACCGTATCGTTGTGTTGATTTTTTACCGTCGTGAATGTGTGTGATTGATGTGTTATCGTGCGGTATGCTTTTATTATATAATGTATAGCTTGTGTGCTGTTATATGATGTGAATACTTATGATGAAATGTTGTATGATTGTCGTGGTTGTTTGTGGCCTAATGGGAGAATATATTGTTGAAAATTATGTTAAATATGTTGATTTGCAGATACAGTTAAATAAGTCGATTTGTCCCGGTTTATGGGCATTTTTAAGTCGTAGGTCGAAGGACCAATGTTGATGTTAAAGTTGTAGGTCGTATGACCAACGTTGATGTATATAAGTTGTAGGCCTATGGCCAAAGTTGAATCGTATTGAATTAAAGTTGTTATGTGGTTTGTTATATGTTGTTCGGAGTTGGTTGTTGTTTTGTCTTGAGTCGTTGCATCATAGCATAGCATTATTAAGTTGGCCTGGATTGGCAATTTTTAAGTTGGAGCTGATGCTCACCACGTTGGCCTGGATTGGAAAAATTACTAAGTTGAAGGCTTATGCCTTGCAGATACCTCGATAACCTGGTATATTTTAAGCTGGGAGTTTTGCTCCGATGGTACCACATGCATATGCATAGTCGAGTTGCATCCTGTGTCGCATTATTTATGTTGTTTGTGTTGATTGTGTTTGTTGAAGTTGAGTAAGTTGTTTATGTTGTCCAAGTTGATAAAGTTGTTCATGTTGCTTAAGTTGATAAAGTTGTTCATGTTGCTTAAGTTGATAAAGTTGTTTGCGTTGTTTAAGTTGATGAAGTCGATTATGTTGATGTTGAAGAAGTTGAATATGTTGGGTATATTTGTTGAAGTTGATGAAGGTGTTTACGTTGATTTCAGAGTTGAAGTTGGTTATGTTGATTAGGTTGATTGTAGTGATTATGTCTTAAATGTTGATATGTGTAATAAGTCGATAAAGTATGTTGATAAATTGTGGATTATTGTTAAGTTGTTGTTGTTGTTGGATAGTAGTGAAATTGTATGATTCTATCTAACGTTTTAGTTATCATACTCCTGTTTATATTGTTCGATATCTCACCCCTTCTGTGTATGGTGATGGTTTATACGCCATCCTGTAGGTAATCCAGAGTAGAGATGCTTGCTTTACTAGTTGAGTCGGTGATGTCGCTCTGATACGTAACACTCGGGGGGATGAACGCTTAGTTGCTCTGTTGTTGTTTTAAGTTGTTTCCATGAAAATATGTTGTTACTAAGTTGTTTAAGTTGAAAAAATGTTATATCATGTATAGTTGAATATTTGAGGATCCGCTGCGTAGTTGTGAAAATTGTTTTGGTTTCCAAGAATGAATAAAAGTTGTTATTATAGTTTCATCCGAATTAAAAGTGTTATGTATCGATGTACTATTTGATTTAAGTGAATAAGTTTTTAAAGTTGTAAAATGTGGCATCCTATTTGTGTACTTGTTGATTGAATTTTACTACTCTGATTTTCAATATATTTGTCGGGTAGAAATGGGGTGTTACATTAGTGGTATCAGAGCAGGTCGGTCCGTCTGACCAATGTTGTCTAATGTCGTTGATTCCTTAGTACGCGACATGTCTGTGAAACACTGTCGGTGCTTGTTTGTTATTTTCTGGTCGTTGTCTGCAGGTGTTGGTTTGGATTAAGTAGGAGAGAAGCTTGTCTCCTGAACGTGTTGTTGGTATGTAGAAGTTGGTTCAAGGTGATGTTGATTGCAAGAGTGCAAAGGTTGTTGAAGCGATGTTGTTGCGGACCAGCGAGAGTTTAGACTCATGAATTCGTATCGGTCGAGTTTGAGAAGTGTGTGGATTATGGATGAAGAATTGATTTAGAATAAGGAAGTATTCCAATGGAAATGATAAGTTGAAGGATCAAGTCGGTAGATTAATATGCCTTGAGTATAGTCGGATTAAATTCGAGTAATTTTAGAGTTGGATGAAAAGAAAGGATTGTTGGTACATTTTGGAGCAAGCGGGAGAGAGATGGAACTTATGTTCATCAATCTCAAATTCTGATTTTTGCAATTTTGGAGCAGCTGTCGGTAAAAGAGGCATAACTTTTTACTCGTGATTCCGATTGAAACGGTTCTGGACTTTTTGGAAAGCTTACGAAATTCCCTACAGTTTTCATATAAGATTTGTCTTCTGGAAGTTTGTGAAGAGGGAGAAAAGTGCGTTTTAATATTTGGGTCTGATGCTGATTTTTGGAAAATTCTGCATATGGAAATTCTGAACCAGTCCCGTTGTAAGGATGATAACTTTTTACTCGTAACTCGGATTCAAGCGATTCTTGAAGTTCTGGAATCTTTACGAAATTCTCTTCATTTTAGAATATGATTTTGTGATTGAGAGGTATGTATCGGAAGAGATATATGTGGTTGAAGTTGAGTGACTATTGCTGAAAAATTTGGAAAGATGAAGCCGAGTGTGAAATTTTGATAAGAATAATATATTGGTAATTATAAGGATGTGACGGTATCTGAGAAAGCATCGGGATGCAAATTATGTTGAATAAGGAGAAATAAGTGATGATGTCATGTGATAGTAATGTTGAGAAAAAGGGATGGTTGATTTGCAACGTTAAAAATTTTAACTTAGATAAGAGTTGTAATTGGAGCGAGCCGAATTGGATTGTACTCGGTGTTGGAGCGATTCCGGTGTTGGAAAGATATTTAATAATTGTGTTGTGTTACGAGCATGTATAAGAGATTATGTATTGGATTTTGGACGTTTTGGTATAATTGACGAAGTTGAAATTAAGGAAACTAAGAAGACGTTGATAAGCCTCAGAGAGTTGGCGGAGCATTGTGCTTACGGACTTTGGGCACAAGTTGTAGTACGCTATTGTGTTGGGTAATGATGATTTATGCCACTGTTATGGTTACTGGCTGTCTATTGACAAATTGAGGAACTGATCACCCTTAATCCCTTGTTGATAGTAGACGGAATCATAATTGATGGATAGATGTGTCGTGCCAACTAGTATAGTACGTACGTTGAATTGGTTGAAGTCAAGCCAAGTGCTTGTGGATTGTTTATTTTGTCGATGTAGATTCATATGTGAGCATATTAGTTGAATTTAAGGATGATGGCATGAGGTTGCGATTTAATTGATGAGTAGTATGGAAATTCGCAGTTGAGTTCTGGGTAATTTGAGAATTGAGTTGCAAGTAGAAAAAGAAGTGAAGTTATAAGTTGAATTGTAAAAGTGGAACTTTTGGTTGGTAAAGATGAGTTACTTGATTGTGTTAATTCGGATAAGAATTTATGAAGAATTGTGTCAGTATGAGTAAAAGTCGATAATTTAGTTTGTTGGATTAGTTGGAAAGGAAAAGATGATTTATCTGGTTGAAGTTAATTGTACACAGGTACCCTATGTTGTTGTAATGATGTTGCGTGTCTAAGATGATTTTCGAGGAACGTGTAAATAGGAGATGGTAAAGTTGTAGTTATGTTTTATAATAATTGGGAAGTAGTCGCCGTTGTAATTATGTTGAAAGTTCAGAGGTGTTGTCTTACGGATCTAAGTTCGAAGTATTCGGTAACTACAAAAGTGTAGAATACCTGTTGGGATGGAATTTCCGAAGAGTTAAGTCGAAATTCTTTTGTTATGTCAGTTTTGGTGATTGAGAAATTGGGAATAAAATGGGTAGACTTGATACTTTGCAAGTAATCAGAGTGCGCAGCGAACGCGTGGTGTTGTACAGTTGTTCATGCGTGAGCAACAACGATGTTGGCAGTTGGTTGCGTTGATGTCGTGGTTAAGTTGTGTGTTCTTATGTTGTTGCGTTCTAGTTCTAAAACCGGCGAATTCTTAAGTTGGTTACTCTTTATGTTGTGATGTTAAGTTGTCAAGTGTGTCGCATGAGTAGTATTCGGGTTGTTTTCGTCGTTGATGTTATGAATTGTTTGTATTAAACGTAGGTTGCCTTTGGAGATGAGAGTTGATTAGTCGGATGGAATCACATAGTTGGAGTAGTTGTATCAGATGAATTTTCGAGGACGAAAATGTTCTATGTGGGGGAGAGTTATAACGCCCGTTTATTTAATTAAGTATTTAATTAAATATAATTGTAGTATGTTGTGTTTATTCGCGTTGATTTGAGTATTTGTGTCGATTTGCATTGGTTTGTGATATTTGAGTTGATTTAAGTTGATTCCGAAATATCGGAATATTATGTTGATGTTTCTAAGTTGGTTCGAGTTGGATTAATTAATCAAGTTGATTTAAGTTGTGGAAAAATAATATTGAATATTATTTTCCGTCTACGGTTAAATATGTTGATTTGGTGGTTTGGACGATTTATTTGATAGTCGGTAAATAGTCGATTTAGTAGAGAGAAATAATATTAGAATTAATATTTTGGAATATAACCGTATTTTATTTAAGTGGGCTTAGTCGTTGCGTTGGTGGTAGTAATTGGTGAGGTGTTGATTAGTAGACCTAAATTGAGATTTATAATTATAATAATAATTATAATAAAAAGAAATATAAGAAGAGGAAGTTAAGTTTTGTATCAGTAGAGGAATAATAGGAGAAGGACGTGGAAGTTACGGAGAAAAGTTGAACGAGGGTTTGGAGGCACCAAAGTTGGAGAAAGAGGGATAAGGGAGAATTGCCGTCGGAGCCAAGTCGGAAAAGTCGATCGGAAATTCGAGCAGCCATCAATTTAAGGTAAGGGTGGGGTTCGAATTTTATAACCAGGTTATGATGATTGTTACTTGGGATTGGGATCGTATAATTTGTCTACTGTGTTGATTTTATTGTGTTGGTTTTATGTGTTGAACTATATGGATGAATTTTGGTGATTTTCTCCTAGTTTTCATTTTAGGTTGAAATGGTAGGAATGAATAGAAATAGATGTTTTCACGGACAAAAGTCAGAATAGATTGCTTAGTTGTGTCAAGTAATGTTAGGTCGTGATCGAGTATGCTTGCTTTATCGAATTTGGTTGATTTTGTAAGTTTTTGCATTTTTGGAGATTTGAGGGTTTAAGATTCGGATTGAAATGGGAAGTCGTAGAATTCACGTTTGATGGTTCCAAATCACTACTATATGTGTGGTATAAATGAGTATATGTTTGTTTCGAAGAAAATAATTGAATCGGTCGAATTTTCGGACGAAAATGCAAAATCCCGTAGGGCTGTTATGCAGAAAAATTCTGGTTTCGGAAAGTTTCGAAAATTCATATCCTTTGATCCGTAAGTCGGTTTTGACCCCCGTTCAAAGCGTTGGAAAGCTAACGAGATGTTATTTCTAGGAAAAATGGTTTTGAGGTCTGTATCTAGTTCAATTATAGCAGAAAATTGAAACCGTATCGTTGTGTTGATTTTTTACCGTCGTGAATGTGTGCGATTGATGTGTTATCGTGCGGTATGCTTTTATTATATAATGTATAGCTTGTGTGCTGTTATATGATGTGAATACTTCTGATGAAATGTTGTATGATTGTCGTGGTTGTTTGTGGCCTAATGGGAGAATATATTGTTGAAAATTATGTCAAATAAGTCGATTTGTAGATACAGTTAAATAAGTCGATTTGTCCCGGTTTATGGGCATTTTTAAGTCGTAGGTCGAAGGACCAATGTTGATGTTAAAGTTGTAGGTCGTATGACCAACGTTGATGTATATAAGTTGTAGGCCTATGGCCAAAGTTGAATCGTATTGAATTAAAGTTGTTATGTGGTTTGTTATATGTTGTTCGGAGTTGGTTGTTGTTTTGTGTTGAGTCGTTGCATCATAGCATAACATTATTAAGTTGGCCTGGATTGGCAATTTTTAAGTTGGAGCTGATGCACACCATGTTGGCCTGGATTGGCAAAATTACTAAGTTGAAGGCTTATGCCTTGCAGATACCTCGATAACCTTGTATATTTTAAGTTGGGAGTTTTGCTCCGATGGTACCACATGCATATGCATAGTCGAGTTGCATCCTGTGTCGCATTATTTATGTTGTTTGTGTTGATTGTGTTTGTTGAAGTTGAGTAAGTTGTTTATGTTGTCCAAGTTGATAAAGTTGTTCATGTTGCTTAAGTTGATAAAGTTGTTCATGTTGCTTAAGTTGATAAAGTTGTTTGCGTTGTTTAGGTTGATGAAGTCGATTATGTTGATGTTGAAGAAGTTGAATATGTTGGGTATATTTGTTGAAGTTGATGAAGGTGTTTACGTTGATTTCAGAGTTGAAGTTGGTTATGTTGATTAGGTTGATTGTAGTGATTATGTCTTAAATGTTGATATGTGTAATAAGTCGATAAAGTATGTTGATAAATTGTGGATTATTGTTAAGTTGTTGTTGTTGTTGGATAGTAGTGAAATTGTATGATTCTATCTAACGTATTAGTTTTCATACTCCTGTTTATATTGTTCGATATCTCACCCCTTATGTGTATGGTGATGGTTTATACGCCATCCTGCAGGTAATCCAGAGTAGAGATGCTTGCTTTACTAGTTGAGTCGGTGATGTCGCTCTGATACGTAACACTCGGGGGGATGAACGCTTAGTTGCTCTGTTGTTGTTTTAAGTTGTTTCCATGAAAATATGTTGTTACTAAGTTGTTTAAGTTGAAAAAATGTTATATCATGTATAGTTGAATATTTGAAGATCTGCTGCGTAGTTGTGAAAATTGTTTTGGTTTCCAAGAATGAATAAAAGTTGTTATTATAGTTTCATCCGAATTAAAAGTGTTATGTGTCGATGTACTATTTGATTTAAATGAATAAGTTTTTAAAGTTGTAAAATGTGGCATCCTATTTGTGTACTTGTTGATTGAATTTTACTACTCTGATTTTCAATATATTTGTCGGGTAGAAATGGGGTGTTACACAACACGCGCAATTTCCATTTTGCACGTCAAAGGATTGGAATTCTGGTACTGAAATCAATTTATATAAATAGTACGTGAACCCAGCTTTCCAACGCTTCGAACTGCGACGGAAACGGACCTACGGATCAAAAGATATGAATTTCTGAAGTTTCAGAGAATTCGATTCGTCTCAGCCTAATTCGTCTGATACTCGCCTGGCGAAGCACCAGCGAAACCACTTTCGCCTGGCAAAATCCCCATTCGCTTAGCGAATTCCACTTTCGCCTCCTGCTCGCTTGGCGAATCAGTGTCAAATCCAACTCCCCCATACAAAATCCAGAAACTCTGATTTTTCACTCCCCTTTCGCTTCTACATTCGCCTGGCGAATGTCTGGCGAATCCACTTTTGCCTGGAGAGTTCCATTATTGCCTGGCGAATCTGGGCGAATCAGCAATCTTGCGATTGCGATTCTTCACGATTCAGACCTCACAATTCCCCCGAATTTGGTATCATACAGTCCAGAAAACACCAATAAGGTAGCAGCAAATGACATATACACATATACAACACAAATCTATAATCAATTTCATAATTTTCTCTTCCTACCAAACCCTCTAACCTACAACCCAATTCCCAATTCTCACCAGCAACATAACAGGGAGATCCTAACGATTTTCTACCATCATACCACTACTATGTAACCCTTAAGAGATAGAGAGCCCCACCCTTACCTTAGGATTCTTGAAATCTTTCCTCAACAATGGAGCTCTTCTTGACCTAACTCTTCTCTGCTCTTTCTTCTCTTCTCCAAAACACGTACTGACCACCTTTCCTTTCTAACCCTTTTTCCTATTTATATTTTCCTTGTTATTCCCAAATATTATTATTATCTAATATTATTATTATTATTATTATTATTATTATTATTATTTCACCCAAAATAAATAATAACAACAATCTCCTCAATAATTTAAATAATAATATTAACCAACTAACCCATCCTCCAACACCTTATCCTTCATAACTCCAAGGGAACTACCCCAACCCTAAGGGTAACCCACACTTAATCCAAAACACATCCATACAGGACACATACAATAATATTCAATTTAATTAGGAAAAATAATTAAATTAAATCGGGGTGTTACAACTCTCCCCCACTTGGAATATTTTCGTCCACGAAAATTTACCTCATCCGAACAACTCTGGATACGACTCTCGCATCCTGCTCTCCAACTCCCAAGTCATATTTCCACCAGCATCGCCTCCCTACACTACCTTCACAAGAGCGATTTCCTTTCCCCTCAATTGCTTTACCTCGCGGTATTCAATCCGTACTGGTAAGGTTTCAACTGTAAGGTTATCTCTTACTTCCACATTATCCATCGGAATCACATTCGACGGATCCGAAACATACTTCCGAAGTTGCGACACATGGAACACCTCATGAAAATTCGACAAATTGGGTGGCAACGCCACTCTGTAGGCAACAGGTCCAACTCTTGCAGATATCTGATACGGACCAATAAATCGAGGGGTAAACTTCCTCGACTTCAACGCACGGCCAACCCCGGTCACTGGAGTGACTCTCAAAAACGCATGGTCTCCTTCTTGAAACTCGATATCTTTCCTTCTCTTAACATGATAACTCTTCTGCATACTCTACGAAGCTTTCATCTTTTCTCGAATCAACTTCACCTTTTCGGTAGTTTGTCGAACAATCTCGGATCCAAGCACTACACTCTCACCAGATTCGTGCCAACACAAAGGCGTCCGACACCTACGACCATACAACGTCTCAAAAGGTGCCATTCCGATACTAGAATGATAACTTTTGTTATAAGTGAACTCGATCAGCGACAAATGATTATCCCAAGCACCTCCTTGTTCAAGCACACAAGCCCTCAACAGGTCTTCCAAAGACTAGATAGTTCTTTCCGTCTGACCATCCGTCTGCGGATGATAAGCCGAACTCAACCTCAACTTCGATCCCAAAGCTCCCTGCAAACTCTCCCAAAATCTGGAAGTGAACCTTGGATCTCGATCTGACACAATACTCAACGGAATCCCATGCAGTTTCACAATCACTCAGATATAAATCTTTGCCAACTTCTGCAAAGGAAAACTGATGTTAATCGGAATGAAATGTGCCGACTTCGTCAGTCTATCCACTACTACCCAAATGGAATCATGTCCCCTCGGCGTATTAGGCAACCCGGTCAAAAAATCCATAGAAATATTGTCCCACTTCCACTCTAGAATGTCTAACGGTTGCATCATACCAGCAGGTTTCTGATGTTCCACTTTCGACTTCTGACAAGTCAAACAAGCATACACAAACTGAGCCACATCACGTTTCAATCCAGGCCACAAAAATATCTTCTTCAAGTCTTGATACATCTTAGTAGCTCCTGGATGGATACTCAAACTACTCCGATGACCTTCCTCTGAAATCATTATCTTCGGCTCGGGATTATCAGGAATGCAAATCCTGTCACGGAATCTCAACACACCCTGCTCGTCCACCCGGTACAAATTACCTTCTACTTGGTTATCTCCAATTATCAAATCCACCAATTTCACATACAACTTCTGTTTGTCTCTGATATTATCAAGAAATTCATTGTTGATTGTCAGCATACCAAACATAACACCATACGGTGTCTGGTCACAAACCAAACTCATATCTCTGAACTGTTCAATCAATTCTAACTCTTTAACCATCATAGCAGACATATGCAACGATTTTCGACTCAGAGCATCAGCCACGACATTAGCTTTGCCGGGATGATAGTTCAAGCCAAAATCATAATCCTTCAAGAATTCTAACCATCTTCTCTGCCTCATATTCAATTCCTTCTGATCAAACAGATACCTCAAGCTCTTAGGATCACTATACACCTCAAATCTGGAACCATAGAGATAGTGCCTCCAAATTTTCAATACAAAGACCACTGCGGCTAACTCCAAATCATGAGTCGGATAATTCCTCTCATGTACTCTCAACTTTCGTGAAGCATAAGCCACAACCTTACCATCCTGCATTAGCACACCTCCTAAACCCAACAAAGAAGCATCACAATACACTACAAACGGTTCATTTGGTTCAGGTAGGACCAACACAGGGGTTGTAGTCAACCTCTTCTTCAGATCAACGAAACTCTTCTCACACTGTACATCCCACACAAATGCTTTACCTTTGCACGTCAACTGAGTCAACAGAAGTGCCAACTTCGAAAACCCTTCAATAAATCTTCGGTAATAACCAGCTAAGCCCAAGAAACTTCTAATCTCAGTTACCGACTTCGGAGTCTCCCATTGTAGAACCGCGTCTACCTTGGATGGATCTACAACAATACCATCACCAGAAATAACATGACCAAGGAAACTTACCTCTCTCAACCAGAATTCACACTTAGACAACTTGCCATAGAGTTTCTTTTCTTTCAACACTTGCAACACAATCTGCAAATGTTCAGCGTGTTCTTCTTCTGACTTGGAATAGATCAGAATATTGTCGATAAAGACAACCACAAACTGATCCAAGTACTCATGAAAGATACGATTCATATATTCCATGAATACACTGGGTGCATTGGTAACTCCGAATGGCATCACTACATACTCATAATGTCCATATCGAGTTCTGAAAGTTGTCTTCTGAATGTCTTCGTCTTTTACCCGTATCTGATGATAACCCGACCTCAAGTCAATCTTACTAAACACACGGGCACCCACTAACTGGTCCATCAAGTCATCTATTCTCGGAAGTGGATACTTATTTTTAATCGTCACCTTATTCAACTGTCTGTAATTGTTAGTTTTGTTATTGGCTGCAATTTTGGTAAGACAAGGTGTAACATCAAGATGTCATGCTTGATGTCAAGACATGTGGCTCTAACATGTGTTGCAGGATTGTGGTGTATGATGTCAAGGCGGGTGTCTTAACATCTTTTGACAGAACTTCCAGTTCTGTGTTTTTATGTGTTGCGTGTTATATGTTATATCTTGGGAGATTTTGTTTGGGAGATTGCAGGCAAATTTATTGGAGAAGAGTTATTTTGATACAATCAGTTCCTATTACTTTGTGGAGTATATTTTGTTACTATTTTAGGGCAAAAAGATTTGGAGTTTTATCATTTTTAATTGAGAATTGATTCTGTGAATTATTATTGCCCAGGCCCAAGAATCTGTTTCTTTTTAAAGAAGTCTCAACCCTACTTGGAAGATACGAAGACAAGAGATTGTGTACTGAGTGTCAAGTATTAGGGTTTGTGTTTTCGTCTGTGTATTGTGAGCCATTCATTCATCTATTTTGATGTTTGAATTGGACTGATTTAGTTGAGTTGTATGTTGTCCACTCTAAGCTTTTAAGCACGAGTGTTTGTTCTTGATTGAAGCTTTTAAGCAAGATCAAGGTATTGTCGTTGAAGTGTGTCTTCTACTTTCTTTATTGTATGTTGTTATCAGTGCTGTGATTGAGGGGGAGTGAGAGGTGTCTCATATCTAAGAGTGTCTTAGGTAGAAGTGTCATTGGGTAGTGATTAAGTGAATAGATTGTCAACTTGTAGGTTGATTGTAGAGTCTATGAATTAATACTACTGATAGTGAATTTCCTCCCTGGCTTGGTAGCCCCCTGACGTAGGTGGTTAGACCGAACTGGGTGAACAATTCTTTGTGTTTATTTATTGCTTTAAGTGTTGTTACTTTTATTGTCTTGTTCATATAACAAATATTGATGTTGTGACATCTCACTCGACATCACATATCTGATACCAGAATTTCAATTGGTATCAGAGCAGGTCATCCTGCTCTGTATCTGGGTGAGATCTAGGGCTATTACTTTCTGGTGCAATGGACAAGGAGAGTGGTGGATTTGTGAAAAGACCCCCTATTCTAGATGGATCAAATAATGACTATTGGAAACCTCGCATGGTTGCATTTATGAAATCTTTAGACAACAGGGCTTGGAAGGTTGTTCTTACAGAATGGAAACATCCTATCATTGTGGGAAAAGATGGTGTGTCAAAGTTGAAACCTGAGGAGGAGTGGACCAAGGAAGAAGATGAACTCGCTCTTGGGAATTCTAAGGCCTTGAATGCTTTATTTAATGGTATTGACAAGAATATTTTCAGGTTGGTCAACACATGTGAAGTGGCTAAGGAGGCTTGGGATATCTTGAAAACAACTCATGAAGGAACTTCCATGGTCAAGATGTCAAGACTTCAGCTGCTAACAACAAAGTTTGAAAGTTTGAGGATGAAAGATGAAGAGACCATTCATGATTTTCACATGAATATACTTGAACTGTCAAATGCTTCTAGTGCCCTAGGAGAGAGGATGTCTGATGAGAAGCTGGTAAGAAAAATTCTTATATCTCTCCCAAGAGATTTGATATGAAGGTGACTGCTATAGAGGAAGCTCAAGACATCAGTCAGATGAGGGTAGATGAATTGATTGGTTCACTTCAGACATTTGAATTAGGGTTGAATGACATATCTGAAAAGAAGGTCAAAAGCATAGTTTTGGTGTCTAGTACAGAAGATGATGAGAAAGAGTGTGGTCCTGAAACTCAGGAAGAGCTATCCAATGCCATTGTTCTGCTGGGAAGACAGTTTAATAGGGTTTTGAAAAGAATGGACAGGAGCTATAAACCTAATGTCAATAACGTCAGATCTGACATCAACAGGTCAGGTGATCAGATGAAGAAAACAAGAACTGAGGAGAAGCCTAATTATGACAAAGGAATCCAATGTCATGGATGTGAGGGTTATGGTCATATCAGAGCTGAATGCCCTATATATCTTAAGAAGCAGAAAAAGGGCTTATATGTGTCCTGGTCTGATACTGAAAGTGAGGAAGATGAAGAGAATGCCAAGCAGGTTAGGGTATTAACTGGAAGGTTTACATCTGATGATGATTCTAGGGATGAAGAGAGCACATATGATGAGCTTACTAATTCTTATGTAGAGCTATGCATTAACAGTGAAGAAGTCTGTCAAGAAGGGGAGAGGCAGAAGAAGATCATTGCTCAACTCAAGGCTGAAAAGACATAGCATCTGGAAACCATTGCCAAGCTGAAAGATGAAGTATTTGTGGTGAACTCTAAACTTGAATCTATGTCCAAGTCTATCAGAATGCTGAATAGTGGAAATGATGTTCTAGACAAGATTCTTGATGTTGGAAGAACTGCAGGAGACAAAAGTGGGTTGGGTTTCAATAGTGGATCTGCTTCAAATGATGTTATTCCTAGTTCCAAGCCAGTGATGTTGAAACATCCTGACAGAACTCCCTCTAGGAAGAAATTCAGGCGCTGGAGATGCCATCATTGTGGGAGCTTTGGACACATAAAGGCCTTCTGTTATAAGTTGCATGGGTATCCTAAGAGTACTTCTAATTGTGCTCCCAGACAGGTCATTCATAAAGGTAATCAAGTCATCAAGCAAAAGAAGCAATGGGTCTCCAAAACTGATGTTGTCAGCTTGATAGCTCATACTTCTCTTAGAGTCTCTGCTAAAGAAGACTGGTACTTCGATAGTGGTTGTTCAAGACACATGACAGGAGTGAAGAATTTGCTGGTGGATGTTAAAATTCATTCTTCTGGCCATGTGACCTTTGGTGATGGTATCAAAGGAGAAATCAAGGGTGTGGGAAAGCTGAATTATGAAGGTACACCTAGACTTGGTGATGTACTGCTAGTCAAGCGGTTGATAGCAAATTTGATCAGTATTAGTCAACTATGTGATCAAGGACTCATAGTTAATTTTACAAAAACTGAGTGCATTGTCACAAATGAGAAAGGTGAAGTTATCATGAAGGGTGCTAGGTCTAAGGACAACTGTTACCTATGGGTGTCACAGACTCAAGTTCATCCACATGTGTTCTTGCAAAAGAAGATGAAGTCAGAGTATGGCATCAAAAGCTGGGACATCTACATCTGAAGGGAATGAAAAGAATCATATCTACAGAAGCAGTAAGAGGAATCCCAGAGCTCAAAATTGAAGAAGGAAGAGTGTGTGGAGACTGTCAGATAGGGAAGCAGACCAAGATGTCACATCAAAAGCTTCAACATCCCACTACTTCTAAAGTGTTGGAACTTCTTCATATGGACTTAATGGGGCCTATGCAGGTGGAAAGTCTAGGTGGGAAGAAGTATGCTTATGTAGTTGTGGATGACTATTCCAGGTACACTTGGGTGAATTTTATCAAAGATAAAACAGAAGTGTTTGATGTGTTTAAGGATCTCTATCAAAGACTCCAAAGAGAAAAGGAGAGCAATGTCATCAGAATAAGAAGTGATCATGGAAGAGAGTTTGAAAATAGCAAGTTTGCTGAATATTGCTCAACTGAAGGCATCAGTCATGAGTTTTCCTCACCTATTACTCCTCAGCAAAATGGATTTGTTGAAAGGAAGAACAGAACCATTCAAGAATCTGCTAGAGCAATGATTCATGCCAAAAAGCTTCCTTACCATTTCTGGGCTGAAGCTATGAATACTGCCTGCTACATTCACAACAGAGTCACCTTGAGAAGAGCTACCTCAGCTACCTTGTATGAGCTGTGGAAGGGAAGAAAACCAAGTGTGAAGTACTTTCATGTCTTTGGAAGTAAATGTTATATTCTGTCAGATCGTGAACAGAGGAGGAAAATGGATCCTAAAATTGACGAGGGAATCTTTTTGGAATACTCTACAAACAGCAGAGCTTATAGGGTATTCAACTCCAGAACCAGAGTCATGATGGAATCTATAAATGTGGTTGTTGATGACTATGGAATGAAGGAAGTTGCTGATGTCCTGGATGATGTTAGAACATTTGCTGATGATGTATCAACAGAAGCTGAAGACAGAAGTGGAAATCCCAGTCTTACTGCTGTTGAACCTGAACCAGAGCAGCCTAACAAGGAACCATCCATCAGAGTGCAAAAGGACCACCCAAAAGAGCTTATCATAGGTGATCCAAACTCAGGAGTTACCACTAGGTCAAGATAAGTTGTGTCAAATTCTTGCTTTGTATCCAAAATTGAGCCCAAAAATGTTAAAGAAGCCTTGAAAGATGAATTTTGGATTAATGCCATTCAAGAAAAGATGGGACAATTCAAAAGGAATGAAGTGTGGGATCTTGTCCCAAGGCCTAATGGAATAAATGTGATTGGGACCAAGTGGGTTTACAAGAATAAATCTGATGAACAAGGAGTGGTCACCAGATATAAGGCTAGACTGGTTGCCCAAGGTTATACTCAGGTAGAAGGAATTGATTTTGATGAGACTTTTGCTCCTGTGGCCAGACTGGAATCTATCAGGTTACTCTTAGGTGTGGCTTGTAATCTCAAATTCAAGTTATTCCATATGGATGTTAAGAGTGCTTTCTTGAATGGGTATTTAAATGAAGAAGTTTATGTAGATCAACCCAAGGGGTTTATTGATCCAACATTTCCTAACCATGTCTACAAACTAAGGAAAGCTCTTTATGGATTAAAGCAGGAACCTAGAGCTTGGTATGACAGGCTTACTGAATTCTTGGCTCTGAATGGTTACAGAAAATGAGGATTTGACAAGACATTGTTTGTCAAAGAGGAAGGAGGAAAACTGCTGATAGCTCAAATATATGTTGATGACATAGTGTTTGGTGGGATGTCAGAAGCAATGGTTCAACATTTTGTGAAACAGATGCAATCTGAGTTTCAGATGAGTCTTGTTGGTGAACTCAGCTATTTTCTGGGTCTGCAAGTTAGACAAATGGAAGACTCCATATTTATCTCTCAGAGCAAGTATGCAAAGAACATAGTCAAGAAGTTTGGCCTAGAGAGTGCTAATCACAAGAGGACACCGGCCCCTACTCACCTGAAATTGTCCAAGGATGAACATGGAGTGAGTGTGGATCAAAGCTTATACAGAAGCATGATTGAAAGCTTACTGTATCTCACAGCTAGCAGACCTGATATCTTCTTTGCTGTAGGAGTTTGTTCCAGATATAAATCTGAACCTAAGGTTAGTCACCTGAATCAAGTGAAGAGAATTATGAAATATGTGAATGGTACTAGTGACTATGGTATACTATACAGTCATGGATCAGGTACTGAACTGAGTGGATATTGTGATGCTGACTGGGCAGGGAGTGCTGATGATAGAAAAAGTACTTCTGGAGGATGCTTCTTCTTAGGGAACAATCTTATCTCGTGGTTTAGCAAAAAGCAGAAGTGTGTGTCTCTCTCTACTGCTGAGGCCGAGTACATAGCAGCAGGAAGTAGTTGTTCACAACTGGTTTGGATGAAGCAAATGTTGACTGAATACAATGTCAAGCAAGATGTCATGACATTGTACTGTGATAATCTGAGTGCTATCAATATCTCCAAGAACCCAATTCAACATAGTAGGACTAAGCATATTGACATACATCATCACTTTATAAGAGATCTAGTTGAAGATAAAGTGGTTGCTTTAGAACATGTTGCTACTGAAATGCAATTAGCTGATATTTTTACTAAAGCCTTAGATGCAAATCAATTTGAAAAATTAAGAAGCAAATTAGGGATTTGCATATATGAGGATTAGTAGATTGTTGTTGGAGTGCAGGAAGGTGATTTTTTGTGCAAGTGTCTTATGTGAAAGTGGTAAAATAAGAATGTTTGGAAACATTCAAGAATAATTTTATTGATGGAAATACTCATCATTACATTTTTTTTTGGAAACTACAAGCAAAGAGTTTTCATGTTTGGATTCAGCTATTCATTCCAACCACCTGAGTTAATGAAAGTAACCCAATCTTCATCTGCCTCATCCTCAGACTCATGTAGTTGCACCTGAGCTTTCTTGTTGGTCTTCATCCTTGTTTCTGTCTTTCTTCCTGTCCTTGTTGCCCCTGTAGAGGATCCACCTGTTGCCATTTCTTTGGACTTCATCTCCTTTGGTTGTGTGATCTTGTTCTTCTGGTCTTGCTTCAACTGACCCTTGTGTGTATCAACTGTCTTGGAGGACTGACTCATGTTTCCTTCTCAGATTGGCTGTAGTAAGAAGCAATTTGGTGTAGTGTTTATAATTCAAGTGGGGACCCTCGTTTGTATCGCCTGGTCAGTCAAAGTTGTTTGGTGTCTGTGCACCTCTCTCTGTTGAGTAATGTGTCACTTTTTCCAAGTTGTGTTACAACCATTTTTCTTGGTACTTGAGCATGTTTGACTAAGTGTCAGAACATTGATAGTGGTCTTTTGGCCAATTGTGGCTAAAAAGGGGGAGAAGTGAGTAAAGTGAGTAGTGATTTTTGGCGATTTTTGGCTTTGAGGGGGACTATAGTACTTAAGTTGGTTTCCTTGGTTGGTTGTTTTCAGAATGTTAGATTTGGTTGAGTGGTGTGTTTCTGCTGCTGGTATCTCTGATGTGTGTTGATGTTGTTTTAGCCAAAATTAGCCAAAGGGGGAGATTGTTAGATTTGTTATTGGCTGCAATTTTGGTAAAACAAGGTGTAACATCAAGATGTCATGCTTGATGTCAAGACATGTGGCTCTAACATGTGTTGCAGGATTGTGGTGTATGATGTCAAGGCGGATGTCTTAACATCTTTTGCAGAACTTCCAGTTTTGTGTTTTTATGTGCTGCGCGTTATATGTTATATCTTGGGAGATTTTGTTTGAGAGATTGCAGGCGAATTTATTGGAGAAGAGTTATTCTGATACAATCAGTTCCTATTACTTTGTGGAGTATATTTTGTTACTATGTTAGGGCAAAAAGATTTGGAGTTTTATCAGTTTTAATTGAGAATTAATTTTGCGAATTATTATTGCCTAGGCCCAAGAATCTGTTTCTTTTTAATGAAGTCTCAACCCTACTTGGAAGATACGAAGACAAGAGATTGTGTACTGAGTGTCAAGTATTAGGGTTTGTGTTTTCGTCTGTGTATTGTGAGCCATTCATTCATCTATTTTGATGTTTGAACTGGACTGATTTAGTTGAGTTGTATGTTGTCCACTCTAAGCTTTTAAGCACGAGTGTTTGTTCTTGATTGAAGCTTTTAAGCAAGATCAAGGTATTGTCGTTGAAGTGTGTCTTCTACTTTCTTTATTGTATGTTGTTATCACTGCTGTGATTGAGGGGGAGTGAGAGGTGTCTTATATATAAGAGTGTCTTGGGTAGAAGTGTCATTGGGTAGTGATTAAGTGAATAGATTGTCAACTTGTAGGTTGATTGTAGAGTCTATGAATTAATACTACTGATAGTGAATTTCCTCCCTGGCTTGGTAGCCCCCAGACGTAGGTTGTTATACCGAACTGGGTGAACAATTCTTTGTGTTTATTTATTGCTTTAAGTGCTGTTACTTTTATTGTCTTGTTCATATAGCAGATATTGATGTTGTGACATCTCACTCGACATCACATATCTGATACCAGAATTTCAATTAGTATCAGAGCAGGTCATCCTGCTCGATACACAACCTCGTACTACCATCCTTTTTCTTCACCAACAACACTGGAGCTCCCCAAGGTGATACACTTGGTCTCACAAATCTCTTCTCTAACAAGTCCTCTAGTTGCTTCTTCAGTTCTGACAACTCTGATGCCGACATCCTGTATGGTGCCATAGAAATAGGTCTGGTACCAGGGACAAGATCAATAGCGAATTCTACTTCCCTCTCTGGTGGTACATCGGCAATGTCATCTGGAAACACTTCAGGAAATTCACGCACCACTTGTAGTTCATTAATCACTGAATTACTCTCTACTGATAGAGATGCAAACAATGCAAGCACCTGAGCTTTTTCTTCCAAAAGCTCCTTCAACTCTGTAGCAGACAGAAAACCATCTTCTTCCTCTTCCTCAGGAGAAAGAAATCAAACCGACTTGTTGAAACAGTTAATATGAACATGGTTGAACTTCAACCAGTTCATACCTAAGATTACGTCGAGACCTTCCAACGGTAAACAAATCAGGTCCAAACCAAAGTCCTTACCATAGATGGATAACGGACAATTCAAACAGACTAAATAAGTAGTCACTGATCCCTTAGCAGGAGTTTCGATAACCATCTCTCCCTTCATAGGAGAAACAACAAGGCCTAGTCTTCTTACATAATCAGCAGCAATAAAGGAGTGCGTAGCACCAGTATCAATAATAGCTAGCAAAGGCGTATCATTAATATAACATGTACCTCTGATCAATCTGTCTTCACTGGAAGTCTGAGTCCCTGTCAAAGCGAACACTTTTCCTTCAGCCGAAGCTTGCTTTGGTTTCTGACAACGAGTACTAATATGGCCCTGTTCCCCACAATTGTAACAAGTAACCATATTAGCTTTGCAGTCAGCAATCATATGTCCTGCCTGTCCACACTTGAAACACTTCTTCACATCGCTCGTGCACTCACTGACACGATTCCCCAACTCACCACACCTAAAACACTTTAGAGGAGCAGATGCACCTCCCCCACTTGGCTTCTTGCCATCAGCATGTTTCTGTTTACCCTTATCAGCTGGAGATGCGTAAGGCTTCCCACGATTCACCGATTATTTTCCTCTTCTCTCGGCCAGCCCCTTATAGTGAGCCAATCGAGCTTGGCTATCCTCCTCAAAGATCCTGCAGCAATCAACCAAGTCTGGAAACCGTCTGATCCTATGATAACCAATTGCCTGCTTGATCTCAGTCCTCAAACCATTCTCGAACTTGACACATTTCAAGAACTCAGCTGTCGCCTCACTGTAATGAGGATAAAACTTTTCCAAATCCGAAAACTTAGCAGCATATTCAGTCACTGACATGCTACACTGCTTCAGCTCCAAGAACTCTATCTCCTTCTTCCCTCGGACATCTTCAGGAAAATACTTCCTTAAGAATTCCCTACTGAACACAGCCCAAGTAATGGCCTCACCTGCTGTTCCCAACACTTAACGAGTACTAACCCACTAGTCATCAACCTCCTCAGCCAACATATGAGTACCCAACCGCACCTTTTGTGCCTTAGGACATTCCATAACCCGAAATATTCTCTCAATCTCCTTGAGCCAAGTCTGCGCTCCATCCGGATCATACCTTCCCATGAAAGTAGGCGGGTTGTTCTTCCGAAACTCATCATTCTCGCTAGCACGCGGCAGATTCTGTACCGCTTGAGCCATAGCTTGCAAGGCAGCAGCAAGAGTAGCATCGTCACACACAAACAATAGAACACAATGGTTAAGGAACCAATACCGTCAACTAGACAACTAACACACGACAACGACTCGACAACTTGGTCGGACGGACCGACCTGCTCTGATACCACTTGGTAACACCCTAAACCCCCACGACAATTTAAACGTAATTTATCAGAGTAAAAATAAAATACATGGATTTAGGATGCTACTTCTACTACTCAACTTAAACATGCACACAATAATAATACGGTGATATTATAATTAAACATGACATTTTAACATTCATGCACAGCGGAAAAGTCAACTCAGGTAAAAACATGTTTAGCCACACATAACATTCCTAATTAAAATAGTAATAGTATATAATAGAATTCAAAAGACTCTAGCATTCTGACACCCCCGGTGTTACCAACTCAGAGCAGACGCGACTCGATAACTCACACCAGAAGACCTCGTCTTCACCACTCCACCTGCGACTACTCCTGCTTATCTTCACGTTACCCACGTAGAGGTAACATTCAAACAGAAGGGGTGAGATTCTCAATCAATATCAAGAATGCATAGCATAAGTGTGAAAGCATAAAAACATACGGAATCCACCCTATCACAACAACATCATCACAACAACATTCATCATACAACAGATAATCAACATATAGGGATTGAATGCAATGAGACCCATGACTCGACTCAATGCATGTGGTACCAATCAATCCCTGTTTCATGATCACAGTTCCCGTCGGAACTCTCGACCCCTGTTTCATGGTCAAGTATGGCCCCTATCTCATGATCACACCAACGACCCCTATTTCATGGTCACGTACGACCCCTATTTCATGATCGCACCAACAACAATGATTCCATTAAGGAATTCGGATAGACGATAACGCCCCATCTGGGCACGCCATCTCACAACTGTGCAACTTGTCATGCATGCAACGACAACGCACAACAACCACGACAACAACAACGAATATAACAGTAATCACATGCACACGACAACCAACACATCAATACATCATAATACTAGGATGCAACCGCAGTTCATACCTGCCACAACAGCAATATTCAAATATATCATGCATACACAATCGACGACTCCATCGTCTCCACTCACCACATAAACAACACGCTCAATTTCCATTTAGCACGTCAAAGGATTGGAATTCTGGTATTGAAATCAATTTTTTATAAATAGTACGCGAACCCAGCTTTCCAATGCTTTGAACGGCGACGGAAACGGACCTACGGATCAAAAGATATGAATTTCTCAAGTTTCAGAGAATTCGGTTCGTCTCAGCCCAATTCGCCTGATACTCGCCTGGCGAAGCACCCGCGAAACCACTTTCTCCTGGCGAAATCCCCATTCGCTAGGAGAATTCCACTTTCGCCTCCTGCTCGCCCGGCGAAGCAGTGGCGAATCCAACTCCCCCATACAAAATCCAGAAACTCTGATTTTTCACTCCCCTTTCGCTTCTACATTCTCCTGGCGAATCCACTTTCGCCTGGCGAGTTCCATTTTCTCCTGACGAATCTGGGCGAATCAGCAATCTTGCGATTGCGATTCTGCACGATTCAGACCTCACAATTCCCCCGAATTTGGTATCATACAGTCCAGAAAACACCAATAAGGTAGCAGCAAATGACATATACACATATACAACATAAATCTATAATCAATTGCATAATTTTCTCTTCCTACCAAACCCTCTAACCTACAACCTAATTCCCAATTCTTACCAGCAACATAACAGGGAGATCCTAACGATTTTCTACCCTCATACCACTACTATGCAACCCTTAAGAGATAGAGAGCCCCACCCTTACCTTAGGATTCTTGAAATCTTTCCTCAACAATGGAGCTCTTCTTGACCTAACTCTTCTCTGCTCTTTCTTCTCTTCTCCAAAACACGTACTGACCACCTTTCCTTTCTAACCCTTTTTCCTATTTATATTTTCCTTGTTATTCCCAAATATTATTATTATCGAATATTATTATTATTATTATTTCACCCAAAATAAATAATAACAACAATCTCCTCAATAATTTAAATAATAATATTAACCAACTAACCCATCCTCCAACACCTTATCCTTCATAACTTCAAGGGAACTACCCCCACCCTAAGGGTAACCCACACTTAATCCAAAACACATCCATACCCGACACATACAATAATATTCAATTTAATTAGGAAAAATAATTCAATTAAATTGGGGTGTGATAGTTTCTTCTAGAAGCAGCCTGCGGGATCTGTTCCTCAGGGATAGTGTGTACCACTGGTTGTGGTATAGTCATTACGGCGGTAACTCTTGGCGCTTCAGTGACGTGAAGTTTGTAACCTTCAGGAGTTTCTGCTGTAATCCTTGCATCTTCATTTACTTGAAGTTTGTAACCTTCAGGTCTGGCGGTTCTTGCTACGACTTCCAGGTCTTTAGCGACCGGTGGGATGTATCCTTCAGGTATAAAGTTGAGACGAATTCCCCAGGGAAAACCTTTAGGCATGTTGTACTGAGGATGACTGCCAGGTGTCTCAAATGCTGGTGTGGACGTAATCTCCGAGATCACAGTCCTTTGATGCTGTTGTTCCTAGGATGCTGCCAGGGATTGCATGGTGTTGTGGAGTTTCTCCAAACTCTCCTTTAGAGCGTTGATTTCTTCTCTCAGCTCTCTATTCTCTTCCTCGGGATCGTCCATTTTCTGTTGTCGATTGGCCCGAGTATTGTACGAGTGAGACAGTTTAACTCTAGAATCGTGACACATACGTGAGACTCGAAGATAAGAAGAATGCGTTATGCGAGAATGATGAATGATATGCAATGATATATATATATTTTTTTGTTATAATAAAAAAGAAACCTCAACAAATGGATTGCAAATATCATGCAGTGGGGAGACCCCTTTTTTATTGAATTTGAAAGATTGCAGATAGGGAAAATACTGTATTTTACAAAGTGTTGTAAAAGGAAATGTCTAAGTTTATGGATCCAGAGTCCTCCTTGAAGAGAACTCAGATGCTGGTTCTGATATTTTCCTTTTCTTTGATCGGGGTTCTTCAGCCGTTGTCGGGTTGTCAGTCCTTTGCCAAGTGAAAGGAGTGAGCAAGTTCCTTTGATCTTATATAGCATGTTATTCTAGAATCTCAATCAGAGCATCCTTTTCTTTTAACAGTCCCTGAATTTTGGTACACTCCACATTGAGCATTCAGTACTTGTTTTTCCAAGAGCTTTCTCCCGTTGAACATTGTTGGGAGTGACTTGGAGTTTTTCCGTATCAGACATAAAATAAAGGACAAATTCCTTTAACGGAAGAACTTCATGACGAGAGTAAGGCATCCTCAGCTTGAGGGCTCTAGTTTGTACCTAGTGGAGATAAGGTTCCATGGAGGCACAGTCTGGTCTTACTTGAGACTCTCTTCCTTTCCTGTGAATATGTTGTCAGGCATGCACTATTTCTTTCTTTAGTGCCCTGTCATTTTCTCCTTCCTTGAAGAAAAGACCTTCCAGGTGAACATTATGCAGGATATGCTTCATCGGGTATCCGAGTTGACGGCGAACAAAAATTGGATGATAGTTTATTCCTCCTTTATTTCCAATTAGGGGTACATTAGGGAAGTTTCCACGTCTGTCGATGATCCTTATCCCCTCGTAAATCCTATTATACCAATCAACGTAGAGTACTCTTACGGTCCCAAAAAGCAGCAGACTTGGATAAATGGGAAGTGAACCATTTGTAAAGTAAGGGTACACAGCATGTGATCATTCCTCCGCTGTATAAATTCATTAAGTGTATAGAATAATAAGCATCTACGAGCAGGGTTGGTACGGGGTTTCCAATCATAAATATCTTAATGGCATTGGTATCGACGAAGTTATATTTGAGTAGAACAAAGATATCTTCGAAAGAAGTTATGTTTCCTACACTGGCAAAGCATAGAGCTTTCTCCGTCAGGAATTTAGCTGGTAAACTAAGGATTCCTTCCTTAGTGGTCATGTGAATCATGACTTCTGACTCGTCCAAATAGATTTCAATTGCAATCGTTTGTTCCTTCAGAATTTCTTCCAGTCCAGAAAATGGAGCTTGGTCAGTGATAGGTAAATCAGTCAGATGAGAGTACTCCTCTAGTGTTGGTGCTAGTTGATAATCCGGGAATGTGAAACAATGATAGACCGGATCGTAAAACTGAATTAATGTGACAGTATTCCCTCAACTACGTAGACCCTTAACAGAGACAGCAGTCCTCCGTGCTTAGCTCTGAAAGCATCGGGGTTGATAATCATCCTTGCCAACCTTCTTAAATCCTCTAGTCTCAGAGCCTTGAAGGTGTACTTGTGCGTCTTTCTTCTACCAAAATCCATAACGTAATCTTTCTCTCTGATATTTGCAATTATTGTTTTCGTTTATTTTGAAAAAGAAGAGAGCAAGAAGAAGGAGATTTTTTTCTTTGTTTAAGAGTTTTTTAAATGAATGCATGAATGCAGCACACAAAAACATTGAAAAAACATGGGTTCAAGGGTTCAACGTCACGAGCATGGAGTCATGGCTCTAACCATCCCCAAAGGTTGTATTCTGGTCAATTTTTGTACCTGTAGAACGGGTTAAAAGTTCCCAAAATCATTGACCTCCCTAGAGATATCAACAGCAAGCTGGTTCACCCGAGCGAGCTGTAGCATCCTAGGGTAATCTCATTTGAGAGTAGCATAGCGTATCAACTATTCACGATAGTTACCGCACTACCAAATGCCCATATGGTTAATGTCTACTAAATCCTCAGGGTCACGGGTGCCGCACTGAGATAGTGTCTGCTTTCACGACGATCAGTAGTTTAGCATAGTATCCACACGGGCCCTCACCTGATTCGATGGTCTACCAGGATCGCTTATTCGGGAATCACTCCCTGTAAGTCCACCCATTTATGCCATCACTTATCTTAGGGTTCTCTCAAACTTTCCACATGTGTATCAATCGCATTCCCATTGACAGAAAAATAAACACGGATATCAAGTAGGAAAAGCAATATATATGTATATAGTATAGTATGATTGCTAACAACCTAGACCTCTTAGGAATTCTAATCCTAGTCCTAGATAGATAAAATGAGTCCACAGCAGAGTCGCCATTTTCCTATTGGAAAAATGGCAATTAAAACATATAAGATATAAATCTCCCCAGCAGAGTCGCCATTTTCCTGTAGCGTGCAATTTTTGTCTGTGACGCGACCACCTTATCGCCATGGGTTTCTCCTCATCGTAATGGTAGGAGTTGGGGTGCTACTTTCTAATTTCTTATTTATCCTATGAAGCTGGAAAGGAAAGGGAAGCTATCTAAAACTAACCTTGCACGCAAATATTTTACTGAACAATTACTAAGAGAGATTGGGGAGTTCGGGATCAGGTTATACGATGGGGAGTTGTCAATTACCCATCGTATATGTGGTTATCCACAGATTGGTAGCAATTTTCCTTACTAATTTCTACTTACTGGTGTTTGTCTGTTGTGGGTTGGGAAAGTTTCTCTTTTGGGAGTGTTGAGAGGGAGAGTTTTTGTTGATTTCGGGTTTTTCGGTGTTTTTGGTGAGGTACTGGACCTAAGGTTTTTGATTAGTGTGTGAAGGTACTGGACCTAAAGTTTTTGATTGGTGTGCTCGCTAAGATTTCGCAATCTTATGCCTACGTATTCCCGTTAAAAAAAATAGGGAAATCAGAGCAATTGTAGTTCCTCCTATTCTATGGGAGGAAAAGATATTTGGTGTCTTGTTAAAAGCCCAAAATTAAAGCTAAAAGGTTATTTGTGTCTTGTTTAAAGCCCAAGATTGAAGCTAAAGGTTTGACTGAGAGAGAATTTGTTATCTCTAAAGAGAGACATCTCGTTTGCCTATCACAACTGTTGGGTGACTGATTATAAAGGAGAATTACTTTAACTGGGATGTGTGAATCCAGCAATGCCATAATTTCCTTTTTGAGGGATTTATCCTGAAAGAGAAAACTTTAACTCAGTGTTGAGCAATTCCATTTTTCCTTAGGAATCTTTCATACTAAGAGAGGAACAGTGGCGTGGATGTAAATAATCCAGAGGCTTGCCACTTATAGCAATTAGATGAAAAAGGAGGTTTACCAGGATAAGAGATAGACTACAACTTGGATATTTGAATCAACAAGTGTGCCACTTACAGAAGCTATCTGGAATTAAGGTTTGTTTTGAATGTGTGATATACAGAGAAATGTCTTCCTACAGAGAGATTTTGATTTCCTCTGAGGGAATGTTGATTTTTGTGTGCCTTGATCAAAGACCAAGGTTGAAGCTAAGAGATTGATTGACTCCAATGGGGAGGTCTTTACACAATGCCTAAGAGGAGGCTGGAAAAGACTAACTCAACAAGAGAATGTTTTATCTGTCTTGTACAAGGCCCAAGATTGAGGCTAAAAAGAGACTTGACTCTTTGGGGGATATTTGTAGGTGTCTTGTACAAAGCCCAAGATTGAGGAAAAAAGGGGAAACTGACTCTGCTGGTGAGAGGTTTTATCTGTCTTGTACAAAGCCCAAGATTGAGGCTAAAAGAAGATAGACTCTGCTGGAGAGTATGATTTTATATGTGTCTTGTACAAAGCCCAAGATTGAGGCTGACTTTTGTTGAAGAAAAGAATGATCATTATACAAAGCCTATGAGGAGGCTAAAAATGATCGACTCAACAAGAGAGTGTTTTTATCTGCCTTGTACAAATCCCAAGATTGAGGCTGAAAAGGTGATTTACTCAACAAGAGAGTTTTTTAAGATCCTTATACAAAGCCTAAGAGGAGGCTAACTTCTGCTGAGGATTAATGAGATCTAGAGACAGGTCCAAAGTGAGGAATCAAGTCTTGCTGAGGATTACAGAAGAGTTGAGATATCATATGCCTTGAGGTTTGGATAGAGGTTTATTGATAGTGACTTGACCCTAGCTGGGGGAATTTAGGATGAAAGACTTAGTTTTATAACCCATGAGTGTTTTAACTCTACTGGATATTGATTAAATGATCAGGGTTTTTCCCTGTGTTTGTAGGGAACTTGAGAATGTCTTTGAGATCCAAGAGGAGATTAGACTGTCCAAGTCTGCTGGTATGAAAGGGTTTATCTTTGTATGATGCTCAAGAGGAGGTAGGTGTTTTAAGGGATAAGAATCAACCCTAAAATTGGTCTGAGGTTTGACTCTTTAGAAAGACTGCTCTAACAAAGGATGACTAGGTTCTGTCCTATACCTGTAAGAGGTCTTCAGGGTCCTTGTATTAAGCCCAAGAGAAGGCATGAGAACTTCTAAGAAGCCGGAGAGTCCTTGTACAAAGCCCAAGAGGAGGTCAGGGATGCTTTTAGGAAGCCTGTGGGTCCAAACTTAAGAAAAGTTCAAGAAAAGTTTCACCGGGAATAATCTTTTTTTTAGTGAACAGTTCTAGGGTTTGAAGAAATTCATGAGAGGTTTCACTGGGAATTAATCCTCTCTGGGGGAAATGAATTTCTTTGACAATTTTCTAATAGTGGCAGTCTGAGAAAAGTTTCACCGGGAATAATGCCTTTCTCTTTTCCATATTGTATATGCCCAAGAGAAGGCAAGACTGTATCTGGAAATTCCTATGGGGAACTAGTTTTGACTGTGTTGAAAGAGTGACCACTGGCTTTATCTAATCCTAGACCTAATTGTCGGGGAAAACTCTAAGCAGATAATATATATATATATATATACGAATGAAATATATATTGTATGTAAAAGAGGGTAGGAGGACTTATAGGTGAGCAAGCTTCTAGCACAAACAAATATATATATATGTGCAAATATGTAAAAGAAAGTTGTTTAAAACTTACAGGTGAGCAAAATTCCATTGTAACAGTTGTATGGTTAGTTGTTCAAGAAATTAAAGAAAGTTTTGATAACAACTATGGATTTGAATCTAAATTAAAAGGGAAAGTTGTTTTGAGAAGAAGATTGGGGCTTACACTCGATCAAGAGGCCCAAAGTGTTTGAAAAAGAAAAGAAATGGGACTTACAACATAAGGGTAGGCCCAGATGATTTGTTTGAAAATGACGATCGCGCTGAGGTTTTGAAAACACATCGGGACTTATACAATGATTGAGGGCCCAAAAAGGTTTTATATTTACAAGGGATGGGTCTTACACTCTATTAGAGGCCCAAAGTTTATTTTTGTACAAAGGATGGGGCTTACAACACAAGGAGAGGCCCATGGAAAGACAGTGATCGCACCGTCGTTTTGAAAATTATACTGGGACTTATACAATGACTGAGTCCCAAAATTATTTATGTACAAAGGGGGTTGGGTCTTACACTCCATTAGAGGCCCAAAAGAGTTTTCAAAAAGATTCGTGAGGGTGAAAATCAACAAAAACCCTAATTTGATTTAAAAATGTATTTTGATTGAATAAAATTCAATTAAAATGATCAAAATTACCAAACATGTGTGAAAAAACAAGTTGTGATCTTGGATTAATGTTTAAAAAATCATGTTTCATTCATAGAATGATTTGAAAATCATTTAAATTTGCAAAATCAAGAGAGAAATATTTTTAAATGTTTAAAAACAATTAAAAACATAATTCTTTACAAAAATACCAAATATATGAAATAAATAATATTTTTGTGAAATTTTTGTAGAATAAAATATTTTAACATTTTTGGGAATTTTCAAAAAAAGAACCAATAAAAAATAATTAAAAATGAGAGAGAAATTAATTTTGGAATTAATTAACAAAAACCATAAAATATGTGAAAAATAGTAAAAATAGAGAAAATGGTAAAATGGTCTGGGTGGGAGTTGAACCCACGACCTTCCATCCAAACACACATGCGCGCTACCACTGGGGTGGTGATACATCCGTGTATCAAAATCACCCCATCAACATCTATGGCGGCCTTGTTTTTAGGCCTGGCCAAGGCAGCATAGCCTGGCCCTTGCCCAAGGCAAGTCCTGATTTTAGGCCTCTTGCATGAAGGCTCTAACTTCCTCATTTCTCCATGGATTTGAACAAAATTTAGGTGTATCCTGCCTAGAATTACATGAGGAATCCAATGGTGCCTTTGGAATTTTCAGAAAATGTTTCCATTTTAAAATCTGATAGTGATTTCAAAATAGGCCTAGATTTGCATGTTATATGCTATCTCATTGTACAGGTAATAATAGAATGACAAATTGGTTCAAACACAACATATATGACATGTATAAGATGTTCATGATCAATGGACATCAAAGCATGCACGATTTAGACAGTTCAAGTTGTAATGCACTTACCTCTTGAAACTCCTTATGCTATCTGTCAAGTTCCTTGTACCAGAAGTAATCCAATGCTTTAGACACTCTCGATTAATCCCTTAGAAGCTTTGAGGATGATCAAAACCAGCTGGAATCCTCAGGAACAAGAACTGGCTCTTTCTTGCAAAAGGGGCAAAGGTTACCAAGATAGTAACTCTCTCAAATGGCGTTCCAAATTAGGGAAACCAATTGGGATAGTTTGAGGATGATATTTGGAGTGTGTTTGAGGCTTTGTTTGGTTTGGAAAGTGACTGAATCAAGACATGGCTTGCAAAATGCAAAACAACCAAAATTTGAGGTTTTGGAGGTTGAATTTCTGATTTTGGTGTTTCAGATCAAGGGTGAGTGTTTGAACACCTTAGATATGATACATTGGATGTGTTTGGATCATGAGCTGTGGTGAAATTGTCTCTAACTTAAAAACTCATAGATGATTTGCAAAAGAAGGCATTTTGGCCTAATGAGAGAGATTTTGAGGAAAGCATTAGCTGTAGTGCTTTGGTGTACTCAAACTGACCACAAATGAGCTCTATTTATAGTAGAGCAAGTTTGTTTTGCAAGCAATAGTGAATGGCAACTTGGACAGTCCCTTGGCCAATTGTAGCATAAAGGAATCTTTAGTCTCCTATAGCCATTGACTTGAGGTTAGGGCACAGGCCTATGGTCCTTTGATTCAGAGCTGAATCTTGACTCATTCAGTTAGCAATGTCTGAGTCCATGCCACCTTGATGCATCCATTGAATGCTTGGAAACAAAATTGGAGTGTTTGAGCTTTTTAGCCTTTTTATGGCACTTATGGCTATATGTATTTCCTTGGACTTGGGAGGCTTGTGGATCAGATCATTCCTCTTTGATTTTATCCCTTGAGGTGTCCAAATGGATGACAAGGCTTGGAGTTATCTGATTTGGCCAAATTGAGCAAATGACCTATAATCTGCCTTGAACAAAATCAGTTCATGATGCCATGTTCCAAGGGTTGTATCTCCCTACTCAAATTGAATTTGGAGATGTCTGGTACTTGTTGGAAAGCCCTCATGGCATACTTCAACTTTGATGTTCACCAATGGACCTAGTTTAACTTGGATCAAGGTGAAAAATGTCCCTACATTTTGGAAAAAGTAAGGCCGATTCTGACTTATTGAAAATTTTACTAAGTGTTGGAAAAATGGTCATTTTCATGATTTTGTGATTTTGATCAATCCATAACTCAAAAACCATGAGGATTTGGAATCTCTTGTAGTTGAATATTTGAAGTATGCCAGATGGACTTTCATTTGAGCTTTGAATGGGAGAAAAAGGCCTTGTGTTTTAGGAGTTATGACCTTCCAAAGTTGGTACAAAATCAGTTTTGTTCCATAACTTAGAGAAATTTTTGGTTTCTCATGCTTTCCCCTTTTGCAAGAAACCTCAACTTAGGGGTGAATTAGGTCAAGAAACCCTAATTCCATATATTTTATGAATGCATCCCCTGAGGTTAAATTGACTTGATGATTGGGTCCATGAGGTCCCTTGGAGTATCTTGGGTTATGCTTTGAAGCATTGGCTCATGCCCAGAGGAAAATTTTCATCTGGAGGCCTTGGTCGACCAAAACCCTAATTTGGTGACACTGGCGATCTTGAGGCTTGATCCACTTAGAATGTAGCAACTTTGTGCTTGATTCTTAATGTGAGAGTCCTCTTAATCCTTTGTGGGTGTTTGAGAGGTTAGACAAGTTAAAGATCATGTCATTTCATGATTGATCCTTTGCCTAAGTGCTATGAGAGGGCTTGAAACCCTAAGTCTTGATTATAGTGTGTGCTCAACCATCTTTGAGGAGATTTATGAGGCATGAAAGTACATCCATAATGTGCTCAACGATCCACATTAAATCAAAGAAACACACTTAATTTAAAATACCAAAGTTGCCCCTTCTAGAAGCTTTAATTAATTTAAATGAGATTAAATCATTTAAAAAAACTAAAATTCATAACTTCTTAAATAAGTATGATAAAAATAAAAAATTAAAAAATTAAAAATTCTATTTAATTTTTCTGAATATTTGGACAAAAGAATAAAAATAAAACGACTGAAAATGAATAAAAGTCAGGCGCAAAAATGCTCGGAAAGTTAAAATGAATGCATTAAAATGATCATCACGAAATAAACTTCTGGGAAACATATAGGTTTTGATCTGATTTTAAAATAAAAATCGACTTGTTAAAATGCTCAGGCAGATCAAAATGCGACTGAAAAATTACTCAAAAAAAATAAAATGAGCACGCTAGGTTAAACTTCACGAACCGTAGATTAATAATATTGACGTTTGCAAACTCGATTTTTAAATTTTTTCTGGCAAATTTCACGTACATTTGAGGATCAGTTTGACCGATGTGTCTGTAAATCCAAAAAATTATTTCGTTTGACAATTTAGGCATTGTGCGAGATGAAATGCATGTTGTGATATGCAGTTGATGCAAATGTCATGATGTATGCATCGACTCGGCAATTCAGGGTCAAAATCGGGGGTGTGATAGCTGCCCCTATTTAAGTATCTTCAACCAGAGAGTATGAAGAAGGACATTCTTCATATGATTGCGGTGGGAGATAGTTAAATACTAAAAAGACCCGAAATTTGACCCTGGAATATGAAATTCTATGTTATGAATGCATGAAGGACTCTTTTTATCTGGAATATGAAATGCAAAATAGACTCCATGGGGATTGTTGAGATGACTTGCCAAAGAGGTTTGCTAGGGATGAAATAACGTGAAATGAACTCACAGTGGGATACTTTGAGAAAAAATGGTTAGTTCTGGATTCTCACAGAACAAACCAAATCATATTTGATAAATATCTGTGATGAAATGGTAAGCTCTGGATTCTCACAGAGCAAAAGAAGGATTACAAATTGTAACACAATAAATGACTTTGGTTTCTCACAGAGTAAAGAAAGGTTCTGGCTTCTCATAGAACAGTCAGGTAAGTAACGGGTTCACACGTAACAAAGGTAGATATGTTTTGAAAGTTTGACATAACGGAGGTGATGTGTTACGGGTTCTCTCATAACAAAAGGTGAATTGAGTTATGGCTTCTCACATAACAAAAGCGGGTAGGTTACATATTCTCATGTAACAAAATGAAACGACTATAGGTTATCACATAGCAAAGTAGTAGGTTAACGATATAAAAAGTATGGAAATGGTGAAAGACTCACTGGTAGTAACAAAATATCAACTTGAGGGTTGAGAAAATAAATGCACTTTCGACTCTGGGGTCGAGAAAAAGTCAAGACAACAAGTTAATTCGGGGGTTGAAGAAATAACAAGATAAAATGACATCATCTAATGGGTTGAAAGATGTTTAAAGAAGACATCATCGACTCGGGGGTCGAGAACACATCGACTTGGGGTTGAGAAATATAACGACATCAACTCGGGGGTCAAAATAAGACAACATCGACTCGAGGGTCGAGAAATTATGAAGACAACATCGACTCGAGGGGTCGAGAATTTATGACTAGATATCAACTTGAGGATTGAGAAAATAGAAACAACGACATCGACTCGGGGGTCGAGAATATATAAACTTGGGGTTGAGTAAATAAAGACAACATCGACTCGAGGGTCGGGAAGATAGAAATAAAACATTGACTCGAGGGTCGAACACATGTCAAGAAAAGCATAAACTTAGTGGTTGACTAGCATTGATAGTCGGTTGAGGAAACATCCCAGAAAAGGCTCTTGGGGAAAGCTATGCAAAGGAAAATTTCTACACAAGACTTTTTAGGGTAACCTCTGCTTGGGGAGAAAAATCAGTAAACATGCTAGGGAATATTATCATCATAAGGTCGATGAAAAAAAGATTCACTGGGCAATGTTATCCTGTGAATATACTAACCACGAAAAAGATGCACGAAATATAATAAATGATGTAGGAAAATGGAAGGGGTGATTAAACTTTGGTTATGCCAAGCAAAGATGGACTTTGAGAGGTGCAAAGCAAGGTTGGGCTTTTATTGCAGATGTTTGATTTTCAAGGCATCGTGATATTGTAATATTCCAAATGAATGCAATGATATGCATGACATGATGCTAGAGCGAAGCGACATGATTAATGTATGATGATGATTTAAGCAATGTCTCAAAGACTTCCAAAGATTCCCCTGAGTGGGTATTGGATGGAAGATCTTTTGTAACAAGGTTCTCTTTGCCTAAGGAAAAGGTTATTTCATGAGTGGTAACTTCTAGTATGATTTCTCGACACTCATTTTGAACTCAATGGTTGTTGATGCACTGTAGAGTTTGCTCAAGCTTCTTGAAAGCATGTGGAGGATTTCCCCCTATGTATTTCATCTTACCCCAGTCCACTGGTCTTTGAAGAAACTTACCATGAATGGAGTTTGAAAGCAGCTTGCCATGACCTTAAGGTGGCTTGCCCTTATGTTTCATACCTTGAAGTGGTCTGCCCCTGATTAACCAACTCTTGGAATGGTGGACTTTGTTCGATCGACATTGGGAGAGTTATACTCATTGAGATTTTTGAGGTTTGTCCTAGTCTGAGTCTTAAAGAGATTTGCTCTTGACTAAACAACTCTTGGGAAAGTCGGCTCGGATTGAATGATTCTCGAAGTGATTTCCCATGATTGTACTTCTATCACATGATCAAGTTCCCCAGCTAACTACACATTGTTGGAACTTCTATGATGTTAAGTGCTATTTTGCGAATAAAATTGTTCATTAAAAATGGTAATTTTAATGCAATGCAAACACAAATTTTGAAATCAATCATTATTTAAATGAAGACGATATGTAGTGAAAGGGTTGATGCTCAAAACACAACGCTGATATAGCCATTCACCGTGTGAAAGATGATGTGATCAATACAAATAATTAGAAAAGATATTTGCGGAGTCAAGTTAATGCTAACGTGGTTTGGTTCATGGTTTTTTGAAACAAGAGGATATATAAGGCTCAAAAATTGATTTTAACCCAACCCTTCTTATTGATGATCTCCATTCCTTCCTTCAGTTAATTGACACAAGCATTTTACTTCCAAGAGGATTTAAAGGTGTAAGGTAAAAATGAGGCTTTAAGATGAGATTTTCTTGAAATGGAAGTCACCTCATTTCTTTTTTCTTTGTTTTTTTTTGTTAAGGATTTTGATGACCTATTTTGATTGATCTTTATTCCTTTTTTTTCCTGGACCGCTTCTTTGAAGCTTCCGGTCCACCGAAATTGACCTAATTTTTGCCTAAGTCGCCTCTTTAGGTGTTCAACTTAGCAGACTTTTTATTCTTTTATTTTTTTTATTTTTTGAAAGGTTGTGACTGCAATGTTATTGTTTATTGAGAAACAACCACCATAAACCTTTGGTTTTTTCATGACTTCTTCGACACTTTAAGATGTGTGCGAAGAATAGCATGTGGCTGAACCTCTTTGGAGGGTGTACACATGGACAGATTCTCTTGAAAATTGAATGCACAATCAAACTGTCTGAACACAACTACCCTGCCCATGGTTAAGATTAAGGGTTTTTTATTTCAAAATAAACGCCAACGTCTAGGCTCAAAGTGGTTGACTAGGGATTAACATCCTTATATCTTCAGTGTTTGGGGTTAGAAATAATGCATGTACATCATTAGCAAAGTTCTATTCAAAAGCATACCACATCAATTTTGGGTATTTCGTTTTCATCATCCTCCCTTCAATATTTGCTAAAGCAGCAATGCGATAAAGGAAGCGAATGAGAGAAATATACTTTTTGTTTTTTATTTAAATGGAAAATGAGTGAATACGACACGATTGATTCAAAATGCAAGTTCACTTCATTAATATTAACATTAAAAGAAAACAACAATGCTTAAAAGCAAATAGAATTTAGCATGCAAAGAAAATACAAATGAAATGCCATAAAAAACCAATTGATTGTCAGCGTAGAGGAAGAGATTCCTTGTCTTGATTCACTGATTGGCTAGCCTTCTTTAGAGTTGAGGGTCATCATGCTCATTGAGATCAGTATGATAATCATCTTCACACCTATTCTCGGCACTTTCTTCCATAGCATGGACTAATGGACCCACAAGACCAGGTGAAAGATTGATGTCGATATCAAGGCCTTGAGGTGTAAATACGATCAACTTAGACTCAATTAGATCTTGAACCATGTTTTTGATTGCTTTGCAGTCCCCAGTTGAATGTCCTGGTGCACAGGCGGGGAAGCCACATCAAGCGTTGGGGTCAAAGCTTGATGGGTATGGAAGAGGCATCATATTTAGTCCCTTAGCTCTACTAATCCACTATTGATCAAGTATGGCAGTATATCACTGTATTGCATTGGAAATGGATCAAACTTCCTTTTCGGCCTTTGAGTGTACTAGCATCGCTGTTGAGGAGCGTATTGCCATTGGCATAACTGTTGTTGTGAAATCTGTTGTTGTTGCTGAAGTGAACCTTGATTTCTAAGAGGATATTGACCAGGTGGCGGGACTGGCGTCTAATATGGAGACCCAAAAATTGCAGACTCTGAACAGCTGAGATGTATGGGTACTGATGGTAATACACTGAAGGTGGAGCTTATGAAGCTTGACAAATTTCCCATATAGCATTAACTTAAACATCCTCTTCCTCTTGGGAACTGACAATGGATTCACTCTCACTAGTATGGCTAATCGAGGCTCCTTGGATTCTTCCACTCTTGAGGCCGCTCTCGATGTGTTCCCCAATTGATACCAAATGAGAAAAGTATGATGATGCACTGCATATAATCCTTTTGAAGTATGGACTTTGCAAAGTATCCATGAACCAGTTAACTAACTCCTTCTCTGAAAGTGGTGGTTGAACGTGAGCCGCCAACTCTCTCCATCTTTGGGCATACCCTTTGAAGGACTCATTACTTTCATGAGATAAACCTTGCAATTGCATGTGGTCGGGAGCCATGTCAAGATTGTATTTATACTTATTCAAAAAGGCGTTAGCCAGGTCTAACCATGACTGGATGTGGCTCATTTCTAGCTGCAAGTACCAACTCAATGATACCCCACTCAGACTGTTCTGAAAACAGTGAATCATTAGTTTATCGTTGAGAGCATAGGAGGTCATTTTTATATATAACATCACCAAATGATGCTTTAGACAACTATCCCCTTTGTACTTCTCAAAATCCAGCGTCTTGAACTTTGGAGGTATTACTAGGCTAGATACTAAACACATGTTCAAAGCATCCAAAGCAAAAGCATCATGCCCTTCTATAGCTTTAAGTCGTTCATCTAGTGCACAAAATTTTTCAATAACCTCCGTAACTCGTGGGTCCTTGGTTTTTATCACAGGGATTGCCCCTTGGGAATTTGGCGTAGAGATGAAAAACTATGATAGTCAATAGGATGGTGAGGAATGTCCCTCTCGAACAATGGGATTCTCTTGTATAACCTGGTTCTCAATAGGGATCTGCACTGGCTAATGTTAAGCAAGATTGTTTACTTGAGGTGGAACTACATTCTCAGTGACTACAAGCTATTGAATATTGTCCTCTCTCCTTTCTAAGGCTATCATAACTTCCACAAGTTGGTCAAACTGGTTTTTCACTAAGTCAACATCTGCTCTTAATGCAAACTGGTTCTGCTCTCCTAGGTCTATGATCCTTCAAAAGCTGCTTCGAGTTCTATACGGGTGTCGGGAAATCAACTGCAGATTATAGACAAAGGATGGATGCGTTTATTGTTTGTATTTTTTTTAAATGATATGCATGCAAGCTAATTAATGCAGATACAATGATATGTGAATGAATGCAATGAGATGCCATGTTTTTTTTTCCATTTTTTTGGCTTTTCTAGGTACAGGGTCTTAAAAGTCCGAGGAACAAATGGAGGATAAGGCTGAATGCTTATTACACATGGTTCACTACTACAAAACGTGCATACAACAACGCCAGGCTTACAACGACTTGCCTATACACCGTTGTAATAGATGCGTGCATATTTTTTAATCTCATTAAAGGCTTTTAATTACGGTTAATATTTCAACCATGGTGAAATGTGAGGCCTTTCACCACGGGTATTTAAAAAACCGTCATTATAGGTAGCGTCTGGTCATGGGTTCAATTCCTAGCACCAACATTTACGGTGCTTTACATAATTTTCCAAAATACCCACAATCTTTCACCACGGTTATGTTTTCAACCATCATTATAGCCTATATTATAGTTTTAGGTCTTGCTCTTCAAAAAATCAATTTTAGGGAAAATAGTCTCATTTTTTAGATTTGTTTCGTGCATCTAAAGTAGAAAAATCGTGCGAACATTAGTCCCTTACTCTAAAAGAGTTATGGGACTTCACCCTCAAAACACCAAATTCATCTTTTTTCTATTTTTAATGAAATTTTTACTGTTTTCATAGTCTCAAAAAATTCCAAAAAAAAATTCAAAATTCTTATTTTACCTAATTAGATTAAATTTCGTGTTTTTAGATTTTTCTGAATTTATTTTAATCATGTTACTTCTTTCCTATTTTTTCAAAATGCTGACAGACCTTTAACCACGGGTATTTAAACCAACCGTCATTATAGGTAGCGTTTTTTACTTATTTTTTCAAAATGCTTACAGACCTTTCACCACGGCTAATTTAAACCAACTGTCATTATAGGTAGCGTCTTGTCATGGGTTCAAGTCCCAGCACCAGCATTTTTGGTTTTTTTACTTATTTTTTCAAGTCTTATTACCAACATTATAGGTGGCACGCATATTGAGTTTATTCACTATCCTTAAACAAATCTTGGTCGTCCATTAGTGATTATCAACGGCCAAGACACTACTCTTAGTGATACGCGTGAAACCTAAAACTTAGACATCTTCTACCTCCAAACATCATCATTCATTTACGATACTCTACTTCTCCACTAAACCAAATTTCAGAACTCGAGTTAGCAATGTTAGTTGTTGGTGTTCTTTTTTAATTATTGTTGTTCTTGTTGTTCTTTTTTATTAATGTTGTTCTTGTTGTTCTTTTTTATTAATGTTGTTCTTGTTGTTATTATTGTTGTTGTTGCTCTTCTTCTTGTTCTTCTTGTTCTTGTTCTTGTTCTTGTTCTTGTTCTTGTTCTTGTTCTTCTTGTTCTTCTTCTTGTTCTTCTTCTTGTTATCGTTGTTGTTGTTGTTATTGATGATGATGATGATGATGATGTTGTTGTTGTTGTTGTTATTCTTATTGTTGTTCTTGATGTTCTTGTTGTTATTGCTCTTGTTCTTGTTCTAATGCTGCAAACTTTTTTTTGAAAGACATACAAAAATGGTCATTTAAAATATCTGTCATTATAGGTAGTATACAACAACGATTCTTTAAAATAATCGTCATTATAAGTAGTTTTAATGCGGCATTTTTTTTATTTTATTAAAAGACATACAACAACGGGTATTTAAAATAAACGTCATTATAGGTAGCACGATTTCTAATTTATTACAACACTTTCTGGACCGTGATTGTAGGTATCATATATACAACGACACTCTACATAACAACGCCTGCGCCTGCATCATTATATGTCTTTTGCAACCGTTGTTAAATGGGTTTTTTGTAGTAGTGGTTTAATCAGGTTCTCAGAGTCATGGATCCATAATAATGTTTGCCGCTTACGAAAAATACTTGTCGATCGTCAACTTCTTCAAGGAAATCTATTATGAGTGAGATCTTCGTACCGAATTGTCATACCCTAAATTTTGAGCCAAAGACTTCATATCATTGTGAAAATCATCACCATAATATGGGTGTATTTTCATACCTCACTAATCTTTTCAAAAATTGTTAAGTATTCACCTTAAGCAAGGATTAGGGTTTTTGAACCCTCTCAGAGCATTGAGGAAAATGATCAATCAAGAATTGACATGATCTTAAAATTATTAAGTCTCTCAATCATCCATGGAGATCAAGAGATCCCTACATCAAGCATCAAACACAAGATTGCATCATTTCAAGTTGATCAAGCCTCAAGATCATTTGTGCCACCAAATTAGGGTTTTGGTCAACCAAGGCCCCCAAAGAGAAATTTTCATCTGGGCATGAGCCAATACTTCAATATATGATTCAAGAAGCTCAAAAGAACCTCATGGGTCCATTCATAAGTTCAAAATATCCTCAGGGTATGCATCCATCAAAAATTAGGAATTAGGGTTTTGACCTAATTCAGTCCCTAAGTTGACTTTTGGAGTAAGGCATGATCCAAGACCTCAAGATATGCTTTAAGGACCTCAAAATACATCATATTGATCTATTCACAAGATTGGATTGATTCAAAGAACTTGATTCATAAGCAATACAAGGATTCAAATTCACCTGGACCACAAACTAGGGTTTCTGAGAAAAAGTCAACCATACCTTTGAATTTTGAACAAAGCATGATCTCAAACCTTGGGACATGAATCAAGACACTCAAAAACACCTTTGGAATCCATCCATTAGGTTCAATATAGCCCAAGGACTTGATTTCATAAAGGATCACAAAGTTCAAGTTTCATCTAATTTAAAAAGTCAACTGTGAACAAAACCAACTTTGATTTTTGGGATTTTTTGGCAAACATGGCCTCTTTAAGTCAAGAACAATATTAACTTGTGATTTGGATCATGATCAATCAAGAAAAATCAGGAAAAGAGAGGTTACTTGCTAAAAGGGAAACCTTGAGAAACTTAAAATTTCACTAAGTTATGGAAGGAACATGGTTTTTACCCAACTTTGCAAGGCCATAACTTGTGATCCAAGCAACCATTTTTTTCCATCCAAAGCTAAAATGATAGATCTTTTTACATACAACAAGATTACAAAGCAGAAGTACCCCCAAAAAATGCATAGATTTTGAGATATGAAGCATTAAAGTTAGGGTTTCATGAGATTTTGAACTTTGACACTTAGAATTTTTTAGGCAGAATCTGCCTCATGTTTTGTCCAACTTTGGAGGCATTTTCCATTATGATCCAAGATGAATCAAGACCAAATGTAAACATCAAAGTTAAAGTTTGATATACAAGCTTTCCAAAGAGTACAAGAACATCCATTGATTCAACTTGAGCAAGAAGTTATGAACCTCACAACATGCCTTTATGCAAACTGGTTTTTGACAGCATTTGGGTACATAACTTGCATCCCACGATTTTGAGTCCAAATTTGATGACTATGCCAGATTTATCCTCATCTAATTCAACAAGAATCTCAGTCAATCATGAAGAACCTGCAAACTTGGGCCCTAAGTCAAGAATTCTATCCTTTGGCATGTGAGAATCATGATGACAAGCTATGGAACTTAAGTTTTGTTAAGTTGCATTAATGTGATGCATTGAATTGGTATGGAGCAAGCATAAACCTGCCAAGACTCAGTCCAAAGCCATGAGTGTTCAAACCTGCAAAAATTGATTTGAGTCAAGATATAGTTATGCTAGAGGAGACTTATAGTACCTTAGACTTCAAGTCATGATACATGACAAAATCCATTGGACAATAGCATGCTCCCTCATCCATTCACTATTCCTCCCAAAACAAACTTGCTTAGCTATAAATATGGATCATTTCTGATCATTTCAAACACACCAAAACAACCTTAATACTTGTTTTCTAAAAATTCATCCTTGTTCCAAATTCAAAGTTCCAAGAGAAGTGAGAATTCAAATTTCTGAATCCAAAGCATTTCTGTCTAAACCAATGATCCAAACACCTTCCATAAACATTATAGAAGTGATCCAAATCATCTAATCACTTATGTAACACCAAATTCATCAAGATTATAGTTTATCCCAAGCCAGCTACATTTGGATTCGAGCCCATCAATTCAGAAGGTTTCAACTTATTCTAAGCATCTCAACACAATCCTTGAGGTCCAAGGAAGCTGTTATGATCATCATTTCACATCTGTAACACCTACAATTGAGGATTCGAATTCCTCTAGCACAGGTAAGGCTGAACTTCCCAAACTCCATAAATTATGCATCATAAATGTTGTTTCAAGTTACCAACATGTTTCTGAATGTTCATAGAATGTTAACCCTCAATCAATTGCTATTTATCTTGTGTGTATGGGATTTCATATAGTTTTTGTATTTTCTAGGGTTCATCTGCTTATAACATGATATCTTGTGATACACTTAAAATAAATGAAATTAAAAAGAACCATTCAATTCCTTTTTAAAAAACATTCCACTTTGGTGTTTACATCGTGTCAAATGGTTGCTTATTAAGAGAGATAGCATAGGTTTAGCAAATTCAGAAGTTGGCTCTCGGATGAAGATGTAGTCTAGCGCGAAATTTGAATTTGCCATGCATTTTTCATATATTATGTGTTGGTTTGGTTTAGTTATCACCAGCACACGCTGGCTCAGTTGGCAAGGGCGTGTTTTGCTTGTGTGTGAGTGAGAGGTCGTGGGTTCAACACCCACCCATGCCATTTTTTTATCCTTTTCCCATTTTTCACAATTTTCACATATTTTTGTTATTTTTCTATTTTATTTTCAAAAATTATTTTCTATATTCAATTTTAATTATTTTAAAATGAATTTTTGCACAAATATCAGTCACATATTTAAATATTTTATTCACCAAAAAAATCACAAAAATAATTTTTATTTGATATATTTTTAACATATTAAAAATATTATTTTAAATTGTTTTAAATGTTTTAAAATGATTTCTTTTCTTGATTTTTTTTAGAACCAAAATTATTTTAAATATTTATATGGATAAAATACCTTTTTCATAAACCTTAATCATTGTTTATACTATGATTAATGGATTCATTTGATAAATAATACATTTTTTATTAATTTTTCTTTGAAAATTATCTTAAAAAATGAAATTAGGGTTTCACTTTGATTCAATCTTTCAAAACTTCATTTCAACACTCTGGGCCTCTGATAGAGTGTAACTCCCATCTTTTTGTACATAAATAAATCTTTTCCAGGGCCTCTACTATAGTATAAGTCCCTCCTCTCAGTGTTCAAAATCACTTTTGTTTTAAAAACATTATGGGCCTATATTAGAGTGTAAGACTCAACCTTCTTTGTAAATAAACCACTTCATGGGCCTCTGCTATTAGTGTAAGTCCCAACCTTTTTCTTTTAAAATCATCCTCTATTCTTAAACAACCATCTGGGCCTTTGATAGAGTGTAAGACCCAACACCTCCCTTTGTAAATATAAAAAATTTTAGCCTCATTCATCCTGGGATTTGTACAGCATACAAATAATCACCTGAGCCTCTATCTAGAGTATAAGACCCAACACTTTTGTTTCTCTCCTACTTAAGATCATGTCATCTTCAAAATTCAAAACTTTCTTCAATTTATTTAAACAACTAATCCAATCTTGAAGAAAATATCTTATCAATCACAATACACTTGGGCCTCAATCCAAAGAATAAGACCCACCACATTTCTCAATTTAATTCATACTTGTTTATATACTTGTTCATATGTCTGTATATACACTTATACATATCTTGTTGAGTTTCTCTTAGCATTTAAATATCCTCAATTTAGACTAGTTCAAACAGTAGGATCCTTTCAATCAATATAACTTAGTTCAAACAACTAGTTTCTCCTGTACAAAGGAATTCTTCTTCCCAATACAGTCAACCTCCTCTTGGGCTTTGTTCAATTTATTCAACCATGAAACACTTCATTAAAGAGAGGATTATTTCCCAGCGAAACCTCTTCTTTAACCCCCTTTAACCCTGGGACAGTTCAACAAAGAAAGAATTATTTCCCGGTGAAACCTTTCTTGAACTCTTCCTAGAATTAGAAAGTCTCAATCCCCAGCCTCCTCTTGGGCTTCATTCAAAGACCCACAGGCTTCCTAAAAGCATACTCAGCCTCCTCTTGGGCTTCATACAAGGACTCTCAGGCTTCCTAAAAGTATAGGATAGATCCTAGTCATCTTTATCATTACACCAATCTGTCATACCCCAAATTTTGACCACTAAGATTTCCCATCACTGTGCAAATCATCATCATAATATGGATGTACCTTCATGCCTCATTAGTCTCCTCAAGGATTATTGAGCATTCACTATAATTAAGAATTAGGGTTTTAAGCCCTCTTAGAGCTTTAGACAAAGGATCAATCAAGAAATGACATGATCTTTAACGTTTCTAGCCTCTCAAACATCCATAAAGGGTCAAGAGGACTCACACATCAAGAATCAGGCACAAGGTTGCAGCATTCCAAGTGGATTAAGCCTTAAGATCGCCAGTGTCACCAAATTAGGGTTTTGGTCGACCAAGGCCCCCAGATGGAAATTTTCACCTGGGAATGAGACAATGCTTAAAAGTATAACTCAAGATACTCCAAGGGACCTCATGGACCCAGTCATCAAGTCAATTTAGCCTCAGGGGATGCATTTATAAAAAAATCAGGAATTAGGGTTTATTGACCTAATTCACCCCTAAGTTAACCCTTGCGACAAAAACATGAGCCAAGACCTTAAGACATGATTTGAGGGTCTCTAACACACTATATTGATTCATTTTCAACAATGGATTGATTCAAGAAGCTTGATCTACAAGTTTCAATTTCATCTGGACCACCATTAGGGTTTTGAAGAAAAAGTCAATTGTATCTTTGACTTTTGACCAAGACATGCTCCCAAACCTTGGGACATGATTCAATACACCCTATAACCCCTATGGAACATATCCGTCAAGTTTGATTTAGGTCAAGGACTTGATTTCATAAAGGATCGCACGGTTTGGAATTCTTCTGATAAAAAGTCAACTGTGCACAAAAAGTCAAGTTTTACTTTTTGAGATTTTTCATAATTATGGTTCTTTAACCCTAAAACAATGTTAATATGTGATTTGAATCATCATTCATCAATAAAAATCAAAGAAAGTGAGATAACTTGTAAAAGGGGTAACCATAAAAACTTAGAATTTTTTCTAAGTTATGGAACAAAGTGGCTAAGGTTCCAACTTCCAAGGATCATAACTTGAGATCCAAGCAACCATTTTGAATGATCCAAAGATGGATTTGTAGCTCTCATGGCATACTTTAAAAGTGTCAACTACACCTCATTCCAATTCCTCACAGATTTCAAGTTATGGTTGGATCAAAACCACTAAAAACATGAAAATGCATCTTTTTCCAACACTTAGAAAAATTCTGCTCAAGGCAGATTTCAAGTGAAACACCAAAACTTGGAGGGATGTTTCACATAGTTTTAGGCTGAATCAATTCAAGGTGTAAACACCAAAGTTGTTGTGCATATTACTAGCAATCCAAAGGGTGCATTAGCATGAAAAAACTCCATGGAAATCAAGAGATATAGCAGCTCAAAGTCATGCTGATGCAACTGTTTTGGAAAAACCAGTTTGCATGTTTGCTTGCTTTCCACGATTTCTGATTCAAAGCCTATAATCACTATGCCAAATTCATCCAATATGATCACAATGCATCTGATCCAACCAACAAACTTGGACTGAAATGCCAAGAGCTTATCCTTGAGAATTGATGAGTTTTTGGCATATATGCCTTGAATTCAAAGGGAATTAATGTGGAATAGTGCACTTTCAAGATTCTCACTCTCCTCAGTCATGTTCTCTGATTAAACAATAATTAAAATGACTGAGGAATGTGGAATCAGTCAATACATAGTCGATCTATTTTGGGCAGCTGTTACACCTAGTGCAAGAGGCATTTATGCCAAGCCAAGACCATTGAACCATGGCCTTATCCTTTGAGCTTCAAGAGAACCACTTCAACACAACTCCTCCACTATAAATAGAGGTCCTAAATGATCATTCAAATCACACCAAAGCAGTTTACAACATTGCTTTCTCTCATTCTCTCCTTAACTCTAAATTTCATTGTTCTTGAGAAAGCACTATCGGGTTTTGAGTTGGAGGCCAATGCAGCTCAAACCAATGATTCACACACATCACATATAACATATGGAAGGTGTCTAAACACTCACCTCCCATCTATAACATCAAAATCACCAAATGGCCATCCAATTGCACAAACCTCATGACTTGCTGCAGAAGGAATCAGGTTGATCAATCCAGTGGTTTTCCAATCAACCTAAGCATTCAAACACATTCATTGAGGTACAAGGAAGCTATCCAAATCGTTGGAACTCATCTGTAACACCTCCAAATCAAAATTTGATTCTCACTTGCAGAGGTAAAACTTGAACTCTCAAACTCAATGAATCATGCATCATAAACATGTTTTCTTGTTACCATTGTGTTTCTGGATGTTTGTAGATCATTTCCCCTCAATCAATTGTTGTTTACAATTCATGTATAGGATTTCATTGAGTTCATTCCAATTTTAGGGTTCTTCAGGTTTTATCAGACTATGTTTTGATTCACTTGATTTCATTAAAATTGGGTATTTCCATTGTGTTCCTCATCTGAAAACGCATAATTTTCATATTTGGATCGTGTGAAATGGTTGAGAGATGAAAGAGATATGGGCCTTTACGTATCTGAGCTTGAGGTTGAAGATGGCCATGGCGCCATGCTTCAGAAATTGAACTTGTTTTACTATATAATTTTCCTTTGCCATATATTAAATGAATTGGCATTGCGCCCTAGTGGTTGATCAACTGGTTTGTGTGTACTAGCGAGTGGAAGGTATGGGGTTCGAATCCCCCTCGCCCCAAGCCTCTTTTTTATCACTTTTTCCACTTTTTATTATTTTTCATATTATTTTTATTAATGATTTGAAAAATTAATTTCTCATTCAATTTTAATCATTTTTGGTTGATTCTTTTTCTGAAAAATCACAAAAATAGTAAGATACTTTATTCTACAAAAAGAATCAAAGTTATATTATTTATTTAATATAGTTGGAATTTTTGTGAATAAATTCATTTTAATTGTTTTAAACATTTTAAAAATGAATATTCTTCTTGAAAATCAAGACCAAATGAGTTTTAAATCATCTTGTGATTAAAACCTCATTTTTCAAACCTTAACCAAAAATCACAAGTGGTTTATTTAAACCTATTTGGTACTTTTATCATTTTTTATTAATTTTCTTTGAAAAATTACTTTTAAAAAGTGAAAATTAGGGTTTCTTTGATTTTTAATCATACTCAAAATATTTCAAACTCTTTGGGCCTCTAATAGAGTGTAAGACCCAACCCCTTTGTAAATAATACCTTTTTGGGCCTCACGCATTGTATAAGTCCCTCTGTATATTTTCAAAAGTTCGGCGCGATCATCGCCTTTTTAACAAAATCAACTGGGCTTCTCCTTGAGCTATAAGACCCATCATTATTCATTTTCAAACTCTTTGGGCCTCTAATAGAGTGTAAGACCGAGCCCATTTTGAAAACCAAAATAATTTGGGCCTCGGTCATCGTATAAGACCCACTGTGTTTTCAAACCTCGGCGCGATCGCCATTTTTAAAACAAATAATCATCTGGGCCTCTCCTCGAGCTATAAGTCCCATTCCTTTTCTTAAAAAATCTTTTGGGCCTCTTGATAGAGTGTAAGTCCCACCTCTTTGTACATAAATAATGTTTGGGCCTCAGTGTATTGTATAAGTCCCGATACTGTTTCAGAAATTCCGACGTAATCGTCATTTTCAAACTTTTTTAATTGGGCCTACCCTCATGTTGTAAGTCCCATTTATTTTCTTCAAAACTTTTTGGGCCTCTTAAGACAGTATAAGACCCATCCCTTTGCACGAAAAACCTTTTTTGGGCCTCAGTCACTTGTATAAGTCCCTGTACAAATTCAAACAACGGTGCGTTCACTGTTAAAATTTGGGCCTCTCCTTGAGTTGTAAGCCCTAATCTCTATTCAAAATATCTTCTCCTTTGATTTTGAATCCAAATATATAGTTGTTATCAAAACTTTCTTTAATTTCGTTGTTGAACAACTAACAAAACAACATGGAAGCTCTACAACGGGTAAGTGTTTATCCGCTTTCTTTTATCTGCTTTCATATACATAACTGTATTGTGGGAAGCTGCGCATGGTTAGTCTTCTTTCATACCTTTTAAATACTCGTCATATATCAACTGTATATATACTAGTATAGTTATTTAGAGTTTTCCCCAGCAACTACGTCTAGAACTAGGTAAACCCATGTTGGTCACTCTTAAATACAAACAAAACTAGATCCCCATAGGATTCCAGATACAGTCTTCCCTTCTCTTGGGGTTAAACAATATGGAACAAAGAGAAAGGCAGTATTCTCGGCGAACCTTTTCTCAGACTGTCACCCTTAGAAATTGTCAAAGAAATTCTACTCCCCGGAGTTGATCTATTCTCTGTGAATATCATCTCTTGAGTTTCTTCCAAACCCTCAAACTTTCCTGGAATGATCTCTTCTCTGTGAATTGCATTTCTTGAACTTCTTTTGGTTTGGAGACCCACAGGCTTCCTAAAAGCATCCCCGCCTCCTCTTGGGCGTTGTACAAGGACCCTTCGGCATCTTAAAAGTTCTCATGCCTTCTCTTGGGCTTAATACGAGGACCCTGACGACCTCTTAAAGGTATAAGACAGAACTTAGTCATCCTTTACTAAAGCAGTCTTCCGAGTGTCAGACCTCAGGCCACTTTAGGGTTGATTCTCATCCCTTAATGCCTTTGCCTCCTCTTAGAGGCATCATACAAATGATAAAACTCTTCCACACCAGTAGACTCGGACAGTCTATACCCCCTCTTGAGTCTCAAAGACATTCTCAAGCACTGTAGAAACCCTGGTCACTCTGGATCAATCTCCAGCAGAAACCCACTCTCTCTCATGAGAGTTCCCCAACCAGGGTCAGCTTATCCCAGATCAGAACCTCCAGGAATCTGATACCTCAACTCTTCTGTAATCCTCCGCAAGAGTTAATTCCCCACTTGGACCTGCCTGGGGATCTCCATAATCCAGCAGTAAGTTAGCCTCCTCTTAGGTTTTGTATAATGATTCTTCCTCAGTAAAGTTAGCCTCCTCTTGGGCTTTGTACAATGATTCTCCCCGGCGGAGCTAACCTTTTCAGACTCTCTTGTTGAGTCCATCACTTTTCAAGATTTTCTTGATAAGTCAACATCCTTGTAGCCTCAATCTCGGGCTTCGTACGAGACAGCAAATCACTCTCCTGTTGAGTATAAAAGACTCTCTTGTTGAGTCAATCAACTTTCAGACTCTCTTGTTGAGTCAATCAATTTTTTTGGACTCTCTTGTTGAGTCAATCTTTTTTCAGCCTTCGTCCTGGGCTTTATACAAAACAGATAAAATACTCTCTTGTTGAGTTAACCCTTTTTAGCCTCCTCTTAGGCTTTGTATAATGATTGTCCTCAGCAGACATCCATACAAACACTCTTTTGTTGAGTTAAACCCTTTTATCCTCTATCTTGGGCTTTGTACAAGACATAAATCTCCCTCTCTTGAGCTTAGAATAGATATCTTCTCTAGCAGAGTCATTTCCTCCTAGCCTTCCTCTAGGCTTTGAAGAATGATTTTCCCCAAGCAGAGTCAAACTCTTTTAGCCTCAATCTTGGGCTTTGTACAAGATATATAATACCCTCCAGCAGAGTTAAACCTTTTTAGCCTCCATCTTGGGCTTTGTACAAGACACATAAAATATCCTCACCAGAGTCAGATAAATTTCCCATTTCAGCCTTCGTCTTGGGTTTTGTACAAGACACATACAAATTCTCCCCAATAGAGTCAAAAGGCTCTGTATAAGCATTTCCCCAACGGGGTCCATTCTCCTTTGCTTCCTTTAAAGCTTTGAAATTTGAATTCCCTTTAAGCATAGTCAAAGCCCTTTTAGCCTCAATCTTGGGCTTTGTACAAGACAGACAGAACATTTTCCCCATAGAAGTCAAACTTTTAGCCTCCTCATAAGCTTTGTATAATGATATCCCCAAAGAGCCTGTCTCTTTTTCGCCTCCATCTTACGCTTTGTACAAGACACCAATATATACACTCTCTGGTTGAGTCGGTCTTATCCAGCCTCCTCTTAGGCTTTGTATAAAGAAATCCCCCAGCTGGGTCAATCAACCTCTTAGCATCAAACTGGTGCTTTGATCAAGGCATACAAAAATCGAAAAATCCTCTTTAGAGATGACAAATTCTCTCTCAGCCAAAACCCTTTAGCTTCATATCTTGAGCATTGAACAAGATACAAATCACCTTTAGCTTCATGTCTTGGGCTTTGAACAAGACACCAAAATATCTTTTTCCTCCCATAGAATAGGGGGAACTACGATTGCTTTGATTTCCCTGTTTCGTTTAAACGGGAATACGTAGGCATAATGAAATTCTGGTATCAGATGTATGATGTTAGGGTGCGATGTCACAACAACACACTCTGCAAATGGACAATGCAATAAATCACCACAATGAATTGTTCACCCAGTTTGGTCTAACTACCTACGTCTAGGGGCTACCTAGCCAGGGACGAATTTCACTACTTGTAGAATTAAATTACAGACTCAACAACCCAGTTGACAATCTCCTAATCTTAATTCCTACTAGTGACTTTCTACCTAAGAAACCACTTAGATATGAGAACACTACTCAATCCCTAAACCCTCTCAAAGAACACCCTATTTGAGAAACCTTGATTCTGCTTCACAGCTTTGATCAAGAACAACTCAAAACAACATTACCCATTCACACTCGAATGGTTTACAAAACATACACGAAGACACAAACGACACTAATTATTTAGCTCCCTTCGTTTTTTTTTCTTCAGTACTGGCGCGCTTTATATAGCTCTTTGAATTGGACTTGGACCTGCTATAATATCTGACCTGATTTGTTATTTAAAACTGAATCTTCAAAATAGATTTTCTCCTAAAATCTTTTCAAATCTTCAACCTTTTAAATCTCCTACAAATCTGCATCAAATCTCTATGCAACAGAGAATATCTATCCCAAGATATTCGCATCCAATGAGACTACCTGCTCTCCACAATTCCAGCTAACACGCAAACCCTAAAAACATCACAAAACCTTATGTTATTAATTCTGCAGATCTAATGTCACAACATCGCATATGACATCAGACATCCAACTTAACTCTTAACACAACCCAGTGTTAAGACTCAATGTTGTGACATCACCACCTTGACATCAAACATTGATCAACCTTTGTTTTACCAAAATTCCAGCCAATCCAAGAAACTAACAATCTCCCCCTTTGGCTAATTTTGGCTAAAACACTCTCTGCACCTTCAGAGACTTCAGCAGCCGAATAAACTTGAATAATTTTTGAAACTTCAAGCAGCAGCATCTTCAATACATAAAACAATCTCTTCACACAAAACTCTGCTGCAACACCATCTTCAACAATCAACACTGGTGCTCCCCCTCAAAACAAGAACCAGCATAACAGCTATTCAGCTATTACTCCCCCTAAATTACTGCACTATTGGGTACACTCTACACACCTAGGCTAACTCTCCCCCTTTTTAGCCACAATTTGACAATCACCAAACACAATGTTCTGACATAAAGACATGGTCAAACAACATACTCCCCAAAAACACAAGTTCCAACATATTGACTGTCCAGTCGATACAAACGATGCTCCTTGTTTTTCATTATAAACACAAGCCTTTCTATTAGTAGCACCAATCAGCACCCAAGAATGAGTCAGGCAAACAGCAAAGGTGCAGCAAAAAACTTCAAGCAGACGAGCACGACTTCAGGTCCACCTCAGCAGAGACACAAAACAATGACCGCAGCTGCAACTACTTCAGGAGCAAAACGGACAGGCACAACCTCAGAAACAACCATGAAACCAAGCAAAAAGCTTCCTGTGCAACAAGAAGCTGCTGATGATGATTGGGATGAAGACTGGAAAGCTTTTCTAGATGCAGGGGGTTGGGATAACCTGTAACTTATGATGTACTTCAAACTTGTATGCTATCAGCAGTTGAACAAAATCAATTACTAATAAATACTACAACTGCTTAATACACTCTCTTGCACATTTAATCTTCATGTATGCAAATTCCCAATTTACTTCTCAACCTTTCAAATTGGTTTGCATCTAAAGCTTTAGTGAAGATATCAGCTAACTGTTTTTCTGTGGCTACATGCTTTAATGCAACAACTTTGTCCTCAACCAATTCTCTTATAAAATGATGCCTTATATCAATATGCTTAGTTCTGCTATGTTGAATAGGATTCTTAGAGATATTGATAGCATTCAAATTATCACAGTACAATGTCATGACATCTTGCTTGACATTGTATTCTGTTAACATCTGCTTCATCCAAACAAGTTGAGAGCAACTACTTCATGCGGCTATGTACTCAGCTTCAGCATTGGAAAGTGACACACAGTTCTGCTTTTTACTAAACCAAGAAATCAGATTATTCCCTAGGAAGAAACAGCCTCTTGAAGTGCTTTTCCTATCATCAGCACTCCCAGCCCAGTCAGCATCACAATATCCCCTTAACTCAGTCCCAGAACCATGACTATACAACATCCCATAGTCACTAGTGCCATTAACATATTTCAAGATCCTTTTCACTTGATTCAAGTGACTGGCCTTCGGTTCAGATTGATATCTGGCAGAAACCCCAACAGCAAAAGCAATGTCAGGTCTACTAGCTGTGAGATACAATAGACTCCCAATCATGCTTCTATATAAACTTTGATCCACACTGACACCATGTTCATCCTTGGATAATTTTAGATGAGTAGGAGCAGGAGTCCTCTTGTGATTAGCATTCTCCAAACCAAACTTCTTCACTATGTTCTTTGCATACTTGCTCTGCGAAATAAATATGGAATCCTCCATTTGTCTAACTTGTAGGCCAAGAAAATAGTTTAGCTATCCAACAAGACTCATTTCAAATTTAGACTGCATCTGTTCCACAAAATGTTTCACCAATGCATCCGACATCCCACCAAATACTATGTCATCAACATAGATTTGAGCTACCATCAGTTTTCCTCCTTCCTCTTTAACAAACAAGGTCTTGTCAGTTCCTCCTTTTCTGTAGCCATTCACAACCAGGAATTCAGTAAGTCTTTCATACCAAGCTCTTGGTGCTTGCTTCAAACCATATAGAGCTTTCCTTAGTTTGTACACATGGTCAGGAAATGTTGGATCAATAAATCCTTTTGGTTGATCAACATACACCTCTTCATTTAAGTAACCATTCAAGAAGGTACTTTTAACATCCATCTGAAAAAGCTTGAATTTGAAATTACACGCCACGCCTAAGAGAAATCTGATAGACTCCAGTCTTGCCACAGGAGCAAAGGTTTCATCATAATCAATTCCTTCAACCTGAGTGTATCCCTGAGCAACTGATCTGGCATTGTTTCTGGTGACCACTCCTTGTTCATCAGATTTATTCTTGTAGATCCACTTGGTGCCAATCACATTAACTCCATCAGGCCTAGGCACAAGCTCCCATACTTCATTCCTCTTGAACTGCTCCAGCTCTTCATGCATTGCATTTATCCAAAACTCATCAGTCAATGCTTCCTTGACATTCTTTGGCTCAATTTTGGAGACAAAGCATGAACTTGCTATAACATCTCTTGACCTGGTCCTCACTCCAGAGCTTAGATCACCTATAATGAGCTCCTTTGGGTGGTCCTTCTGCACTCTGATGGAGGGATCCTTATGAGGTTGCTCAGTTTCAGGCTCAGCGGCAGCAACACTAGGAGTTGGACTTCTGTCTTCAGCTTCTGGTGCAACTTCACCAACTGATGTTCCAACATCATCTAGGACATCATCATCTTCCTTCTTGTCATTGTCATCAATCACAACATTGATTGACTCCATCATCACCTTGGTTCTAGAGTTGAACACCCTATATGCTCTGCTGTTAGTAGAGTATCCCAAAAATATTCCTTCATCACTTTTGGAATCCAATTTTCTTCTCTGTTCTCTATCAGCAAGAATATAACATCTACTTCCAAAAACATGAAAGTATTTAACATTAGGTTTTCTTCCCTTCCATAGTTCATACAGAGTGGATGAAGTGCCTCTTCTCAAGGTAACCCTGTTGTGAATGTAGCAGGCAGTATTCATGGCTTCAGCCTAGAAATGATAAGGAAGTTTCTTGGCGTGGATCATCACTCTAGCAGACTCTTGGATAGTTCTGTTCTTCCTCTCAACTACTCCATTTTGCTGAGGAGTAATAGGCGATGAAAACTCATGACTTATACCTTCAGTAGAGCAAAATTCTTCAAACTTGCTATTCTCAAACTCTCTTCCATGTCACTTCTTATTCTGATAACCTTACTCTCCTTTTCTCTTTGGAGTCGTTGACAAAGATCTTTAAAAACATCAAACACCTCTGATTTGTCTTTGATGAAGCTCACCCAAGTGTACCTTGAATAGTCATCCACAACTACATATGCATATTTCTTTCCACCCAAACTTTCCACCTGCATAGGTCCCATCAAGTCCATATGAAGTAGTTCAAATACCTTGGAGGTGGTGTCATGTTGAAGCTTCGGATGAGACATCTTTGTCTGCTTCCCTTTTTGACAGTCTCCACACACTTTTCCTTCCTCAATACTAAGTTTGGGAATTCCCCTGACTGCTTCTGAGGAGATGATTCTCTTCATTCCCTTTAGGTGAAGATGTCCCAACTTCTGATGCCAGATTTTGACATCATCTTCTTTAGCAAGCACACACGTGGAAGAATTTGAGTTTTGAGGCACCCAAAGATAACAATTGTCCTTAGACTTGGCTCCCTTCATAATGACTTCTCCTTTATCATCTTTGACAATACATTCTGACTTTGTAAAGTCTACTTTGAATCCTTGATCACAAAGTTGACTAATGCTAATCAAATTTGCTGTTAGTCCTTTAACAAGAAGAACATCCTCCAGTCTGGGAGCACCAGCACAATTTAGTTTACCAATCCCCTTGATCTCTCCTTTGACCCCATCACTAAATGTAACATAGCCTGAAGACTGAAGCTTCACATCTACCAACAGATTCTTTACTCCAGTCATGTGCCTTGAACACCCACTGTCAAAGTACCAGTCTTCTTTGGTAGAAACCCTTAAGGACGTGTGAGCTATCAAGCTGGTAACCTTAACTTTAGGGACCCATTGCTTCTTAGGCTTGGAAACCTGCCTTCCTTTATATCAGTTCTGTTTGGGAACAGCCTGATGAGCCTTCTGTGGATACCCATGTAGCTTATAACAATAAGCCTTAATGTGTCCAAAACATCCACAATGGTGACATCTCCAGCGTCTGTATTTCTTCTTAGATGGAGTTCTGTCATGATGTTTTAACATCTGTTTTAACATCACTGGTTTTGGGGTGATAGAACCTGTATCACTGGTGAATCCCAAACCACATTTGTCTCCAGCCATCTTCCTAATACTGAGAATGTTGTCTAACGCATCAGTACCATTGTTCAACATTCTGATAGTTTTGGTCATAGAGTCCAGCTTATAGTTGAGCATACTGACATCAGCTTTAAGTTCAGTCTTTTCTGCTTTCAACTGTACTATGTTTTTCTTCAGCTCTTCTCCTTCAAGACACAATTGCTCACTTCTCACGAAAAGATCTTTGTAAGTGACAGCAAGTTCATCGTAAGAGACCTCATCATCACAAGACTCATCATCTGACTCATAAACCCCAACCATAGCTCTAGCAAGTTTAGCTAAATTTTCTTCAGATTCACTCTCACTGTCAGACCAAGAAGCTGATAACCCTTTCTGCTTCTTTAGAAAAGTGGGACATTCCTTCTTGAGATGTCCATACCCTTCACACTCAAAGCATTGTACCCCTTTGTCATTACTGGATTTTTCTTCATCTTTAGACTTCTTCCCTTGTTCTCCTAATTTGTTGATGTCAGAGGTAATGTTCTTGACATTGGGATTATAACTCCTATTTATCCTCTTCATAACTTTGTTGAACTGTTTACCCAGCAAAGCAATAGCCTGAGACAGCTCCTCCTGAGAGTCATCTACTTTCTCTTTCTTGGCTTCTTCACAACTGGAAACTAAAGCTATACTCTTGGACTTCTTCTCAAGTTCTTCTTCACTTAACCTTAGCTCAAATGTTTAAAGAGATCCAATAAGCTCATCAACCCTCATTTTGCTGATGTCTTGAGCTTCTTCAATAGCAGTCACCTTCATCTTGTACCTCTTAGGAAGGGACCTAAGGATATTCCTTACAAGCTTTTCTTCTGACATCTTTTCACCAAGAGCACTGGATGCATTGGATAGCTCAAGAATACTCATGTGGAAGTCATGGATAGTCTCATCTTTCTTCATCTTCAGGCTTTCAAACTTTGATGTTAGTATCTGAAGTCTTGACATCTTAACTCTAGATGTTCCTTCATGTGTAGCCTTCAAAATATCCCATGCTTCCTTAGAAACTTCACATGAGTTGATCAATCTGAAGATGTTCTTATCAACTCTATTGAAGATAGCATTTAGGGCTTTAGAGTTACCAAGGGCAAGTTCATCTTCTTCCTTGGTCCATTCTTCTTCAGGCTTTAGCTTTGCGGTGCCCTCTTTATCTTTCCCAGCATCATCTTTTTCAAACACAACAGGTGCTTTCCATTCTTTAACAATAGCCTTCCAAGCCCTGCTGTCCAAGGATTTCAAAAAGGTGATCATCCTTGGCTTCCAATAATCATAATTCGAGCCATCCAAAATAGGGGGTCTGTTGACAAATCCTCCAACTTCTCTGTCCATCTTTACACCAGAAAGTAACTTCCCTAGATCTCACCCAAAGACAGACAAGGTGCCTTCTCTGATACCAATTGAAATTCTAGTATCAGATGTGTGATGTTAAGGTGCGATGTCACAACAACACACTCTGCAAATGGACAATGCAATAAATCAACACAATGAATTGTTCACCCAGTTCGGTCTAACTACCTACGTCTGGGGGCTACCAAGCCAGGGATGAATTTCACTACTTGTAGAATTAAATTACAGACTCAACAACCCAGTTGACAATCTCTTAATCTTAATTCCTACTAGTGACTTTCTACCTAAGAAACCACTTAGATATGAGAACACTACTCAATCCCTAAACCCTCTCAAAGAACACCCTCTTTGAGAAACCTTGATTCTGCTTCACAGCTTTGATCAAGAACAACTCAAAACAACATTACCAATTCACACTCGAATGGTTTACAAAACATACACAAAGACACAAACGAAACTCAGTCTTTAGCTCCCTTTCTTCATTTTTTTTTCTTCAGTACTGGTGCGCTTTATATAGCTCTTTGAATTGGACTTGGACCTGCTACAATATCTGACCTGATTTGTTATTTAAAAGTGAATCTTCAAAACTGATTTTCTCCTAAAATCTTTTCAAATCTTCAACCTTTTAAATCTCCTACAAATCTGCATCAAATCTCTATGCAACAGAGAATATCTATCCCAATATATTCGCATCCAATGAGACTACCTGCTCTCCACAATTCCAGCTAACACGCAAACCCTAACAACATCAGAAAACCTGATGTTATTAATTCTGCAGATCTAATGTCACAACATCGCATGTGACATCAGACATCCAACTTAACTTTTAACACAGCCCAGTGTTAAGACTCAATGTTGTGACATTACCACCTTGACATCAAACATTGATCAATCTTTGTTTTACCAAAATTCCAGCCAATCCAAGAAACTAACACATAAGATTGCGAAATCTTAGTGATCATACTAAACAAAGACTCTAGGTCCAGTACCTTCATATCAATCAAAACCCTTAGGTCTAGTACCAAAAACAATCGGGAAAGAACCCGAGCATCAATAAAAACTCACTCACTCTCTCATATTTCCTAAGAAACTTTCCCAATCCATTAGCAGATAAACACTATCAATTACAAAGCGAAACCTAAAAGCTAACATCCTGTGGATAACCATATATAGGATGGGTAATTGACAACTACCCATTGTATAACCTGACCCTGGACCCCCTATCTCTTAAAGCGTTTGTTCAGTTAAACATTCGTGTGCAAGGTTAGTTTTAGATAGCTTCCCTTTCCCTTCCAGCTTCATGGGATAAATAAGAAATCAGAAAGTAGCACCACTTTCTCCTCGAGGAGGAAACCCAAACTTCAACAATAAGGTGGTCGCGTCACCGACAAAAATCGCTCGCTATAATAAAATGGCGACTCTGCTGGGGAGTCCTTGTATTTTTATCCTTGGGGCATCGTCCCCATTTTCCAATGGAAAATGGCGACTCTGTTGGGGAGTCATTGACTATTAGGATCATAGGCTATAGCTCTTAAGAGGTCTAAGATGTTAGTTTTAGGACAAATATATATATATATATATATATATATATATATATATATATCTTTTCCTAATTGATATCCGTGTTTATTTTTCTGCTAATGGGACTGCGAGTGATGTCACATCTGGAAAGATTGAGTATACACCTAAGATAAGTGATGGCACTAGACGGGTAATCTTACAGGGAGTGACTCCCAAATAAGAGGTCCCGGTTGACCATCAAATTAGTGGAGATACCCTTTGCGGATTCAATGCCTATACGACTTCGGTTGTTGAAAGCAGATTGTTCAATTGGGTTATCTGAGAAGCTGAGGATTTTAGTAGACTGAAACCATGTTACTATTTTGTAGTGCAGAAGCTATCAGAAATAGTTGTCACGTGATACTACCCTCATTTGAGATTACTCTAAGATACATAAGCTCGCTCGGGTGATTCCAGCCTGTTGTTGTTATCCCAAGAGGGGTTAATGATTTTGAGGACAGGTACAAAAACCCACCAGTATAACCTTTAGGGATGGGTAAAGCCTTGACTTCATGACACCGAACCTTTGACCCCATGTTTTTTCTATGTTTTTGTGTGCTGCATTCATGCATTCATTTCATTAAAAAACATTAAACAAAAAAAATCTTCTCTTCTACTCTCTCTTTTTTTCAAATTAAACTAAGACAATGATTGCAAATATCAGAGAAAGGAGATTGCGTTACGGATTTTGGTAGAAGGAAGACTCACAAGTGTACCTTCGAGGTTCCAAAATTAGAGGATTTGAGAGTTTGGAGAGGATGATCACCAACCCTGGTGCTTTTAGAGCCAAGTACGGAGGACTGCTCTCTGTGTTAAGGGTCCATGTACTTGAAGGAATATTGGCTACATTCATTCAGTTCTACGATCCGGTCTATCACTGTTTCACATTCCTGGATTACCAACTTGCACCAACACTGGAGAAGTACTCTCACCTGACTGATTTACATATCACTGGCCAAGCTCCCTTTTCTGGACTGGAAGAAATTCCAAAAGATCAAACCATTGCAAAAGCTATCTATTTGGACGAGTCAGAAGTTAGGACTCACATGACCACTAAGGGTGGAATTTGCCAGCCCAGTTTTTGATAAAGAAAGCCCTATACTTTGCTAGTATAGGGAACGTGGCCGCTTTCGAGAGCATCTTTGTTTTGCTCACCTACGGGTTATTTTTGTTTCCTAACATCGATAACTTCGTAGATATCAATGCCATTAAGATATTTTTGATTGGAAACCATGTACCGACCTTACTCGCAGATGCTTATCATTCTGTACATTTAAGGAATTTGTACAGCAGAGGAATGATCGCCTGCTGTGTACCCCTGATATACAAATGGTTCATTTCACACTTGCCCAAATCTGCTGCATTTTGGGATCCTAAGAATACTTTACGTTGGTCGCAGAGGATCATGTCTCTTACCAACTCTGACATCCATTGGTACAACCGAATCTATGACGGGATTAGAATCATTGACCGCTGTGGAAACTTCCCTAATGTACACCTCATAGGAACTAAAGGAGGAATCAACTATCATCCAATTTTAGTTCGCCGTCAATTTGGATACCCGATGAGGCATGTCCCACGTAATGCTCATCTGGAAGGTCTTTTCTTCAAGGAAGGAGAAAATGACAGGGAACTAAAGACAGAAATAGTGCATGCCTGGAAACATGTTCACAGAAAAGGAAGAGAGTCTTTAGGAAAACCAGACTGTGTCTCTGTGGAACCTTATCTCCACTGGGTACAAACTAGAGCTCTCAAACTGAGGATGCCTTACCCTCGTCAAGAAGTTCTTCCGTTAAGGGACCCTGTCCTTTATTTTATGTCAGACACAGAAAAACTTCAGGTTACTCTCAACAGAGTTCAACAGGAGAAGAAGTCTTGGAAGAACAAGTACCGTATTCTCAGTGTGGAATGCAAGAAAATATAGCAACTGTTAAAAGAAAAAGATACTATGATTGAGATTTTAGAGCAACATGTTGTAGAAAACCAAGATAACCAAAGGAATTTGCTCGCTCCTTTCACTTGGCAAAGGAATGACAACCCGACAATGGCTCGAGAGCCCCGGTCAAAGAAAAGGAAAATACCAGAACCAGCACCTGAGCTCTCCTCAGAGAGGACTCAGGATCCATTAGCTTAGACATTTCCTTTTACAGCACTTTGTAAATTACTGTATTTCTATTTCCGCAATCTTTGAATTCAATAAAACGGGGTTTCCCCACTATTTGATATTTGTAATCCAATTGTCAAAGTTTATTTTGATTAAATAAAAAATAAATATAATTAATATAATCATTGCATATCATTCATCATTCTCACGTAGCGCATTCTTCTTACCTACGAATCTCACGTTTGTGTCTCGATTCTAGAGTCAAACTGTCTCATTCGTACAATACTCGGGCCAGTCAACAAAAGAAAATGGATAATCTCGAGGAAGAGAACAAAGAGTTGAGAGAGAACTCGACGCTCTGAAAAAAGATCTGAGAAAGCTTCACAACGATACGCAAGCTCTGACAGCAGCCCAGATGCAACAACAACAGACTGTGATCTCAAAGATGACATCAACGCCCATAGTGGAAAAGTATGATCCTCGATATACCATGCCTAAAGATCATCCCTGCGGCATGCCACTCAACTATATCCCGAAAGGATATATTCCGATGATCACGGAAGATCCGAAAACTGCAGCAGGAACCGCTGGGCCTGAAGGTTACAAACTTTGGGAAAGCGAAGATGCCAGGGGCATGACAGCAACTCCTGAAGGTTACAAACTTTGGGAGAGGAAAGTACCAAGAGTCTCAGCCATAATGACTATACCACAACCTGTGGTACACACTGTCCAGGAAGGACAGATTCCCCAGATACCGTCTGGTGGAAACAAAAGTATGGAGGAGAGAATGAGGGAGTTCCAGGAATAATTCCTGGAGATGCAGAAAGAACTGCAAGCCATTCACGGTCAGGATCTATTTGGAAAGGATGCTGCAGACCTTTGTTTGGTCCCCAATGTGAAAGTTCTGCACAAATTCAAGGTGCCCGAATTTGAAAAATACAAGGGTAACTCTTGCCCTCAAAGTCATCTGGTGATGTATGCTCGGAGGATGTCAACTCAGACAGAGAACCAACAACTACTGATCCATTACTTCCAAGATAGTTTAACTGGTGCCACACTCAAATGGTACATGGGTTTGAACCGCACTAAGATCGTCACTTTCAGAGATCTTGGCGCTGCCTTCGTTCAACAATATAAGTATAACTTGGACATGGCACCCGACAGAGATCAACTCAGAGCCATGTCGCAGAAGGACAAGGAAACCTTTAAGGAATATGCTCAGAGATGGCGTGAAATTTCCGCCCAGATTTGTCCACCTCTTGAGGAAAAAGAGATGACAAAAATATTTTTGAAAACCTTGAGTTCATTTTACTACGACCGAATGGTCGCCAGTGCGCCCAGTGACTTTACTGAAATGGTAGGCATGGGAGTTCGTCTTGAAGAAGCAGTTCGAGAAGGACGTCTGGTCAAAGATGTCGGGCCATCAAGCAGTGCCAAAAGATACGGTAGTGCTCTCCCTAAGAAAAAAGAGCAGGATATATCTCTATCAAAAAGCAAAGGCGACGGTACCAACCAGTAGCAGCAGTAACTCCTGCTATCAACCCTGCGCCTGTTCCTACATATCAACCTCAGGTTGCTCAGAGCCAACCTAATCAATAACAATATCAGCAAAGGACACAACAACCTCTTCAGCAGGCTCATCCTCTGTACAATAACAACCGTACAATGTGACCACCAGGGTTCGACCATATACCAATGTTGTACGCAAAATTATTTCCACTACTACTGGTCAAGGGGCATGTCCAAACCAGGTATCCTCTTACAGTACCAGAAAATCTGCTTTTTTGGTTCAAAGCGAATCAGACTTGCCCTTACCATCAAGGAGGACCAGGGCATAACATAGAAAACTGTCTCAGCTTCAAATCCGATGTACAGAAACTTGTTAGGAGCGGGGTCTTATCCTTCAAGGATACGAATCCAAATGTTCAGACAAACCCGCTGCCTCAACATGAGAAAGCTGTAGTAAATTTGATAGAGGGAGAATCTAACCACAGCTATCAAATTCATGATGTACTCTTGTTGAGGGCCAACCTGGTCAAAATGCATCGCAGACAGAGCGGATATGGGCATGTACAATCTCATAACTATCACCAGTGTGATATCTGCTCTAAGAACAATCAACGATGTTCTGTGGTGCAATCAGCTTTATAGAAACAGTTGGATCTCGGATGGATCCAGGATCACCGAATTCGTCGGGTCAACATGAATTATACGAATTCCAACGTCATTCAAAACCACGACATCCGTGCGATGAATGTCAACTTGGTGGCAATGTACTCAAGGCAAAGCCAACATCATAATCTACCACGACACAATTACGCTTTCTGTCTGGTCTGCTCGATAAACAATCAGGGATGCTCTTTTGTACAAGAGACCTCCAGCATCAGATGGATCTTGGATGGATTCAGGATTACCGCGATAGAAATCAGTATCAAGTGAATATGATTTAAATCTTTGATATTTGCTTGATGAATACCAGCTTGGTGGAATTACACGCTAAGCAAGTCCAGCTCGGTTTTCTGACTTCGTATAATTATCAGAACTGTAAGGGATGTCGTGAGAGCAACCAAGGATGCGCTCTCGTTCAAAGAACTTTGCAACACTTGTTGAACCACTGGTGGCTTCCGATCTATTTAGACGAAGACACACAACAAGTCAGTATGATTAATGGGAACCCTACTAGGCATCAAAGTCAGGATGTTCGATCAATGGAAGCAGATCTAGTGAGGTTACACTGCATACATAGCGGACGTGGCCGGTTACCACCACACAACTATGAACGATGTCAAGTTTTCTCTGAAGATAATCAAGGATGTTACCTCGTGCGAGCAGCCCTTCAAAGTCAGTTGGACCACAAAGAGATTCGACCGTGTCCAAGTTCTGGGTCAACCAATTTGATGCCAGACTTTTTCGCTGGTCGAATCAAGGATGTTAACGTAATCTCTGATCATAAGAGGACTAAATATGTTTATACCATCATCCCTTTACTTGACGAATCGAAAGTTCCCATCCGGGAACTGATTAAAAATTACTTACAATGGTCAGAATAATCAGATGGCTCCTTTAGTTATCTATCTACTAGGACCATTACCGTATGAATCAACTAAGGCCATCCCTTACAAATACGGTGCAACAACAATTGAGAATGGAAAGGAAATTCCATTACCCTCCATCGTGAATATTGCAGACATCAATCGAGTAACGCAGAGTGGTCGAATATTCAACCGAGGAGTTGGAGAACCTACCAGAGAAAAGGAACCTCAGACGGAAGTTCCTGATCAACCAGTTGGTCAATCCAGTGATCCCGACCATTCAAAAAACAACGATGAGATGCTGAAGCTCATCCAGAAGAGTGAATACAACATTGTTGATCAGCTGTTGCAAACTCCTTCAAAAATCTCAGTGCTATCACTTTTACTCAGTTCCGAAGCTCACAGGGAAGCTCTACAAAAAGTCTTAGAGTAGGCCTTTGTGGAACAAGATGTGTCAATAAGACAATTTGACAGCATCATCGCCAACATCACTTCCTGCAACAACTTGGGATTTAGTGATGAGGATGCGTTAGCCAGTGTACTGGTAGACACCAGATCAGCTCTAAATGTAATGCCGAAATCTACATTGATGCGATTATCATTTAAAGGATCTCCGATGAGAGCCAGTGAGGTCACCGTCAAAGCATTTGACGGATTCTAGAAAACAGTTATCGGCGAAGTCGACCTTCCCATAACTATCGGTCCTCACACTTTCCTAGTCACTTTCTAAGTCATGGATATCCGAGCAACATACAGCTGTTTGTTGGGAAGACCTTGGATACACGAGGATGGTGTAACGCCCCGATATGTTTAATTGTATTTATTAATTTCATTTATGTGAATTTTGTGAAATGAGTGAATTTATTGTATTTTACCTGCTAATTGAGTTAATTGGTTAATTTCCCTGATAGGTAAAATATTTGCAATAAATTATAATTTCTTTTCAACTTTTATTTCCCGAAGTATATTTCATCGCTGTTTATGTTTTATCACGTTTTGAGAGCGTTTGCGAGATATTTGAGCTGAGGGGTAAAATGGTCATTTTGAGGGGTTAGATATTTTTACATAAGTGGAAATAGAGGGGAAAGAAAAAGAGAAAAGAAGAGAAAGAGAAAGGAAGGGAAAGAAGAGGAGAGAAAAGAGAGAAGAGGAAAATTGAAGAAAACTCCGTTTCAATCACGACTAATCGGGAAAGGGTGAGAAGTTTCGATTATATCTTGCTTGTATATGTATATGTATGTATTTGTTTGATGTTTGGTTGAATTGAATAGAGAACTACAACAATTAATATGTGGAGATTGTGAGAATTGGATACAATTTTTGTGTCGGAAATCATGATTTAAGGTTCCTAATTGTTGAAACCTGATAGATATAGGTTGTTGTGCATTCAATTGGTAGTATGTTGATGTTTAGATGAGATTTGGAGAGAAATTGAGTATTTCTGTAGCAGGAATTATGCAGGAAAAATTCTGGGTTTTCGCTGCCCATACGCGTAACGTGCAAGGCAATACGCGTATTGGGTAGGGCAATACGCGTATGGCAAGGGCGAAATGAGGGCATTACGCGTATGGAAACCCATTTTACACTGCCCTCTGCTGAAATGCGTAACGGTGCGCGTAAGGGGCAAGGCATTACGCGTAACGAGGGAGGTAATATGCGTACTGGGTTTTTAGTGGAATTTTTGGAGAGAAATCAGTCTCTGCTCATACGTGTAGCACTTTGGGCAATAAGCGTATGGATGGCCGAGCGAGCTGGGCAATACGCGTATGGCCCAGGGCAATACGCGTATGACCAGCGAGGGTGCAGAATTTTGCCATTTCACGATTTCTTTCCCGATTTCGCGTCCGATGTGGTTCCTTTTGATCCGTAACTCGTATCGAGACGTTCTTGGTACCGATGGAAAGCTAATAAGATGTTCTTTCTTATAAAAATGGTTTTGGGATTATTGGCCGATTTAATTGTGTCGGGAATTTGGAAATGTGTCGTTTTGCCGACTTTTACTGTCGTAACTGTGTGCGATTGATGTGTTATCATGTAATACGATTTTGATATATAACGTATGACTTGTGTGCTGTTATATGATGTGAATGCATGTGATGAAATGCTATGATGATGGTTTGTGGCCTAAGGGCAAGTAAATGCATTGTGTTGTGTTTGATTGTATATGCATGATTATGGATGTTGGAATGGTTCACATGGTTGTATATGTGTATGCATTTGATTGTCATGAGTCATTGTATGCCAAGCATCATGATATGCATCTTGTGATGTCGTGTGCCCTTGTGAGGTGTGAGCGACGAACAATTCCAGAGGGAATTTGCTGTAACGGTTGTGTGCCTTATATAAAGAGGACTTAAAGCGACGTTATAGACGATCGTGTGCCTTATACAAAGAGGACCTAAAGCGATCAGATCGTGTGCCTTATACAAAGAGGACCTAAAGCGATCCATAAATGTTGTGAGCCTTATACAAAGAGGACCTAAAGCGACGGGGAACATCTTTTGCCCGACGGGGAGTTACACTAAGTAACAAGCGATGATTCCAATAATTCCTGAGTGAATTAATGATGAGAATGATGGATGGAAGGGTACCGCATTGCATTTGCATAGAGTCGTTGTGTCAGTCTCTTTGCATTTGCATAAATCATGAATGGATTAATTATGTGTGGAAAATTGTGAATTGATTGATTATGTGTTGAGCTTGTGATAACATTGGTGATTTGATGTGCATTCGTGATAAATGCATGGATTATGGATGATATGTTTTATGTATAGACATATGCTATGTTTTGTGGGGATGTTGTACATTACAATGATTGTATTAATTATCTATGATATGCTATATGTATTAGTATGTGATGCCTGTGATGAGAATAATTATGCATGTGAATTTATATGTGTTTGCATATTATTATCAATCTTGATTTAGTTGTTATTTCTCACCCTTCTGCTGTAGTTTGTTGCTCTATGAGGCAATTGCAGATTAGTGTCTTGGAGGCTTTTGTGAAGATTAGTTCTCCATCCTTTTGTCGGTCTGTCTGCTCTGATACGTAACCCGGGAGTCGTGGAAAGCTTTTGCTATATGTATACATTTGTTGGATCTATTTTGTATTACCTTTGTATGAATAATTTGATGTTATAAAACAAGTTATTATGTAAAACAAGTCAGTTATGGATCTTTCCGCTTTATTCCATAATTGAACTTTCCTTTTGTTGGAAAAAATTTCCCTTTTATGTTTATTCCATTTTGTGTTATGTATCAAATTTATGAGCAGGGATTGTATTTTCTTTCTTCAAATGTGGCATCCTTATTTCTGTCGAAAAGAATTTATTTTTATTCACTCTGATTTATTTATGTATTATTTATCCGCAATGGGAATTGGGGTGTTACATTAGTGGTATCATTCCCATCGCACTAAATAATAAATAATTAAATCAGAGTGAATAAAAAGAAAATTCTTAGACAGATATACTGATGCCACATTTGAGAAAAACAAAATCCCTGCTCTTAAACTTGATACATAACACAAAATGGAAAAAACATAGAAGGGAAACTTTTTCCAACAAAAGGAAAGTTCAATTATGGAATAAAGCGGAAAGATCCATAACTGACTTGTTTTACAAAATAACTTATTTTATAACATCAAAATATTCATACAAAGGTAATACAAAATAGATCCAACAAATGTATACATATATAACAAAAGCATTCCCCGACTCCCGCGTTACATATTAGAGCAGACAGACCGACAAAAGGATGGAGAACTAATCTTCACAAAAGCCTCCAAGGTACTAATCTGCAATTGCCTCATAAAGCAACAAACCACAGTAGAAGGGTGAGAAATAACAACTAAATCAAGATTGCATAATAATATGCAAACACATAAATTCACATGCATAATTATTCTCACCACAAACATCACATACTAATACATATGGCATGCCACAGATACATAACATATTTCTAATAATCCAACCACCTAGCATATATCAATTATTCCAACATAATAACATATTCACGCATAAGGCATACCAAGTTAGGACATATGGAAACACACCACCACATCACGCATATTCATATATATATATATAGCATACCATAGAGAATTAATACAATCATTGTAATGTATAACATCCCCACAAAACATAACATAGGTCTATACATAAAACATATCATCCATAATCCATACATTTACCACAAATGCATATCAATCATCAATGCTATCACAAGCTCAACACAACATCAATCAATTCACAATTTCCCACACATAATCAATCCATTCATGATTTTCCACACATAATCAATCCATTCATGATTTTCCACACATAATCAATCCATTCATGATTTTCCACACATAATCAATCCATTCATGATTTATGCAAATGCAGAGAGACCGACACAACGACTCTATGCAAATGTGGTACCATTCCATCCATCATTCTCATCATTAATTCACTCAGGAATTATTGAAATCATCGCTTGTTACTTAATGTAACTCCCCGTCGGGCAAACGATGTTCCCCGTCGCTTTAGGTCCTCTTTGTATATGGCACACGACGTTTATGGATCGCTTTAGGTCCTCTTTGTATAAGGCACACGATTTGATCGCTTTAGGTCATCTTTTTATAAGGCACACGATCTTCTATAACGTCGCTTTAGGTCCTCTTTGTATAAGGCACACGACCGTTACAGCAAATTCCCTCTGGAATCGTTTCGTCGCTGACACCCACTAGGGCACACGACATCACAAGAATGCATATCATGATGCTTGGCATACAATAACTCATGACAATCAAATGCACATATATATACAACCATGTGAACCATCTCATCATCAATAATCATGCATTGCAATCAAACCCAAAACAATGCATTTATTTGCCATAAGGCCACCAAATATCTCACATTGAATTTCACATAAACAATGCATTTCATCATAATCCACAAACCACAACAATTAGCATTTTAGCATATACACTCATATCAATTCACATCAAGAATTACTCACCATCAACCACAACAATCCTGCAATCATGCAATGATACTCACAACACTAGGATTCACGCCACAAAGGCTACCCACAACAACAGACATTAATACCATACATTTGTATTCAATTCAACAAGGTATTTTGCCATAAGGCCACAACAAATACTACAATTTATCACATGCTTCAAAATCATATAACAGCACACAAGCTATACGTTATATATCAAAAACATGTCACATGATAACACATCAATCGCACACAATTACGACGGTAAAAGTCGACAAAACGACACGTTTCCAAATTCCTGGCACAATTAAATCGGCCACTAATCTCAAAACCATTTTTATAAGAAATAACATCTCATTAGCTTTCCAACGGTACTAAGAACGTCTCGATCCATGTTACAGATCAAAAGCTATGAATTTTCAAAGAAAACAGATTTATTGGAAATTCCCAGGAGCGCCCGGCGGTACACATTTTCGCCCGGCGGTGCCCCCTTCGCCTCTGCTTCGCCCAGCGAAGCAGCGGAGTAAAACCCCCCCACCAAAACTCAAAAGAGTCAGAAACGTGACATGCTACGCCTCTTGGGCATCGCCCGGCGCAAGAACGAATCGCCCAACGCCCAAAGCGTCGCCCGACGCTCTGCACCAGAAACAGAAAAATTCTGCTGCGGGTTACACGGTTCCAAACCCCAAAAATCCAACTTTTCTCCAACCAAAACTTTTTCAATCAATCAAAACAAGAATCAACAATGTTCATACATATAATACGATCATACTACGTGATTCATATCGATTTCCAACCGCGAAAACATCGATTTCCATCAATTGTTCATCAATTATCAATAAGAAAAAGTTGTGAAACAACCAAAACAATTACAACAAACAACACATATACATACACAAGCAAGATATAATCGAGACTTCTCACCCTTACCCGATTAATCGTGCTTGAAACGGAGCTATGTCGATTTCCACCTCTTTTCCTCTTCTCCATTTCTTTCCTCTCCTTTTCCTTCTTTCTCTCTTTCTTTCTCTTCTTTCTCTTTTCTCTTTATTTCTCTCTATTTCTCTTTTTATAACAAAATATCTAACTACCCAAAATGACCATTTTGCCCTTACGCTCAAATATCTCCCAAACGCTCTCAAAATGCGATAAAACATAAACAGCGATGAAATATATTTTGGGAAATAAAAGTTGAAAAGAAATTATAATTTGTTGCAAATATTTTACCTATCAGGGAAATTAACCAATTAACTCAATTAGCAGGTAAAATACAATAAATTCACACATTTCACAAAATTCACATAAATGAAATAAATAAATATAATTAAACAACTCGGGGCGTTACAACTCTCCCCCACTTAGACATTTTCGTCCTCGAAAATATAACTGAGACGAACAACTCCGGATACGACTCTCGAATCCGACTAACCCATCAACATGCCAACACTAGGCACACCACGAATAACACAAACTAACAAACCACCTCGCTAACAACAACTACAACAACGACACGACAACGACGATAACTAAAACGACAAGATGCAAAGCCCATACAATGCACTTGACGACTAACTCACGACTCAAAGAAAACCAGGTTACCAACACCCAGGTAACACTCCCCTAATCTCCGACATAGGGATTAACCACACGCACTCAAACCAGCACCATGGAAACGAGGCAACAACCAAGACAAGAACCTAAAGTCCCACGCCACAACAACGTCTAAACAACATCAACAAAACCAGAATACCAAACATAACATCAATACAACAACGTTGTGATTTACCCATCAAACATGTAACTAATACATCCATTTACATATTAGTACATGATTAATATTGGAACCTTCCACCTAACACTTCCATTATAGAACATCCCACGGTCTCATCATTCTTACCGTTTTCCACTGTTCAACCTTTGAGTTCTATCAAGTCACATACCAGACACCAGTCTCTGAACTGCTCAAATAATTCTAACTCCCTGACCATCAAAACAGACATGTATAAAAACTTTCGACTTTACTCATCATGCACGACATTAACTTTACCAATAGGATAATTCCAGCTAAGGTCATAACTCATCACAAATTCCAACCATCCTCGCTGTCTCATACTATATTCCTTCCGACCAAACAGGTACTCAATATTCTTGTGATTACTAAACACTTCGAACTTAGAACCACAAAGATAATACCTCCAAATTTTCCAACATACTACAACCGCAACCAATTCCAAATCCTGAATAGTATAGATCCTTTTATGAATCCTCAATTGTGGTAAAGCATAAGCTACGACTTTACCCTCTTGCATTAACACACTGACTAAACTCATCAAAGACACATCACAATACCTCACAATGTAACACCCCAATACATCACAATACCCTCTTGCATTTGTGATCAATTAGATAGAAATCCATGTTTTCACGGTCGAAAATCGGTATAAATCGCGCTGTATGATCACACTGTTTTTATGAATAATTACTGATACTTGTTTTGCTGTTGGAATTGATTTGGGATGAAAAATGGGATTTTTGGGATGTGGAATCGTGTAAAATGCAGAAGAGAAATTCTGCATCTGATACGAAGCGTCGGGCGATGCTTTGAGTGCCGGGCGGCTTCGGTTGTGTGCCATAGGTTGTAAGATTGTAAGTGTTGTTTGGATAGTGTTGTTCCCGATTCCAGAGGGAATGCGGAGGCAAGGTTTATGTCAACTAAGGATTTGTGCTTTAGGTAGTTTTATGCACAAGATGCAAGAAATGCTATTATAGTTTGGTAAAGACGGTTTATGCCCCATCATGATTGTCGGCTGTCTATTGACAAATTGAGGAACTGATCACCCTTAATCTCTTGTTGATAGCAGACGGGAATTATGTTGGATGGAATAGACGTGTCTTTCCGACTTTGATAGTGTGTGCAAAGAATTGTTTGGAATTAAGAAAATGATTACAGATTTTTTTGTTGAGTCGATGAAGATTCTTATATCGGAAGATGAGGCGGATTAGAGGTTTCTGTATGTTGGTCAAGTTGGAATGTCTCTGAGGGAGAATGATTGGGTATTATTAATGGTTGTTCTCAGAGAGTAGAGAGTGAACTTAAATTTGACGAAGGTGAAGATTTGAGGTTTGGATCTGCTAAGTAAGTAGAAGAACTTTTAGGAAGTGAAACTCAGATGTTTGTCATGTTTGTGATGATAGGGTTTTGGAAATTGGCAAGAAGCCACGGTGATGGGCCGTCAGTTATACATGGTTCTCAGATGTGTTTTTGGATGAAACATTAGTGTGTCGACTTGAAGAGGTCCAGCATGGTTGGTAAAGAAAAGGATGATAGCATGAGGTTGCGTGTTAATCAGTGAGTAGTATGGAAACTGGCGGTTGTGTTCGGGATAGCTTGAGTTTTGAATTGTGACGAATTGCGAACAATGTGAAGTTCCTTGATGGTATTACTTTTCTTATGGGTTGAGATATCGTGTCAACAGAAACCTTGAGTGAGTTGGAACCCCGTAGGAAAAATTGATATGTAATGTGGTAACCAGAGATTGTTAAGCTATTTTGGATAAATTGTTTCGAGCTAAGAATGAATTTTGAAGGTTGTATATGTTATGGTTGTGGAGTATATGAATCGTATCTTCCATACTTGTTTGGATAAGTTTATAGTGAAGTTTATTGGATGATATTCTAATTTATTTTAAATCAAAGGATGAGTATGTAGAGTATTTGAGGATTGAGTTTAGTCAGTGTGTTAATGCAAGAGGGTAAAGTCGTAGCTTATGCTTTACGACAATTGAGGATTCATAAGAGGATCTATACTATTCAGGATTTGGAATTGGCTGCGGTTACTTTTGTGTTGAGACTCTGGAGGTATTATTTTTATGGTTTTGAGTTCGAAGTGTTTAGTAATCAGAAGAATATTGAGTACCTGTTTGGTCGGAAGGAATAGAGTATGAGACAACGAGGATGGTTGGAATTCCTGATGAGTTATGACTTTAGCGGGAATTATCCTATTGGTGAGGTTAGTGTCGTGCCTGATGAGTTAAGTTGAAAGTTTTTACATATGTCTGCTTTGATTGTTAAAGAGTGGGAACTTTTGGGAGAATTTAGAGATTTGAGTTTGGTGTACAAATTGACATCTGATAGCGTGAGGCTTGGTATGTTAAAGGTCACTAATGATTTTCTATTGACCGTTAGCGAGAAACAGAGGCTGGATGTGACATTTGTTGATTTGATGAGGGTTGGAGATAAAGGGGTTTATGGTGACTTTAAAGTGGATGATCGGGGTGTTTTGAGATTCCGTGGTAGAATTTGTATTCCTGATGATTCGGAATTGAAAAAGATGATTTTAGAGGAAGAACACCGGAGTAGTTTGAGTATACATCCGGGAGTTAATAAAATGTATCAAGATTTGAAGGAGATCTTTTGATGGTCAGAGGATTAGAATTATTTGAGCAGTCAGAGACTTGTGTCTGGTGTGTGAGATAACTCAGTGGAGTGTAAGGTTGGGTCTTTTAGAAATGAACTATACTTTTTCTGGTGAATATTAAGGAGAGTCAGAAGTTGGATACGAAATTGGTGGATTTGATAGTTTCGGGTAATCAGAGTGCGCATCGAAAGTGTGAGGTGGCACATTTCATATATGCATGTGTGACTTGTAAGAGTTCATAGGTTGAACATTGTAAACATGTAGGAGTAATGAGACCATTGGACGTTTCAGAATGGAAGTGTTAGGTGAAAGGTTTAAATATTATTCATGGGCTACTATGTAGATGGATGTTTTGGTTGTATGTTCGATTGGTGAATCGTAGCATTGTTGTAATAATGTGGTGTGACAAGGATGTGGTATTGTGGTTATGTAGAGGTTGTTGAAATGATGTTGGGTCATGGAACTTTATGTTCTTGTGTGTGGTGTTGCCTCGTTTCCATGGTGATGGTTCGAGTGCGGGTAGCTAATTCCTTGTGGGGAATTAGGGGAGTGTTACCTGGGTGTTGGTAACATGGTTTTATTTGAGTTGTGAGTTAGTCGTCAAGTGCATTGTATGGGCTTGGCATCTTGTCGTTGTCGTGTCGTTGTTGTAGCTGCTGTTAGCAAGGTGGTTTGTCAGTTTATGTTATTCGTAGTGTTCCTAGTGTTGGCATGTTAGTTGGTTAGTCGGATGCGAGAGTCGTATCCAGAGTTGTTCGTCTCATTTATATTTTCGAGGACGAAAATGTCTAAGTGGGGGAGAGTTGTAACGCCCCGATTTGTTTAATTGTATTTATTTATTTCATTTATGTGAATTTTGTGAAATGTGTGAATTTATTGTATTTTACCTGCTAATTGAGTTAATTGGTTAATTTTTCTGATAGGTAAAATATTTGCAATAAATTATAATTTCTTTTCAACTTTTATTTCCCGAAATATATTTCATCGTTGTTTATGTTTTATCGCTTTTGAGAGCGTTTGCGAGATATTTGAGCTGAGGGGTAAAATGGTCATTTTGAGGGGTTAGATATTTTAGAAAAATTAGATATTTTTACATAAGTGGAAATAGAGGGGAAAGAAAAAGAGAAAAGAAGAGAAAGAGAAAGGAAGGGAAAGAAGAGGAGAGAAAAGAGAGGAGAAGAGGAAAATCGAAGAAACGCCATTTCAATCACGACTAATCGGGTAAGGGTGAGAAGTTTCGATTATATCTTGCTTGTATATGTATATGTATGTATTCGTTTGAAGTTTGGTTGAATTGAATAGAGAACTACAACAATTAATATGTGGAGATTGTGAGAATTGGATACAATTTTTGTGTCAGAAATCATGATTTAAGGTTCCTAATTGTTGAAACCTGATAGATATAGGTTGTTGTGCATTCAATTGGTAGTATGCTGATGTTTAGATGAGATGTGGACAGAAATTGAGTGATTTCCGTAGCAGGAATTATGCAGGAAAAATTCTGGGTTTTCACTGCCCATACGCGTAACGGGCAAGGCAATACGCGTATTGGGTAGGGCAATACACGTATGGAAAGGGCGAAATGAGGGCATTACACGTATGGAAACCCATTTTACACGGCCATCTGCTGAAATGTGTAACGGTACGCGTAAGGGGCAAGGCATAACGCGTTACGAGGGAGGTAATACGCATACTGGGTTGTTAGTGGAATTTTTGGAGAGAAATCAGTCTCTGCTCATACGCGTAGCACTTTGGGCAATACGCGTATGGATGGGCGAGCGAGCTGGGCAATACACGTATGGCCCAGGGAAATACGCGTATGATAAGCGAGGGTGCAGAATTTTGCCGTTTTGCGATTTCTTTCCCGATTTCGCGTCCATGTGGTTCCTTTTGATCCGTAACTCGGATCGAGACGTTCTTGGCACCAATGGAAAGCTAATGAGATGTTTTATCTTATAAAAATGGTTTTGAGATTGGTGGCCGATTTAATTGTGTCGGGAATTTGGAAATGTATCGTTTTGCCGACTTTTACTGTCGTAACTGTGTGCGATTGATATGTTATCATGTGATACGCTTTTGATATATAACGTATGACTTGTGTGCTGTTATATGATGTGAATGCATGTGATGAAATGTTGTGATGATGGTTTGTGGCCTAAGGGCAAGTAAATGCAGTGTGTTGTGTTTGATTGTATATGCATGATTATAGATGTTGGAATGGTTCACATGGTTGTATATGTGTATGCATTTGATTGTCATGAGTCATCGTATGCCAAGCATCATGATATGCATCTTGTGATGTCGTGTACCCTTGTGGGGTGTGAGTGACGAAACGATTCCAGAGGGAATCTGCTGTAACGGTCATGTGCCTTATACAAAGAGGACCTAAAGCGATGTTATAGACGATCGTGTGCCTTATACAAAGAGGACCTAAAGCGATCGGATCGTGTGCCTTATACAAAGAGGACCTAAAGCGATCCATAAACGTCGTGACCCTTATACAAAGAGGACCTAAAGCGACGGGGAACATCGTTTGCCCGACGGGGAGTTACACTAAGTAACAAGCGATGATTCCAATAATTCCTGAGTGAATTAATGCTGAGAATGATGGATGGAATGGTACCTCATTGCATTTGCATAGAGTCGTTGTGTCGGTCTCTTTGCATTTGCATAAATCATGAATGGATTGATTATGTGTGGAAAATTGTGAATTGATTGATTATGTGTTGAGCTTGTGATAGCATTGGTGATTTGATATGCATTTGTGATAAATGCATGGATTATGGATGATATGTTTTATGTATAGACATATGCTATGTTTTGTGGGGATGTTGTACATTACAATGATTGTATTAATTATCTATGATATGCTATATGTATTAGTATGTGATGCTTGTGGTGAGAATAATTATGCATGTGAATTTAAATGTGTTTGCATATTATTATGCAATCTTGATTTAGTTGTTATTTCTCACCCTTCTGCTGTGGTTTGTTGCTCTATGAGGCAATTGGAGATTAGTGTCTTGGAGGCTTTTGTGAAGATTAGTTCTCCATCCTTTTGTCGGTCTGTCTGCTCTGATACGTAACACGGGAGTCGGGGAACGCTTTTGCTATATGTATACATTTGTTGGATCTAATTTGGATTACCTTTGTATGAATAATTTGATGTTATAAAACAAGTTATTTTGTAAAACAAGACAGTTATGGATCTTTCCGCTTTATTCCATAATTGAACTTTCCTTTTGTTGGAAAAAGTTTCCCTTTTACGTTTATTCCATTTTGTGTTATGTATCAAATTTATGAGCAGGGATTGTATTTTCTTTCTTCAAATGTGGCATCCTTATTTCTGTCGAAAAGAATTTATTTTTATTCACTCTAATTTATTTATGTATTATTTATCTGCGATGGGAATTAGGGTGTTATAGCTGGGGCAGTCACTTCGACACTTCACCAGAAGCTGAAGTTCATCAAGAACGACCAACTTGTCACAGTCTGTGGAGAGCAAGCCTTGATCGTGAGTAACTTATCGTCGTCCACTTGTGTAGAACCAGAGGAGGTTATAGGAACCCAGTTCCAAGCACTTTCGGGGAGCAACAATAATCAATCAGAAGGAGGAACGTCGATTTCCTCGTACAAAGATGCTCTCGAAGTAGTTAAAAGTAATAATGCAAAGGGATGGGGACAACTTGTCATTCCTACTGATAACAAAACAAAGAAGTGTCTTGGTTTTTCTTCAACCTGTACCGAGGCTGCTACTAACAATGAGAGTCTTCATCCCATTCAAAACTTCTTCTACGGTGGAGGTTTCCTTCACCCAGTGTCTCAAGAAGTACATACCATCAGCGAGGGATATTCCTTCTATACAGATGAAGAGTTGAAGTCTTATCTTAACGAGGACGGTTATATGTCTCAGGAAGAGGTGGCTACACCATTTTTCTATCCAGCACAGAGTCCAAGATTCATACCGAGAGTAGATGTCGAAATGATATATGGAAATTATGATCTGGAAGGATGTCGTGCTCCACCAAACTCATTAGAGGAAGACACTCTGATGAAGGACAACTTTGACCATGACTATTATTGCCCAATGGATGGCCTGCCTATCTGGCAGCCGTACCCAGGAGACTCGGGACAAGAGAATCGGCCGAACAATGAATATCAGCTGAGCATCATTGAAAAGAATACCTGCATCCCCACCATGTCATGGGATCAACACTCAGGGAATTCTAAAAATATCTAGCATGACGATGAATTTGCAAAGCTTGCAGGACTAAAATTCATCAACTATGCTTTTTCCGAGGTCAACGTCATCGAGGGAGATGACTCCTCCAGTTTCAAAGAAGTATGGGAGACCTTAGGATAACCTCGTGGCAAATTCAACTTCTTGGTCAAGTACACTGCTCCCGAAAGCTCTCGTATCAGGCTCAAAGACATCCAGCCAACTGGATGGGGAGATCTACCTGAGAGTAGAAACACTGTACAAGATACAACTGAGGAATCCTCCTACAACAACTCTGCTTGGGAGACAGATTCCAACGATCCTGCTCCACCAGAAATCAGTGTTATTTCTGAAAACAAATCAAGAAGGAAAGTACCAGACTTTGTGATTCACCGAGGAGTTCGCCGCCAATGGGTTGCTGTCAACGTTCCGAAAGTTGTTCATAAGTTGAAGTAATTGTCGTCTTTAATTTAACCTTTCACCATGCCCAGGTGAAACAGATGTTTTGATAGGGCTCACTTTATGTAAATGTCCCTCTTCGCTTCGCCCAAAGCGACTGATTTTTGTTTTATAGGGCTGTAGTTTCAAGGATCGACAAGATCATAAATAACATAACGTCGTTATGTGATTTCCACATTTATTGTTGTTTTCTCTTTTCGCTTTTTCAGAAAATGGTAATCCTAAAAAACAACTCAAATAATAAAAACAAGCAGTTTTCAGAAAATACACTGCACACACTCTTGCATTTCTCTCTATCTCTTCTAAAACAAATCATCACGTCATGCAGATTGCTTGTTTTAAACCCCATTGAAACATACGATCCAATGCCTTCTCCCAACTTTTAATTCTCGGTATTTGAGGCTGAAGAAGAAGATGACAACAAAATTCCAGAGGAGATCTCCCGATTACTCAGAGAAGAGGAAAGGTCCATCAAACCTCACAAAGAGCCGTTGGAAACGGTCAACTTGGGTTCAGAGTAAGAAAGAAAAGAGGTCAGGATTGGGGCACTGCTCAGTTCAACTGTCAAAGAAAGTTTGACAAAGCCTCTCAAAGAGTTTCCCGATGTGTTTGCTTGGTCCTATCAAGACATGCCAGGGTTGGATACTAGCATCGTGGAACATCATCTACCGTTAAGATCAGAATGTCCGCCAGTAAAACAGAGGTTGAGACGGACTCATCCAGACATGGCCATCAAAATCAAAGAGGAAGTATAGAAACAGATTGATGCGGGTTTCCTCGCCACATCGGAATATCCTCAATGGCTATCCAACTTAGTGCCAGTTCCGAAAAAGGACGGAAAGGTCAGAATGTGTGTAGACTACAGGGATCTGAACAAAGCCAGTCCAAAGGATGACTTTCCCTTACCGCACATTGACATGCTGGTAGACAGTACATCAAAGTTTAAAGTTTTCTCCTTCATGGATGGATTCTCGGGCTATAATCAAATCAAAATTGCACCGAAAGACATGGAGAAAACTTTATTCATCACCCCATGAGGCACCTTTTGTTACAAGGTAATGTCGTTCGGTTTGAAGGACGTTGGGCAACCTATCAAAGGGCCATGACAACTCTGTTCCATGACATGATACACAACGAAATCGAGGTATATGTCGATGATATGATTGCCAAATCTAAGACAGAAGATGAGCAACCCACCTGTCAAAACTATTTGAGCGGTTGAGAAATTACAGACTCCAGTTGAATCCTAATAAGTGCACATTCGGTGTCCGCTCAGGAAAACTTTTAGGGTTCATTGTCAGCCAGAAAGGAATTGAGGTTGATCCTGACAAGGTCAAGGCCATTCAAGAAATGCCTTCTCCAAAGACTAAGAAACAAGTCAGGGGATTCTTGGGACATTTGAATTACATTTCCAGGTTTATATTCCTCATGACCATGACATGTGCGGCAATCTTCAAATTACTCAAAAAGAATCAGGACTGCATTTTGATAGAAGACTGCCAAACTTCCTTCGACAGTATCAAGGAGTATCTGTTGAATCCACCGATTTTGTCACCTCCAGTAGAGGGAAGACCACTGATCATCTACCTAACAGTCTTGGAAGACTCGATGGGATGTATACTTGGCCAACAAGACAAAACAAAAAGAAAAGAGTCTGACATCTACTATTTGAGTAAGAAATTCACCGACTGCGAGACTCGGTACACTATGCTTGAGAAAACTTGCTGTGCTTTGGCTTGGGCAGCCAAATGTCTTCGCCAATATATGATTCGTCACACTACTTGGTTAATATCCGAAATGGATCCAATCAAGTACGTCTTTGAAAAGCCTGCTCTCACGGGAAGGATAGCTCGTTGGAAGATGTTGTTATCAGAATACGACATCGAGTACCATGCTCAGAAAGCCGTTAAGGGAAGTATTTTAGCCGATCATTTGGCTCATCAACCGATTAACGATCAGAAATCGGTCAGATTTGACTTCCCAGACGAGGATGTCATGTATCTAAAAATGAAAGATTGCGATGAACCGTTACCCAGTGAAGGGCCAGAACTAGGTTCCCAATGGGGACTAATCTTTGACGAAGCTGTTAATCATTATGGAAATGGAATTGGGGCAATCATCATAACACCTCAGGGTACCCACATTCCTTTCACCGCCCGACTAACATTCAAGTGTACAAACAATGAGGCCGAATACGAAGCTTGTATCATGGGTCTTGAAGAAGCGATCGACTTAAGGATTAAGAACTTGGATGTATATAGCGACTCAACCCTGGTTATCAATCGGATCAAAGGAGATTAGAACACATACCAATCAGGACTGATTCCTTACAAAGATTACGCGAGAAGGTTGTTACCCTTCTTCAACAGGATCGAGTTTCACCACATCCCTCGTGAAGAGAATCACATGGTGTAGCGAGCGATTTTGGACGTGGTTCTTAAGCACTATCACTCTGGGGTACTACAGGTCGATTCATTTTTTATCCTATTAAAGCTGATGAAGGAAGGGAAATAGATGTCTCCAATTAACCCTGCTTGCATACTGAGTTTGAACAGTGGTCTGTTAGGTTATAGATGCGATTAAGATGGGGGTCCTTCTTCGGTTTATTTTGTTTAAGATTCGAATGTCTGGATAATTTGTGAGGTTTTTGGAAGGATGTTAGGATTTGGTGCGTTTGGCTTGATATATGGGTATGGGATTTTGGGTTTTTGATGAGTATGCTCGCTAAGATTTTTCAATCTTATGCCTACGTATTCCCGTTTAACGAAACAGGGAAATCAGAGCGATCGTAGTTCCTCATATTCTATGGGAGGAAATGGTGTTTTGGTGTCTTTTTCAAAGCCCAAGACATGAAGCTAAAGGTGGTTTGTATCTTGTTCAAAGCCCAAGATGTGAAGCTGAAGAGTCTATTTGTATCTTGTTCGAAGCCCAAGATGTGAAGCTAAAAAGGGTGTTGACTTTAGAGAGAATTTTTCATCTCTAAAGGGTAATATTTGGTCTGTTTGGCACAACTGTTGGGTGACTGATTATAAAGGAGAATTACTTTAACTGGGATATGCGAAACCAGCAATCCATAATTTCCTTTTATAGGGGATTTTCAACCTGAAGGAGAAGACTTTAACTCAGTTTAGAGCAATGCCATCTTTCCTTAGGAATTTCTCATGCTAAAAGAGGGAAAGTGACGTGGATGTAAATAATCCAAAGGCTTGCCGCTTACAGCAATTAGATGAAGGAAAAGGAGTTGTTGAATGTTTGTATGCTGTGACCAAAGCATGATTTGATGCTAAAAGGTTGATTGAATCAAACGGGGATTTCTTTATACAAAGCCTAAGAGGAGGCTATTGACCCAACAAGAGGATGCTTTTGTGTCCCGTACGAAGCCCGAGATAGAGGCTAAAAGGGTTGACTCAACAAGAGAGTGTTTTTATATGTGTCTTGTACGAAGCCCAAGACGGAAGGTAAAAGGGTTTGACTCAATAAGAGAGTCTTTTATACTCACCAAGAGAGTGTTTTTTATCTCGTACGAAGCCCGAGATAGAGGCTAAAGGAGGATCGACTCAACAAGAGAGTCTTCTTATACTCAACAAGAGAGTGTTTTGTATCTCGTACAAAGCCCGAGATGAAGGCTAAAAAATGTTTGACTCAACAAGAGAGTCTTTTATACTCAACAAGAGAGTGATTTTCTATCTCATACGAAGCCCGAGATGGAGGCTAAAAATGATTGACTCAACAAGAGAGTTTTTTATACTCAACAAGAGAGTGATTTTGTATCTCGTATGAAGCCCGAGATGGAGGCTAAAAATGTTTGACTCAACAAGAGAGTCTTTTATACTCAACAAGAGAGTGTTTTTGTATCTCGTACGAAGCCCGAGATGGAGGCTAAAAAAGGGTTAGCTCCGCTGGGGAGAATCATTGTACAAAGCCCAAGAGGAGGCTACCTATGCTGGTGACTGTTTCAGTTTAGTGATAGGTCCAATATGTTGGTTAAAAGAGAAAATCAGTTCTTATAAAGAGACTGATTCCAGGTGAGGTTGTACTTTGGTACTGATCAGAAGATCGGGGTTATTTCTTGTTCTTTAAGGAAATGGGAAATCCAAAGGGTATTGAGAATGTCCAAGTCTAGAGTTTCATCTTTTGTACAATGTCAAGAGGAGGCACGGGCGTTAAGGGATGAGTACTAACCCTCAAATGGCCGAAGTTTTGACACTGGAAAGACTGCTCAAGCAAAGGATGACTAAGTTCTGTCTTATACCTTTAAGAGGTCATTAGGGTCCTTGTATTAAACCCAAGAGAAGGCATGAGAGAATTTAAGAAGCCGAAGGGTCCTTGTACAATGCCCAAGAGGAGGCGGGGATACTTTTAAGAAGCCTGTGGGTCCCCAAACCCCGAGAAGTTCAAGACATGCCATTCACAGAGATTAGATCAAGCTAGGAAAGTCCGAGAATTCGGAAGAAACTCAAGAGATGCCATTCACGGAGAAAAGATCATCTCTGGGGAGTTAGAGTTTCTTTGACAATTTCTAAGGGTGCTTTTAAGAAGCCTGTGGGTCCCCAAACCCCGAGAAGTTCAAGTCATACCATTCACAGAGAATAGATCAAGCCAGGAAAGTCCGAGAATTTGGAAGAAACTCAAGAGATGCCATTCACGGAGAAAAGATCATCTCTGGGGAGTAGAGTCTCTTTGACAACTTCTAAGGTTGACAGTCTGAGAAAGGGTTCACAGAGAATGCTGCCTTTCACGTCTCCATATTGTTTAACCCCAAGAGGAGGGAAGACTGTGTCTGGTAATCCTATGGGGATCTAGTTTTGACTGTATCTAAGAGCGATCAACGGGGCTTTACCTAGTGCTAGACGTAGTTGCCGGGGAACACTCTAAATAACTATACTAGTATTACACAGTTGATATTTGACAAGTATATAAAAGTTTGTGAAAGAAGACTTACAGTGAGCAGCCCCACGATATAGTTATATATATATATATATGAAAGCGGATAATGAAAACGGGTAAACACTTACTCGGTTGTAGAGCTTCCATGCTATTTTGTTATTTGTTCAACAAAGAAAGCTTTGATAACAATATTATATTCAAAATCAAAGGAGAAAGTGCTTTGAAAAGATTGTTGGGGCTTACAGCTCAAGGAGAGGCCCAAAGTTTTATTAGTGATTGCACTGTTGTTTGGTACATTGTACAGGGACGTATACAAATGACTGAGGCCCAAAAGGTTTTCTATACAAAGGGATGGGTCTTACACTCTCTCAAGAGGCCCAAAGGTTTGTTTTAAACGGGCGATGATCGCGCCGAACTTTTGAAATACAACGGGACTTATACAACATTTGAGGCCCAAAATAGGTTTGTATTTACAAAGGATTGGGTCTTACACTCTATTAGAGGCCCAAAATGGTTTGAAAAAGTTTGATGAGGGTTGAATTAATCAAAAACCCTAATTTGTTTCCAAAATGTATTTTAATTGAATAAAAATTCAATTAAAATGATCAAAATTGTTAAACATGTGGAAAACAAATTGTGATCTTGGATTAATGTTTAAAAAATCAAGTTTTGACCTACAAAATGATTAGAAGTCGCCAAAATTTGCAAAATCAAGAAGGAAAAAATATTTTAAATGTCAAAAACAATTAAAATATTAATTCTTTCCAAAAATATCAATTATATAAAATAAATAATATTTTTGGGATTTTTTGGTAAAATAAAATATTTTAACATTTTTGTGAATTATTAAAAAAAGAATCAACCCAAAATCATTAAAACTCAGAGAGAAATTAATTTTTGAATCAATTAAATAAAATCACAAAATTCAAATATTCAAATATTTGAAAAGGGCGCCAAGAACATGGCAAGAACACGCGCCCTTCCTCTGTTTATGCAGATTTGCATTTTCTATCCAATCTCACTGAATACTTGATTATATCATGCAATCTACATATCAATCTACTCGTTTCAACCTCACGATCATGTCTATGGTCTTTAATTTCATTTATTTTAAACATGGAATAAGAAATCAAAGAGAAACCTCAAGAACCCTAAAATTTGCATGAAGGTTCAGAAATTCCATACACGATTCAAACAATGCAATCGATTGAGGGAAAATACTCCATGCATGATTATGAACATATGGCCAAATTATTGTGCAACAAAAATTGCATGGATCATAGAGTTAGAAGAGTTCATGCTTACCACTTGCAGCTGGTGATCGTGTTTTGTGTTAGAGGTGTTACAGCTTGGTTCCAAGGTTATGGACAACTTCCCTATGTGTTATGGAGTGTGTCTGGGTGCTTGGAATGAATGGAAATGATATGGAACTGAAGATGGTATCTGAACTGCAACTTGGTTAAAACCTTGAGCAACTGGCTGGTGATTCTGAGAAATCAGTGTTCCAGATGTTGTGTGAGTGTTTGGATCACTTCTATATGATGTTTATGAGGTGTGTGTGTGATTGGTTTGATTGGAATTGCTCTCAAACTCAAAACCCGATACTGACTTGCTTTGGAAGGCAAAATTGGAGTGAAGAAGGAGATTTTGAGGAAAGCATTTGTTTGATGGCTTTGGTGTACTCAAACTGATCACAAATGAGCTCTATTTATAGTAGAGCGAGTTTGTTTTGCAAGGAATAGTGAATGGTATCTGCTGCATAGGTTTGGCCAATGTTGAGCAATGAGAATCCAAGTCTCCTCTAGCCATTGACTAGAGGTTAGGGCACAGGCTACTGGTTCCCTTGGTCTTGGATAAGTCTTGACTGAATTCAGTTGGCAATGGCTCAGTCCAAGCCACCTTGGTGTATGCATAGAATGCTCCAATCCAAAATTGGATGCTTGTCCCTCTTTTAGGCAATCTAGGTTTGGCATGCTATTTTTGGTTCCAAAGAATTGGGAGGCTTGGGATCAGAGTTGGTTCCTCCTTGGTCCCCCCTTGAGGTGTTCAGATGGATAGAGTTGCTTGGAATTGCACAAATTTGGTAAATCAAGCAAAACTCCAAAATCTGCCTTGCCTTGACAGTTTTCAGCAAGGCATGTTGCCATTGTCATATCTCATGGCTCAAATGGAATTTGATGGAGTTCTTGGCCATTTTGGAAATCCCTCATATGATATAATAATGGTATTTCCTTGGTTTTATGGTTGGCATTATTTTGCTAAAACTCATGTAGAAGCAGATGTTGAATGAAGATGTCTAATAATATGTTTCATTACTCTCTGTTCAACATGTCGAATGAAGATGTTCCATGACTGCTCATAGGACATCGCGCCGTGAAGTCAGTTTTTAATGCAGATTCTGTTACTATGATTTGTAACTGAATATTCTGTGAATATTTGGTTAATCCTATGTGGCATCCAAAGCATTTTTGGATTAGGGTTATTTGTTGGTTTTCGGATTTGCTGCTGTTTCTAATAATGGAGACATAATAGGAAACTTTGGATTGAAGACCTATTTTATTGGAGTTAATTTTGCAGATTTGTAAGCAGTCTAATTGCTGCGTTTTTGAAGCCCAATTCAGTCCAGATTTCAAGCTATAAATAGACTGATGTAAACCTAGCTTTAGGTGTCGAACTTACATGTATTTTTAGGGTTGTGTGCTTGTATTTTGTGAGCCTAACTGGTATCTTATGATAACAGTATAAGGATTGTAGTGTAAGTTGTGTAAGGTTACTCATAAGCTTTTAAGAATTGAGTGATGGTGTGTTAATTCTCATAAGCTGTGAAGTATTGAGAATTTGTGTTTCGACCATTGTTACTTGTCTTGTAAGGAACCAGTCACGGGTTGTGATTGAAGAGGGATTTGAGGAGGGCCTCATACCTAGGGGAGTCTTAGGTAGAAGTCATAGGAAGGGTAGTGATTAAGTGAGCTGATTGAACCAGTTGTGGTTATCAGTGAATTGATACTATCGAATATTGATTTCATCCCTGGCTTGGTAGCCCCCATATGTAGGATAGTTAGATCCGAACTTGGTTAACAATTTCTGGTGTTCTTTACATTTTTTGCACACTTTTGTATTGATCTTGTTCATTGTTGTCGTATATCAGTGTCTCGACATCTCAATAGGACATCTGATATATAGGCCAGAATTTCAATTGGCATCAAGAGCAGGCACCCTTTGTTGTTTCTGGGTGAGATTCAGGGAAGGTACTTTCTGGTACAATGGACAAGGATGGAGGAGCTCTGAATAAACCACCTCTGCTGGATGGTTCTAACTATGAGTATTGGAAACCTAGGATGATAGCTTTCATCAAGTCCATGGATGATCAAGCATGGAAAGCTGTTCTCAAAGGTTGGGAGCCTCCAAAGGTAAGAGATGGAGAAGGAAATCTTACTGATGTTCTGAAGGAAGAAGAGGACTGGGATGATGCTGACTACAAAGGGTCTGTTGGAAATTCTAAATCCATGAATGCATTGTTCAATGGTGTCAACAGAAATATCTTCAGGCTGATTGAGCATTGTACTATTGCCAAAGAGGCTTGGCAGGTCTCGAAAGTTGCTCATGAAGGGACCTGAAAGGTGAAAATGTCAAAGCTTCAGCTTCTCACTAGCAAGTTTGAGAGTTTGAAGATGAAAGAGGATGAGAGCATTCATGATTTTCATATGAACATTATTGAGATAGCTAATGCCTCTAGTGCCTTAGGAGAAAAGATGTCTAACAACAAGCTGGTCAGGAAGATTCTCAGGTCTCTACCTAAGAGATTTGATATGAAGGTCACTGCTATAGAGGAAGCTCAGGACATTGACAAGATGAAGGTGGATGAGCTTATAGGATCACTCCAAACTTTTGAGTTAGGATTCAGTGAAAAAGCTTAAAAGAAGAAGAGTATAGCATTTGTGTCGAATGTTGATGACTCAGATGATGAAGGAGAACTGGTCAAAGATGAAGATGTGTCTAAAGATCTGGTATTACTTGGTAAACAATTTAACAAAGTGTTGAAAAGGATTGACTGGAAGTCGAGAGCAAATGCTCAGAACAAGTCACTCGACATCAGAAAGAACCAGGATGGAGGCAGAAGATCCAGAACTGAAGAAGACTCCAATCAAGGGAATAGAGTTCAGTGCTTTGAATGTGAGGGATATGGGCACATAAAGACTGAGTGTACCACGTATCTCAAAAGGCAGAAGAAGGGCTTATCCGTGTCTTGGTCAGAAGGAGAGTCTGACAGTGATGTTGAAGAAGAATCAGCAAAATTGGTGACAGCTTTGACTGGAGTCTGTAAGGCTGATGGAGAAACTTCTTGTGAATCTGACTCTGACAAAGAATCCTATGTTGGAGAACTCACTAAAGAAGAAGTATTCTCAGGGTTTTCAGAATTGTGTATCAAGAATGAAGAAAGGTGACAGATTATATTGGAGCAGAAGATCTTGATAGCTCAACTGGAAGCTGAGAAGGAAGAACATCTATCAACCATTGCTGATCTGAAGGAGGTGGTTGAATGGCAAAAGTTAAAACTTGACAATATGACCAAATCTATAAGAATGCTGAACAATGGTACCACGCAGTTGGATGAGATCCTTCAGAATGGGAAAGAAGCTGGAAATGTGCAAGGCCTTGGTTTTAATAATCAAGCAGAGACTTCCAAGAAGACTGTATTGAAGTTTGTTCCTCAGAAAATAAAGCAAGAAGTGGAGATGTCAAATCACATGTTTCAACATCAGATGAAGCATCAGAAAAGAGTTTGTAGATCAAAGTATAAACCATGGAGATGCCATTACTGTGACAAGATTGGTCACTTAAAGTCCTTTTGCTACAAGCTGCACGGCTATCCCAAAACTGCTCAGCAACAAAATAAAGAACAGAGTTGGGGTAAAGTGAAGAGAAGATGGATTCCTAGACAAATGATGGCTGGCCTCATAGCACATACTTCTCTTAGAGCATCTGCAAGAGAAGATTGGTACTTTGACAGTGGTTGTTCAAGACACATGACTGGTGTGAAGAAGTTCTTGTCAGACATTAAGCCTCACTCCACCAATTATGTCACCTTTGGGGATGGATCAAAGGGTGAGATAAAAGGTGTTGGAAAACTGGACTACACAGGACAACCAAATCTGGATCATGTTCTCTTTGTCAAAGGACTGGCCGCAAACTTAATCAATATAAGCCAATTGTGTGATGTAGGGCTCAAGGTAAATTTCACCAAATCTGAATGTCTGGTAACCAATGAGAAAGATGAAGTTGTTATGAAGGGTACCAGGTCTAAGGATAACTGCTATCTGTGGAATCCTCAAGAACCTGAAAATCTGTCTACTTGTTTGATGTCAAAGGAAGATGAAACCAAACTGTGGCATCAGAAATTGGGTCACTTACACCTGAAAGGGATGAAGAAGGTTATGTCAAATGAAGCTGTTAGAGGTATTCCCAAGCTGAAGATTGATGAGGACAAAATTTGTGGTGAATGTCAACTTGGGAAGCAAACAAGGGTGTCACACAAGAAGCTTCAACATCTTACCACAACTTCTAGAGTTCTAGAACTTCTTCACATGGACTTAATGGGACCTATGCAGGTTGAAAGTCTTGGTGGGAAGAAGTATGCCTATGTTGTCGTAGATGACTACTCTAGATTCACTTGGATAAGTTTTATCAGAGAAAAGTTTGAAGTGCTTGCAGCCTTTAAAGAATTGTGTTATAGAATTCAACGGGAAAAGGATTGTGGTGTTGTTCGAATCAGAAGTGACCATGGGAAAGAATTCGAAAATAGCAGGTTTGAAGAGTTCTGCTTATCTGAGGGAATCACTCATGAATTCTTATCACCAATCACTCCTCAGCAGAATGGTGTGGTGGAACACAAGAACAGGACCTTACAAGAATGTGCAAGAGTCATGATTCATGCCAAAAAGCTTCCATATCATTTTTGGGCTGAAGCCATGAATACTGCTTGCTATATACACAATAGGGTGACTATCAGATCAGGTACCTCTGTCACTCTTTATGAGCTATGGAAAGGTAGAAAGCCAAATGTGAAGTATTTCCATGTGTTTGGTAGTAAGTGCTATATCTTAGTGGATCGTGAGCAAAGGCGAAAGATGGATCCTAAGAGTGAGGAAGGAATATTTTTGGGTTACTCTACAAATAGTAAAGCATATAGGGTATTTAATTCCAGAACTCAGGTGATGATGGAATCCATAAATGTGGTAGTTGATGACTCTGGTAACGATGAAGATGTCCCAGATGATGTTAGAGCATGTCTGCCCATGAACAATGAAAACTCTCAAGACATTGAGTCTGTAGAAGATAGTGCTCAAGAAATCAACACTAGACCTGAGAATGAAGAGGTAGAGGATGCTAACATGGGACCCTCTATAAGGATTCAGAAGGATCACCCTAGGGAATTAATTATTGGAGATCTGAATGAAGGTGTAAGAACCAGAAGAAGGGAGACTGTGTCAAATGGTTGCTTTGTGTCAAAGATCGAACCAAAGAATGTCAAAGAAGCATTGACAGATGAGTTCTGGATTAGTGCCATCCAAGATGAACTGTGTCAGTTCAAGAGGAATGAAGTTTGGGAATTGGTACCATGACCAGCAGGAACAAATGTAATTGGAACAAAATGGGTGTATAAGAATAAGTCTGATGAGCAAGGAGTTATTACCAGGAACAAAGCCAGATTAGTAGCTCAAGGATAAACACAGATTGAAGGAGTAGACTTCGATGAAACATTTGCGCCTGTTGCTCGAATGGAATCCATCAGATTGTTGCTAGGAGTGGCATGTTTGTTGAAATTCAGATTGTTTCAAATGGATGTCAAGAGTGCTTTTCTAAATGGCTATCTTAATGAGGATGTCTATGTTGAGCAGCCTAAAGGGTTTGTGGATCCAAACTTTCCTGATCATGTTTACAAGCTGAAGAAGGCTCTATATGGGCTGAAATAAGCTCCACGAGCTTGGTATGAAAGACTGACTGAGTTCTTAGTTAACAATGGGTACAGGAAGGGTGGTATTGATAAAACTCTTTTTGTCAAGGAGAAGGATGGGAAACTAATGATTGCTCAGATTTATGTAGATGATATTGTGTTTGGCGGGATGTCGAATGAAATGGTCCAACATTTTGTCACTCAAATGCAGTTTGAATTTGAGATGAGCTTGGTGGGTGAATTGACCTACTTCTTTGGATTACAAGTCAAGCAGATGGAAGACTCCATTTTTATTTGTCAGAGCAAATATGCGAGGAACATTGTGAAAAAGTTTGGACTGGATAATGCCAAGCATAAGAGGACTCTTGCTCCTACTCACTTGAAGTTATCCAAAGATGAAAAGGGAGTGGATGTTGAACAAAGTCTGTATAGAAGTATGATTGGCAGTCTGCTGTATCTTACAGCAAGTAGGCCAGACATCACTTTTGTTGTTGGTGTGTGTGCAAGATATTAAGCAGAACCCAAGGTCAGTCACATCAATCAAGTGAAAAGAATTCTAAAGTATGTGAGTGGTACATGTGATTATGGGTTGCTTTACTCCCATAACTCAAGTCCCATTTTATTAGGATATTGTGATGCTGATTGGGCTGGAAGTGCTGACGATAGGAAGAGTACCTCAGGTGGATGCTTCTTTTTAGGAAATAATCTTATTTCATGGTTTAGCAAGAAGCAAAATTCAGTATCCCTCTCTACTGCTGAAGCTGGGTACATAGCAGCTGGTAGTAGTTGTGCGCAACTGGTATGGATGAAGCAGATGTTGTCAGAGTATAATGTCACACAAGATGTCATGACACTATTTTGTGACAACCTGAGTGCTATTAATATTTCCAAAAATCCAATTCAACATAGTAGGACAAAGCACATTGACATCAGGCATCACTTCATCAGAGAACTTGTGGAGGACAAAGTCATAACTCTTGAGCATGTGAGCACAGAAAATCAGCTTGCTGACATATTTACCAAGGCTCTGGATGCAGTTCAGTTTGAAAACCTGAGGAACAGACTTGGGGTGTGCATTCATGAAGACCTATAGCAATCAATGTGCTTTCTAGCTGCCAGACTAAAAAGACTAAAGGAGATTCTGGTAGTGCAATGTGTGAATGAAGGGAAAATGCTGAAGTTTGTGCATGACATTTGGGCATGTGATATGGTGTGCATCTACTTTCTGATGCAGTTTACTCTGGATTATTTTTACTTTGACTTGTTCTACTAGCCTTTGTCATATTTATGGCTAAAAAGGGGGAGTAGTATGTTGTGTGATGTTGTGTGGTTGCTTGTGTGGGGAGTGTGTGTGCTGCAGGTAGATTTTGTGTGCTGCAGGTGGATGGTGTGTTGCTGCTGTTGAGGGGGAGTTGCTATGATGAGTTGTTTGATGTACTGTGTGTTTATATGCAGTTGAGGGGGAGTGCGTAGCTGAGGGGGAGTTTTTTTTTGCAGATGAGGGAGTTTTTGTTGCTACTATTAATGGTGTTTTTTCCGCTGCTGATACTGATGGTATTTAAGTGTGTGTGGAGTTTTAGCCAAAAATAAGCCAAAGGGGGAGATTGTTATTTCCTTGGTTTTATGGTTGGCATTATTTTGCTAAAACTCATGTAGCAGCAGATGTTGAATAAAGATGTCTAATAATATGTTTCATTACACTCTGTTCAACATGTCGAATGAAGATGTTCCATGACTGCTCATAGGACATCGCGCTGTGAAGTCAGTTTTTAATGCAGATTCTGTTACTATGACTTGTAACTGAATATTCTGTGAATATTTGGTTAATCCTATGTGGCATCCAAAGCATTTTTGGATTAGGGTTATTTTTTGGTTTTCGGATTTGCTGATGTTTCTAATTATGGAGACATAATAGGAAACTTTGGATTGAAGACCTATTTTATTGGAGTTAATTTTGCAGATTTGTGAGCAGTCTAATTGCTGCGTTTTTGAAGCCCAATTCAGTCTAGATTTCAAGCTATAAATAGACTGATGTAAACCTAGTTTTAGGTGTCGAACTTACATGTATTTTTAGGGTTGTGTGCTTGTATTTTGTGAGCCTAACTAGTATCTTATGATAACAGTATAAGGACTGTAGTGTAAGTTGTTTAAGGTTACTCATAAGCTTTTAAGCATTGAGTGACTGTGTGTTAAGTCTCATAAGCAGTGAAGTATTGAGAATTTGTGTTTCGACCATTGTTACTTGTCTTGTAAGGAACCAGTCACGGGTTGTGATTGAAAAGGGATTTGAGGAGGGCCTCATACCTAGGGGAGTCTTAGGTAGAAGTCATAGGAAGGGTAGTGATTAACTGAGCTGATTGAACCGGGTGTGGTTATCAGTGAATTGATACTATCGAATATTGATTTCATCCCTGGCTTGGTAGCCCCCAGATGTAGGATAGTTAGATCCGAACTGGGTTAATAATTTCTGGTGTTCTTTACATTTTCTGCACACTTTTGTATTGATCTTGTTCATTGTTGTCGTATATCAGTGTCTCGACATCTCGATAGGACATCTGATATATAGGCCAAAATTTCAAATAACTGTTTGATCATAATTGGTTTTGATACTTTTTGGATCCAAGTGAAAAATGCCCCTACATTTGGAAAAAAAGTGAAGGCAGATTATGACTTAGTCAAAATTTCACTAAGTGTTGGAAAAAAGTGACATTTTCACTTTTTGTGATTTTGATCATTCCATAACTCAAAATCTATGAGGAATTGGAATGAGTTATGTTTGAGGGTTTTGTAGAGTGCTATGAGAGCTACAAATCCAGCTTTGAATGGGGAAAAATGGCCTTATGGTTTAGGAGTTATGATTCTCCATAGTTGGTACCCTAGCCACTTTGTTCCATAACTTAGAAAAAATTTCCAAGTTTTTATGGTTACCCCTTTTACAAGTCATCCCACTTTTCTTGATTTTTCTTGATGAATGATGATTCCAACCACACATTAACATCATTTTAAGGTCAAAGAACCATAATTTTGAAAAATCTCAAAAAGTCAAAGTTGACTTTTTATTAGATGAAATCCAAACTGTGGAATTCTCTATGAAATCATGTCCTTGACCTAAATCAAACTTGATGGATTGATTTCATAGGTGTTATAGGGTGTATTGAATCATGTCCTAGGGTTTGGAAGCATGTCCTGGTGAAAAGTCAAAGGTACAGTTGACTTTTCACGCGAAACCCTAACTGCGGTTCTGAGGAACTTGAACCTTGTTGCTCAAGCTTCTTGGATCAATCCATTGTTGCAAATGGATCAATGTCGTGTATTAGAGACCCTCAAATCCTCTCTTGAGGTCTTGGCTCATGCTTTGCCCCAAAAGTCAACTTAGGGGTGAATTAGGTCAAGAAACCCTAATTCCTGATTTTTTATGAATGCATCCCCTGAGGTTAAATTGACTTGATGATTAGGTTCATGATGTCCCTTGGAGCATCATAGGTTATGCTTTGAAGCATTGGCTCATGCGCAGAGGAAAATTTCCATCTGGAGGCCTTGGTCGACCAAAACCCTAATTTGGTGACAATGGCGATCTTATGGCTTGATCCACTCAGAATGGAGCAACCTTGTGCTTAATCCTTGATGTCGGAGTCTTCTTGATCCCTTGTGGATGTTTGAGAGGTTAGACAAGTTGAAGATCATGTCATTCCTTGATTGATCCTTTGTCTAAGAGCTCTGAGAGGGCTTTAAACCCTATGCTTGATTGTAGTGGATGCTCACCCATCTTTGGGGAGACTGATGAGGCATGATGGTTCGCCCATATTGTGATTATGGTTTGCACCATGGTGGGGAATCTTAGTGGTCAAAATTTGGGGTATGATAGATGCCCCTATTTAATCTTCTTGGACCCGAAGGTGTGAATGGCGAAGGTATTCAGGCATTCGGGGTGCAAGAGGATTAAATATCGGAATACCCGAAATTTTGATGGTGGTTAAGAATGGCAGCTTGCACATTCTTCTTCTTTTGCTAAGCAATGGTACTTAGAAAAGGTAAACTTCCCCTCGATCCTGGTTTCCTACCAAGGAACTGGTCTATGTTTCTGATGTAAACTTCCCCTCGATCCTGGTTTCCTACCAAGGAACTGGTCTAACTTTCTGATGTAAACTTCCCCTCGATCCTGGTTTCCTACCAAGGAACTGGTCTTAGTTTCTTTTTTCAATAAACTTTATCGACAAGGGACGCTATGCGTAGCGGTTTTCCTCAAACTTCTAGCCGAATTTTCCTGGGGAGATACTATTTGATGGAAAAATTTTTGATGTCAGACTTGCTGGGGAACCCATCTGTTTGAATTGTAGAGGTGTACAAACTTCTCTGTTGGAGACGCCGTTTGTCGACTCTACTAGGGAAAGCAGGTCTCTTGAGAGACTGTTGTCGCTTGGGGATATTACATCATACTTTTCTTCAAGATCTTCTCGGAGAAATGCCATATGATGCGATCCAATTTTGAGATGCTGGTGACTTCATTAACATCGACTCTCCGGAGAGCAAAATCAATGTGTTGTTGAAAGTCCTTAGTTGTGAGGCTTTCTCTGGGGATTTTCCTTAATTCGGGAAAACGAAGATATCATCTTCAATGGCGAAGAGTGACATTTGTCGAACATTTTCTCTAGTCTTTCAGAGGTTCAAGTTATCAAAGTGGTCAAGGCCCGACTTCATCCCATAAATAAACTGGAGGAGAGAGAGTGTGCAGACGCAACATTTCCTGACGAGGAAAGAACTGACAACTCGATTGAGGGGTCTTTTATCACTAGGGGACCAGATCGACTAGAGTGATAGTGATGCAATATGAATGCGAATGTAAATCAATAATGCATGATGTATGTATGTTTATGCTGACAAAATTGACACGACATACAAACTGACGGATGAACACGACGGGATACTCGACCACTGTGGGGGATGAAAAGTATCTATGGTTCACGATAGCAATTTTGCCTTGCTTAGGAGAGATAGTCCCTGCGGGGACAACAATTGGTCGGGCTTAGGAGGCAAGAGCTCTTCCGGGGATGTCAGATGGAGTAATGGTCTCTAACACAGCTGATCCTTCATTCAGGTGCACTGATTTAGAAGGAGTACTTTGATTCTGCACTTTGAAGCTCGCTTACTTCTGGCGAAGCGATCGATGTTCAACAGTCAAAAGAAATTGCCATCTTTATTTTAAAGCAGAAAAATTTTAACAAGTAAATTAATTTTGTTTCGTTTCAAGAATCGTTGATCATGTTAAAATGTTGTGCTATAAAGCTAAGACAAAATAAGAATTGCAAACAAAAGCACAAGGGCTCAAATTTTATTGATAGGATGGAAATCAGCCAAGCGCTTGATTCCATAGAGTATTTACAAAGTTTAGAAAATGGTAATTTAAGGGAAAAAGGGCTACATTGAAACATAACTAATGTTATCCTTCTACCAACTTTGAATTCTGGACATCCTGAGCTTCCGTCGAAGATGACCGTGACTGGAGTTTTTTGATGGATGGCAGGACTGCCGCTAGGGAATTTTCCCCTGTTGGACATAGTTAGTTGCCATTATCCCTAATTTTTTCCTGGATTGTACTGTGATGTTTCCAATCGACTGGGATGATTTTTGATTATGTCTCTAATTTTTTCCTGGACCGCCCTTTCGGGTTATCAATCCACCGAGACATTTTTTTAGTTTAGGCGAAGTATTTCTTGACTACATCAACATTTGTGGGGTATGCAAATTCCTCTCCGTCCATGGTTGCAAGTCTCAAGGCGCCGCCTGAGAAAGCTTTCTTAACCACATAAGGGCCGTCGTAATTCGGAGTCCATTTGCCCCGAGAATCAGTGAGAAATGATTGTATCTTCTTGAGCACGAGGTCTCCTTTCCTGAAGACGCGAAGTCAGACCTTTTTGTCAAACGCCTTCTTCATTCTTTGCTGATACAACTGACCGTGGCATAGTGTCGTGATTCGCTTTTCCTCAATCAGATTTAGTTCGTCGTGTCGACTTTGACACCATTCAGCTTCTGTAAGCTTAGCTTCCATCAATACCCAGATTGATGGGATCTCTACCTCTATGGGGAGAACTGCCTCCATGCCATAAACTAGAGAGAAAGGGGTTTCCCCTGATGAAGTACAGACAGATGTGCGATAACCGTTAAGAGCAAAGGGCAGTATCTCGTGCCAATCTTTGTAGGTTACAACCATCTTTAGAATGATCCTTTTGATGTTCTTGTTAGCCGCTTCTACCGCTTCGTTCATCTTGGGTCAGTAGGGAGATGAGTTATGGTGTTCGATCTTGAATTCCGCGCACAACTCTTTCATCATCTTATTGTTCAAGTTAGATCCATTATCCGTAATGATCTGGCTCGGAACACCATAACGGAAAATGATATTGTTTTTGATAAATCGGACCATCACTTGTCGGGCTACATTGGCGTATGACGCTGCTTCGACTCACTTGGTGAAGTAATCAATGGCTACCAGGATAAACCGATGTCCGTTTGAAGCTTTGGGCTCAATCACGCCAATCATGTCGATTCCCCATATGGAAAAAGGGCTATGGGGAAGAAAGAACTTTGAGATGCGTTGGCGGTACATGGATTTTGTCGGAGTATATCTGACACTTGTGACACCTCCTCGTGTACTTGTAGCAGTCGGATTCCATGGTCAACCAATAGTACCCTGCTCTTAGAAATTTTCTCGCCGTTGTATGTCCGTTGGCATGAGTGTCAAAGGACCCTTCGTGAATTTCTTTTATCAGCATGTCTGCTTCTGGTCTGTCGACGCATCAAAGCAAGACCATGTCAAAGTTCCTCTTATAGAGTGTATCACCGTTCAGGAAGAAACTACCTGCTAGCCTTCTGAGGGTTTTTCTATCTTTCTTGGATGCCTTAGGTGGGTACTCTTATTTCTAAAGGAAGCATTTGATATCGTGATACTAAGGTTTGTCGTCTATGACTGCTTCAATCGTGAAGATGTAAGCGGGTCGTTCAAGGCGCATTATGTCGATCTTAGGTAAGTCGGCCCATTGACCTACACTAATCATGCAAGAGAGGGTGGCTAAGGCATCAACCATGTGGTTCTCATCACGAGGGATGTGATGAAACTCGATTCTGTTGAAGAAAGGTAACAACCTTCTTGCATAATCTTTGTAAGGAATCAATCATGATTGGTATGTGTTCCAATCTCCATTGATCTGATTGATAACCAGGGCTGAGTCGCCGTATACATCGAAGTTCTTGATCCTTAAGTCGATCGCTTTTTCGAGACCCATAATACAAGCTTCGTATTCGGCCTCTTTGTTTGTGCACTTGAATGTAAGTCTGGTAGTGCAAGGAATGTGGGTACCCTGAGGTGTTATAATGATTGCCCCAATTCCGTTTCCGTAATGATTGACAGCTCCATCGAAAATTAGTCCCCATTAGGAACCTGGTTCTGGCCCTTCACTGGGTAGCGGTTCATCGCAATCTTTCATTTTCAAATACATGATATCTTCATCCGGGAAGTCAAACCCGATTGATTCTTGGTCGTCAATCGGTTGATGAGCCAAATGATTGGCTAAAATACTCCCTTTAATGGCTTTTTAAGCGTGGTATTCGATGTCGTATTCTGACAGCAACATCTGCCAACGGGAAATCCTTCCCGTGAGAGTAGGTTTTTCAAATAAATACTTGATTGGATCCATTTCGGAGACCAACCATGTAGTGTGACGAATCATGTACTGGCGAAGACATTTGGATGCCCAAGCCAAAGCGCAGTAAGTTTTCTCCAGCATAGTGTACTGAGTCTCGCAGTTAGTGAATTTCTTGCTCAAATAGTAGAAGGCAGACTCTTTCCTTTTGGTTTCGTCTTGTTGGCCAAGTACACAACCCATGGAGTCCTCTAGGACTGTGAGGTAGATGATCAGTGGTCTTCCTTTCACTGGAGGTGATAGAATCGGTGGGTTCAACAGATATTCCTTAATACTATTGAAAGCGGTTTGACAGTCTTCTGTCCAAATGCAGTCCTGGTTCTTTTTGAGTAATTTGAAAATCGGCGCACATGTCGCGGTCATGAGGAATATGAATCTGGAGATGTAGTTCAAACGTCCCAGGAATCCTCTGACTTGTTTTTCAGTTTTCGGAGAAGGCATTTCTTGAATGGCCTTGACCTTGTCGGGATCAACCTCGATTCCTTTCTGGATGACGATGAACCCTAAGAGTTTCCCTGAACGGACACCGAAGGTGCACTTGTTGGGATTCAAGCGGAGTTTGTACTTTCTCAACCGCTCGAATAGTTTTGATAGGTGTGTCATATGCTCCTCCTCTGTTTTAGATTTTGCAATCATATCATCGACATACACTTCGATTTCTTTGTGTATCATGTCATGAAATAGAGTAGTCATGGCCCTCTGATAGGTTGCCCCGACGTTCTTCAAACCGAACGACATTACCTTGTAACAGAAGGTACCCAAGGGGGTAATGAACGAAGTTTTCTCCATGTCTTTCGGCGCCATTTTGATCTGGTTATAGCTCGAGAATCCATCCATGAAGGAGAAAACTTTGAACTTTGTTGTACTGTCTACCAGCATGTCAATGTGTTGTAAGGGAAAGTCATCATTTGGACTAGCCTTGTTTAGATCTCTGTAATCCACACACATTCTGTCCTTTCCGTCCTTTTTCGGAACTGGTACGATGTTGGCTAACCATTGAGGATATTCTGACATAGTGAGGAAACCCGCGTCAATCTGTTTCTGTACCTCCTCTTTGATTTTGATGGCCATGTCCGGGTGAGTCAGTCTCAACCTCTGTTTTACTGGCGGACATTCCGATCTTAACGGTAGATGATATTCCACGATGCTGGTATCCAACCCTGGCATGTCCTGATAGGACCAAGCAAACACATCGGGAAATTCTCCAAGAAGCTTTGTCAAACTTTCTTTGATAGTCGGATTGAGTAGTGCCCCAATCTTGACTTCTTTTCTCTCTTCTTCTGAACCTAAGTTGACTGTTTCCAACGACTCTTTGTGAGGTTCAATGTACCTTTCGTCTTGTCGGAGTAATCGGGAGATCTCTTCTAGAATTTCGTCGTTAACTTCTTCTTCAGCCCCAAATACCGGGAACTCAAAGTCGGGAGAAGGCATCGGATCATATGTTTCAACGGGGTTTAAAACAAGCAATCTGCATGACGTGATGATTTGTGTTTAGAAGAGGTAGAGAAAATGCAAGTGTGTGCAGTGTATTTCTTTTACTGCTTGTTTTTATTATTGAGTTGTTTTTTCGGATTACCATTTTCTGAAAAACGAAAAGAGAAAACAACGATTAATGTGGAAATTACATAACGACGTTATTTTATTAATGAACAAGTCGATTCTTGAAACTACAGCCCTATAAAACAAAACTTTATCGGTTTGGGCGAAGCGAAGAGGGAAATTTACAGAAAGCGAGCCCTATCAAAACACCCGTTTCACCTGGGCAGGGCGAAAGGTTAAAGACTGCAATTACTTTGACTTATGAACAATCTTCGAAACATCGACAGCAACCCATTGGCGGCGAATTCCTCGGTGAATCACAAAGTCTGGTACATTTCCTGATTTGTCTTCAGAAATAACGCTGATTTCTGGTGGAGCAGGATCATTGGAATCTGTCTCCCAGGCAGAGTGGTCGTAGGAGGATTCCTCTGTTGTATTTTGCATAGTATTTGTACTTTTAGGTATATCTCCCCATCCAGTTGGCTGGATGTCTTCGATCCTGATACGAGAGCTTTCGGGAGCGGTGTACTTGACCATGAAGTCAAATTTTCCACTTGGTTGTCCCAAGTGTCATACCCTAATTTTTTATCATAAGATTGCACCTCTGTGTGCGTCATCTCGCATATCTGCATGCTTTATTACTAACATGTTTGTGCAGAAACATTAATTTCAAGTGGAGATAGCATTCGTTTTCACAGTTAAGTACTTCAAGGCGTGACCAGTTGATTCTGAGTGGTCCCAAGGTTTTCTATTGGTCGTTTGCCTCATGATTTCTAAAACAAGGCATATCTCAAGATCAGAGTTTTTGGTGAGTTGCATTTCAAATGGTCTTCTCATTCTCAACAGATTTCTCAGGGAGTAGTTCAAGCAAGACATTGTTCATGAAGTGGATCATGGTTCCTATTCCTTTTGATTTTAAGAGAAAAAGCTTGGATGGCCTTGTTCCGAAATGGTGAAGTTGGATGAGGATTTGAATCGAATTTTGACTTGAATTCATTATTCAAAGTTCAATAGCAAGGAAGTTTTGCATCATATTTTAATTCTGGAATTTAAGAAATGCAAAATTTCGATTTAAGGTTTGAAGAAGTTTTTAAGTTAAATCAATTCAAATTTCAAGGATTCATGTCTAAGGTGTAATTTCAAAAAGATTTTTATGAATCAAATTCTATCAAAATCAAAGCACACTAATTGATCTGAAGGTTCGTTCCTTTTCATAAATTTGACTCAAGGAGACGAAATTTCAAAGTGCAGGGCTTAATCAAGAAGCAATTTGTATGTCATCATGGAAATTCTCCATAAGCAAGGAATTTAATCATATTTTATTCTAACGGAAAACAGTAAAGAACTTCCTATTTCTACTTTGGAAGTTGATTTTGGATGCACGAAAAGTTGCTCAGAAGATGTCTGTGATACGTTTGAAACAAATTAAGAGAGTGACATCTGTTTCCATTGATTAACGTGAAGGGAAGATAATAGTTATTGGTGATGTAAATCCCGTGAAACTAATTAAGCTTCTTCAAAAGATGAAAAAGTACAACTTTGGTCTTGTCATGAGAGTAGCGACATTGAGGATGATACTCAAACTCATCATGGTCATAAACATAAAATACATCACCATTAGAAAAACAAGAGTTGCATAACAAGCCATACATCAAAGAAAGACCAAGAGCCCTTAGAATTTGCAAGATTACAATAGGAACAGCTCATGTAAGTGTTAGAATTGTAGCCATTTGAAGATTATGCCTTAGATACACACTCACTCATGCTAAACAAATTTGAACTAAACCAAAGCCACCTAAATTACCCACTTCTCACATTGTTTCTTACCATTCTACAACGTGAAACCATTCACGCCCCACCATCATCGTATCTCCACTGTTGTTGGACTCTTGGAGAGAGCCATTCATAGTTCCAGATTGATATTGTCTTCAATTGGACCATGTGGAACTTCCACCCCGCTTCCCCGCGATAATGATTTTGTCGCCGAACCAAATTCTGGCTTGCCAATAATTTCTGCAAATGCTGAGACGGTAGACACGTTGGATTGGCTTCAACTAGTTCCAACTATGGCAGACCCTGCTCATGATGATCATTGTTAACAAGAAAGAAATGACAATAACTATGCAATGACAATGGTTTAATAGCAGATACGTGAATGAGAATAGAAAGACATTGCCACAGTGATACAATTATTGACAGAACAAAAGTCATGACTCAGAGCCTCATCATCATTTTCACACGTTTGATTTTCAAGCACTCCATCATTTCCAAAACAAACCTAAACGTGTTCAAGACAAGATTTTCTCCTTTCCAAAACAATATGCAAACAGATCGGTACGGAAACGAAAAGTTTTCAAATTGCATTTACACATGATCAGACAACATTCAAAGCAGGGAATCAAAAGGTATTCATCACAAATCACAACCATATTTCCTTTCCAAAGCAGACACTGTCATTAATCTCGTATCATCAATTCGACATCAGAATTTAATCACCCATGAGCCTATAAAAGAGGCTACTTTCATTCACAAGAGGGGGAGAACAACAAAGATCTTCATAGTAGAAAAAATCTCCTCAAACCCGATACAGATACATACACTTTTTGGGGGCAGAAAACCAGTGATACGTATACACAGAGACGAAAAAAAAAGAGAAACACACTGAGAAAAACCAAAAAAAAATCGCACCGAGAATATCATCAGAAATTCTCACACCAGAAAATTCACTTATCATAACCATTCACAGAAATCTCACAACATCAAACACACATGTATCAGTATCAGAAAGGAAGAAATTCGCAGAATTCACAAACACGCCCAAGAAGAAAAAAAACCACACACTGAGAAAGAGATACATACCCACACGCAGAAAGCTGCAGCAATCACCCTCCTTTTTTCGTGCAACCTCATCCATCGTAATCATCGTTTTCGATCATCCAACGCCATCGCCACGAACCAACTGAAGTAGCGATCAACGCCATCATCACTAACCACCAACCTCGACGTTACGAGCCAGGGAGAAGAGCTGAGAGTTGAAAGTACAAGACGAAGGAGAAAGAGAGATTCGCGTGAGGGGGGGAACGATTTGGAGTGAAGTGATGGTGACGAGGAGTTCGTGGTTTCGTCGAGTTCTGCTTCACTGATTTCATCACATTCAAGGCTGAAAGGTATTTCTTTTCTTCTTCTTACATTTCTAATGTGTTTATGTAGCGGCTGTGTGAGGTAGGGTTCTCACCTTTCATGCTATTTCAGTCAAACTGGGCTCGGGTTAAAGGACCCGACCCGTCTCCTAACTCTGCCCAGGCCCACATAGACTGGACTTTGCTAAATACACCCTAAATCACCGACCCATTCTCCTTTTAATTAGATTTTAGATTTCCTTAATTTAATTAATTTTGTTAGAACTTAGGTTAAGTAGTTTTTTTTTAGATTCTCGTTTAATTAGTTTTTATTTAAAAATTAATTAGTTTCTTTAGGTTTTTAGGATTTAGTTAATTTAGTCTTTAATTAAATTTTGGTTCAATTAGACAATTCTCGATTTGGTGAATTCTTGAAGTTAATTTTATTTGATCTTGTTAATTCCTGATGTTCATTCTAGATGCCTTTGATTGTGATTAAGTCCTGATCTTGATGTCTTATCTTTTTGAGTTTTGACGTATTTTGCGGTACATGGTGTCGTTCACTCATTAATACTTGAGGTTTCCCTCTTTGACCCTCTGTTGCTTATGCCCAATTCCGAAGGAAAAGGTTCTCCCCGTTGACTCCATGTCATATTTAGGATCCATAGCCTAGTTTAATTTCACCTCTTTTCAACTTAACTTTAACTTTGGAGTCGTCGCACTCCATATAAGTGTCTTGCCATGGACACTTACCTCCCCCCTGGAACCTTGACCGCAGTCAAGAGTTCCTCACCCTCTTTGAGGGGAACTACGAATACTCTGATTCCACTCCCGTCAGGATACGTAGGCACAAGATGCAATATCTTGGCGAGTATACTTAGATACTAACCCCTAGGTCTTTCCCTTAGCACATACCCTTAGCAAGCGAGCAATAAATAACATAAATAATAACAAGAGGTTCCTGTAGAGTACTACAGACGTTTAGGATGCTAATACCTTCCCTAGACGTAACCAACCCCCGAACTTAGATTCTCTTAACTTAGGTTTTTCGATCTTTAACCATTCCTTTCGATAAATTAAAGACCGGTGGTGAATTAAGATTTATGATTCAAGTAATCAATAGCTTGACATCTGATTCTCACCGCGGCACCAAGGTGTCCCACACTTCTTTGGAACTGGAGGAGTCATCCCTCTCGATGACGTTGACCTCGGGAAAAGCATAGTTTATGAATTCTAGTCCGACAAGCGTTGCCAATTCATCGTCGTACGAGATATTTTTTGAATGACCTGAGTGTTAATCCCATGACATGGTGGGGACACAGGTATTTTGTTCAATGATGCTCAGCTGATTTTCATTGTTCGGCTAATTTTCTTACCCCGAGTTTCCTGGGTACGGCTGCCAGATAAGCAGGCCATAACAGTCGTGGTCAAAGTTGTCCTTCGTCAGAGTGTCTTCCTCTAATGAGTTTGGTGGAGCACGGCATCCTTCCGGATCACAATCTCCATATATCATTTCGACGCCTGACCTGGGTATAAATCTGGGATTCTGTGCGGGATAGAAAAATGGCGTAGACACCTCTTCCTGAGACATATAACCGTCCTCGTTGAGATAGGACTTCCAATCCTCATCAGTATCGGAGGGATCCTCCTCGTTGATAGTATGGACTATTTGAGACACTGGGTGAAGGAAACCTCCACTGTGGAAGAAGTCCTGAATGGGATGAAGACTTTCATCGTTAGCAGCTGTCTGGGTGTAGGTTGCAGAAAAACCAAGACCCTTCTTTATTTTATTATCAGTAGCAATGACAAGCTGTCCCCATCCTTTTGCATTGTTATTCTCGATCACTTTGAGAGCATCTCTGTATGAGGAAATAGAGGTTCCTTTCTCTGATTGATTCTCATTGCTCACCGAAAGTGCTTGGAACTGCGTTCCAACAACCTCCTCGGGTTCTACACAAGTGGATAATGAAAGGTTACTCACGATCAAGGCTTGTTCTCCACAGACCGTGACAAGTTGATCATTTTTGACGAACTTCAGTTTCTGGTGCAGCGTCGAAGTGACTGCCCCAGCCTGGTGTATCCAAGGTCTTCCTAATAAACAACTGTATGCTGCTTGGACGTCCATGACCTGGAAAGTGATTAGGAAAGTGTGAGGACCAATAGTTATGGGAAGGTCGACTTCGCCGATAACTGCTTTCCGAGACTCGTCAAATGCTTTGACGATAACCTCACTGCCAGTCATCGGGGATCCTTTGAATGATAGTCGCATTAAAGTGGACTTTGGCATAACATTGATGGCCGATCCTGTGTCTACCAGTACGCTGGCTAAAGCATCGTCCTGGCAGTTGACTGTGATATTGAGCGCCATGTTGTGGCTTTTGCCCCCCATTGGCAAATCCTCATCACTGAATCCTAAGTTGTTGCAAGAAGTGATGTTAGAAATGATACTGTCAAACAGTCGTAATGACACATTCTGTTCCACAAAGGCCTACTCTAAGACTTTCTGTAGAGCCTCCCTGTGGGCTTCGGAACTGAGTAAAAGGGATAGCACCGAGATCTTTGAAGGGGTTTGTAACAATTGGTCAACAATGTTGTATTCACTCCTTTGGATGAGCTTCAACATCTCATCATTGTTTTTCGAAAGGTCGGATTTACTGGATTGACCGACTGGTGGATCGGGAGCTTCTGTATGAAGTTCCTTTTCCTTGTTAGGTTCTCCAACTCCTCGGTTGAAAATTCGACCGCTCCGTGTTACTCAACTAATGTCTGCAATATTCACGATGGAGGGTAATGGAATTTCCTTTCCATTTTCAATTATCGTTGCACCGTATTTGTAAGGGATCGCCTTAGCTGATTCATACGGTAATGGTCCTAGAAGATAGATAACTACAGGAGCCTTATGAATTTTCTGACTATCGTAAGTAACTTCAATCAGTTATCGGCTAGGAACTTTTGATTCGTCCAGTAGAGGGATGATGGCACAAACATCCTTGTTCCTCTCAGGGTCAGAGATTACAACCACGTCTCTGATTTGATCTACGAAGTAGTCCGACGTCCAGTCAACGGACCCCGAAGCTAGGTATGGGTGAATCTCCTTGCGATCCAACTGGCTCTGAAGGACTAATCGCACGAGGTAACATCCTTGGTTATTCTCCGAGCAGACTCTACAACGTTCATAGTTATGTGGTGGCACCTGGCCACGTCCGCTTCGAATATAATGTAACCTCACTAGATCTATTTCCGTAGATCGAACATCCTGACTTTGATGCCTAGTAGGGCTCCCATCGATCATACTGACTTGTTGCGTGTCTTCGTCCATATAGATCGGAAGCCACCAGTGGTTTAACAAGTGTTGTAAAGTTCTTTGAACGAGAGCGCACCCTTGGTTACCCTCACAACATCCTTTACAGTTCTGATAATTATGCGAAATGAGAAAACCGAGTTGGACCTGCCTGGCATGTAATTCCACCAAGCTGGTATTCATCAAGCGAATATCAGAGATTTGAATCATGTTCACTTGATATTGATTTTTATCATGGTAGTCCTGGATCCACCCAAGATCCATCTGACGCTGGAGGGCCTCTTGTACAAAAGAGCATCCCTGCTTGTTTACCGAGCAAGTCAGACAGGAATTGTAATCGTGCAGTGGCAGATTATGATATTGGCTTTGCCTTGAGTGCATTGCCACCAAGTTGACATTCATTGCATGGACGTCGTGGTTCTGAATGATGTTGGAATTCCTATAGGTCATGTTGACTCTACGAACTCGATGCTCTTGGATCCACCCGAGATCCAATTGTTCCTGTAGAGCTGATTGCACCACAGAACATCTTTGATTGTCTTTAGAGCAGATATCACATTGGTGATAATTATGAGGTGGCACATGGCCATATCCACTCTGTCTACAATGCATCTTGACCAAATTGGCCCTTAACAAGATTACATCATGAATTTGATAGCTGTCGCTAGACTCTCCCTCTATCAAATTGACTGCAGCTTTCTCGTGTTGAGGCAGCGGGTTTGTGAGAACATTAGGATTCGTATCCTTGAAAGATAAGACCCCGCTCCTAACAAGCTTTTGTATGTCGGATTTGAAACTGAGACAGTTTTCTATGTTATGCCCTAGTCCTCCTTGATGGTAAGGGCAAGTCTGATCAACTTTGAACCAGAAAGGCGGATTTTCCGGTACTGTAAGAGGAGACCTGGTTTGGACATGCCCCTTGACGAGTAGTAACAAAAACAGTTCTACGTACAACATGGGTATAGGGTCGAACCCTGGTGGTCGTGTTGTACGGTTGTTGTTATATGGAGGACGAGCCTGCTGAAGAGACTGTTGTGTCCTTTGCTGAAATTGATGTTGATTAGGTTGGCTCTGCGCAACCTGAGGTTGATACGTAGGAACAGGCGTAGGGTTGATAGCAGGAGTTACCACCGCTACTGGTTGATAACGTCGCCTTTGCTTTCCATGAGAGATATTCCCAATATCCTGCTCTTTTTTCTTAGGGAGAGCACTACCGTATCGTTTTGTATTACTTGATGATCCAACGTCTTTTACTAAACGTCCTTCTCGGACGGCCTCCTCAAGACGAACTCCCATGCCCACCATCTCGGTGAAGTCACTGGGCGCACTGGCGACCATTCTGTCATAGTAAAATGAGCTCAAGGTCTTTTGGAAGATCTTTGTCATCTCCTTTTCCTCAAGAGGTGGAGAAATCTGAGCGGCAATTTCACGTCATCTCTGAGCGTACTCCTTAAAGGTTTCCTTGTCCTTTTGTGACATCAATCTGAGTTGATCTCTGTCCGGTGCCGTGTCCAGATTATATTTATACTGCTGAACGAAGGCAGCGCCAAGATCTCTGAAGGTGCCAATCGTGGCGCGGTTTAAACCCATGTACCATTTTAATGCGGCACCGGTTAAACTATCCTGAAAGTAGTGAATCAGTAGCTCCTGGTTCTTTGTCCGAGCAGACATTCGCCCAGCGTACATCACCAGATGACTCTGAGGGCAAGAATTACCCTTGTATTTTTCAAAGTCGGGCACTTGGAACTTATGTGGGACTTTCACATTGGGGACCAAACAAAGGTCTGCAGCCTCCTTTCCAAATAAATCCTGACCGCGAAGGGCTTGCAGTTCTTTCTGCATCTCCAGGAATTGTTCCTGGAATTCATTCATTCTGTTAATCATGCTGTCATTTCCACCAGACGGTATCTGTGGAATCTGTCCTTCCGGGACAGTGTGTACCACGGGCAGTGGTATAGTCATTATGGCCGAGACTCTCAGTGTCTCCCGAAGTTTGTAACCTTCAGGAGTTACTGTCATGCCCCTGGCATCTTCGCTTTCCCGAAGTTTGTAACCTTCAGGCCCAGCAGCTCCTGCCACGGTTCCCTAATCCTCAGCGATTGGCGGAACATATCCTTCCGGGATATAGTTCAGTGGCATGCCCTAGGGGCGATCTTTCGGCATCTTGTACCTAGGATCATACTTCTCCACTATGGGCGTAGATGTGATCTCCACTATGCCGTTATGAAGCTTTCTCAGATCCTCTTTCAGAGTGTCAATCTCTTCTCTCAACTCTCTGTTCTCTTCCTCGAGATCATCCATCTTTTTCTGACAATTGGCCCGAGTATTATACGAATGAGACAGTTTGACTCTAGAATCGAGACACAAACGTGAGATTCGTAGGTAAGAAGAATACGTTTACGTGAGAATGATGATTGATATGCAATGATTATATTAATTGTATGTTTTTGTTTATTCAAAGTAAACTCCGACAATTAGATTGTAAACATCAAACAGTTGGGGAGAACCCTGTTTTATTGAATTCAAAGGATTGCAGAAAAGGAAATCTAAACTAATGGATCCTGAGTCCTCTCTGAGGAGAGCTCAAGTGCTAGTTCTGGTGCTTTCCTTTTCTTTGATCGGGGCTCTTCAGCCGCTGTCGGGTTGTCATTCCTTTGCCAAGTGAAAATAGCGAGCAAATTCCTTTGGTCATCCTGATTTTCTCCAGCATGTTGCTCTAAAATCTCAATCAGGCGTCTTTTTCTTTTAACAGTTGCTATATTTTCTTACATTCCACATTGAGAATACGGTACCTGTTCCTCCAAGACCTCTTCTCCTGCTGAACTTTGCTGAGAGTAACCTGAAGCTTTTTTGACTCAGACCTAAAATAAAGGGCGGAGTCCCTTAATGGAAGAACTTCCTGACAAGGGTAAGGCATCTTCAGCTTGAGAGCTCTAGTTTATACCCAATGGAGATAAGGCTCCATCGAGACACAGTCTGGTTTTCCTAGAGACTCTCGTCCTTTCCTATGAACGTGTTTCCAAGCATGCACTATTTTTGTCTTTAGTGTCCTCTCATTTTCCCCTTCCTTGAAGAAAAGACCTTCCAGATGAGCATTCTGTGGGACGTGCCTCATTGGGTATCCAAATTGACGACGAACGAGAATTGGATTATAGTTGATTCCTCCCTTAGTTCCTATAAGGGGTACATTTGGGAAATTTCCACAACGGTCAATGATTCTGATCCCGTCGTAGATTCTATTGTACCAATTGATGTCCAAGTTGGTAAGAGACATGACTCTCTGCGACCAACGTAAAGTATTCTTTTGATCCCAAAATGCAGCAGATTTGGGCAAATGGGAAGTGAACCATTTGTATAGCAGGGGTACACAGCACGTGATCATCCCTCCGCTGTATAAATTCCTTAAGTGTACCGAATGATACGCATCTGCGAGTAAGGTTGGTACGGGGTTTCCAATCAGGAAAATCTTAATGGCGTTGATATCTACAAAGTTATCGATGTTGGGAAACAAAAATAACCAGTAGATGAGCAAAACAAAGATGCTCTCGAAAGCGGCCACGTTCCCTATACTGGCAAAGTACAGGGCTTTCTTTGTCAAGAACTGGGCTGGAAAACCTTGGATTCCACCCTTAGTGGTCATGTGAGTCCTGACTTCTGACTCGTCCAAATAAACTACTCGTGCAATAGTCTGATCCTTTGGAATTTCTTCCAGTCCAGAAAATGGAACTTGATCATTGATATGTAAATCAGTCAAGTGAGAGTACTCCTCCTGTGTTGGTGCTAGTTGATAATCCGGGAATGTGAAATAGTGATAGACTGGATCGTAGAACTAGATTAACGTGGACATGATTCCTTCAATTACGTGGACCCTTAACAAGGACAGCAGTCCTCCATACTTGGCTCTGAAAGCCTCATGGTTGGTGATCATTCTCGCCAAACCTCTCAAATCCTCTAACTTTGGAACCTTGAAGGTGTACTTATGAGTTTTCCTTCTACCGAAATCCATTAGCGCAATCTCCTTTCACTGATATTTGCAATCATTGTCTTAGTTTAATTTGAAAAAGAGAGACTAGAAGAGAAGATTGTTTTTTTGTTTTAATGTTTTTTAAATGAATGTATGAATGCAGCACACAAAAACATAGAAAAAACATGGGGTCAAAGGGTCGGTGTCATGAAGTCAAGGCTCTACCCCCCCCCCCCCCAAAGGTTTATACTGGTGATTTTTTGTACTTGTCCGCAAAATTATTGACCCCTCTGGGATAACAACAGCAAGCGGATCGCCAGCGAACTGATGTATCCTGGAGTGATCTCAGATGAGGGTAGTATCGCGTGACAACTATTTCCGATAGCTTCCGTACTACAAAATGGCTACAGTCTGCTAAAAATCCCAGCTTCTCAGATAACCCAGTCGACCACACTACTTTCAACAACCGAAGTCGTATAGGCAATGTATCTGCAAAGGGAGTCTCCACTGAGTTTGATGGTCGATCGGGGGCTCTTAACTGGAATTCAATCCCAGTAAGATTACCCGCATTGCCATCACCTATCTTAGGTGTATACTCAATCTTTCCACATGCAGCATCACCTGCATTCCCATTAGTAGGAAAATAAACACAGATATCAATTAGGAAAAGTAGTATATATATTTGTCTTAATCATCCTATACCTCTAGTCTTATGATCCTATATAGACAATGACTCCCCAGCAGAGTCTCCATTTCTGTGATACTTGTTGAATTTAAAGGTTTCCACCGAAGATTGTAAGAAAGAGAAGAACGCCCCACGGTGGGCGCCATTTTTCCTGTAGCGAGCGATTTTGGACATGGTTCTTAAGCACTGTCGCTCTGGGGTACTACATGTCGATTCATTTTTTATCCTATTGAAGCTGATGAAGGAAGGGAAATAGATGTCTCCAATTAACCCTGCTTACATACTGAGTTTGAACAGCGGTCTGTTAGGTTACTGATGCGATTAAGACGGGGGTCCTTCTTCAGTTTATTTTGTTTAAGATTCGAATGTCTGGATAATTTGTGAGGTTTTTGGTAGGATGTTAGGATTTGGTGTTTTTGGGTTGATATATGGGTATGGGATTATGGATTTTTGATGAGTATGCTCGCTAAGATTTTTCAATCTTATGCCTACGTATTCCCGTTTAACGAAACAGGGAAATCAGAGCGATCGTAGTTCCTCCTATTCTATGGAAGGAAATGGTGTTTTGGTGTCTTGTTCAAAGCCCAAGACATGAAGCTAAAGGTGGTTTGTATCTTGTTCAAAGCCCAAGATGTGAAGCTGAAGGGTCTATTTGTATCTTGTTCGAAGCCCAAGATGTGAAGCTAAAAAAGGTGTTGACTTTAGAAAGAATTTGTCATCTCTAAAGGGTAATATTTGGTCTGTTTGGCACAACTGTTGGGTGACTGATTATAAAGGAGAATTACTTTAACTGGGATATGTGAATCCAGTAATGCCATAATTTCCTTTTATAGGGGATTTTCAACCTAAAGGAGACGACTTTAACTCAGTTTAGAGTAATGCCATCTTTCCTTAGGAATTTCTCATGCTAAAAGTGATAGTTCTGCAGCTTTCGGTGTTGGCATTAATTTTGGTAAAACTGATTGTGATTGATATATGCCTAAAAATATGTTCTAACTTCTGTTTTCTGCTGTTGCATTTTCCTTTAATATGATGTGTATGATCAAATTATGTTTTGGCCAAAAATTTTCCAAAGGGGGAGATTGTAAGTTCTGAGTTGGCCGCAATTTTTGCAAAACATGTTGCTCGGGAAAATGTTATGAAGAATGTCTTGACATAAGAGTAGAACATCACTGCAGGATGTGTCAATGTTAGAACAGATGATGATCTATAGCAGGTGGTACAAGATGTCAGATCAGAAGTCCTGACATGGTTGCTCAGACATCACTAAAGATGCTGAACCTGATATGGAAACATCTTCAACTGTCATGACAGTACTGCTGTCATGTGTTACAACAGATGTCATGACATCTGGGTCCAGTATAGCAGGTGTTACTGCATTCAACATGTCGGATAAAGATGTCCCATCCTGGATCATAGGACATCGCGTCTGATTTTGGTTTTAAAGGAAGATTCTGTTGTTGGTATTTGTTACTGAATATTTTGTGAATATTTAGTTATCCTATGTGGCGTCCAAAGTAATCGAGTTGAGATTTTGTGTTGGTTTTCGGATTTTCACTAATTTCTAAATATGGAGACATATTAGGAAATATTTGGTTGAAGACCTATTTTCTTTGAGGTTAATTTGCAGACTTTGTGCAGCCTTGTTACTGTTGTTTTGAAGGCCCAAATCCAGTTGGGAAATAAGTTATAAATAGAAGCATTGTAACCTAGTTTCAGCATAGAAGCCGTGAATAGAAAATATGTAATCATTAGGGCTGAGTTTGTGAACCACTCTCTAGGAGAGTTGGTATGTGTGAACCACCCGGTTTGTGGGATGGTCATCGTGTTTATCTCGAAGCCTGTAGGTAAGAGATGTATTGTTCTTGGAGGAAGCTGTTAAGCAAATCTAAGTATTTTTCTTAGTCATGTGTGTCATGTCTAGGTATTGTCATGGAAGTATGTCTTCTACTTTGTTGGGTTTGAAGATTTGTTGGATATCAAGCTGTTGATGCAGTGGCTGAGGTGTTGACTGCTAGACATCATTGCGATGATTAGAAGTGAGATGGAGTCTCATACCTAGGAAGGACTTAGGTAGAAGGGTCATTGGGTAGGGATTTAGCGAGTAGACTGTCAACTGGTTTGTTGATTGTAGAGTTTGTGAATTAATACTACTAATAGTGGACTTCCTTCCTGGCTTGGTATGCCCCCAGATGTAGGTTGTTAGACCGAACTGGGTGAACAAATCCTTGTGTGTTGTTTATGCTTTTCAGTACTGTTATTGTTTATACCTTGCCATGTTATCTGTAACAGACCAGATGTCTAGACATCCTGTAGGACATCTGGGATCTGTCATACCAGAATTTCATTTGGTATCAGAGCAGGCATCCTGTTCGTTTTTCTGGGTGAGATCCTAGGGAAGATACTTTTTGGTTATGGGCAAGGTAGGTAGTACCTACTGAAAGGTTGTTTGAACTTGGAGAAGTTCATATTGTGGTTTGAATGGTCCCTAGAAGTGGAGGATGGACTGTTCATGACATGGTGTGTATTGGACCTGTCTGTAGCTTTGGTGGTGAGCTGTTGTGTGGTTTGATTTATTTTCAAACCTATGGATTGTGGTGTTTGTGCAAAGCTATTAAGTTTTGCCTGAAGGTTGTTGAGGGGTTTTCTTCTTCTGTTCCACTGCCTATGTATCTGTTAGAAAACTCCTGATGGTTTTGGTTGAAGGTTTATCACATGGTGTGGTGATACTCGAGGATAGCTTCAACTAGCTTGTTAGAGTTGCCAAAGATAATTGAGGCTCATCCCAAGTCCACTCATAAAGGCATTTTCAAGAAGTTTGTTGATCAGAAGGATGCAATTTATTTTTGCTCTCTTCTCTGAAAGACCATCCACGGGTCTAAATTGAAGGATCTCATGGTGTTGTTCTTGAATGATGTTCTACCAGTTGTTGGAACATTAAACCAGCAGAGTGTGCAGAATCTTGTTGGATAAAGGTATGGAATAATAGATGCTTGAGGGGCTAAACAAATGTGTATTGATCACATCTTTTTGGAACCTACTCCTGGCTTGGAAGAGGAGGCATCTGGGTTGTGTGTCTAAGAAGTTTCTATCAGGAAACATGTCTTAGATAAGTGTGTTGGTCATGAGATGATAAACATATTATTAGTGTATTTCTAATCCAAGTGAGGAGGAATACAAAGGCTGGGTTTTGTGTGGAGGTCAAGCTCAAATGTCAAGGACATTCTCTTTGAAGTCTAGAAGTTCCTTCTGTTCAAAAGAGCCAGTTGTATGGAATCTTGTTGATGGCCATGGAGCAGATTCTGTTTGAAGGAGAGTAACCTGCAGGATGTGTAGCTATTGGAGGGGAGAATGTATGATTATCTAAAATGCTCTAAGCAGTTATTAAGGAGGAGTCCTTAATCTAAAGCTGGAAGACCTTGAAGATGTGTTAGACTTAATGTCTTGACATCCTTGTATTGAGAATTTATTATGTCTGGTGGTGTTTCTCAAAAACAGGATGGAGGTTGTTTACTCAAACTTGATGTCACTATCAAGTCTATGAGAGCATGGAACTCTTGTTCTAGTGGAAGAGAAACTCAAAGGGTTGTGCTTAGAGGAGGTGTATTAACCTAACTGGTTGACTGGTGTCTTCATTGTTGGAATGTCATCCAAACCTTCTAGGATGAGCATTTCAGATTTGTGTTTGGAGCAAGGAGGAGTTGGTGTTTTTTTTGGGACCAAAAGATTATGGTTCCCTGGTATTTGCTAGAGTTAAGTTGTGTGGTGTCCTCACATAATGGAACATGTTTTTGCAAGGATTGAAAAGCATCCTTGTAGGAAGAAGCATATTTTATTTAACAATCTGTTTGTGATGACCAGTTAATATTTTTTTTTTCTCCAGAAACCTGTTAGAGGGAATCTCCTCTTTAGGTGTAGAAGGATGGCATTCAACATCTCAAAGACAGACAGAAGGTCTGAACATTAGAAGTTTGAGAAGAAGATTCTAGAGATGTAGAGTATGCATGTTCCTACATGTGTGTATGATCTGGTTTTAAAGGTTAGTCAGCTACTGATGGTTGATCCTCTTGTGTCCCTTGCAAGAGATGTATGTGGATTACTATGGTTGCTTTTTTCAAAGCCATAGTAAAATCCATGTGTTTTAGATTGATGTCGGAACTGATGTTAAAACATCATTTCTGTTCATTGCCTCCTCAGCCAAGGAAGTTTGTTTAGCTTAGGATGGAGTGAAAGGTCAAGACACTGATCTAATCTGGAATGCTATTGTGGTGTGAATGATTTTGTGGTATGAATGGTTGTCATGATGGTTTGTCATGAAGAAGAATCAGCAGATGCCTGATGTGTGCGAAAGAAGAATGTCAGACCAATTGTCCTACCTTGTGTGAGAAGGTAGTCTTATCTGAATAATGATAAATACTTTGACGGGAGTTGAGTATTTGTCTGTCCTCTAATAAGGGTGTGCATCTGACTAATGATAAATACTTTGACGGGAGCTAAGTATTTGTCGGATGTGAGTATGCAAGTCTGCAGTCTGAATTCTTTGATTCAGAGAGGGTGTGCAAGCTTATTTCTCTCTATGGTGTTCAGGTGATTATGTTAACCTGAATAAGCTGCTCTGGCTGTGTTTTATTGGGAGTTTCTTGAAGGACTTCTATGAATGGTGATGGGAAGCTGATGTCCTAAATGATTGTTGATGGTTATATTTGGAAGCTGATTGAGATTGTGCACTTGGAGTTGGATGATCAAGCATTTTTGTCAGAAGAGGTGTTTCTGACTATGTGGTTTAGAATTTGGAGATTTTGATCTTGTTTTTAGTAGTATGTTCTGGCAAAGCATGACTATTATTTTTGAAGACCTCACTAGTATCAACAACTACTAGTGGATGTAATGGCAGATGTTCTAACTTGGTGTTGGGACATTATCTGGGTTGGATTTCCTTGGTGAAGGATGATTATGCTCTGCTTCAGAAGCGTGGTGCCTACATTATGCCCAAGGACCGTCTACATAGTCATACGGGAGAATGATGAAGTAGAAGGTCTGCTTTGGATGGAGAATGTAGAAAAGACTGAAGTAGATCATGTATTGTTTGTTTGGAAGTCTGAAGATGAAGATACTCATCAACTGATCAGGAGTATTCCAGATTGTCATACGGGAGAATGATAGGGAATGACTGCCTTTGGAGAGTTGGGGCCTTGCTAAGGCCAGTTGAAAAGCTTGGGGAGAGAGAGTATTGTTCTTATGTTCTTGTGATCTTCTGTGATGTGATGGGTTATGATGTGTTTTTGTTCTGGTTGTTTCTGGTCCCTTGGCTTAAGAGGGAACTTGGAGATTCTGTTTTTATTTGGAATGTGGTTCATGTCTTAACATCTACTGACAGAACATTCTGTTATGAATCTTATGGTTTTTGTCTCCTGAGATCACAAGCTTCTATCTGATTTATGTACTATTGTGGTACATGGTTTGCTTGAGGGTCAAGCAGTAAGTGAATGCATTCAGCAGGTGTGTTGAACAGAGGGTGCGCTCTTGAAGACATGAAGATGAGTCTTATGTTCTCCATTCATTTAAGGTGTCCTTCTTGCAAAGGATTACTGGTTGTCTTAGATAGAGAGAAGTTGATCACCTTGGCAAGATGTGAGTTTTGGAGCATGTGAAGATAACAAACCAAGAGGGAATCATGTGAGTACTGGTAAAAGAGATGATTGTGTTCAACTTGTGAGTTGAACAAAGAGTGAGCTCTTGAAGACATGAAGACGCGTCTTATGTTTTCCATTCATCAAGGTACAAAGAAGCACATGTTAAGGGGGAGCAGTGTTCTTATTGGTGTTCTAGATGGTGCATGTCATTTGTTTGGTTTGCTCCTATTATGGCTAAAAAGGGGGGAGAATTCAGAAACATCAGGTGTCCCTTTGTGTTCAAAGAAGAAGGTTTTAGCCAAAATATGCCAAAGGGGGAGATTGATAGTTCTGCAGCTTTTAGTGTTGGCATTAATTTTGGTAAAACTGATTGTGATTGATATATGCCTAAAAAGATGTTCTGACTTCTGTTTTCTGCTGCTGCATTTTCCTTTAATATAATGTGTATGATCAAATTATGTTTTTGCCAAAAATTTGCCAAAGGGGGAGATTGTAAGTTCTGAGTTGGCAGCAATTTTTGCAAAGCATGTTGCTCAGGAAAATGTTATGAAGAATGTCTTGACATAAGAGTAGAACATCACTGCATGATGTGTCAATGTCAGAACAGATGATGATCTATAACAGGTGGTACAAGATGTCAGATCAGAAGTCCTGACATGGTTGCTCAGACATCACTACAGATGCTGAACCTGATGTGGAAACATCTTCAACTGTCATGACAATACTGCTGTCATGTGTTACAACAGATGTCATGAAATCTGGGTCCAGTACAACAGGTGTTACTGCATTCAACATGTCGGATAAAGATGTCCCATCCTGGATCATAGGACATCGCGTCTGATTTTGGTTTTAAAGTAAGATTCTGTTGTTGGTATTTGTTACTGAATATTCTGTGAATATTTAGTTATCCTATGTGCCGTCCAAAGTAATTGAGTTGAGATTTTGTGTTGGTTTTCTGATTTTTGCTACTTTATAAATATGGAGACATATTAGGAAATACTTGATTGAAGTCCTATTTTCTTGGAGGTTAATTTGCAGACTTTGTGGAGCCTTGTTACTGTTGTTTTGAAGGCCCAAATCCAGTTGGGAAAAAAGTTATAAATAGAAGCATTGTAACCTAGTTTCAGCATAGAAGTCGTGAATAGAAAAGATGTAATCATTATGGCTGAGTTTGTGAACCACTCTCTAAGAGAGTTGGTATGTGTGAACCACCCGGTTTGTGGGATGGCCATCGTGTTTATCTTGAAGCCTGTAGGTAAGAGATGTATTGTTCTTGGAGGAAGCTGTTAAGCAACTATAAGTATTGTTCTTAGTCATATGTGTCATGTCTAGGTATTGTCATGGAAGTATGTCTTCTACTTTGTTGTGTTTGAAGATTTGTTGGATATCAAGTTGTTGATGCAGTGGCTGAGGTGTTGACTGCTAGACATCATTGCGATGATTGGAAGTGAGATGGAGTCTCATACCTAGGGAGGACTTAGGTAGAAGGGTCATTGGGTAGGGTTTAAGCGAGTAGACTGTCAACTGGTTTGTTGATTGTAGAGTCTGTGAATTAATACTACTAATAGTGGACTTCCTTCCTGGCTTGGTATGCCCCCAGATGTAGGTTGTTAGACCGAACTGGGTGAACAAATCCTTGTGTGTTGTTTATACTTTTCAGTACTGTTATTGTTTATACCTTGCCATGTTATCTGTAACAGACCAGATGTCTCGACATCCTGTAGGACATCTGGGATCTGTCATACCAGAATTTCAAAAAGAGGGACAGTGGCGTGGATGTAAATAATCCAGAGGCTTGTTGCTTACAACAATTAGATGAAGGAAAAGAAGTTGTTGCATGTTTGTATGCTATGACCAAAGCATGATTTGATGCTAAAAGGTTGATTGAATCAACCGGGGATTTCTTTATACAAAGCCTAAGAGGAGGCTATTGACCCAACAAGAGGATGCTTTTGTGTCCCGTACGAAGCCCGAGATAGAGGCTCAAAGGGTTGACTCAACAAGGTTTTTATATGTGTCTTGTACGAAGCCCAAGACGGAGGCTAAAAGGGCTTGACTCAACAAGAGAGTCTTTTATACTCACCAAGAGAGTGATTTGTATCTCGTACGAAGACCGAGATAGAGGCTAAAGGAGGATCAACTCAACAAGAGAGTCTTCTTATACTCTACAAGAGAGTGTTTTGTATCTCATACAAAGCCCGAGATGAAGGCTAAAAAATGTTTGACTCAACAAGAGAGTCTTTTATATTCAACAAGAGAGTGATTTTGTATCTCGTATGAAGCCCGAGATGGAGGTTAAAAATGTTTGACTCAACAAGAGAGTCTTTTATACTCAACAAGAGAGTGATTTTGTATCTCGTACGAAGCCCGAGATGGAGGCTAAAAATGTTTGACTCAACAAGAGAGTCTTTTATACTCAACAAGAGAGTGTTTTTGTATCTCGTACGAAGCCCGATATGGAGGCTAAAAAACGGTTAGCTCCGCTGGGGAGAATCATTGTACAAAGCCCATGAGGAGGCTACCTATGCTGGTGACTGTTTCAGTTTAGTGACAGGTCTAGTATGTTGGTTAAAAGAGAAAATCAGATCTTATAAAGAGACTGATTCCAGGTGAGGTTTTACTTTGGTACTGATCAGAAGATCGGGGTTATTTCCTGTTCTTTAAGGAAATGGGAAATCCAAAGGGTATTGAGACTGTCCAAGTCTAGAGTTTCATCTTTTGTACAATGCCCGAGAGGAGGCACGGGCGTTAAGGGATGAGTACTAACCCTCAAATGGCCGGAGTTTTGGCGCTGGAAAGACTGCTCTAGCAAAGGATGACTAAGTTCTGTCTTATACCTTTAAGAGGTCATCAGGGTCCTTGTATTAAGTCCAAGAGAAGGCATGAGAGATTTTAAGAAGTCGAAGGGTCCTTGTACAACGCCCAAGAGGAGGCGGGGATACTTTTAAGAAGCCTGTGGGTCCCCAAACCCCAGAAGTTCAAGACATGCCATTCATAGAGAATAGATCAATCCAGGAAAATCCGAGAATTTGGAAGAAACTCAAGAGATGCCATTCACGGAGAAAATATCATCTCTGGGGAGTTAGAGTTTCTTTGACAATTTCTAAGGGTGCTTTTAAGAAGCCTGTGGGTTCCCAAACCCCGAGAAGTTCAAGACATGCCATTCACAGAGAATAGATCAAGCCAGGAAAGTCCGAGAATTTGGAAGAAACTCAAGAGATGCCATTCATGAAGAAAATATCATCTTTGGGGAGTAGAGTCTCTTTGACAACTTCTAAGGGTGACAGTCTGAGAAAGGGTTCACCGAGAATGCTGCCTTTCACGTCTCCATATTGTTTAACCCCAAGAGGAGGATAGATTGTGTCTGGTAATCCTATAGGGATCTAGTTTTGACTGTATCTAAGAGCGATCAACATGGCTTTACCTAGTGCTAGATGTAGTTGTCGGGGAACACTCTAAATAACTATACTAGTATTACACAGTTGATATTTGACAAGTATATAAAAGTTTGTGAAAGAAGACGTACAGTGAGCAGCCCCGCGATACAATTATATATATATATATATATGAAAACGGATAAAGAAAGCGGGTAAACACTTACTCGGTTGTAGAGCTTCCACACTGTTTTGTTAGTTGTTCAACAAAGAAAGCTTTGATAACAATATTATATTCAAAATTAAAGGAGAAAGTGCTTTGAAAAGATTGTTGGGGCTTACAGCTCAAGGAGAGGCCCAAAGTTTTATCAGTGATTGCACTGTTGTTTGGTACATTGTACAGGGACTTATACAAATGACTGAGGCCCAAAAGGTTTTCTGTACAAAGGGATGAGTCTTACACTCTCTCAAGAGGCCCAAAGGTTTGTTTTAAACGGGCGATGATTGCGCCGAACGTTTGAAATACAACTGGACTTATACAACATTTGAGGCCAAAAATAGGTTTGTATTTACAAAGGATTGGGTCTTACACACTATTAGAGGCCCAAAATGGTTTGAAAAAGTTTGATGAGGGTTGAATTAATCAAAAACCCTAATTTGTTTCCAAAATGTATTTTAATTGAATAAAAATTCAATTAAAATGATCAAAATTGTTAAACATGTGGAAAACAAATTATGATCTTGGATTAATGTTTCAAAAATCAAGTTTTGACCTACAAAATGATTAGAAGTCATTAAAATTTGCAAAATCAAGAAGGAAAAAATATTTTAAATGTAAAAAATAATTAAAATTTTAATTCTTTGCAAAAATATAAATTATATGAAATAAATAATTTTTTTGGGATTTTTTGGTAAACTAAAATATTTTAACATTTTTGCGAATTATTAAAAAAAAGAATCAACCCAAAATCATTAAAACTCAGAGAGAAATTAATTTTTGAATCAATTAAAATAAAATCACAAAATTCAAATATTCAAATATTTGAAAAAGGGCGCCAAGAACATGGCAAGAACACGCGCCCTTCCTCTGTTTCTGCAGATTTGCGTTTTCTATCCAATCTCACTGAATACTTGATTATATCATGCAATCTGCATATCAATCTACTCGTTTCAACCTCACGATCATGTCTATGGTCTTTAATTTCATTTATTTTAAACATGGAATAAGAAATCAAAGAGAAACCTCAAGAACCCTTAAATTTGCATGAAGGTTCAGAAATTCCATACACGATTCAAACAATGGAATTGATTGAGGGAAAACACTCCATGCATGATTATGAACATATGGCTAAATTATTGTGCAGCAAAAATTGCATGGATCATAGAGTTAGAAGAGTTCATGCTTACCACTTGCAGCTGGTGATCGTGTTTTGTGTTAGAGGTGTTACAACATGGTTCCAAGGTTATGGACAGCTTCCCTAGGTGTTATGGAGTGTGTCTGGGTGCTTGGAATGAATGGAAATGATCTGGAACTGAAGATGGTATCTCAACTGCAACTTGGTTAAAACCTTGAGCAGCTGGCTGGTGATTCTGAGAAATCAGTGTTCCAGATGTTGTGTGAGTGTTTGGATCACTTCTATATGATGTTTATGAGGTGTGTGTGCGATTGGTTTGATTGGGATTGCTCTCAAACTCAAAACCCGATAGTGACTTCTTTGGAAGGCAAAATTAGAGCGAAGAAGGAGATTTTGAAGAAATCATCTGTTTGATGGCTTTGGTGTACTCAAACTGATCACAAATGAGCTCTATTAATAGTAGAGTAAGTTTGTTTTGTAAGGAATACTGAATGGCAACTGCTGTATAGGTTTGGCCAATGTTGAGCAATGAGAATCCAAGTCTCCTCTAGCCATTAACTAGAGGTTAGGGCACAGGTTGTTGGTTCCCTTGGTCTTGGATAAGTCTTGACTGAATTCAGTTGGCAATGGCTCAATCCATGCCACCTTGGTGTATGCATTGAATGCTCCAATCCAAAATTGGAGCCTTGTCCCTCTTTTAGGCAATTCTAGGTTTGGCATGCTATTTTTGGTTCCAAAGACTTGGGAGGCTTGGGATCAGAGTTGGTTCCTCCTTGGTCCCCCCTTGAGGTGTTCAGATGGATAGAGTTGCCTGGAATTGCACAAATTTGGCAAATCGAGCAAAACTCCAAAGTCTGCCTTGCCTTGATAGTTTTCAGCAAGGCATGTTGCCATTGTCAAATCTCATGGCTCAAATGGAATTTGATGGAGTTCTTGGCCATTTTGGAAAACCCTCATATGATACAATAACTGTTTGATCATAATTGGTTTTGATACTTTTTGGATCCAAGTGAAAAATGCCCCTACATTTGGAAAAAAGTGAAGGCAGATTCTGACTCAGTGAAAATTTGACTAAGTGTTGGAAAAAAGTGACATTTTCACTTTTTGTGATTTTGAACATTCCATAACTCAAAATCTATGAGGAATTGAAATGAGTTATGTTTGAGACTTTTGTAGAGTGCCATGAGAGCTACAAATCCAGATTTGAATGGGGAAAAATGGCCTTGTGGTTTAGGAGTTATGATTCTCCAAAGTTGGTACCCTAGCCACTTTGTTCCATAACATAGAAAAAATTTCCAAGTTTTTATGGTTACCCCTTTTACAAGTTATCCCACTTTTCTTGATTTTTCTTGATGAATGATGATTCCAACCACACATTAACATCATTTTAGGGTCAAAGAACCATAATTGTGAAAAATCTCAAAAAGTCAAAGTTGACTTTTGTGTGTAACGCCCCAGTTTCTGTTAGATTTATTTAATCGAGTCGATTTAATTATTTCTATTATTATATTATTTTATTTTTGACTTTTATTTGGCAATATATTATTTTGGCTAAAATACAGTTTTGGTCCCCCTGTTTGTCAAAATTCACGGTTTTGGTCCCCCTATTTTATTTTTTAATAGTTTTGGTCCCCCACCCCAATTTTGGCCCAAAAAAATGATGAACAGTAACTGGTCCGTACATGAACAGTACATGTCCGTACATGAACAGTGCACGTCCGTACATGAACAGTGAGGGTGGGGGACCAAAACTGTTAAAAAATAAAATGGGGGGACCAAAACCGTGAATTTTGACAAACAGGGGGACTAAAACTGTATTTTAGCCTATTATTTTTCATTGCTGTTATATTTTATCGCGTTTTGGGAGCGTTTGCGAGATATTTGAGTGTAGGGGTATTTTGGTCTTTTGGCTTGGTTAGTTATGTTTTTCACAAAAATAGAAAGAGAGAAAAATAAAGAGAAAGAAAAAGAGAAGAAGAAAAAGAGAAAGAAGGAAAAGAAGAGAAGAAAAAGAGACAAAACTTGGGGTTTAAGAAATTGAATCAACCGACTTTTCAAACACGATTAAATCGGGTAAGGGTGCGAAACTCGATTATTCTATACTTGTGTATGATTATGTATTTTTGTATTTGTTTGTTGTTGGGTTGAAATTGGGTATAGAACCAAAACTATAATATGTTGAAATTGTTGGAAATTGATTCAAATTGTGTCTGAAATCATGTTTTAATGTTCATAATTACTGAGACATGTTAGATAGGTGTTGTTGTGCAATCTATTGGTAGTTTTCTGGTGATTAGATGAGATTTGGATTGATTTTTGGTTGAACCCGTAGCAGAAAAATTCTGGGTTTTCTCTGCCCATACGCGTAACACGCAGGGCAATACATGTTTTGGTTTGGGCAATACGCGTATGGCAAGGGGAATTGAGGGTAATACATGTATGGAAATCCATTTTTCTTGGCCATTTGCTGATTTGCGTAATGGTACGCGTATCTGGCAGGGCAATACGCGTAACGTGTGAGGCATTACGCGTATGAGGTTTTTAGTGGGATTTTTGGGAAGAATTTGGTCTCTGCCCATACGCGTATCACTTTGGGCAATACGCGTATGGAGGGGTGAGTGGGCTGGGCAATACGCGTATGGCTCAAGGTAATACGCGTATGGCCAGCGAGGGTGCAGAATTTTGTCTTTTCGCGATTCCATTTCTTTTTTATTCCGTAACTTGTGTTCCGATTATCCGTTTTGAACATTCTTGGTATCGTTGGAAAGCTTTTGAGATGTACTTTCTTATTAAAATGGTTTTGAGACTGTTGGCCTATTTAATTATGTCGGGAATTTGGAATAGTGTTGTTTTGTCGACTTTTACCGTTTTAATTATGTGTAATTGATGTGTATCATGCATGTGCTTTTGATATGGATATCGTATGACTTGTGTGATGTTATATGATGTGAATGCATTGTGATTGTGGTTGATTGTATATGCATGAGTATTGATGTTGAGATGGTTCACATGATTGTATATATGTATGCATTGGATTGTCATGAGTCATTGTATGCCAAGCATCATGATATGCATTCTTGTGATGTCGTGTGCCCTTGTGGGGTGTGAGCGATGAATCGATTCCAGAGAGAATCCATTATAACATCGTGTGCCTTATATAAAGAGGTGTGAGCGATGATTATGGATGATCGTGTGCCTTATACAAAGAGGTGTGAGGGATCGGGTCGTGTTCCTTATACAAAGAGGTGTGAGCGATCCATAAACGTCGTGTGCCTTATACAAAGAGGTGTGAGCGACGGGGAACATCGTGTGCCCGACGGGGATTTACACTAAGTAACAAGCTACGATTCCAATAATTCCTGAGTGAACTAGTGATGAGAATGACAAATGGATGGTACCGCATTTGCATAGAGTCGTTGTGTCAGTCTCTTTGCATTTGTATAAATCATGAATGGACTGATTTTGTGTGGAATTGTGGATGGAATTGATGAGTTGAGATACATATATATATATATATATGTTGTTGATAAATGCATTGAGCATGATTGATATGCCTTGGTGATGGATATATGAGATATGCATTTTGTTGTTTTGTGTTTGAATTCTGGTGTAAGTTGTGGTGAGAATATTTTACATGTGTACTTCTGTGTCATTATATAATTGTATGCAATTATATTATGATCGTGTTTATCACCCTTCTGCTGTTTTGAATGCTCTATGAGGCATTGCAGATTAGATGTTGGAGGTCTTTTTGTGAAGCTTAGGTCTTCATTCTTTTGTCGGTCGGCTCTGATATGTAGCACCGGGTGGTCGGGGAGATCGTTTGTGATTTATGTGTATATGTATATATATCTTTTGGATTGTATATGTATGAATCTGTGTATGACAGGCAAACTTTTATGTTATATATATGAGATTCAGTTGCAGATTTTCCGCTTTTATTCTGTACCTGAACTGTGGGTATTAGGAACTGAGTTCCTCTGTTATTTGCTACCTGATTGTTGCATATCTATATGAGCAGTTTGTTGTATTTTGTTTCAATTGATGTGACGTCTCCGTCTATGCCATGAATGTTTTAATTATACTCTGATTATTTGTTATCGCTTTATTTATTTGGGGGTATAGATTAGGGGTGTTACATTAAGTGGTATCAGAGCCAGTCCGTGTCAGTTTGTGTTAGTCTGTGTCAGTCCTTGTTGGTCGTTGTGTTTGGGGTGAGTTGTTTGTTTAACCATAGTTGCTGTTATTGGATATGAACAGAATATGGCTGGTAGGAATGATGATGCTTTGGCTGCTGCTATGCAAGCTATGGCTCGGGCTGTGCAGGGTGCACCTAATGCTGGTGGGAATGATGAGTTCAGGAAGAACAAACCGTCTGTCTTTAAAGGGAGACATGATCCTGATGGTGCTCAGATTTGGCTTAAGGAGATTGAAAGAATCTTTCGAGTGATGGACTGTGCTGAGGAAAATAAGGTAAGACTGGGTACTCACATGTTGCAGGACGAGACTGATGATTGGTGGGTTAGTACGCGTCATGTGTTGGAAGCTGCAGATGAAGTGGTCACTTGGACTTTGTTTAGCAGGGAGTTTTTGAGGAAGTATTTTCCTGAAGATGTTAGAGGAAAGAAAGAAATAGAGTTCTTGGAGTTGAAACAAGGTAACATGTCTGTTATTGATTACACTACTAGGTTTGTGGAGCTTGTTCAGATTTATCCACATTATGCTGAAGCGACTGCGGAGTTTTCCAAGTGTGTGAAGTTTGAGAACGGATTGCGTCCTGAGATTAAGCAGGCAATCGGTTATCAAAGGATTAGGAGGTTTTCAGATCTGGTGGATTGTTGTAGAATTTATGAGGAAAATAGCAAGGCTTGTTCTACTCACTATAAGAGTGTGAACGAAAGGAAAGGGAAGCAACCGTTTCGTGATGGTCCTTATGTGACACCAGCTGACAAGGGTAAGCAAAGGGGCAGTTTTGAGAAAAGGCCAAGTGGGGGAGGTATGTCTTATCCTCTGAGATGCTATAGGTGTGGTGATTTAGGACATCGTCAGTTTGAATGCAGAAAGGATATGAGAAAGTGTTCCAATTGTGGAGGTATAGGACATGTCGCAGCTTATTGTAAGAGGAATGTGGTGAAGTGTTTCAATTGTGGTGAACCTGGTCATATTAGTACGAAGTGTCCGAAACCAAAGCAAGCTCCAGCTGGAGGGAAAGTATTTGCATTGGCAGGGACTCAGACTACTAGTGCAGACCGTCTGATCAGAGGTACTTGTTTTATTAATAGTACGCCTTTAGTTGCTATTACTGATACCGGAGCGACTCATTCGTTTATTTCGTCTGAGTGTGTGAAGCGTTTGAATCTTTTGTTGTCTTCTATGGGTGGAGAGATGGTTATTGATACTCCAGCAATGGGGTCGATAACTGCTTCTTTGGTTTGTTTAAGTTGTCCTTTGACCATTTATGGTAAAGATTTTGAGATGGATTTGGTGTGTCTGCCGTTGGAGGGTTTAGATGTGGTTCTGGGAATGAATTGGTTGCAGTTTAATTGGGCTCATATTGATTGTTATCATAAGTTAGTGCGATTTCCTTCTCTTGAGGAAGACGAGGAATCGAGTTTCTTATCTACCAAAGAGTTGAAGAAACTTTTGGCGGATGAAGCTCAGTTGTTCGGGTTATTTGCATCGTTGGCAGTGGATAGTCAAGTTGCACTTGATGTGTTTCCAGTTGTGTGTGATTTTCCAGAGGTGTTTCTAGAGGATATTTCAGATGTTCCGCCAGAGAGAGAGGTGGAGTTTTCTATAGATCTAGTTCCTGGTACTAGATCTGTATCTAAGGCACCTTATCGTATGTCTAGCATCCGAGTTTGTTGAGTTAAAGAAACAGTTGAATGAATTTTTAGAGAAGAGGTTTGTGAGGCCGAGTGTATCGCCTTGGGGTGCTCCAGTTCTTTTGGTGAAGAAGAAAGATGGAAGTATGCGATTGTGTATTGATAATCGCCAGCTGAATAAAGTGAAGATTAAGAATAAGTATCCTCTTCCGAGAATTGATGATCTGATGGACCAGTTGGTAGGTGCGTGTGTGTTTAGTAAGATTGATTTGAGATCAGGTTATCATCAGATTAGAGTGAAAGAGGAAGATATTCAGAAGACGGCTTTTAGGACACGTTACGGACATTACGAATATTCTGTGATGTCGTTCGGGGTCTCTAATGCACCGGGTGTGTTTATAGAGTATATGAATCGTATTTTCCATGAGCATTTGGATCGATTTGTTGTTGTGTTTATTGATGACATATTGATTTATTCTAAGTCTCGGGAGGAACATGCGGGACATCTGCGTGTTGTGTTGCAAATTTTAAAGGAAAGGAGACTTTTTACCAAGTTGTCCAAGTGTGAGTTCTGGTTGTCAGAAGTGAGTTTTCTTGGGCAAGTGATTTTAGGTAATGGTATTGCTGTGGATCCATCTAAAGTAGACGCAGTTCTACAATGGGAGCTCCTAGATCTGTTACTGAAATTAGAAGCTTTTGGGGTTTAGCTGAATATTATCAGAGATTCATTGAAGGTTTTTCTAAGTTAGCACTTCCTTTGACCCAGTTGACTTGTAAAGGTAAAGCGTTCATTTGGGATATTCAGTGTGAGGAAAGTTTTAGTGAGCTGAAGAGAAGATTGACTACAGCTCCGATTTTGATCTTACCGAATCCTAGTGAACCGTTTGTGGTGTATTGTGATGCGTCTTTGATTGGTTTAGGTGGAGTGTTATGCAAGAAGGTAAGGTTGTGGCTTATGCTTCGAGACAATTGAGGATTCATGAGAAAAATTACCCTACTCATGATTTGGAATTAGCGGCAGTGGTTTTTGTGTTGAAAATTTGGAGGCATTATCTCTATGGTGCAAGATTCGAAGTCTTTAGTGATCATAAAAGTTTGAAATACTTGTTTGATCAGAAAGAGTTGAATATGAGGCAACGGAGATGGTTGTAATTTTTGAAGGACTACGATTTTAGCTTGAATTACCATCCTGGTAAAGCTAATGTGGTAGCCGATGCGTTAAGCCAGAAATCTTTGCATATGTCTGCTTTGATGGTTAAAGAGTGGGAACTTTTGGAAGCATTTAGGGATTTGAGTTTGGTGTGTGAATTGACGTCTAACAGCGTGAGGCTTGGTATGTTAAAGGTTACTAATGATTTTCTGTTAACCGTTAGCGAGAAGCAGAAGTTGGATGTGAAATTTGTTGATTTGATGACGGTTGGAGATCAAAGTGTGAATGGTGACTTTAAAGTGGATGATGAGGGTGTTTTGAGATTCCGTGGTAGAATTTGTATTCCTGATGATTCGGACTTGAAAAAGATGATTTTGGAGGAAGGACACCGGAGTAATTTGAGTATACATCCGGGAGCTAATAAGATGTATCAAGATTTGAAGAAGATTTTTTGGTGGTCTGGATTGAAGAGGGATGTGGCTCAGTTTGTTTATGCGTGTTTGACGTGTCAGAAGTCTAAGGTAGAACATCAGAAGCCTAGTGGATTGTTGCAACCGTTGGATATTCCCTAGTGGAAATGGGACATCATTTCTATGGATTTTGTGACTGGATTGTCGAATACACAGAGGGGACATAATGCCATTTGGGTAGTTGTGGACAGACTGACTAAATCGGCGCATTTCATTTTGATTGACATCAGTTTTTCTTTGGAGAAGTTGGCTGAGATTTATATCCGTGTGATTGTGAAGCTACATGGTGTTCCATTGTGTATTGTTTCAGATCGAGATCCGAGGTTTACTTCCAGATTTTGGGAAAGTTTGCAAAAGGCGTTAGGTTCCAAGATGAGGTTGAGTTCAGCTTATCATCCGCAGACGGATGGTTAGACCGAGAGAACTATTCAGCCGTTGGAAGATTTGTTGCGGGCTTGTGTTCTTGAGCAAGGTGGTGCTTGGGATAGTTATCTTACGTTGGTTGAATTCACGTATAACAACAGTTTCCATTCGAGTATTGGAATGGCACCGTTTGAAGCGTTGTATGGAAGGAGATGTCGAACACCTTTGTGTTGGCATGAATCTGGTGAGAGTTTGGTGGTTGGGCCGGAGTTAGTGCAACAGACTACGGACAAGGTGAAACTTATTCGTGAGAAAATGAAGGCTTCTCAGAGTAGGAAAAAGAGTTATCATGATCGAAGGAGGAAAGATCTTGAGTTTTAAAAAGGCAATCATGTATTTTTGAGAGTTACACCGGTGACGGGTGTTGGTCGTGCATTGAAGTCGAAGAAGCTTACTTCTCGGTTTATTGGTCCTTATCAGATATCCGCGAGAGTGGGTGTTGTGGCTTATCGGGTGGCGTTGCCGCCGAGTCTTTCGAATTTGCATGATGTGTTCCATGTTTCATAGCTTCGGAAGTATGTTTCGGATCCGTCGCATGTGATTCCGATGGATGAAGTTGAGGTAAGGGAGAACCTTACGGTTGAGGCATTATCAGTGAGAATTTTAGATTGCGAGTTGAAGCGATTAAGAGGCAAGGATATTGCGCTTATGAAAGTAGCGTGGGGAGGCGCTGCCGAGGGCAATTTGACTTGGGAGTTGGAAAGTCGGATGCGGGAGTCGTATCCGGAGTTGTTCGTCTCAGGTAATATTTTCGAGGACGAAAATTTCTAAGTGGGGGAGAGTTGTAACGCCCCAGTTTCTGTTAGATTTATTTAATCGAGTCGATTTAATTATTTCTATTATTATTTTATTTTATTTTTGACTTTTATTTGGCAATATATTATTTTTCATTGTTGTTATGTTTTATCACGTTTTGGGAGCGTTTGCGAGATATTTGAGTGTAGGGGTATTTTGGTCTTTTGGCTTGGTTAGTTATGTTTTTCACAAAAATAGAAAGAGAGAAAAATAGAGAGAAAGAAAAAGAGAAGAAGAAAAAGAGAAAGAAGGAAAAGAAGAGAAGAAAAAGAGACAAAACTTGGGGTTTAAGAAATTGAATCAACCGACTTTTCAAACACGATTAAATCGGGTAAGGGTGCGAAACTCGATTATTCTATACTTGTGTATGATTATGTATTTTTGTATTTGTTTGTTGTTGGGTTGAAATTGGGTATAGAACCAAAACTATAATATGTTGAAATTGTTGGAAATTGATTCAAATTGTGTCTGAAATCATGTTTTAATGTTCATAATTACTGAGACATGTTAGATAGGTGTTGTTGTGCAATCTATTGGTAATTTTCTGGTGATTAGATGAGATTTGAAGTGATTTTTTGTTGAACCCGTAGCAGAAAAATTCTGCAGAAAAATTCAGGGTTTTCTTTGCCAATACGCGTAACACGAAGGGCAATACGCGTATTGGTTTGGGTAATACGCGTATGGCAAGGGGAACTGAGGGCAATACGCGTATGGAAATCCATTTTTCTCGGCCATCAGCTGATTTGCGTAATGGTACGCGTATCTGGCAGGGCAATACGCGTAACGTGTGAGGCATTACGCGTATGGGGCTTTTAGTGGGAATTTTGGGAAGAATTTGGTCTCTTCCCATACGTGTATCACTTTGGGCAATACGCGTATGGAGGGGCGAGTGGGCTGGGAAATACGCGTATGGCTCAGGGCAATATGCGTATGGCCAGCGAGGGTGCAGAATTTTGTCTTTTCGCGATTCCATTTCTTTTTTATTGCATAACTTGTGTTCCGATTATCCGTTTTGAACATTCTTGGTATCGTTGGGAACCTTTTGAGATGTACTTTCTTATTAAAATGGTTTTGAGACTATTGGTTGATTTAATTATGTCGAGAATTTGGAATAGTGTCATTTTGTCGACTTTTACCGTTTTAATTGTTTGTAATTGATGTATATCATGCAATGTGCTTTTGATATGGATATCGTATGACTTGTGTGATGTTATATGATGTAAATGCATTGTGATTGTGGTTGATTGTATATGCATGAGTATTGATGTTGAGATGGTTCATATGATTGTATATATGTATGCATTGGATTGTCATGAGTCATTATATGCCAAGCATCATGATAGGCATTCTTGTGATGTCGTGTGCCCTTGTGGGGTGTGAGCGACAAATCGATTCCAGAGAGAATCCGCTATAACATCGTGTGCCTTATACAAAGAGGTATGAGCGATGATTATGGATGATCGTGTGCCTTATACAAAGAGGTGTGAGCGATCGGGTCGTGTGCCTTATACAAAGATGTGTGAGCGATCCATAAATGTCGTGTGCCTTATACAAAGAGGTGTGAGCGACTGGGAACATCGTGTGCCCGACGGGGAGTTACACTAAGTAACAAGCGATGATTCCAATAGTTCCTGAGTGAACTAGTGATGAGAATGACAGATGGATGGTACCGCATTTGCCTAGAGTCGTTGTGTCGGTCTCTTTGCATTTGTATAAATCATGAATGGACTGATTTTGTGTGGAATTGTGAATGGAATTGATGAGTTGAAATACATATATATATATATATATATATATATATATATATATATATATATATATATATGTTGTTGATAAATGCATTGAGCATGATTGATATGCCTTGGTGATGGATATATGAGATATGCATTGTGTTGTTTTGTGTTTGAATTCTGGTGTAAGTTGTGGTGAGAATATTTTACATGTGTACTTCTGTGTTATTATATAATTGTATGCAATTATATTATGATCGTGTTTCTCACCCTTCTGCTGTTTTGAATGCTCTATGAGGCATTGCAGATTAGATGCTGAAGGTCTTTTTGTGAAGCTTACGTCTTCATTCTTTTGTCGGTCGACTCTGATATGTAGCACCGGGTGGTCGGGGAGATCGTTTGTGATTTATGTGTATATGTATATATATCTTTTAGATTGTATATGTATGAATCTATGTATGACAGACAAACTTTTATGTTATATATATGAGATTCAGTTGCAGATTTTCCGCTTTTATTCTGTACCTGAATTGTGGGTATTAGGAACTGAGTTCCTCTGTTATTTGCTACCTGATTGTTGCATATCTATATGAGCAGGTTGTTGTATTTTGTTTCAATTGATGTGACGCCTCCGTCTATGCCATGAATGTTTTAATTATACTCTGATTATTTGTTATCGCTTTATTTATTTGGGGGTATAGATTGGAGGTGTTACATTATGCACAGTTGACTTTTTATCAGATGAATTCCAAACTGTGCAATTCTCTATGAAATCAAGTCCCTGACCTAAATCAAAATTGATGGATTGATTTCATAGGTGTTATAGGGTGTATTGAATCATGTCCTAGGGTTTGGGAGCATGTCCTGGTCAAAAGTCAAAGGTACAGTTGACTTTTCCCGCAAAACCCTAACCGTGGTTCTGAGGAACTTGAACCATGTTGCTCAAGCTTCTTGGTTCAATCCATTGTTGAAAATGGATCAATATGGTGTATTAGAGACCCTCAAATCCTCTCTTGAGGTCTTGGCTCATGCTTTGCCCCAAAATTCAACTTAGGGGTGAATTAGGTCAAGAAACCCTAATTCCTGATTTTTTGTGAATGCATCCCCTGAGGTTAAATTGACTTAATGATTGGGTTCATGATGTCCTTTGGAGCATCATAGGTTATGCTTTGAAGCATTGGCTCATGCCCAGAGGAAAATTTCTATCTGGATGCCCTGGTCGACCAAAACCCTAATTTGGTGACACTGGCGATCTTAAGGCTTAATCCACTCATAATGGAGCAGCCTTTTGCTTAATCCTTGATGTGGGAGTCCTCTTGATCCCTTGTGGATGTTTGAGAGGTTAGACAAGTTGAAGATCATGTCATTCCTTGATTGATCCTTTGTCTAAGAGCTCTGAGAGGGCTTTAAATGCTAAGCTTGATTGTATTGGATGCTCACCCATCTTTGGGGAGACTGATGAGGCATGATTGTTCGCCCATATTGTGATGATGGTTTGCACCATGGTGGGGAATCTTAGTGGTCAAAATTTGGGGTATGACACATGGCTGATGCGTTAGCCACTCTCTCTTCCATGATTAGTGTAGGTCAATGGAATGATATACCTAAGATTGACATAATACGCCTAGAAAGGCCCGCTTACATCTTCACGATTGAAGCAGTCATAAACGACAAACCTTGGTATCACGATATCAAATGCTTCCTTCAGAAACAAGAGTACCCACCTGGGGCATCCAGAAAGGACAGAAAGACCCTCAGAAGGCTGGCTAGTAACTTCTTCCTGAACGATGATACACTTTATAAGAGAAACTTTGACATGGTCTTACTCCGATGCGTAGACAGACTAGAAGTAAACACGCTGATAAAAGAAATTCATGAAGGATCCTTTGGCACTCATGCCAACGGACACACAATGGTGAGAAAAATTCTAAGAGCCGGGTACTATTGGTTGACCATGTAATCCGATTGCTACAAGTACATGAGGAAGTGTCACAAGTGTCAGATATACTCAGACAAAATTCATATACCGCCAACGCATCTCAAAGTTCTTTCTTCTGCATGGCCTTTTTCTATATGGGGGATCGACATGATTGGCATGATTGAACCTAAAGCTTCAAACGGACATCGGTTCATCCTAGTGGCCATTAAATACTTCACCAAGTGGGTCGAAGTAGTATCATACACCAATGTAACCCGACAAGTGGTGGTCTGCTTTATCAAAAACAATATCATCTGCCATTATGGTGTTCCTAACCAGATCATTACTGACAATGGATCCAACTTGAACAATAAGATGATGAAAGAGTTGTGTGCTAAATTCAAAATTGAACACCATAAGTCGTCTCCCTACCGGGCTAAAATGAATGGAGCGGTAGAAGAAGCTAATAAGAACATTAAGAAAATCATTCAGAAGATGGTTGTAACCTACAAAGACTGGCACGAGATGCCACCTTTTGCTCTTCACGGTTAACACACATCCGTCTGAACTTCAACAGGGGCAACTTCTCTCTCTCTCTAGTATATGGCATGGAAGTAGTGCTTCCCATAGAAGTAGAGATCCCATCAATCAGGGTATTGATGGAAGCTAAGCTAACAGAAGCAGAATGGTGTCAAAGTTGACACGTTGAGCTGAATCTGATCGAGGAAAAGCGAATAACGGCTCTATGCCACGGTCAGTTGTATCAATAGAGAATGAAGAAGGCATTTGACAAAAAGGTCCGACCTCGGATCTTCAGGAAAGGAGACCTTGTGCTCAAGAAGATACAATCATTTCTCACTAATTCCCAGGGCAAATGGACTCCGAATTACGACGGTCCATACATGGTCAAGAAAGCCTTCTCAGTCGGCGCCTTGAGACTCGCAACCATGGATTGAGAGGAATTTGCCTACCCCACAAATGTTGACATAGTCAAGAAATACTTCGCCTATATAAAATAAAATAAAACATCTCGGTGGATTGAAAACCCGAAAGGGCAGTCCAGGCAAAAATTAGAGACACAAGTAAAAAAAATCATCCCAATGGATTGGAAATCTCAAAGTACAATCCAGGCAAAAATTAGGGATTAATGGCAAGTAACTACGTCTAACAAGGTTGAATCCCTCAGCAGTAATACCATCCATCAGAAAAGTTCCAGTCAAGGTCATCTTCGATAGAGGCTCAGGATGTCCAGAATTCAAAGTTGGTAGAAGGATTATGGTCGTTATGTTTCAATGTAGCATGTTCCCTTAAAATTACCATTTTCTAAGCTTTGTAAATACTCTATGGAATCACGCGCTTGGCTGATCTCCATCCTATCAATAAAATTTGAGCCCTAGTGCTTTTGTTTGCAATCCTCATTTGTTTTAGCTTTACAGAATGGTGTTTTTAATATGATCAACGGTTCTTGAAATAAATAAAAAATGAATTTAATTGTCAAAATTTTTCTGCTTTTAAATAAAGATGGCAATTTCTTTTAACTGTTGAACATCAAAAGAACATCGATCGCTTCTCCAGAAGAAATTGAGCTTCAAAGTGCAGAATCAAAGTACTCCTTCTAAGTCAGTACGCCTGAACGAGGGATCAACTAGGTCAGAGACCGTGTTTCATCTGACACCCCCGGCAGAGTTCTTATCTCCTAAGTTCGACCAATGGTTTTCCCCACAGGGACTATCTCTCCTAAGCAAGGCAGAATGGCTACTTTTGGACTAGTGATACTTTTCATCTCCTGCAGTGGCCGAGTATCCAGTCGTGTTCATCCACTAGTCTGTATGTCGCGTCAGTTTTGTCAGCATATACATACATACATCATGCATTATTGATTCACATTCATATTCATATTGCATCACTATCACTCTAGTCGGTCTTACCCTCCTAGTGATAAAAGTCTTCTCAATCGAGTTGTCAGTTCTTTCCTTGTCAGGAAGTGAATCATCTAAGCAATCTCTCTCCCAGTTTATTTTTTGATTAGAGACGGTCTTCGACCACTTTGATAACTTGAACCTCTGAAAAACAATAAAAACTTCGACAAACGTCACTCTTCACCATTGAAGATGATATCTTCGCTTTCCCGGGTTAAGGAAAATCCCAGTGAAAGCCTCTCAACCAAAGACTCTTAGAAACACATTGATTCTCCTCTCCAAAAAATCAATGTTAATGAAGTCAGCAGCACCTCAAAATTGGGGTACATTGTATGGTATTTTTTCAAGAAGGTTTCGAAGAAAAGTATGATGTAATATCCCCAAGCAGAAAGTAGTCTCTCAAGAGACTCGTTTTCCCCAGTAGAGCAGACAAATGGCGTCTCCAACCAGAGAAGTTTGAACACCTCTACAGCTCAGACCAATGATTCCCCAGCAAGTCTGACATCAAAACTTTTTCCATCAAATGGCATCTCTCCAGGAAAATTCGGCGAGAAGTTTGAGGAAAAACCGCAACGAATAGCACACCTTGTCAAGAAAGCTTATTGACAAAAGAAACTGAGACCAGTTCCTTGGTAGGAAACCAGGATCGAGGGGAAGTTTACATCAGAAACTGAGACCAGTTCCTTGGTAGGAAACCAGGATCGAGGGGAAGATTATATCAAAAACTGAGACCAGTTCCCTGGTAGGAAACCAGGATCGAGGGGAAGTTTACATCAGAAACTTAGACCAATTCCCTGGCTGAAAACCAGGATCGAGGGGAGGTTTAGTAAAAAAAAACAATTGAGACCGGTTCCTTGGTAGAAGACCTGGATCGAGGGGAAGTTTTTACCTTTTCTAAGCATTATTGCTTAGCAAAAGAAGATGAATGCATAAACTACCATTCATAATCACTGTCAAAATTTCGGGTATTCCGATATTTAATCATTTTGCACCCCGAATGCCCGAATACCTTTGCGATTCACACCTTCGGGTCCAAGAAGATTAAATAGGGGCATCTGTCATACCCCAAATTTTGACCACTAAGATTTCCCATCATTGTGTAAATCATCATCACAATATGGATGTACCTTCATGCCTCATCAGTCTCCTTAAGGATTGTTGAGCATTCACTACAATTAAGAATTAGGGTTTTAAGCCCTCTTAGAGTCAGATAAATTTCCCATTTAAGTGTCCGTCTTGGGCTTTGTACAAGACACATACAAATTCTCCTCAATAGAGTCAAAAGGCTCTGTATAAGCATTTCTCCAATGGAGTCCATTCTCCTTAGCTTCCTTTAAAGCTTTGAGATTTGAATTACCTTTCAGCAGAGTCAAAGCCCTTTTAGCCTCAATCTTGGGCTTTGTACAAAACAGGCAGAACATTTTCCCCGTAGAAGTCAAACTTTTAGCCTCCTCTTAGGCTTTGTATAATGATATCCCCAAAGAGCCCTTCTCTTTTTCGCCTCCATCTTGGGCTTTGTACAAGACACCAATATATACACTCTCTTGTTGAATCGGTCTTATCCAGCCTCCTCTTAGGCTTTGTATAAAGAAATCTGTAACGCCCCGGTTTTGTCTTATTTATTTAATCGAGTCGATTTAATTATTTTTTTTATACTATTTTATTCTTGACTTTTATTTGACAATATATTATTTTTCATCGTTGTTTATGTTCTATCGCATTTTGAGAGCGTTTGCGAGATATTTGAGCTAAGGGGTAAAATAGTCTTTTAGGGGTTTAGATATTTTATATAAATAGAGATTAGAGAGAAATAGAGAGAAAGGAAAGAAAAAGGAAAGAAAGAGAAGGGAAGGAAAGGAAGAGGAGAGAAAAGCGGGAGAAAAAGCAAAATCGACATAACTCCGTTTCGAGCGCGATTAATCGGGTAAGGGTGAGAAGTTTCAATTATATCTTGCTTGTGTATGTATATGTGTTGTTTGTTGTAATTGTTTTGGTTGTTTCACGGCTTTTCTTATCGGTTGGAATTAGGAGCAATTGATAGAAATCTATGTTTTCATGAATGAAATTTGATATAAGCTGCGTAGAATACATGTTGTTAGGTTTTGATCATGTTTTGGTTGTTATAGTATAAATCGGAAGTGTTTGGGGTGGGAGAATGATGAGTTTGGACCCAATATGACCTATAACAGCGCTGCTGCGAATCCCATAATTCGCAGGTTTGCACTGCGAACGGCAGTGAATAGGAAAGCGAAGGCTCGCCAGAGCTTCGCACTGCGAACGTTGTATTGTTTTTCTTTCTGCCACGGTTCGCTGGGGGATTCGCACTGCGAAGGGGACAGCAAAGGTTCGCTGGGAGTTCGCACTGCGAACTGTAGGCTATTTTCCTTTCTGCCATGGTTCGCTGGGGTATTCGCACTGCGAATGAGGGAGCGAAGGACTCGCTAGGAGCTTCGCATTGCGAACATGGCATATTATTCCATTTTGTTTCCCTCATAACTTTTGATCCGTAACTCGGTTTGAAGCGAGGTCGGATGCGTTGGAAAGCTTATGAGCTGTTCTTTCTTATTAAATGGTTTTGATATTGTTTGACCGATTTAATTATGTCGGGGGTTTGGAAATGTGTCGTTTGGTCGACTTTTACCGTCGTAACTGTGTGTATTTGATGTGTTATCATGCAATATGCTTTTGATATACATCGTATGACTTGTGTGCTGATATGTGATATGAATGCATGTGACTGAATGATGTGATAATGGTTTGTGGCCTTATTGCAAGTAAATGCATTATTTTGGGTTAAACTTCAATGCATGATTAATGATGTTGTTGTGTGGTAAAATACATTGTTGGATTGAATATCAATGTATGTTGTTATGATGTGTTGTGGGTAGCCTTTGTGGTGTGAATCCCTTGTGGAAGTAATTGAGATTGCATGATTGTTGTGGTTTGTGATGAAATGCATTGTTTGAAGTGTTTTCAATGCATGAATAATGATGATGAGATAATTCATATTGTTGAATTATGGTGATGCATTTGATTGTCATGAGTTCTTGTTTGTCAAGCATCATGATATGCATTCTTGTGATGTCGTGTGCCCTAGTGGGTGTGAGCGACGAATCGATTCTAGAGGGAATCAGCTATAACATCGTGAGCCTTATACAAAGAGGACCTAAAGCAATGATTATAGACGATCGTGAGCCTTATACAAAGAGGACCTAAAGCGATCGGATTGTGAGCCTTATACAAAGAGGACCTAAAGCAATCCATAAACGTCGTGAGCCTTATATAAATAGGACCTAAAGCAATCCATAAACGTCGTGAGCCTTATACAAAGAGGACCTAAAGCGACAGGGAACATCGTTTGCCTGACGGGGAGTTACACTAAGTAACAAGCGATGATTCCAATAGTTCCTGAGTGAACTAGTGTTGAGAATGATGGATGGATGGTACCGCATATGCATTGCATAGAGTCGTTGTGTCAGTCTCTGTGCATTTGAATAAATCATGAATGGATTGATTTTGTGTGAGAATCATTAATGGATTGATTATGTGTGGAAATTGAGAATTGATTGAGTATGTGTTGAGAATTATGTTTGAATTAGTGAATTGATGTGCATATGTGATAAATGCATTGGTTGTATTGGTGAATTGATGTGCATATGTGATAAGTGCATTGGTTGTGGATAATATGTCTTATGTGTAGACGTATGCTATGTGATGTGGTGGTGAGTTTACATATGTTGTGACTTTGGTATGCCTTATCTGCAAATATGTGATTACGTTGGATAATTGATATATGTTATGTAAATGTGGCATGCTATATGTATTTGTATGTGATGCTTGTGGTGAGAATAACTATGCATGTGAATTTTTATGTGTTTGTATATTATTATGCAATCTTGATTTAGTTGTTATTTATCACCCTTCTGATGTGGTTTGTTGCTCTATGAGGCAATTGCAGATTAGTAATCTTGGAGGCTTTTGTGAAGATTAGTTCTCCATCCGTTTGTCAGTCTGTCTGCTCTGATACGTAGCACGGGAGTCGGGGAACGCTTTAGTTATATATGTATACATTTGTTGAATATATTTTGTACTACTTTTGTATGTATAATTTGATGTTAGAAAACAATTATTTTGTAAAACAAGTCAGTTATGGATCTTTCCGCTTTATTCCATAATTGAGCTTTTCCTTTTGTTGGAAAAAGTTTCCCCTTTGAGGGTATTCTACACTGTGTTATGTATCAAAATTTATAAGCAGGGATTGTGTTTTCTTTCTTTAAATGTGATATCCCTGTTTTCTGTCGAAAAAATAAATTTTTAGTTAATCTGATTTATTTATGTATTATTTATTCGCGATGGGAATTGGGGTGTTACATTAGTGGTATCAGAGCAGGCCGGTCCGTCCGGCCAAGTTGTTGAGTCAGTTGGTGTGACAGTTGAATATTGTCGATGTTGTTTGTTCCGTAGTACGTGATAAGTGTGTAAAACACTGTAAGTAATTTCTGGTTTTCTAATCTTTGGTCTACAGGATTTAGAATGAGATAAGTGGGGGAGAAGCTGGTGCTTCTCCACGTTGCTTCTGGTGTGGAGCGTTGGCTCAGTGTGTTGTGAATTGCAAGATTGTAAGTGTTGTCTGGACAGTGTTGTTCCCGATTCCGGAGGGAATGCGGAGGTAAAGTTTATGTCAACTAAGGATTTGTGCCTTAGGTAGTTTTGTGCACAAGATGCAAGTAATGCTATTATAGTTTGGTAAAGACGGTTTATGTCCCATCATGATTGTTGGCTATCTATTGACAAATTGAGGAACTGATCACCCTTAATCTCTTGTTGATAGTAGACGGGAATTGTGTTGGATGGAATAGACGTGTCTTTCCGGCTTTGATAGTGTGTGAAATGAATTGCTGGGAATTAAGAAAATGATTACGGATTGTTTTGTTAAGTCGATGAAGATTCTATTACCGGAAGATGAGATGGATTAGAGGTTTTGGTATGTTGGTCCAGTTGGGAAGTCATTGAGAGAGAATGATTGGGTATTATTAATGGTTGCTTCTTAGAGAGTAGAGAGTGAACTCAAAATTGGACGAAGGTGAATTGTTGAGGTTTATATCTGCTAAGTAAGTAGAAAACTCTTAGGAGATGGGACTAAGAGGTAGGCCTTGTTTGTGATGATAGTGTTCTGGAAATTGGCAGAAAGGCCATAGTGATAGGTCGTCAGTTGTGCCGGGTTTTTAGATGTGTTTCTGGATGGAATTTGGATGTTAGTGTTAGAATTACTCAGATTGAAAGAACGGTTGGAAGATTTACTGGGAAGGAGAATTGCGAGGAAACCCTTGTGGGTGGATGAAACATTGCGTTTGAGAGTTCTTTTTGTTGGTTGTTGATACAGGTTAGAATTTGTGGAATTGGACGGTCAGGAGAAGAAATTATGTAAGGATTACTAACAATTAAATAAGGTAACGATTAAGAACAAGTGTCCACTTTCAGGAATAGATGACTGGAATGATTTGATTGAGTTTGAGTGAAATTACAATTGTTTGGAATGTTTGATAAGAATGGCGAATTGTGTGAGTTGAGGCTTTGATCGATTTGATGTGACTGGTTAGGTTTGTTATCCTCGGAATAGGTTGTTATTTACTCGGTTAAGCTTGTATGTGAGTAAACAGTTACCCAGTCGGAAGTTTTGCAAAAGCTTTAAGAATTTATATCTTTTGGAATTTGGTTGGGCATTACAATGCACAGTGATGTTGTTCGGTGTTAGTAAGGTGTCTGGAATGTTTGTGGAGTGGATGAATCGTATCTTCCATATTTAATTGGATAATTTCGTAGTGGTTTTGATTAAGGATATTCGGATTTGTTATGAACTCAGAGGGAGAACAAGGGGAGTGTTTGAGAATCGAATTGCAAGCGTGGAAAAGAAAGGAATTTTTATTCTAAGTTATTCGAGTGAGAATTTTGGTTGAAAAGGGTTAGTTTTCTTGGATATGTTATTTTAGATGAGAGTATGGTTAATGGATCCATCGAAAGTAGATGCAGTTCTACAATGAGAGGCTCCGAAGTTGGTTGAGGAGATTAGAATCTTTTTGGACTTTAGTTGGTTATTACCAGAGGTTATGGAAGGCTTTTCCAAGTTAGTGTTTTCGTTACTTCGATTGACTTGCAAAAGGTAAGTTGCTTGTTTGGGATGTTTGTTGTAAGGGAAGTTTTAGAGAGCTAGAGTAGAAGTTGTCTACGGCTCCAGTTTTGATTCTGCGTGATCCTAATAAACCGGTTGTGAGGTATTGTGATGTGTCTTTGATGAGTTTAGTCAGTGTGTTAATGCAAGATGGTAAAGTCGTGGCTTATGCTTTACGACAATTGAGGATTTATAAAAGGATCTATACTATTCTGGATTTGGGATTGGTTGTGGTTGTATTGTTTTAGAATATTTGGAGGTATTATCTTTATGGTTCTAGGTTCGAAGTGTTTGGTAATCACAAGAGTTTAGAGTACTGGTTTGGTCTAAAGGAATAGAGTATGAGACAGCGAGGACGGTTAGAATTCATGACGGGTTATGAATTTGGCTTGGATTATCCTTCGGGAAAAGCTGAGGTTGTGCCTGAAGAGTTAAGTCGAAAGTTTTTATACATGTCTGTTTTGATGGTCAGAGAATTAGAGTTGGTTGAGCAGTTCAGAGACTTGTGTCTGGTGAGTGAGATAACACAGTAAAGTGTGAGGTTGGGTATATTAAAAGTGAATAGTGATTTTTGGTGAATATGAGAAAGAGTTAGACTTCGGACGTGAGATTAGTAGTTTTGAGCGGAAGTGTGTTGTGGCACAATTTGTATTTGCGTGTGCGACTTGTAAGAGTTCATAGGTTGAACATTGGGAATGTGTAGGAGTGATGAGACCATTGGAAGTTTCAGAATAGAAGTGTTAGGTGAAAAGTTTAAATATTATTCATGGGCTACTATGTAGATGGAGGTTTTGGTGGTATGTTCGATTGGTGAATCGTAGCAGTGTTGTAATATTGTTGTGTGACAAGGATGTTGGTATTATGGTTATGTAGGGGTTGTTGAACGATGTTGTGTCGCGGAGCTTTGTGTTCTTGTGTGTGTTCGTAGCTTGGGTATTCTTCGAGTCGTGTGTTGGTCGTCAAGTGCATTGTATGGGCTTTGCATCTTGTCGTTGTAGTTGTCGTCGTTGTCGTGTCGTTGTTGTGGTTACTGTTAGCAAGGTGGTTTGTCAGTTTGTGTTATTCGTGGTGTGCCTTTGGTTGGCCTGTTAGTTTGTTAGTCGGATACGAGAGTCGTGTCTGGAGTTGTTCGTCTCAGTATATTTTCGAGGACAAAAATGTCTAAGTGGGGGAGAATTGTAACGCCCCGATTTTGTCTTATTTATTTAATCGAGTCAATTTAATTATTTTTGTTTTATATTATTTTATTCTTGACTTTTATTTGACAATATATTATTTTTCATCGCATTTTGAGAGCGTTTGCGAGATATTTGAGCTGAGGGGTAAAATAGTCTTTTAGGGGTTTAGATATTTTATATAAATAGAGATTAGAGAGAAATAGAGAGAAAGGAAAGAAAAAGGAAAGAAAGAGAAGGGAAGGAAAGGAAGAGGAGAGAAAAGAGGGAGAAAAAGCAAAATCGACATAGCTCCGTTTCGAGCGCGATTAATCGGGTAAGGGTGAGAAGTTTCAATTATATCTTGCTTGTGTATGTATATGTGTTGTTTGTTGTAATTGTTTTGGTTGTTTCGCGACTTTTCTTATCGGTTAGAATTAGGAGCAATTGATAGAAATCGATGTTTTCACGGATGAAATTTGATATAAGCTGCGTAGAATACTTGTTGTTAGGTTTGGATCATGTTTTTGTTGTTATAGTATGAATTGGAAGTGTTTGGGGTGGGAGAATGATGAGTTTGGACCCAATATGACTTATAACAGCGCTGCTGCGAATCCCAGAATTCGCAGGTTCGCACTGCGAACGGCAGAGAATAGGAAAGCGAAGGCTCGCCAGAGCTTCGCACTGCGAACGTTGTGTTGTTTTTCTTTCTGCCACGGTTCGCTGGGGGATTCGCACCGTGAAGGGGACAGCGAAGGTTCCCTGGGAGTTCGCACTGCGAACTGTAGGCTATTTTCCTTTCTGCCATGGTTCGCTGGGGTATTCGCACTGCGAATGAGGGAGCGAAGGACTCGCTAGGAGCTTCGCATTGCGAACATGGTAGATTGTTCCATTTTGTTTCCCTCATAACTTTTGATCCATAACTCGGTTTGAAGCGAGGTCGGATGCGTTGGAAAGCTTATGAGTTGTTCTTTCTTATTAAATGGTTTTGATATTGGTTAACCGATTTAATTATGTCGAGGGTTTGGAAATGTGTCGTTTGGTCGACTTTTACCGTCGTAACTGTGTGTATTTGATGTGTTATCATGCAATATGCTTTTGATATACATCGTATGACTTGTGTGCTGATATGTGATATGAATGCATGTGACTGAATGATGTGATGATGGTTTGTGGCCTTATGGCAAGTAAATGCATTGTTTTGGGTTAAACTTCGATGCATGATTAATGATGTTGTTGTGTGGTAAAATACATTGTTGGATTGAATATCAATGTATGTTGTTATGATGTGTTGTGGGTAGCCTTTGTGGTGTGAATCCCTTGTGGAAGTAATTGAGATTGCATGATTGTTGTGGTTTGTGATGAAATGCATTGTTTGAAGTGTTTTCAATGCATGAATAATGATGATGAGATAATTCATATTGTTGAATTGTGGTGATGCATTTGATTGTCATGAGTTCTTGTTTGTCAAGCATCATGATATGCATTCTTGTGATGTAGTGTACCCTAGTGGGTGTGAGCGACGAATCGATTCCAGAGGGAATCCACTATAACATCGTGAGCCTTATACAAAGAGGACCTAAAGCGATGATTATAGGCGATCGTGAGCCTTATATAAAGAGGACCTAAAGTAATCCATAAACGTCGTGAACCTTATATAAAGAGGACCTAAAGCAATCCATAAACGTCGTGAGCCTTATACAAAGAGGACCTAAAGCGACGGGGAACATCGTTTTCCCGACGGGGAGTTACACTAAGTAACAAGCGATGATTCCAATAGTTCCTGAGTGAACTAGTGTTGAGAATGATGGATGGATGGTACCGCATATGCATTGCATAGAGTCGTTGTGTCGGTCTCTGTGCATTTGCATAAATCATGAATGGATTGATTATGTGTGAGAATCATTAATGGATTGATTATGTGTGGAAATTTTGAATTGATTGAGTATGTGTTGAGAATTATGTTTGAATTAGTGAATTAATGTGCATATGTGATAAATGCATTGGTTGTATTGGTGAATTGATGTGCATATGTGATAAGTGCATTGGTTGTGGATAATATGTCTTATGTGTAGACGTATACTATGTGATGTGGTGGTGAGTTTACATATGTTGTGACTTTGGTATGCCTTACGTGCAAATATGTGATTACGTTGGATAATTGATATATGTTATGTATATGTGGCATGCTATATGTATTTGTATGTGATGCTTGTGGTGAGAATAACTATGCATGTGAATTTTTATGTGTTTGTATATTATTATGCAATCTTGATTTAGTTGTTATTTCTCACCCTTCTGTTGTGGTTTGTTGCTCTATGAGGCAATTGCAGATTAGTAGTCTTGGAGGCTTTTGTGAAGATTAGTTCTCCATCCGTTTGTCAGTCTGTTTGCTCTGATACGTAGCACGGGAGTCGGGGAACGCTTTAGTTATATATGTATACATTTGTTGAATATATATTGTACTACTTTTGTATGTATAATTTGATGTTAGAATACAATTATTTTGTAAAACAAGTCAGTTATGGATCTTTCCGCTTTATTCCATATTTGAGCTTTTCCTTTTGTTGGAAAAAGTATCCTCTTTGAGGGTATTCTACATTGTGTTATGTATCAAAATTTATGAGCAGGGATTGTGTTTTCTTTCTTTAATTGTGACATCCCTATTTTCTGTCGGAAAAATAAATTTTTAGTTACTCTGATTTATTTATGTATTATTTATTCGCGATGGGAATTGGGGTGTTACAAAATCCCCCAGTCGGGTCAATCAACCTCTTAGCATCAAACTGGTGCTTTGATCAAGGCATACAAAAATAAAAAAATCCTCTTTAGAGATGAAAAATTCTCTCTCATCCAAAACCCTTTAGCTTCATATCTTGAGCTTTGAACAAGATACAAATCACCTTTAGCTTCATGTCTTGGGCTTTGAACAAGACACCAAAATATCTTTTTCCTCCCATAGAATAGGAGGAACTACAATTGCTCTGATTTCCCTGTTTCGTTTAAACGAGAATACGTAGGAATAAGATTTCGAAATCTTAGCGAGCATACTAAACAAAAACTCTAGGTCCAGTTCCTTCATATCAATCAAAACCCTTAGGTCTAGTACCAAAACTAATCGGGAAAGAACCCGAGCATCAATAAAAACTCACTCACTCTCTCATCTTTCCCAAGAAACTTTTCCAATCCATTATCCGATAAACACTATCAATTACAAAGCGAAACCTAAAAGTTAACATCCTGTGGATAACCACATATAGGATGGGTAATTGATAACTACCCATTGTATAACCTGACCCCGGACCCCCCAATCTCTTAAAGCGTTTGTTCAGTTAAACATTCGCGTGTAGGTTAGTTTTAGATAGCTTCCCTTTCCCTTCCAGCTTCATGGGATAAATAAGAAATCAGAAAGTAACACCTCTTTCTCCTCGAGGAGGAAACCCAAACTTCACCGATAAGGTGGTCGCATCACAGACAAAAATCGCTCACCACACAATCCCTAGGAGAGTCAAAACCTCTAAGACATTCAAACTCATTCTTTAAGTCTCTTCTAATCCTTAACAAGGTTTGGTTTTCATTTTAAAATCTCTAGCTAGGGTCAGGTTACAATCAACAAATCCCCAAAAGAATCAAAACCCTGATGGCATTTAATAATTCAACTCTTTCCTAATCTCCAACAAGAGTTATTTTCCCTTTTGATTCCTCAAAATAGTTTAGACCTTCTCCTGGATTTGAATAAATCCCCAGCAAGAGTCAACCCCCTCTTAGGCTTCATATAATGAACTCCCCCAGTCAGCTTCAATCTTGGGCTTTGTACACGACTAATATAATACTCCCCCAGTAGATTCAGTTTTCAACTCTTTGTCAGCTTCAACCTTGGGCTTTGATCAAGGCACTAAATCCAACATCCCCACAGATGAGACCATGAGTCCTCTTTGTAGGAGGAAATTTCCTCTATACATCACATGTCAAAACAAAAAATTAAACCCTTTTTTCCAGATAATTGATGTAAGTGGCACACTTGTTGATTCAAAATCCAAGCTGGAGTCCCTCCTTTATCATGGCTAAAATTTCCCTTTCATCTAAGTGATGTAAGTGGCAAACCTCTGGATTCTACACATCCAAGTCAATGTCCCTCTCTTAGCATGTAAAGACTTATAAAGAAAGATGTGGCATTGTTGGATTCTACATCCCAGTTAAAGCAACTTCCCTTTATAATTTAATTCTTCAATGTTTGTGATGAATAGGTGAGATATATCCCTTTAGAGATGACAAATTCTCTCTCAGTCAAACTCTTAGCTTCAATCTTGGGCTTTGAACAAGACATAAACACTATTTTAGCTTCAATCTCGGGCTTTGAACAAGACACAAACACTCTTTTAGCTTCATTCTTGGGCTTTGAACAAGACACAAACACTCTTTTAGCTTCAATCTTGGGCTTTGAACAAGACACCAAACAAATTTTCTTCCATAGAATATGAGGAACTACAAATGCTCTGATTTCCCCAAATCTCTCTACGGGAATACATAGGCATAAGATTGCAAAATCTTAACGAGCGCACTAATAAAAAAATCTTAGGTCTAGCACCTTCCCAAAAACAATAGAAAACCCAAAAACAACAAAAATATTTCCTCAACTTTCACAAAGAAGAAACTTTCCATATTCAACAGCAAATGGATTTAAGAAACCAAGGAATTCAAGAGTAGAAACATATGCAAAAAAGGTTCCTATAGATTACATTAGATACTCTGGGTGTTAACAACTTCCCGTTGTATAACTAACCCCCGATCCCCGATCTCTTCGCATTTGTTAGGGAAAACATTTGTACGCAGGGTTAGTTTGAGATATCTTCTCCTTCCTGTTAAGCTTCATAAGATAAATATAGAAATCAGAAAGTAGCACTAAATGTGGTAGTGGTCGCATCACAAAAACTGAGCTACACGAACCTCACGAGAAAAGCTTCTCGGGGACTCGCACTACGCGACCATCTACATAGGGTTCTAGAAAAGGGTCTCATAGTCATGGATTTCCTTGAATGTTTGCCACCTATGTCAATTTACTTTCAAGGTATCAACTCATTCAAGGAAATCTATTCTGATTGAGGTCTTCGTACAGACCCACGCAAGAAAAACTTCTCAAGGACCCGCACTGCACAACCATCATTCCTAGTTGGCTAAAGGTTCAAGGTTCTACAAAGGTCCTTAGATTCATGGATTCAAATGAAAACATTGACACCTACGACAAAATTCTTGCCGATCGACAACATTCTCAAAATAATATACTCTAAGTGAGATTCTCATGCCGACCCTTACGAGCAAAGATTCTCAGGAGCCCACACTACTCAACCTCGTCCTATCTTTTGTTTTCCCTCTAGACTCGGGTGGAGAGTCTTTCCCATAATGTTTCAAACAATCGGAGTTTCCATAACAAGAGCTCAAGGGATCTAAATAATAGATACAAGATAAAAATAAGGCAAGACACAAGATAAAGACAAGATATAGAAGAAAACATATAATCAAAGCTAACAATCATCACAAATCGCACTAAGTTAGGCTTGACTCTCTCTTGCTTGGAGCATGATCCCCAGTAGAGTCGCCAGCTATTGTACCTCAAAAAATTTGATCCTTCGCGATAGTTGCAGAAAATAGTTCGAACAGAGTCGCCACCGAACTTTATTTATTCTAATGAAGGAAAGGGAAAATATCGATAAAAACTTTAAAAAATAAAATGTCTATCGCAACCATACTTGCGTTCAGGATTCAATTACTCAAGGGGAAGGTATTAACACCCTCACGTCCGTTGTTTTCAACGGGAACCTCATAATTAGATTTGCATTTTGAATGTTAGCTATTGTTATTTGCTTTCTTCGAGGTGGTAAAAAGATTAAAAAGAAAAAAAAAAAGGAAACCACAAAAAGTTTTCTATTAGGATGCCTGACAAAATTGCGAGTCTTGCTCCTACGTATCTCCAGGTGCAATAGAGAATTCAAGGCTACGTAGTTATGGGTAGAAAATGTCAGTTTGTTGGTTGATTTTAGCAAAAGATATTTATTCTCATTTGACAGAAAATATTGTTTTACCCAAAACAGGTGAGGAGCAGACGTTTGCATCACATTGAACGGATTTCAACATATCAACATTCACAGGAAAAACGCCACTTATCTCAACTCAAATGGTTGTGGACAAAGTAATTTTTCATGTCGTCTCAAGACACAATATCTTAAGTTTATGAAAGGGTTTGAAAGATCGCACGACGGAGAAAAAAAAAGAGTTTCATGTGTTTGTAGTATTTTGAATGATGGCGAGAACTTGGATGGGCGAGATAAGCGTCTCAAATCCTAGCCTTAGGAGCTCATGGTAAGCACCATGTTCCATTTCCATCTTATTTGCAAAAGTGTTTAATATGGTTAGATGTTTTGTGGTGTTGATTGGGAAAAAGTTTGAGAAAGTCGCATTGGAAGTTTTATAGATGATGAGAGCTTGAATGGGCGAGATAAGCAACTCGAATCATAACTTCTGGAGCTCATGGTAAGCACCACATTCCTCTTCCATATTTATTGAAAAAATGTTTAACAAGAATTAAGTGTTTTTGAATTTTATTGGGGAAATGACTTAACATTGGAACAAGAATTGATTATCATTTACGAAAGTGGTAGTTTAAGAGTTTGAAAATGGTTGAAGTGTTTGAAAATAGTTTGAAGGTGAAAATCTTGAGAAGATAAGATGATGTAAAAAGTTTGAAGTGAAAGATTTGAAATGGTTTGATTTTGTTTGAGAAAAATGGTCGACGTTGGATTGAGCGCTTATTTTTGTTCTTTTTGAAAGATGGTTGTTTAATTCTTGAGTTAGGAAAGCGGTAAATTTATTACACATCATGGGGATAGGGGTACATTTTGTTGAATGGGGAAGATAATGAAGAAATTAAAAAGCAAACCCATCAAACAAGTAAATAAAAGGTTCTCATTGTAAGAAGGCCCAAGAGTAAGTCATGGTGCCATAATAAACCGAACTCATTGTAAGAAGGCCCAAGAGTAAGCCACGAGACTCGAAAACTAACTAAAAATGAAAGCGAACCAAATTTAGAAACATATTGAGCTAATTTAGAGTGGATTCATGCGGGAATCATTCTATAAATAGCCAGTTACAATCTATGTGTCCAAGTGTGTTCGGAAATAAAAATCGACTTATGCTTCGAATTTGCAACGTAAATAGATGGAAATGCAATCCAATATATTATTATCATTATAGCATAGTTACATTATTATATTACATGAATCATGATCAAAACGGGGCAAGAAAAATGCAATTTTAATCACAACCATACAAAATAAAAGGAAAAAATGGGGTGCAAGTAGTAAAAGAAAATGAGTCTTAATCCAATGGTAACATTGAGCCCAAAAAAAATTCAATAATTCTTCACATCTCACAACATAAGTAAATGAATTAAAAAAATGAAAAAATTACATGAAGATTAAATGCTACAGTATCAAAATCAAGTAAAACTCATGCAAGAAGAGGAAAAATGTGTTACATCTAAGAAGTATTGTTCATCATCTTAAAGCAACAACCAAGATGGAGGTGAACACACTAAGATTTTCAAAAACAGTATGGATAAAATAACAACATTTCTATCCAAAATAATATCATGTAAATCCAGTAATATGTTCAAAATTTCAATCATATGGAAATATTTATCACAGCCATTCATGAAACGAATTGCAACAACCTCAAGAAAAGCAAGGGAAATCATCAAAAACAAATATCAGATTAACATAATAAACATAATACCACCTATCTTTGAAAAATGCGGATTTTGCGAATCGATGACTGTGTCTTTTAAAGCAGCGAAACTGAGCTAGTGTTGAGGTGGCCGAGTGTGAGGAGGAGAGGCGCCAACAGGTGTTATGAGTTGTATGGTGTGGAAGCTTGTGTGCCGGCGAACGTGTTGTGAGGTTTGTGTTTGGAAGTAATCTTCAAAGTCGTCCAACACGGTGGAGGAAGGGAAATGTTTCACACGAAAATGTTGATGAAAGTAAAGTGTGGAGAGGTTACTGTTGCGGTGTATTTTTGTTGGAAATTAACATGGCTGAGTGTTGGTGCTGTGAGCAAGGTTGAAGGTGTTTTGATGGAGTTTTCCGCTGGGTTGTTTGAGCTTAACATTGAGGGTTTTATGAGGACTAAAACATAGAGGTTTGTTTATGAGTAATAAGTGTAGCCGCGTGATTTTTTCAAACGGAGGTTCGCCCTTTTTACATGTGAACTTTTAATTTTTCCCAAAGGAGCGAAGGGGAAAAAATCTAAATAAACCTGTGAGTGCGTGCAATGCAAAAACAACGCACTTGAGAGATCGAGAATCGGGAATGGTTATACAAAGGGAAGGTATTAGCACCCTAAGTATCAATAGTATCCAATAGGAACCTCTTGCATATATTTGTGTTACTGATGTTTTGAGTTACTTACTATGTAATGTGAATTTGTTGATTAGTTTTGAGTGAGTGACAAGAGTGTGAAATGTTTTTGTTGTTTTTGTAGTGTAAAATAAACTAAGACAAAGGTGTAAGAACCTAATGGTTTTGTTTATTATTGTGCTCGCTAAGATCTTGCAATCTTATGCGTACATATTCTCAAAAGGAAGTTGAGAAATTAGAGCGTTCGTAGTTCCGCCTACTAATGGGTGCAATTGGGTTGTATGGGTTTTTTAGAAGATACAAATTGTCATCTTAAGGGAGATATCTCACCTACTCACCACAAACATTTTTTGAGAAAAGAAGATAATATGGGAAGAAGCTTTAAACTTGGATGTAGAAGATCCAGAGTAATGCCACATCTTTCTTTAAATGAATCTTTGCATATTAAGAGAGGGACATTGACTTGGATATAAAATCAACAACTGTGCCACTTATATAACTTAAATGGAAAAAGTTTGAAATATTTAATTTATGTTGTGGGGAATAGAATAGACATCTCTTCTATAGAGATGATTCATGTCTCATCTCTGAGGGAAAAGTTTTGAAGTTGAAGCCAAAGGTTGGATAGGGTTTGACATGAAGTTTTAGGTTTGAAGCCACAAGGGGCTATGGTTGACTTTAGGACTCCAAAAGGGAATTCTCATCTCTTTATTGAAGAGTTAAGTCTGAAGTCTAACTTCCTTGTACAAAGCCCAAGAGGAGGCTATATTGACTGTGAAGTCTCCTTGTACAAAGCCCAAGAGGAGGCTAAGTTGACTGTGAAGTCTCCTTGTACAAAGCCCAAGAGGAGGCTAAGTTAATTGTGAAGCCTCCTTGTACAAGCCCAAGAGGAGGCTAAGTTGATAGTTGGAACTTCAACAAGGGAAACCTAATGTTTAAACTAAGTTGTAGTTAAAGAGGATCCTAAAGTTTGAATTGAGTCTAAACTAGAGATGAGCTCAAAATGCTATAATTATGCAAGTGTTGTCAATGTCAAGAGAAACTTAACAAGACAAGTCTGATTAAGCTCTTAAACAAAATGTAGTTGTCGCGGATGGCATGTGTAACACCTCAAAATTTGCCCTCTTTTTTTAGCATTAACTAGCTTATGTTTCATTGCATGCTTTGCATTATCATCTTTGCATATCATTGGCCTTAGCATGGGATCTAGGTATCTCAATCAAATCCAAGGAGCCTTGAGCCTCAATAGATCTTAATTGACCCATCATCTCATCATATGCTCAAGCTTGGCAGGAGATTTCAAGTGAATCACCTTCTCCTAACCAGTGCAAAATTAGGGTTTTGGGATTCTTGAGTTTAACACCCCAATGAGCAAGATCTTTGAGTTTTTTATCATCTCCAAATGGCACATCTCATCATTGTTTGAGAGGATACACATCCTACTCAGAGGAATTTAGATTTGGAGGATGTGTTGATTCTTCTTAGATTGAGGGTACAAAACTAGGGTATGCCATAAAATCAGTTTATTTCTGATTTCTTGGGCAAGACTTGATTCTATGGTATTCCTCGTGTCCTTAAGTGTCTAAGTTTGGAGAATTGTCCATCAATTTAGTTTGGAAGGGTTTCAATTGATCAATTGACTGAAAATCAAGAGAATTGGGGAAAAGTCAAATGTGCAGAGGAAAAAATCAACTCTTGACTTTTTGAGGTCAATTTCATGTCCCTCATGTTCATTATGATCATTGGTGAAGATTTGATCAAGAAATACCAAGGGATTCATCAAAAATCAAGAAATGTGCAAAGTTACCAAAAATAGAAATTAGGGTTTCCATTTATGGCAAGTTTTGGTAAGGTGAGCACCCAACTTTAGGGCATTCTTTCTCCATGTTCCAGGATCCAAATTGAAATTTTATGGAGGCCTATCAAAAGTTCACATTCCAAGCTTCAAAACCATACCAAGAAGATGTCCATTGGATCAAAATTGAGAGAGATATGATCAATTAAAGTTGAGACAAATCAAGGCAAATTGGCAAGTCATGACCAGTCAGCGCGCAGTAATTTCAACAAACACCTTGTGTGCATGTCTTGTCCAAGTTCAAGGTCAGATTTCTCCATGATGGAGACTCCAAATGAAAAATTGTCCAACATAGTTTTTGTTCCTTTTGATCTCATCTTCAACTTTGATGCTGGAGGAATTTTCAGATGATCAACTCATTGAGAGAGATATAATGAGGCAAAGTTTGTGACCTCCAACTGACCCATTCACATGCATGTGGTAGGGCACGACTAGGTCAGGGTGGCATGCTACATCAGTTATGTACACACATCTTCATGATCATTTTTGGGTATCTTAGAGACTCCCATTGCAATTATTTTCAACTCCAATCTTGTTGTCCTCCATCTCCTCTTTTCAAAGACCCCAAGATCCATCATTTTCATCCATGGATTAATGATTTATATCTTTCCAAAGTCATCATCATGGAATGTTGTCATGGCTTCCAAAATAAGAAACATGTATTGTTTGTATGTGTTGCTACTTCATTCTACCATACACATCACATTACCAAATAAAGCCATGCAAGAACTCTTACATGCCATGCTCATGTACTTTATTTGCTCTATTTGTTCAAACAAATGAGAATGAAAACTTGTGTGACAAGCTGTTGTTGCTGCAAGGTCACTGAAACCATCACCACCATCCATCATGATCACACCATAAGATCACATACTCCCTCCATATACAAGTTCATCATCACACTACACCCACTCTCCAATTTCAATTCACTTTCATTTTCATTTCAACTCCAAAAAACTTAACCAAACTTCTAACTGTTAACCACAGTGTTTAACATTTAACTCACCATATATAAACCATTCATAACAAAATTGTAACCAACTTTGGATCATTCTTCACTCTCCTTCAATCTTCACACTATTTCTCTCTGAATTTTTCTCTCCCTCGGAACCTCGGAAACCTTCACTCTCTACACATTGCTCCATTCTTCTTCATCAAGAATTAAGAAAGCATTGAGGCAGCCACTGCTTTCTCCCCTTTCCACTTCAAGCTTCATCTTCATCAATTGATTTTTGCAAGAAATTGGAAGTCTATTAAGCCTTTATTGGTCAATGCTCATTGTAGCGAGTGATTTTTGGATGCTGTTGCGAAGCACGATCGCTCTGGTACTACAGCTCGATTCATTTTTTATCCTATTAAAGCTGATGAAGAAAGGGAAATAGATGTCTCCAACTAACCCAGCTTGCATACTGAGATTAAACAGTCAAAACTGTTGGTTTACAGATGCTACAAAAATTCGGGGTTTTTCGTAGGTTTATTTTGTTGACGAGGGGTGCTTTAGGCTATCGGTTGAGATGTTAGGACGAATATATATATGAAAGTATGGGATTTTGGGTTTTTGTTTAGTGTGCTCGCTAAGATTTTTCTTTCAATCTTATGCCTACGTATTCCCGTTTACCAAAACAGGGAAATCAGAGCGATCGTAGTTCCTCCTATTCTATGGGAGGAAATGGTTGTTTTTGGTGTCTTGTTCAAAGCCCAAGACGTGAAGCGAAAGGTAGTTTGTATCTTGTTCAAAGCCCAAGATGTGAAGCTGAAGAGTCTATTTGTATCTTGTTCAAAGCCCAAGATGTGAAGCTAAAAAGTGTTGTCTTTTAGAGAGAATTTGTCATCTCTAAAGAGGGGTTTGTCTGTTATGACTGTTTATAAAGGAGAGTTACTTTAACCGGGATTTGTGAATCCGGCAATGCCATAATTTCCTTTATAGGGGATTTCAACCTGAAGGAGAAGACTTTAACTCACTGTAGAGCAATGCCATCTTTCCTTAGGAATTTCTCATACTAAAAGAGGGACATTGGCATGGATGTAGATGATCCAGAGGCTTGCCGCTTACAGCAATTAGATGAAGAAGAAGAAGTTGTTGATGTTTGTATACTATGAACGAGGCACAGCTTTGATGCCAAAATGTTAATTGGATCAACCAGTGGTTATCTTATACAAAGCCTAAGAGAAGGCTATTATGTGTCTCGTACAAAGCCCGAGAGAGAGGCTAAAAGGTTTTGACTCAACGAGGGAATCTTTTGGTATCTCGTATAAAGCCCGAGATGGAGGCTATTTGACTCAACAAGAGAGTTTTTTTGTATCTCGTACGAAGCCCGAGATGGAGGCGAAAAGGGTGATTGACTAAACGAGGGAGTCTCTTTACGTGTCTCGTACAAAGCCCGAGAGAGAGGCTAAACGTTGTTTGACTCCGTTGGGGAGAATCATTGTACAAAGCCCAAGAGGAGGCTATGGTTACTGTTTCAGTTGAGTGACAGGTACAGTATGCTGATTTAAAGAGAAAATCAGTTCTTATATGAGCAATGTTGTACTGGAGGATTTGGTTCGAGGATCCGGGTTATTCCTGTTCTTTAAGGAAGTGGGAAATCCGAAGGGTATTGAGACTGTCCGAGTCTGCGGGGTTCCTTCCTATTCTTGAAGGGGTCACTTGAGAATGTCTTTAAGACTCAAGGAGATTAGACTGTCTAAGTCTAGAGTGTCATCTTTTGTACCATGCTTTAAGAAACAGTAGTAGACTCTATGAAAGGATTGTTCTATGCAGATGACTAAGTTCTGTTCCTATACCTCTAGGAGGTCGTCGGGACAATTTGTACGAAGCCCAAGAGGAGGCTGGAAACTTTTAAGAAGCCGACTGGTCCTTGTACGATGCCCAAGAGGAGGCTATCATTCCCGAAGGAAGAGATCATTATACGAAACCTAAGAGGAGGCTGTGAATACTTCTAAGAAGCCGTAGGGTCCTTGTACTAAGCCCAAGAGGAAGCGGGGTTGCTTTTAGGAAGCCTATGGGTCCTTGTATGACGCCCAAGAGGAGGTCGATGCTTTTAAGAAGCCCGTGGGTCCCCAAACCCCGAAAAATTCAAGGCAAGCTATTCACAAGGAATAGATCAAGTCAGGAAAGTTCGAGAATTTGGAAGAAACTCAAGAGATGCCATTGAAGGAGAAAAGATCATCTCTGGGGAATAGACTTTCTTGACAAGTGCTTTTAAGAAGCCTGTGGGTCCCTAAACCCCGAGAAATTCAAGACATGTCATTCACCAAGAATAGATCAAGCCAGGAAAGTCTGAGAATTTGGAAGAAACTCAAGAGATGCAATTCACGGAGAAGAGATCATCTCTGGGGAATAGAGTTTCTTTGACAACTTCTATGAGTGATAGTCTATGAAAGGGTTCACAGAGAATGCTGCCTTTCATATCTCCATATTGTTTAACCCGAAGAGGAGGGAATACTGTGTCTGGTAATCCTATGGGGATCTAGTTGTGACTATTTAAGAGTGATCAGCGGGCTTAATGCTAGACGTAGTTGCTGGGGAAACTCTAAATATCTATACTATTATTACACAGTTGATATGAGTTTATGAAAGAAGACTTACAGCGAAACAGCCCCACAATACAGTTATATGTATATGAAAGCGGTAAATGAAAACGGATAAACACTTACTCGGTTGTAGAGCTTCCATGCTGTTTGGTTAGTTGTTCAACAAAGAAAGATTGAAAACAATAGTATATTTCAAAATCAAAGGAGAAAGTGCTTTGAAAAAGAAAGATTTGGGGCTTACAGCTCAAGGAGAGGACCAGGGTTTTATTAGTGAGCGCACTGTTATTTTTGTACAGAGGGACTTATACAAGTGACTGAGGCCCAAAAATTGTTTTCTGTACAAAGGGATGGGTCTTACACTCTCTCAAGAGGCCCAAAAAGTTTAAAGAAAAAGGGTGGGGCTTATAACACGAGGGTAGGCCCAGATGATTTTTCCGTTTGAAATGGCGATCGCGCCGAGGTTTTCTTTTAACGCAGAGGGACTTATACAATAAGTGAGGCCCAAATGATTTTGGTTAAAAGGGGGTTGGGTCTTACACTCTATTAGAGGCCCAAAAAGTTTTAAATGGGTCTTATAGCTCGAGGAGAGGCTCAAAAGGTTATTTTTCAAAAGGCGACGATCGCGCCGTTTGTTTTTTACGGTATAAGGACTTATACAATACACTGAGGCCCAAAAATGGTTTGGTCAAAAAAAGATTGGGTCTTACACTCTATTAGAGGCCCAAAGTGTTTTGAAAATGATTTATGAGGGTTGAATTAATCCAAAAACCCTAATTTATTTTCAAAAATGTGTTTTAATTGAATAAAAATTCAATTAAAATTATCAAAATTGTTTAACATAGGACAAACAAATTGTGATTTTGGATTAATGTTTCAAAAATTAAGTATTGACCTACAAAATAATTAGAAAGCATTAAAAGTTGCAAAATCAAGGTGGAAAAAATATTTTAAATGTCAAAAACAATTAAAACATTAATTCTTTGCAAAAATATCAATTATATGAAATAAATAATATATTTGGGATTTTTGGGAAAATAAAATATTTTAACATTTTTGTGAATTATTAAAAAAAGAATCAACTCAAAATCATTAAAACTCAGAGAGAAATTAATTTTTGAATCAATTAAATAAAATCACAAAATTCAAATATTCAAATTTTTGAAATATGGCGCCAAGAACACGCGCGTGTTCTGGGTTTGCCCAGATTTGCATTTTCTCTTCAATCTCACTGAATACTTGATCATATCATGTAATCCACATACCAGTCAACTCGTTTCAACCTCACGATCATGTCTATGGTATTTAATTTCATTTAAATTAAACATATAACAAGAAATCACGAAAAATCCTCAAGAACCCTAATTTCTGCATGAAGGCTGGGATTTTTGATACACGATTCAAACAATGCAATTAATTGAGGGGAAACATTCCATGCATGATTATGAACATTTGGCAAAAGTATTGTGCGAGGAAATATGCATAGATTGAGAGATGACCAAGTTTAAGCTTACCTCTAGGTCATGACAGCAAGAGCAAATTGATTTCTGAGTAGGAGGTGTTACAGATGAATTGTAATGATCTGAACAGCTTCCCTACACCCTATGGAATGTGTTTGAATGCTTGGACTTGACTGAGAATGGCTGGATCACTTCATGGCATCTCAACTGCACTTTGGTTGAAACCTTGAGCAATTGACTGGTGATTTTGTGAAATCTGTGTTCCAGATGTTATGTGAATTTTTGGATCACTTCTATATGATGTATGTGAGGTGTGTGAGTGATTGGTTTGATTGGAAAAGCTCTCAAACTCAAAACCCGATAGTGACTTGCCTTAGAAGGCAAAATTGGAGTGAAAGAAGAGATTTTGAGGAAAACATATGTTTGATGGCTTTGGTGTACTCAAACTGATCACAATTGAGCTCTATTTATAGTAGAGCAAGTTTTTTTTGGGATCCACAGTGAATGGCAACTGCAGCAGGTGTTTGTGCAATGTTGGCCAATGGAAATCCAAGTCTCCTCTAGCCATTGAATAGAGGTTAGGGCACAGGGCTGTGGTTCCCTTGGTCTTGGATATGTCTTGACTGAATTCAGTTGCAAATGGATCAGTCCATGCCACCTTGATGCTTCCACTGAATGCTCCAATCCAAAATTGGAGTCTTGTCCCTATTTTGGCCATTCTAGGTTCAACATGCTATTCCTTGTTCCAAAGACTTTGGAGACTTGGCTCAGTGATTGTCCCCTTTAGATTCAATCCTCTGAGGTGTCCAAGTGGATAGGAGCATTTGGATTTGGCTGATTTTGGCAAATCGAGCAAAAATGCAAATTCTGCCTTGCCTTGGCAGATTTCAGCAAGGCAACTTTCCAATGTCATATCTCATGACTCAAATGGAATTTGGTAATGTTCTTGGCCATTTTGGAAAGCCCTTATATGATACAACAACTGTTTGAGCATGTTTGGTTTTGATCTCTTTTGAATCCAAGTGAAAAATCCCCCTACATTTGGCAAAAAGTAGGGTAAAATCTGACTTAGTGAAATTTTCACTAAGTGTTGGAACAAAGTGCCTTTTCTTGATTTTGATCACTCCATAACTCAAAATCCATGAGGAGTTGGAATTAGGTCTAGTTGAAGTTTTTGTAGAGGGCAATGAGATCTACAAATCAAGCCTTGGATGGGAGAAAATGGCTTTGTGGTTTAGGAGTTATGGTCCTCCAAAGTTGGTACCCTAGCCACTTTATTTTTAACTTGGAAAATTTTCTAATTTTTTATGGTTACCCCTTTTACAAGTTATCCAACTTTTCTTGATTTTTCTTGATGAATGATGATTCAAATCATACATTAACATCATTTTAGGGTTAAAAATCCATTTTGGTGAAAAATCTCAAAAAGTCAAAGTTGACTTTTGTGCACGGTTGACTTTTTATCAGATGAATTCCAAATTGTGCAATTCTTCATGAAATCATGTCCTTGACCTAAATCAAACTTGATGGACATGTTCCATGGGTGTCATAGGGTATATTGATGCATGTCATAGGGCTTGGGAGCATGTCCTGGTCAAAAGTCAAAGTTACAGTTGACTTTTTCCTTAAAACCCTAACTGTGGTGCAGATGAAATTGAAACTTGTTGCTCAAGCCTCTTGGATTAATCCATTGTTGCAAATGGATCAATATAGTTCATTAGAGACCCTCAAACCCTCTCTTTAGGTCTTGGCTCATGATTTTCCCTAAAAGTCAACTTAGGGGTGAATTAGGTCAAGAAACCCTAATTCCTGATTTTTGATGAATGCATCCCTTGAGGCCAAATTGACTTGATGATTGGGTCCATGAGGTTCCATGGAGTATATTAGGTTAAGTTTTGGACCATTGGCTTGTGCCCATATGAAAATTTTCATCTGGAGGCCCTGGTCGACCAAAACCCTAATTTGGTGACACTGTCGATCTTGTGACTTGATCCACCTAGAAGGGAGCAGCCCTGTGCTTGTTCTTGAAGTGGGAGTCCTTTTAATCCATTGTGAATGTTTGAGAGGTTATACAAGTTGAAGATCATGTCATTCCTTGATTGAACCTTTGTCTAAGGTTCTGAGAGGGCTTGAAACCCTAATTTTGATGGTAGTGGATGCTCACCCATCTTTGGGGAGACTGATGAAGTATGATGGTTCCTCCATATTGTGATGATCATTTTCACAATGATGGGAAATCTTAGTGGTCAAAATTTGGGGTATGACAGATGCCCCTATTTAATCTTCTTGGACCCGAAGGTGTGAATGACGAAGGTATTCGGGCATTCGGGGTGCAAGAGGATTAAATATCGGAATACCCAAAATTTTGATGGTGGTTATGAATGGCAGCTTGCACATTCATCTTCTTTTGCTAAGCAATGACGCTTAGAAAAGGCAAACTTCCCCTCGATCCTGGTCTTCAGCCAAGGAACTGGTCTCAGTTTTTGATGTAAACTTCTCCTCGATCCTGGTTTCCTACCAAGGAACTGGTCTTAGTTTCTGATGTAAACTTCCCCTCGATCCTGGTTTCCTACACAGGAACTGGTCTTAGTTTCTGATGTAAACTTCCCCTCGATCCTGGTCTTCAGCCAAGGAGCTGGTCTCAGTTTTCTTTTGAAATAAACCTCCCCTCGATCCTGGTTTCCTACCAGGGAACTGGTCTCAGTTGCTGATTTAAACTTCCCCTCGATCCTGGTTTCCTACCAAGGAACTGGTCTTAGTTTCTTTCATCAATAAACTTTATTGACAAGGGATGCTATTCTTAGTGGCTTTCCTTCAAACTTCTCGCCGAATTTTCCTGGGGAGATGCCATTTAAGTGGAAAAAGTTTTGATGTCAGACTTGCTGGGGAACCCAGTCGTCTGAGTTGTAGAGGTGTACAAACTTCTCTGTTGGAGATGCCATTTGTTGACTCTACTCAGGGAATGCGAGTCCCTTGAGAGACTGCATTCGCTTGGGGTCTTTACATCATACTTTTCTCGGAGATCTTCTCGGAGAAATGCCATATGATGTGATCCAATTTTGAGGTGCCGATGACCTTTTCATCAGTGGGTTTTTCGGAGAAAAACTGCCGTACTGCCGAATCTCCGATTTAGGAGGCTTTCTCTCGGGATTTTCTTTAATCCGGGAAAACAAGGATATCATCTTCAATGGCGAAGAGTGATGTTAAATGAGGGCTCTTCGGTCTTTCAGAGGTTCAAGTTATCAAAGTGGTCGAGAACCCGACTTCAATCCAGAAATAAAACTGGAGGAGAGAGAATGTTCAGACGTAACACTTCCTGACGAGGAAAGGGCTGACAACTCGATTGAGAGGACTTTTATCACTAGGGGACAAGGCCGACTAGAGTGATAGCGATGCAATATGAAATGTGAATGCAAATCAATAATGCAATGATGCATGTATGTTTATGCTGACAAAACTGACGCGACATACAAACTGACAGGTGAACACGACTGGATACTCGGCCATCGCGGGGCGAAGAAGTACCGCTGGTTCAAGATAGCAATTCCACCTTGCTTAGGAGAGATAGTCCCTGCGGGGAATACTGTTGATCGGGCTTAGGAGATAAGAACTCAGCCGAGGCGTGTCAGACGAAACAAGGTCTCTGACATAGTTGATCCCTTCATTCAGACGTACTGGGTTAGAAGGAGTACTTTGATTCTGCACTTTGAAGTTCGCTTACTTCCGGAGAAGCGACCGATGTTCTTCTGATGTTCAACAGTCAAAAGAAATTGCCGTCTTTAATTTAAAAGCAGAAAAAGTTTTAACAAGTAAATTCATTTTTGTTTTATTTCAAGAATCGGTAACAACGTCATTCTGTAAAGCTAAAACAAATAAGAATTACAAACAAAAGCACAAGGGCTCAAATTTTATTGATAAGATGGAGATCAGCCAAACGCGTGATTCCAAAGAGTATATACAAAGTTAGAAAATGGTAATTTACAGGGAAAAGGGCTACGTTGAAACATAACGACCACTATCCTTCTACCAACTTTGAATTTGGGACATCCTGAGCTTCTGTCGAAGATGACCTTGACTGGAGTTTTCTGGCAGATGATGTAACTGCTGCTGCTGAGGGACTTGCCTTTGTTAAACATAGTTACTTGCCATTATCCCTAATTTTTGCCTGGATTGTACTGTGATGTTTTCAATCCACCGGGATGATTTTTTTCATGTCTCTAACTTTTTCCTGGACCGCCCTTTCGGGTTTTCAATCCAGCGAGACGTTTTTTTTTTAGTTTAGGCGAAGTATTTCTTGACTACATCAACATTCGTGGGGTAGGAAAATTCATCTCCGTCCATGGTTGCAAGTCTTAAGGCGCAGCCTGAGAAAGCTTTCGTGACCACATAGGGGCCATCATAATTCGGAGTCCATTTACCTCGCGAATCAGTGAGAAATGACTGTATCTTCTTGAGCACGAGGTCTCCTTTTCTGAAAACACGAGGTCGGACCTTTTTTTCAAACACCCTCTTCATTCTCTGTTGATACAAATGACCATGGCATAGTGCCGTGATTCTCTTTTCTTCGATCAGATTCAGTTCGTCGTGTCGGCTTTGACACCATTCAGCTTCGGTGAGCTTAGCTTCCATCAATACTCGGATTGATGGGATCTCTACTTCTATGGGGAGCACTGCTTCCATGCCATATACTAGAGAGAAAGGGGTTGCCCATGTTGAAGTGCGGACAAATGTGCGATAATCGTAAAGAGCAAAGGGTAGCATTTCGTGCCAGTCTTTGTAGGTTACAACCATCTTTCGAACGATCTTCTTGATGTTCTTGTTAGCCGCTTCTACCGCTCCGTTCATCTTGGGTCGGTAGGGAGATAAGTTATAATGTTCGATCTTGAACTCTGCGCACAACTCCTTCATCATCTTATTGTTCAAGTTAGATCCATTATCAGTAATGATCTCGCTTGGAACACCATAACGGTAGATGATATTCTTTTTGATAAATTGGACCACCACTTGTCGGGTTACATTGGCGAATGACGCTGCTTCGACCCACTTGGTGAAATAGTTAATGGCTACCAGGATGAACTGATGTTCGTTTGAAGCCTTAGGTTCAATCAAGCCAATCATGTCGATTCCCCATATGGAAAAAGGCCACGGGGAAGAAAGAACTTTGAGATGTGATGGCGGTACATGAATTTTGTCGGAGTATATCTGACACTTGTGACACCTCCTCATGTACTTGTAGCAGTTGGATTCCATGGTCAACTAGTAGTACCATGCTCTTAGAATTTTTCTCGCCATTGTGTGTCCTTTGGCATGAGTGCCAAAGGATCCTTCATGAATTTCTTTCATCAGCATTTCTGCTTCTGGTCTGTCTACGCATCGGAGCAAGACCATGTCAAAATTTTTCTTATAGAGTGTATCACCGCTCAGGAAGAAGTTTCCAGCCAATCTTCTGAGGGTTTTCCTGTCTTTCCTTAGTGCCCCAGGTGGGTACTCTTGTTTCTGAAGGAAGCATTTGATGTTGTGATACCAAGGTTTGTCATCTATGACTGCTTCGATCGTGAAAACGTAGGCGGGCCGTTCAAGGCGCATTATGTCGATCTTAGGTATGTCATTCCATTGGCCTACACTACTCATGGAAGAGAGAGTGGCTAATGCATCGGCCATGTGATTCTCCTCACGAGGGATATGATGAAACTCAACTCTGTTGAAGAAAGGTAGCAACCTTCTTGTGTAGTCTTTGTAAGGAATCAATCCTGATTGGTATGTGTTCCAATCTCCTTTTATCTGATTGATAACCAGGGCTGAATCGCCGTATACGTCCAAGTTTTTGATCCTTAAATCAATTGATTCTTTGAGACCCATGATACAAGCTTCGTATTCGGCCTCGTTGTTGGTACATTTGAGCGTAAGTCTGGTGGTGAAAGGAATGTGGGTACCCTGAGGGGTAACAATGATTGCCCCAATTCTGTTTCCATAATGATTAGCTGCTCCGTCAAAGATAAGTCCCCATTGGGAACCTGGTTCTGGCCCTTCACTGGGTAACGGTTCATCGCAATCTTTCATTTTTAGATACATGACATCTTCGTCTGGGAAGTCAAACCCGATTGATTCTTGATTGTCAATCGGTTGATAAGCCAAATGATCGGCTAAAATACTCCCCTTAACGACTTTCTGAGCGTGGTACTCTATGTCATATTCTGATAACAACATCTGCCAACGGGCGATTCTTCCCGGGAGAACAGGTTTTTCGAAGACGTACTTGATTGGATCCATTTCGGAGATTAACCAAGTAGTGTGACGAATCATGTATTGGCGAAGACGTTTGGCTGCCCAAGCCAAAGCGCGACAAGTTTTCTCAAGCATCGTGTACCGAGTTTCGCAGTCGGTGAATTTCTTGCTCAAATAGTAAATGGCAGACTCTTTTCTTTTGGTTTCGTCTTGTTGGCCAAGTACACATCCCATCGAGTCCTCCAGGACTGTGAGGTAAATGATCAGTGGTCTTCCTTCCACTGGAGGTGATAGAATCGGTGGATTCAACAGATATTCCTTAATACTGTCGAAGGCGGTTTGACAATCTTCTGTCCAAACGCAATCCTGGTTCTTTTTTAGTAATTTGAAAATTGACGCACATGTGGCGGTCATGAGGAATATGAATCTGGAGATGTAGTTTAAATGTCCCAGGAATCCTCTGACTTATTTTTCAGTTTTTGGAGAAGGCATTTCTTGAATGGCCTTGACCTTGTCAGGATCAACCTCAATTCCTTTCTGGCTGACGATGAACCCTAGTAGTTTCCCTGAACAGACACTGAAGGTGCACTTGTTGGGATTCAAGCGGAGCTTGAATTTTCTTAGACGTTCGAACATTTTTTATAGATGTTCAACGTGCTCACTCTCTGTTTTTGATTTTGCAATCATATCATCGACATACACATCGATTTCTTTGTGTATCATGTCATGAAAAAGAGTAGTCATGGCCCTTTGATAGGTTGCCCTGGCATTCTTCAAACCGAACGGCATTACCTTGTAACAAAAGGTGCCCCATGGGGTAATGAACGAAGTTTTCTCCATGTCTTTCGGCGCCATTTTGATCTGGTTATAGCCCGAGAATCCATCCATGAAGGAGAAAATTTTGAACTTTGTTGTGCTGTCTACCAGCATGTCAATGTGTGGTAAAGGAAAGTCGTCATTTGGACTAGCCTTGTTTAGATCCCTGTAGTCGACACACATTCTGACCTTTCCGTCCTTTTTGGGAACGGGTACGATGTTGGCTAACCATTGAGGATATTCAGACGTAGCGAGGAAACCTGCGTCAATCTGTTTCTGTACCTCCTCTTATATTTTGATGGCCATGTCCGGGTGAGTCCGTCTCAACCTTTGCTTTACTGGCGGACATTCCGATCTCAACGGTAAGTGGTGTTCCACGATGCTGGTATCCAACCCTGGCATATCCTGATAGGACCAAGCGAATACATCGGGGGAATTCTTTGAGAAGCTCTATCAAACTCTCTTTGGCAGTTGGACTGAGCAATGCCCCAATCCTGGTTTCTTTCCTCTCTTGTTCTGAACCCAAGTTTACCGTTTCCAACGGTTCTTTGTGAGGTTCAATGGACCTTTCCTCTTGTCTGAGTAGTCGAGAGATCTCTTCTGGAATTTGGTCGTCATTTTCTTCTTCAGCCTCGAATACCGGGAACTCAAAGTTGGGAGAAGGCATCGGATCGTATGTTTCAACGAGGTTCAAAACAAGCAATCTGCATGACGTGATGATTCGTGTTTAGAAGAGATAGAGAAAATGCAAGTGTGTGCAGTGTTTTATTTTACTGCTTGTTTTTATTTGAACTTCTTTTTAGGATTACCATTTTCTGAGAAAACAAAAAGAGAAAACAACAATTAATGCGGAAATTACAGAACGACGTTATTTTATTAATGAATAAGTCGATCCTTGAAACTACAGCCCTATAAAACAAAACTCTGTCACTTTGGGCTAAGCGAAGAGGGAAAATTTACAGAAAGCGAGCCCTATTAAAACATCTGTTTCACCTGGGTAGGGTGAAAGGTTAAAGATGGCAATTACTTCGACTGATGAACTATCTTCGGAACCTCGACGACAACCTATTGGCGGCGAACTCCTCGGTGAATCACAAAGTCTGGCACCTTCCTTGATTTGTCTTCAGAAATGACGCTGATTTCCGGTGGAGCAGGATCATTGGAATCTGTCTCCCAGGTAGAGTTTTCGTAGGAGAATTCCTCTGTTGCATTTTGCATAGCATTGGTGCTCTCAGTTGTATCTCCCCATCCAGTTGGCCGGATGTCTTCGAGCCTGATACGAGAGTTTTCATGAGCGGTGTACTTGACCATATAGTCGTATTTTCCACTCGGTTGTCCCAAGGTGCCCCACACTTCTCTGGAACTGGAGGAGTCATCTCTCTCGATGACGTTGACCTCGGGAAAAGCATAGTTGATGAATTCAAATCCTGCAAATGTTGTAAATTCATCTTCATGTTGAGTAGTTTCTGAATGACCTGAGTGTTGATCCCATGACATGGTGGGGACACAGGTATTCTATTCAATGACGGTCAACTGATTTTCATTGTTCGGTTGACTCTTTTGCCCCAAGTTTCCTGGGTAAGGCTGCCACATTGGCATACCATCCATTGAGCCATAGTAATTGTGGTCAAAGTGGTCTTTCATCAGAGTGTCCTCCTCTAATGAATTTGGCGGAGCACGACATCCTTCCGGATCACAATCTCCATAGATCATTTCGACGCTGACCTTGGTATAAATCTCGGACTCTGTGTAGGAAAGCAAAATGGTGTAGGCACATCTTCCTGAGACATATAATCGTCCTCATTAAGATAGGACTTCCATTATTCATCTGTGTCAGAGGGATCTTCCTCATTGATAGCATGTACTGCTTGAGGCACCGGGTGAAGAAAACCTCCACTGTGGAAGAAGTTTTGAAGGGGATGAAAACTTTCATCGTTGGCAGCTGTCTGGGTACAGGTTGCAGAAAAACCAAGACCCTTCTTTGTTTTATTTTCAATAGGAATGACAAGCTGTCCCCATCCTGTTGTATCGGTACTCTCGACCGCTTTGATAGCATCTTTGTATGAGGAAATCGAGGTTCCTCCTTTGAACTGATTGTTCTTGCTTACCGACATTGCTTGGAACTGAGTTCCAATAACCTCCTCGGGTTCTACACAAGTAAATGATGATAAGTTACTTATGAGTAAGGCCTGTTCTCCACAGACTGTGACAAGTTGATCGTTCTTGACGAACTTTAGCTTTTAGTGGAGGGTTGAGGTGATCGCTCCAGCCTGAAGTATCCAAGGTCTTCCTAATAAACAACTATACGTTGCCCGGATGTCCATGACCTGGAAAGTGACTTGGAAAGTGTGAGGACCGATAGTTATGGGAAGATCAACTTCGCCGATAACTGTTTTTCTGGATCCGTCGAATGCTTTGACGATAACCTCGCTGATTCTCATCGGAGGGCCTTTGAATGATAATTACATCAAAGTGGACTTCGACATAACATTCAGGGTTGACCCTGTGTCTACCAGTACGCTGGCTAAAGCATCGTCCTGGCAGTTAACTGTAATTTTGAGCGCCATGTTATGACGGCGACCCTCTTCGGGTAATTCCTCATCACTAAATCCCAAATTATTGCAGGAAGTGATGTTAGAGACAATGCTATCGAACTGTCTAATTGTTACATCCTGTTCCATAAAGGCTTGCTCCAAGACTTTCTGTAGAGCCTCCCTGTGGGCTTCTGAACTGAGTAAAAGTGATAGCACCGAGATCTTTGAAGGAGTTTGTAACAGTTGATCCACAATGTTGTATTCACTCCTTTGGATGAGCTTCAGCATCTCATCATTATTTTTCGAAAGGTCGGGATTACTGGATTGACCGACTGGTGGATCGGGAGTTTCTGTCTGAAGTTCCTTTTCCTTGTTAGGTTCTCCAACCCCTCGGTTGAAGATTCTACCACTCCGTGTTACAAGACTGATGTCTGCAATATTCACGACGGAGGGTAATGGAGTTTCCTTTCCATTCACAATTGTTGTTGCACCGTATTTGTAAGGGATAGCCTTAGTTGATTCATACGGTGTTGGTCCCGGCTGATAGATGACTTTGGGAACCTTCTGATTTTTCTGACCATCATAATTAATCTCGATCCGTTCCCGGTTGGGAACTTTAGATTCGTCAAGTAGAGGGATGATGGCAAAAACATCTCTGGTCCTGTGATGACCAGAGATTGTGACAACATCCTCAACTTGCTCGACAAGGTAGTTCGGCATCCAGTTGATGGGTCCAGAACCCGGATATGGACGAATTTCTCCACGATCGACCTGACCCTGAAGAGCTGCTCTCACAAGGTAACACCCTTGGTTACTTTCTGCACAGACGCCGCAACGTTCATAGTTGTGTGGTGGCACCTGGCCACGCCCACTTTGAATACAATGTAACCTCACTAGGTTAGCTTCCACAGATCGGGCATCCTGACTTTGACGCCGAGTGGGATTCCTATTACCGATACTAATCTGCTGAGTATCTTCATCCATATAAATTGGCATCCACCAGTGATTTAACAAGTGCTGAAGTGCCTCATGGACAAGGGTACAACCTCGATCGTTTTTGCAACCTGCTTTACAGCTTTGATAGTCATGTGATATTAAGAATCCGAGTCGGACCTGCTCAGCATGTAACTCTACCAGGTTGGTATTCATCACGCGAATATCGAAGATCTGAACCATGTTGATTTGATAGGAGTTCCTATCATGGTAGTCTTGGATCCATCCAAGATCCATCTGACGCTGGAGGGCCTCCTGTATGAAAGAGCATCCATGTTTGTTTACCGAGCAAGTCAGACAGGAACTGTAATCGTGCCGCGGCAGATTATGATACTGGCTTTGCCTTGAGTGCATTGCCACCAAGTTGGCATTCGTCGCACGGATATCGTGGTTCTGAATGACATTGGAATTCGTATAGACCATGTTAACTCCACGAACTCGGTGCTCTTGGATCCATCCGAGATCCATTTGTTCCTGTAGGGCTGCTTGCACCACAGAACATCCTTGATTGTCTTTAGAGCAGATATCACACTAGTGATAATTATGAGGTGGCATATGGCCATATCCACTCTGTCTACAATGCATCTTGACCAGATTGGTTTCCAACAAGAGTACATCGTGAATTTGATAGACATCGTTAGTCTCTCCTTCTATCAAATTGACTGCAGCCTTCTCGTGTTGAGGCAGCAGATTCGTGAGAACATTAGGATTCGTATCCTTGAAGGATAAGACCCCGCTCCTAACAAGTTTTTGCACGTCGGACTTGAAATTGAAACAAGTCTCTATATTATGCCCTGGACCTCCTTGATAATAAGGGCAAGTTTGATCCACCTTAAACCAAAAAGGCGGATTTTCTGGTACTGTAAGAGGAGATTTAGTCTGAATGTACCCCTTAGCCAGTAGTAATGGAAACAGCTCTGCGTATGACACGGGTATAGGATCAAATCCTGGTGGTCGTGTTGTACGGTTGGTGTTGTATAGAGGATGAGCCTGCTGAAGAGGCTGTTGTGTCCTTTGCTGATCAGGTTGGCTCTGCGCAACCTGAGGTTGATACGTAGGAATAGACGCAAGGTTGATAGCAGGAGTCACAGCTGCTACCGGTTGATAACGTCGTCTTTGCTTTCCGAGAGAGATATTCCCAATATCCTGCTCTTTTTTCTTAGGGAGAGCACTACCGTATCATTTTGTACTACTTGATGGTCCAGCGTCTTTGACCAAACGTCCTTCTCGGACGGCTTCCTCAAGACGTACGCCCATGCCGACCATTTCGGTGAAATCACTGGGCGCACTGGTAACCATTCGGTCATAGTAAAATGAGCTTAAGGTCTTTAAGAAGATCTTTGTCATCTCTTTCTCCTCCAGAGGTGGACAAATTTGAGCGGCAATCTCACGCCACCTTTGAGCGTACTCCTTAAAGGTTTCCTTGTCCTTTTGCGACATCGATCTGAGTTGATCTCTGTCGGGTGCCATGTCCAAATTGTATTTGTATTATTGGACGAAGGCAGTACCGAGATCTCTTAATGTACTGATCGTAGTACGGTTTAAACCCATGTACCATTTTAATGCGGCACCGGTTAAACTATCCTGAAAGTAATGAATCAGTAGGTCCTGATTCTCCGTCTGAGCTGACATCCGCCGAGCGTACATCACCAGATGGCTTTGAGGGAAAGAGTTACCCTTATACTTTTCAAAGTTGGGCACTTGAAATTTGTGCGGGACTTTCACATTTGGGACCAAGCAGAGATCTGCGGCGTCCTCTCCAAATAAATCCTGACCGCGAATGGCTTGCAGTTCCTTCTGCATTTCCAAGAACTGCTCCTGGAATTCCTCCATTCTGTCAAACATAGTTTCCTTCTTACCAGAAGGTGTCTGTGGAATCTGTCCTTCCGGGACAGTGTGCACCACAGGGGGTGGTACCGTGACTACGGTAGTGAGTCTTGGTGTTTCCCAAAGTTTGTAACCTTCAGGAGTCTTCAGTATGCCCCTAGCATCTTCGCTTTCCCGAAGTTTGTAACCTTCAGGCCCAGCGGCTTCTGTTGCGATTCCCTGATCTTCAATGATCGGCGGAACATATCCTTCCGGGATATAGTTAACAAGCATGCCCCAAGGACGATCTTTCGGTATTTGATACCTAGGATCATACTTCCCCACTATGGGCGTTGAGGTGATCTCTGAGATCACAGTTCTTTGTAGTTGAGCTTCTGCCATGGCTTGCATGTCGTTATGAAGCTTTCTCATATCCTCTCTCAGAGCGTCGATCTCTTCTTTCAACTCTCTGTTTTCTTCCTCAAGATCATCCATCTTTTTCTGACGATTGGCCTGAGTATTATACGAATGAGACAGTTTGACTCTAGAACCGAGACACAAACGTGAGATTCGTAGGTAAGAAGAATACGCGATGTGAGAATGATGAATGCAATGATTATATTAATTGTTTAAGGTTTAAACAAAATAAACTTCGACAATTAGATTGCAAATATCAAACGGTGGGGAAACCCCTTTTTATTGAATTCAAAGGATTACAGAAATGGAAATACAGTAGATTACAAGGTGCAGAAACAGAAACCTAAACTAATGGGTCCCGAGTCCTCTCTGAAGAGAAATCGGGTGCTGATTCGGGTATCTTCCTTTTCTTTGACCGGGGCTCTTGGGCCGTTGTCGGGTTGTCATTCCTTTGCCAAGTGAAAGAAGTGAGAAAATTCCTTTGGTTATCCTGATTCTCTACAGCATGTTGCTCCAAAATTTCAATCAAAGCATCTTTCTCTTTCAGTAATTGCTGTATTTTGATGCACTCTACGTTGAGGGTGCGGTACTTGTTCTTCTAAGACCTTCTCTCCTGTTGAACTTTGTTGAGAGTAACCTGAAGCTTTTCAGTTTCCGTCATGAAGTACATGACAGATTCCTTTGGCGGAAGAACTCCGTAATGAGGATAAGGCATCTTTGGCTTGAGAACTCTAGTTTGTACCCAATGGAGATAAGGCACCACCGAGACACAGTCTGGTTTTCCCAGAGACACTCGTCCTTTCTTATGAACATGCTTCCAAGCGTGCACTATTTCCATCTTTAGTGCTCTGTCATTTTCTCCTTCCTTGAAGAAAAGACCTTCCAGATGAACACCCCGTGGGACGTGTCGCATCGGGTATCCAAATTGACGATGAATGAGAACTGGATGATAGTTGATTCCTCCCTTAATTCCTATAAGGGGTACGTTGGGGAAGTTTACACAACGATCAATGATCCTGATCCCATCATAGATCCTATTACACCAATCTATATCAGAGTTGGTAAGGGACATGATCTTCTGCGACCAACGTAGGGCACTCTTACAATCCCAAAAAGCAGCAGACTTGGGCAAGTGAGAGATAAACCATTTGTAAAGCAAAGGTACACAGCATGTGATCTCCCCTCCGCTGTACAAATTTCCCAAGTGTACAGAATGATACGCATCTGCGAGCAAAGTCGACACAGGGTTTCCAATGAGAAAAACCTTAATGGAGTTGATATCGACGAAGTTATTGATGTTGGGAAACAAAAATAACCCGTAGGTGAGCAAGACAAAGATGCTTTCAAAAGCAGTTAAGTTTCCTATACTGGCAAAATACAGGGCTTTCTTTATCAAGAACTGGGCTGGCAAACCTTGGATGCCACCCTTAGTGGTTAGGTGAGTCCTAACCTCAGACTCGTCCAAATGAATTGCTCTTGCAATGGTCTGATTCTTTGAAATTTCTTCCAGTCCAAAAAATGGAGCTCGATCTGTGAAATGTAAATCGATCAGATGAGAATACTCCTCCAGCGTTGGTGCGAGCTGGTAATCCGGGAATGTGAAACAGTGATAAACTGGATCATAAAACTGAATTAGCGCATCCATGATTCCATCAATCACATGGACTCTTAACAGCGATAGCAAACCTCCGTGTTTGGCTCTGAAAGCCTCTGGGTTTGTGATCATCCTCGCCAACCTTCTCAAATCCTCTAGCTTTGGAACCTTGAAGGTATAACTATGAGTTCTCCTTCTACCGAAATCCATTAGTGCAATCTTTTTCTCTGATATTTGCAATCACAGTCTTAGTTTAATTTGAAAAACAGAGAGACTAGAAGAGAAAATTTTTTGAATTATTTTAATGTTTTTTAAATGAATGCATGAATGCAGCACACAAAAACATAGAAAAAACATGGGGTCAAAGGGTCGTTGTCATGAAGTCAAGGCTCTACCCATCCCCAAAGGTTTATACTAGGGTGATTTTTGTACCTGTACTCATTATCATCAGCTCCTCCCAGGAAAGCAGAACAACAAGCGGATCGCCAGCGAGTTGTAGAGCGATCTTAGAGTAAGTGACATTCACCGAGAATAGATCACCAGCCTCAAATGAGGGTAGTATCGCGTAACAACTATTCCCGATAGTTTCCGCACTACAAAAGGGTTTGGCTCCTCAGCTTCTCAGACATCACAATCGACCCATTGTCTAGGTGAGAGAATGGGTTGCATTGGTCAGCCTCCACTGAGGTTGACGGTCGACCTCGTCGCCATCACTTATCTTAAGTGTATACTCGATCTTTCCACATGCGGCATCACACGCATTCCCATTAGCAGAAAAATAAACACGTATAGCAATTAGGAAAAGCAGTATATATATTTGTCCTAATCATCCTAGACCTTTAAAGCTATGAATCCTAAGTTCCTGACAGAAAATGGTTTCCCGGCAGAGTCACCAATCTGTGGTTTCATTCCAAGTTAACGGCGTTTTGACCTAAGATCCTAGTGACGTCAAGGTTTCCACAAAAAAGAACAAGATCCCTAAAGAGACCCGCGGTATTCCCCAGCAGAGTCGCCATTTTTCTGTAGCGAGTGATTTTTGGATGTGGTTGCGAAGCACGATCGCTCTGGTACTACAGCTCGATTCATTTTTTATCCTATTAAAGCTGATGAAGAAAGGGAAATAGATGTCTCCAACTAACCCTGCTTGCATACTGAGATTAAACAGTCAAAACTGTTGGTTTACAGATGCTACAAAGATTCGGGGTTTTTCCTAGGTTTATTTTGTTGACGAGGGGTGCTTTAGGCTATCGGTTGAGATGTTAGGACGAATATATATGAAAGTATGGGATTTTGGGTTTTTGTTTAGTGTGCTCACTAAGATTTTTCCTTCAATCTTCTGCCTACGTATTCCCGTTTACCGAAATAGGGAAATCAGAGCGATCGTAGTTCCTCCTATTCTATGGGAGGAAATGGTTGTTTTTGGTGTCTTGTTCAAAGCCCAAGACGTGAAGCGAAAGGTAGTTTGCATCTTGTTCAAAGCCCAAGATGTGAAGCTGAAGAGTCTATTTGTATCTTGTTCAAAGCCCAAGATGTGAAGCTAAAAGGTGTTGTCTTTTAGAGAGAATTTGTCATCTCTAAAGAGGGGTTTGTCTGTTACGACTGTTTATAAAGGAGAATTACTTTAACCAGGATTTGTGAATCTGGCAATGCCATAATTTCCTTTATAGGGGATTTCAACCTGAAGGAGAAGACTTTAACTCAGTGTAGAGCAATGCCATCTTTCCTTAGGAATTTCACATACTAAAAGAGGGACATTGGCATGGATGTAGATGATCCAGAGGCTTACCGCTTACAGCAATTAGATGAATAAGAAGGAGTTGTTGATGTTTGTATACTGTGAACGAGGCACAGCTTTGATGCCAAAAGGTTAATTGGATCAACCAGTGGTTTTCTTATACAAAGCCTAAGAGAAGGCTATTATGTGTCTCGTACAAAGCCCGAGAGAGAGGCTAAAAGGTTTTGACTCAACGAGGGAATCTTTTGGTATCTCGTATAAAGCCCGAGATGGAGGCTATTTGACTCAACAAGAGAGTTTTTTTGTATCTCGTATAAAGCCCGAGATGGAGGCGAAAAGGGTGATTGACTCAACGAGCGAGTCTCTTTACGTGTCTCGTACAAAGCCCGAGAGAGAGGCTAAACGTTGTTTGACTCCGTTGGGGAGAATCATTGTACAAAGCCCAAGAGGAGGCTATGGTTACTGTTTCAGTTGAGTGACAGGTCCAGTATGCTAATTTAAAGAGAAAATGAGTTCTTATATGAGCAATGTTGTACTCGAGGATTTGGTTCGAGGATCCGAGTTATTCCTGTTCTTTAAGGAAGTGGGAAATCCGAAGGGTATTGAGACTGTCCGAGTCTGCGGGGTTCCTTCCTATTCTTGAAGGGGTCACTTCAGAATGTCTTTAAGACTCAAGGAGATTAGACTGTCCAAGTCTAGAGTGTCATCTTTTGTACCATGCTTTGAGAAACAATAGTAGACTCTATGAAAGGATTGTTCTATGCATATGATTAAGTTCTGTTCCTATACCTCTAGGAGGCCGTCAGGACAATTTGTATGAAGCCCAAGAGGAGGCTGTAAACTTTTAAGAAGCCGACGGGTCCTTGTACGATGCCCAAGAGGAGGCTATCATTCCCGGAGGAAGAGATCATTATACGAAGCCTAAGAGGAGGCTGTGAATACTTCTAAGAAGCCGTAGGGTCCTTGTACTAAGCCCAAGAGGAGGCGGGGTTGCTTTTAGGAAGCCTGTGGGTCCTTGTATGATGCCCAAGAGGAGGCCGATGCTTTTAAGAAGCCAGTGGGTCCCCAAACCCCGAGTAATTCAAGGCAAGCTATTCACAAGGAATAGATCAAGTCAGGAAAGTTCGAGAATTTGGAAGAAACTCAAGAGATGCCATTCACGGAGAAAAGATCATCTCTGGGGAATAGAGTTTCTTGACAAGTGCTTTTAAGAAGCCTGTGGGTCCCCAAACCCCGAGAAATTCAAGACATGCCATTCACCAAGAATAGATCAAGCCAGGAAAGTCCGAGAATTTGGAAGAAACTCAAGAGATGCAATTCACGGAGAAGAGATCATCTCTGGGGAATAGAGTTTCTTTGACAACTTTTATGAGTAACATTCTATGAAAGGGTTCACAGAGAATGTTGCCTTTCATATCTCCATATTGTTTAACCCCAAGAGGAGGGAAGACTGTGTCTGGTAATCCTATAGGGATCTAGTTGTGACTATTTAAGAGTGATCAGCGGGGCTTAATGCTAGACGTAGTTGCCGGGGAAACTCTAAATATCTATAATATTATTACACAGTTGATATGAGTTTATGAAAGAAGACTTACAGCGAAACAGCCCCACAATACAGTTATATATATATATGAAAGCGGTAAATGAAAGCGGATAAACACTTACTCGGTTGTAGAGCTTCCATGCTGTTTGGTTAGTTGTTCAACAAAGAAAGATTGAAAACAACAGTATATTTCAAAATCAAAGGAGAAAGTGCTTTGAAAAAGAAAGATTTGGGGTTTACAGCTCAAGGAGAGGCCCAAGGTTTTATCAGTGAGCGCACTGTTATTTTTGTACAGAGGGACTTATACAAGTGACTGAGGCCCAAAAATTGTTTTCTGTACAAAGGGATGTGTCTTACACTCTCTCAAGAGGCCCAAAAAGTTTAAAGAAAAAGGGTGGGGCTTATAACACGAGGGTAGGCCCAGATGATTTTTTCGTTTGAAATGGCGATCGCGCCGAGATTTTCTTTTAACGCAGAGGGACTTATACAATAAGTGAGGCCCAAATGATTTTGGTTAAAAGGGGGTTGGGTCTTACACTCTATTAGAGGCCCAAAAAGTTTTAAATGGGTCTTATAGCTCGAGGAGAGGCCCAAAAGGGTATTTTTCAAAAGGCGACGATCGCGCCATTTGTTTTTTACGGTATCGAGACTTATACAATACACTGAGGCCCAAAAATGGTTTGGTCAAAAAAAGATTGGGTCTTACACTCTATTAGAGGCCCAAAGTGTTTTGAAAATGATTTATGAGGGTTGAATTAATCCAAAAACCCTAATTTATTTTCAAAAATGTGTTTTAATTGAATAAAAATTCAATTAAAATGATCAAAATTGTTTAACATAGAAAAAACAAATTGTGATTTTGGATTAATGTTTCAAAAATTAAGTATTGACCTACAAAATAATTAAAAAGCATTAAAAGTTGCAAAATCAAGGTGGAAAATATATTTTAAATGTCAAAAACAATTAAAACATTAATTCTTTGCAAAAATATCAATTATATGAAATAAATAACATTTTTGGGATTTTTTGGGAAAATAAAATATTTTAACATTTTTGTGAATTATTAAAAAAAAGAATCAACTCAAAATCATTAAAACTCAGAGAGAAATTAATTTTTGAATCAATTAAATAAAATCACAAAATTCAAATATTCAAATTTTTGAAAAATGGCGCCAAGAACACGCGCGTGTTCTGGGCTTGCCCAGATTTGCATTTTCTCTTCAATCTCACTCAATACTTGATCATATCATGTAATCCACATACCAATCAACTCGTTTCAACCTCACGATCATGTCTATGGTATTTAATTTCATTTAAATTAAACATATAACAAGAAATCACGAAAAATCCTCAAGAACCCTAATTTCTGCATGAAGGCTGGGATTTTTGATACACGATTCAAACAATGCAATTAATTGAGGGGAAACATTCCATGCATGATTATGAACATTTGGCAAAAGTATTGTGCGAGGAAATATGCATAGATTGAGAGATGACCAAGTTTAAGCTTACCTCTAGGTCGTGACAGCAAGAGCAAATTGATTTCTGAGTAGGAGGTGTTACAGATAAATTGTGATGATCTGAACAGCTTCCCTACACCCTATGGAGTGTGTTTGAATGCTTGGACTTGACTGAGAATGGCTGGATCACTTCATGGCATCTCAACTGCACTTTGGTTAAAACCTTGAGCAATTGACTGGTGATTTTGTGAAATCTGTGTTCCAGATGTTATGTGAGTGTTTGGATCACTTCATGTGATGTATGTGAGGTGTGTGAGTGATTGGTTTGATTGGAAAAGCTCTCAAACTCAAAACCCGATAGTGACTTGCCTTAGAAGGCAAAATTGGAGTGAAAGAAGAGATTTTGAGGAAAGCATATGTTTGATGGCTTTGGTGTACTCAAACTGATCACAATTGAGCTCTATTTATAGTAGAGCAAGTTTGTTTTGGAATCCACATTGAATGGCAACTGCAGCAGGTGTTTGTTCAATGTTGGCCAATGGAAATCCAAGTCTCCTCTAGCCATTGACTAGAGGTTAGGGCATAGGGTTGTGGTTCCCTTGGTCTTGGATAAGTCTTGACTGAATTCAGTTGCAAATGGCTCAGTCCATGCCACCTTGATGCTTCCATTGAATGCTCCAATCCAAAATTGGAGTCTTGTCCCTATTTTGGCCATTCTAGGTTCAACATGCTATTTCTTGTTCCAAAGACTTTGGAGGCTTGGCTCAGTGATTATCCCCTTTAGATTCAATCCTATGAGGTGTCCAAGTGGATAGGAGCATTTGGATTTGGCTGATTTCGGCAAATCGAGCAAAAATGCAAATTCTGCCTTGCCTTGGCAGATTTCAGCAAGGCAACTTTCCAATGTCATATCTCATGACTCAAATGGAATTTGGTAATGTTCTTGGCCGTTTTGGAAAGCCCTTATATGATACAACAACTATTTGAACATGTTTGGTTTTGATATCTTTTGAATCCAAGTGAAAAATCCCCCTACATTTGGCAAAAAGTAGGGTAAAATCTAACTTAGTGAAATTTTCACTAAGTGTTGGAACAAAGTGACTTTTCTTGATTTTGATCACTCCATAACTCAAAATCCATGAGGAGTTGGAATTAGGTCTAGTTGAAGTTTTTGTAGAGGGCAATGAGATCTACAAATCAAGCCTTGGATGGGAGAAAATGGCTTTGTGGTTTAGGAGTTATGGTCCTCCAAAGTTGGTACCCTAGCCACTTTATTTTTAACTTAGAAAATTTTCTAAGTTTTTTATGGTTACCCCTTTTACAAGTTATCCAACTTTTCTTGATTTTTCTTGATGAATGATGATTCAAATCATACATTAACATCATTTTAGGGTTAAAAATCCATTTTGGTGAAAAATCTCAAAAAGACAAAGTTGACTTTTGTGCACAGTTGACTTTTTATCAGATGAATTCCAAACTGTCTAATTCTTCATGAAATCTTGTCCTTGACCTAAATCAAACTTGATGGACATGTTCCATGGGTGTCATAGGGTATATTGATGCATGTCATAGGGCTTGGGAGCATGTCTTGGTCAAAAGTCAAAGTTACAGTTGACTTTTTCCTTAAAACCCTAACTGTGGTGCAGATGAAATTGAAACTTGTTGCTCAAGCCTCTTGGATTAATCCATTGTTGCAAATGGATCAATATAGTTCATTAGAGACCTTCAAACCCTCTCTTGAGGTCTTGGCTCATGATTTGCCCTAAAAGTCAACTTAGGGGTGAATTAGGTCAAGAAACCCTAATTCCTGATTTTTGATGAATGCATCCCTTGAGGCCAAATTGACTCGATGATTGGGTCCATGAGGTTCCATGGAGTATATTAGGTTAAGTTTTGGATCATTGGCTTGTGCCCAGATGAAAATTTTCATCTGGAGGCCCTGGTCGACCAAAACCCTAATTTGGTGACACTGTCGATCTTGTGACTTGATCCACCTAGAAGGGAGCAGCCCTGTGCTTGATCCTTGAAATGGGAGTCCTTTTGATCCATTGTGAATGTTTGAGAGGTTTGACAAGTTGAAGATCATGTCATTCCTTGATTGATCCTTTGTCTAAGGTTCTAAGAGGGCTTGAAACCCTAATTTTGATTGTAGTGGATGCTCACCCATCTTTGGGGAGACTGATGAAGTATGATGGTTCCTCCATATTGTGATGATGATTTTCACAATGATGGGAAATCTTAGTGGTCAAAATTTGGGGTATGACACTCATCTTCGACGCTTAAGAAATCTCCTCTCTAGTGTTCTCTTGTAGCAAAGGAAGCATCAAAAGTACAGGTCTCAGTTCAAACTTTTTGCTCTCCTTTTGCTCTGATTTAAACTTGATTTTGTGTGTTTTGGAAAGCTCTGATTTAAACTTTTTGCTCTCCATATCATAGCATGTGTATGCATTGTGATTCGTTTGATCAGTTTACCTTTCCTGATGATCATGCTTGACCTTATGCAATGGCTCTGATTGAGTCAAGACTTTGACTGAACCTCATAATATGCTCTGCAGACCCACGCGCCTTTGGGCTTTGTGGTTTTTGATATGCACACCCCTCCTTTAAAGCCCAATTCATGTTATAACTGGACTTTTGCTTGTGTGACACCCCCCTGGCCTATTTCTCTTGGATTTTAATTTTCTTTTCATAATTGTTTGGTATTTTATTTTTAAAAAATACTTTTATGCATGATAAAATTCCCAAAAAATTCATGAAGCATTCCAATACATTTAAATAATTTTTGATTATTTTTATTTTTGATTTTATTATATTTTGCTATTTTTCCATGAATTTCCATCTAATTCCTTTTGTGTGAACATCCCTTCATGATACATGTTTCATTTTTGATTTGTTTGACATAGTTTTGTGTTGCATTTTCACATGAGCATTGATCCATGTTTGCATGATACATCAAGGCATCTCATACCTATTTTTGTATATTTTTTAGGTCATTTCTTATTGACTTTTGAATGAGATCTTTGAGCCATTTGTTTGTGTGACTTGTATGAGATTGTGAGGCACCTTTGAGCATGTTTTGTAATTGATTTTGATCCATACTTTTGATACATGTTTGAATACTGTTTTAACTTCAAGTGAATTGCATATCCCAATTTTCTCATCCTTCTAACATGACTTTATGGATTGCATAAATGCACGTTTGCATGTGTGTTTGTTAGAGGAATTATGCTTGGATTTTGGTATGCTTTGAACATGTTTCCTTGGGATGATTGTTGAGATGCTTTGACATCATTTTCTAGGTACATTATAGGTCATCCATCTTGCATTATGGGTCATTGCTTGTCCATTTTGAATTGACTTGTATGCACTTATTTGAACTTAAAATGTTTTGTGAGTTTGTGCATCCTTACTTGTTCATCTTTGATGGTTGTTTTCACAAATGCTTGCATGAACTTAAATATCCATGAAAACATGATTTCACTTCTATTTTTGATCATTCTTAACCATATGACATGACCACTAATTGCATCTTGCATGTTTTTAAGTCCATAAACCTTTGCATGTTTGTTTGACCTAATTTGCACATATCTTCAATGTGCTTTAACATGAAACTTGTATGAGCTTTGTATCTCCACTATTTCATCTTAAATGTCATATGCTACTGACTTTCTTTCATTTCCATGCTTTTTTATATTGCATCTTCATTCTTTACTTGCGTTACAAGTATGCATAAATGTATGAACTTAAGTGTTGTTTGTTTTCACTTCTTGTTGCTTAATCATCTCCAATGCTTGCATTCGTGAATTATATGCCATCTTAATGACACCTCAATGCATTAGTAAATGTCATTCACTTCTGACTTTGATGTTTACATATGCATTTATTCATGTTCATGATTCATTTGCTTTCATCTTGCATAGTTAGTGCATAACTTGCATTTGTGTGATCTTTTGATGCATAGTTTGACATTATGTGCTTTCATTTGGCATGTTTACCTTAGTAGGATACTTTGACATGTACCTACTGAATTTGGTTGTTCCTTAACCCTTAGGACCCTTTCCTTTTAGTTTGAACCTTGCTTTCTTTTCAAGTTGTCTTCTTAAGATAACTAACATTGTTTAGTTTACTTTCTAGCACTTATATTCATTTCTTGTGATTATTTTGCTAACCTTTTGTGTAGGGGCAGAGGTAAGACATATGAACATGTGGATGTTTATCCATGTTCATTCCTTCTTTCATCTCTCATTTATCTTACTTCTCTTATCTCTTTTATTTTTGGATTACATGATATAATGCTTGATTGTGTAGAACTTCTTCACATCCCTTTGGGATCCTAGCTCATCCTTAATTTTTGATTAAGGTGAGGTAGGATAAGCATTAGGAAGTGCTATCCCTCTCTCTTCTTTAGACTTAGGTTGCTCTTAAACCTCAACCTTAAGGCCACCTTTGCATGATAACATTAGGAACAATTAGAATTCCCCTTAGTGTTTTCTTTTCAACTTGAGTCTTCTCTTCTCATCTCATAACCTCTCTAAAACACGTAATAAAGGATAACGTGTATTGCACATGAGCCTTGTATATAGGTTATGGGGTATGGGGGGTCTCCCTTCATTCTTCTAGGATACTTAGTGTACATCCTATTGGGGACGATACGCGACGTATTCGTTACTATGTTGTAGACTTGGGTGCAATGCAAGTTACAAACTAACTTCAATCCATTTTTGTCTAAAAAACACAAAACAAATTCAAAAACCTTTTTTCATCCTTTGGGATCGTTAAGTTTCAAACTTTTTTTTAGAAGAGAGCACGTTATTTTCCGTTTTGTCGCAAACAGGCATCGATCCTAACTGCCGGATGCGAACTTAACGTCGCTCATAAAAAACACTAAGACCTTGTTAGGTCGAACTACGACTGCTCTGATTTCCTCCTTCTGGTTAGATTGAGGATACGTAGGCACAAGACGGCGATGTCTTGGCGAGCAACCTCCCCCCTTAGTTCGTGTCCGAACTACGTTGACTCTGACTTTCCCATTGCACGAGGGAATACGTAGCCATAGGACGCCGATGTCCTATCGAGTCATTTCTTTTTCTTTTCTCCCCCCGTTTCTTTGCTCTTTTCCGTTCCCGTTCCTTTTCCTTTCTAGCAGCAGTGGAGCTCCAGAAGATGACACCCTTTGATCAAGACAACAAGCGTGGATCCCATCGAGTACGATGGACGCGTGTGGTGCTAATACCTTCCCCTCGCGTAACCGACTCCCTTACCCGTTTCTCTTGGTCACGAGACCATGCTCTTTCCTTTCCCTCAGGTTTACGCAGTGTTTCCTTTCCCTCTCTTGGGATAAATACACATTGCTGGCGACTCTGTTTTCGCGCCACTTTTGCGTTTGTACTCGGATGAAAATCCCGGGAGCGACAGCTGGCGACTCTGCTGGGGACTGGTTGACCTCTTGTTGGTCCATCCCCTATGCGAGTCAATCCTAGCTCTTGGTTTTTTTTTTTCATTGGGTGTTTTTTGTGGTGCTTTATTTTGTTGTATATTACTGTATTAGTGTATTACTGTTTTACTGTATTTACCACATTTATGGCATTGTATTTCATTATTATGCTGGACTGTGCTGTGCTGTACTAGATTTTCTGTTTGGCGGGTTGGGATTTCTGAGAGATAAGCCCACTACCCAGGCTTGAGCATACACATAGGTATTAGCGTGGGCAGGTGTGACGCTCCCGTGGTGTTGGCCACGTGCGGGTGTTCACGAGACCTACAGCCAGACGAGATTCTATCGGAAGATATCTGCTACTATATTTTGATACAGGCCAGTAGTTATTCTCTTGAGGAACTGTCAACTCTGGTGACCATTCCCGAGGACTCAGTTGCGGCACTCCTCCCGAGATGTGATAATGGCAGACCAGAAATGGCAAACCCATTACACTTCTCGATCTGAGGACCCAATGTTGGGAACTTGCTATAGGATATCCTTTTTTAGGGGAATCAGTTGAGGCTTACTCGATTGATGATGATGCCAAACCAGAAATGGTGAACGTCTCATCATTTCTCGACCTGAGAGTCCGTGATATTGAGGATCCTCGCCTTTTTAGTACCCACATGTGAGAGGGGTTGGGTGTTTGCAGGTTTGCAGGTAACCTTGACCTTCAGCATACCCGATACTTTGGCTTTCTTATCAGGATTTCTTACCAGTATAAACTTGTCAGTGTGGTTACTCTGGTGTTCTGGGTATTGGGGCAGAAGCCTTGAGATTAGTCAGTTTGTTCAATGCAGCCAGCTTGTGTGGATACCTTGATCCCATGCTTTGCATTGCATTTCATTTTTCTAACATTCATATTTTTACATTTCCAGGTAGTATCTGATCTTTTGATTCTAGTCAACGGGCAGTCATCGGGATGGACACTCAAAAGAGTAAGAAGAATATCATTGTTTACAAGTTCCCGAAGCTCACTCTTGGTCAGATTGGCAGTTTACAAGAAATGGCCAGTCCGGAAGTGTTGGGGATGTTCAAAGAGAAATATGGTTGGATCCTATCTTTCGTTCGTAACATCGGTGAGTATGAATACAATGGCTTGCACACCTTGATGTAGTTCTATGATCCTTCCCTGAGATGCTTTGTGTTGCCAGACTATGTATTGGTCCCTACTCTGGAGGAGTACTTAAACATCCTGGGAATTTCCATTAAAGAAGGTGTTCCATTATGTGCTTCCAAGGCCGACCTTGATTTCAAAGTTGTCGCTGATGCTCTTTATTTGAGCAAGTCAACTTTGGAGGCTGACATTTCCCATAAGGGAAAGTCTCGTGGTTATCATTTAGCATACTTGGTAAAGAAGGCTCAAGAAGCGGCTAAGGAGAAAAGGTGGACAACTTTCAACGCAATACTGGCTCTCTATGTATATGGCATTGTCCTTTTTCCCAATGAGTCTGAGTTTGTTGATACGGATGCTATCCGGATCTTTACAACTCAGAATCCAGTGCCGACCTTGTTAGGAGATCTTCACTATACCTTGTACAACAGGAATGAGAAGAGACGAGGCGTGATAGTTCATTGTTGTGCATCTCTTTTCTATAAGTGGTTTGCAAACCGTCTACCCCGGACAGGCGCTTTTGTGGATACTAGGACTTCTCTGGATTGGAGTAAACGTCTGATGGGTCTAGCTGCTAAGGATATTGTTTGGGTGGATAAAGGATTGCTCGACAAAGACATTTTGCACAGCTGTGGTGAGTACCCTAACATACCATTGATAGGGAGAAAAGGAGGTACTAATTACAATCTTTCTTTGGCTATCAGACAGTTTGGATATGCTCTGAAAGATCCTCCGGTTGAAAAAGATTTGAAAGAATCTTTGTATTTTCATGTAGTCGATGGTTTAGCTGTGGCGTAGAAGGATTCCGAAGCATGGCTCAGTAGACAGAAGAAAGGAAAAACTGCTTTGGGCAAGCCGATTAATCAACCTTTCGCTCCCTACATAGACTGGATAAAGAAGAGGGTAGAAGAGTTCTATTTGCCTTTTGACTGGGCGCCTCCCTTGTATCCAGAGATTGTGGAGGAGAGGCTTACTGTACCCCTTGATGAGTTTAACAAGCAACGAGACTTGGTGTATGAGTTGAGGGTGGAGAATGCTAGTATGAGTAGTCAATTGTAAGGTGCTTTACATGACAACCGGGAATTGAAATAGAAAGTTCAAGATGTGACAAAGCGCCTGGAAGAGAAGGAGAAGGATCTCACTGACAGAGCTCAGCACTTCAGAAAAGTTAGTATGGCTGCAGAATCATCAGGTAAGGCCTACAGGAAAAACAAGAAGCTCTTGACCGAGGCTGAAGCCAAGCTTGCCATGTATCAGAAGATGTGGGAGGAGGTTAGGACTGAAAATGGGGAGTTGAAAGAAGAACTTCAGAAAAATGAAAGCAGAAGAAAAGAACTTCTCTAGTAAATGGGAAGAAGCTCAGAAATAAATTGAAGAGCTCAAGTTGCAAGCCAAAGTCAAGAAGTCAAGGCGCGAAGGCAAAATGTTGAAGAACAGATTGTCAGGCTGAATAAAGATGTTGAAAAGAGAAACAGACTGATCAAAGGGTCGATAGAGCGACCTACACATCCAGACACTGTGGATCTTCTTGAGGAAGTTGAAGCCAGTTTGTTTGGAATTAATTTGTAGTGATCTTGTTGTTATATTTTGTTGTGATTACCATCAGGATTATTGATGGAATCGCCTTTGATTGTATCAGACCCGTCTGTATGAATTCTTATGACATGATATAAAATGCTTGCTTTAATCATGTATGTATCAACAGCTCTCAGTTTTAAAGGGTGTGCTCCCTCTGTGTTGATACTGCAATATTTCTGGGTTCAGATTTATTTTCTGATATTGTGTCCAATCCCTTGCCTGGTTTCAAAGACTGGAATCAAAGCAGATACGTCCTGGGAATGTTTGAATATGATGTTTGCATTTGCATTTGCATGATCATAATCATTTTACATTTTTCATAGCAGGTTTATCTCTGGTTTTCTTATCGTGTTCTTCTATAGACAGGATTGCTTACCAGCAGATTCATCGGTATTCTACCAGATCCAATCAAAGGAGAGCTATGGAACAGATGCAGACTGAGATGGCTGCCATGCAGACTCACATGGCCCAGTTCATGGAATTAATGCAAGGCGTTGTACAAGGGCAAGAGCAGCTGAGGACCCTTGTCCAACCCTTGGTGGCAAGAGTTGACGAGGATGGCGTTCTTCATGGCGGTCTTCTTCACAATGTTGCTCCTCCGGGCGGAGGTGTTGCGGGTAACGGTGTTCAGAATGGTCCTCCGGGCGGAGGTATTATTGGTAATGGCATTCAGGGTGGTCCCGTTGCTGGTATTGTCATTCCTCCAGGCGGAGGAGACAATGAGATTCCTTCTGTGGTAGGAGGAGGAAATAGCGTCTGCGCAGTTCATGGTCGTCACTTTGATGACCAACAGGATGACATATTCTCTATACTAGGCGGGGATGCTGGTGTTCCCCCGATTTTTGACGATCAGAGGATCAGGTTGATTGAAGAACAGTTGAAAGGGGTTGTGAATCAGAACTCTGTGGGTATGGATTTGGATGATTTAGGGCTAGTCCCCGGTGTCAGGATTCCGCACAAGTTCCAGGTTCCCACCTTTGAGAAATACAATGGTACCACTTGCCCAAAGACTCATGTCTGGGCATACGCACGAAAGATGGCTGCGTACTATAGTGATGAGAAATTGCTGATGCATTTCTTCCAGGATAGCCTGTCTGGGGCATCTTTGGAGTGGTATATGCAATTGGAGAGATGTCACGTCCATAATTGGAGAGAACTGGTAGAGGCTTTTGTCAGGCACTATCAATATAACTGCAGCGTATGTCTCAGAAGAGCAGTGAAATCTTCAAAGAATATGCCCAGAGGTGGCGAGAACTGGCAGCGAGGATGCAGCCTCCCATGTTGGAGAAGCATATGCTGATATGTTCATGGCTACCTTGCTAGGTCATTATTACGAGAAGCTGCTGCCTTGCATGTCAGGAAAGTTTGCTGATCTGATCTTGGTTGGGGAAATGTTGGAAAGTGGAATTAAAACGGGAAAGGTGTCAGGCAGTGATGGGTCTTATTCTAGTGGAGGGAAGAAACCTTATGTGAACTATAAGAAGAAGGAGGAAGCGAATTCTGTCTCTTCATATCGCGGTAAGAGAAAGCAGCATCAGAATTATAATCAAAAGGTGGCCTCGGTAACTATTCCTGCAGCACTTCCGCCACAAGCAGCACAACAACAAAATACTGCTCCCCGTCAGTACCCAGCTAGACAGAGAATGACTGATAGGCATTTTGCAACACCACCCATGCCTTCATCTCAATTGTTCCAGCATTTGCTACAATTACAGTTGGTCCAGAAGAGGACTCAGGCCCCTCTTACCGGCAATCCACCTCTCAGTTATGACGTCAATGCTCATTGCGAATTCCATGCTGGAGCGCCGAGACATCACATTGATAACTGTAAAGCATTTAAACACAAGGTTCAGGACCTCTTAGACTCAAAAGCCATCAATTTTTTCAATGAGACGCCAAATGTCATTCAAAACCCAATTCCGAACCACGGTGGGCCGAGGGTTAATGATGTTACAGAAGAGGGTGAATCTTTGAATTTAGTTCTAGACGTGAATGAATTGAGGACTCCGTTATTGGTAGTGAAAGAGAGACTACTAAAAGGTGGAGTATCACTTGGTTGTGACGAAAGTTGTTCAAAATGTATGTTGCGGACAAATGGTTGTGATCTGTTGAGATCCGGAATTCAGAAGCTAATTGATGAAGGTCGGTTGCAGTTTGATAGGTGTAATCAACCGAAGGAAGTTACTGGCAAAAAGAATGAGGTTGCTACTGTTACAATCACCTTTAAAACAATAACAATTTCAGCGTCGGCGAGACTAGCGCTGATCATTATCACCACTCTTGGGCCCGTTCCATATGAGAGCACAAAAGCTATCCCCTGGAATTACGGTACCGAAGTGTTTGTTAACAGACAGAAGCAAGAGTTGGTGGGAACGTCAATGGTGAATTCCAGTTCTGAAAGTAATGACGAAGCAGAAACTATTACGAGGAGTGGTAGAGTCTTTATCCCATCTGATGATCAGGCTGGTGGTGCTAGGCAAGACAAAGGAAAGCAGGTTATGGATAATTCTGTGCAGACGCCGGTAGGGAATGATTCCACAACAAAGCCAGTTGATAACTCATATTAAGAGAATGTGGAAGAGTTTATGAGGCTGATTCGGAAAAGCGACTACAAAATTGTTGATCAACTGCACCAAACACCGTCTAAGATATCCATTTTATCTCTGTTATTGTGCTCTGAGGTGCATCGAAATGCGCTGTTGAAGGTATTGAATGCTGCGTATGTACCCCAGGAGATCTTAGTTAATCAGCTGGAGGGGGTAGTGGCTCATGTTAATGCAGGAAATGGCTTGGGATTTACTGATGTAGATTTGACTCCAGCTGGGAGAAATCATAATAATGCTTTGCACATTTCAGCTGAGTGTCGAGGATCATTAATGTCACATGTGTTTGTTGACACTAGGTCATCTTTGAATGTTTTACCGAAGAAAGCACTGATGAAATTGGACACTCGTGGGTTAATCTGCACACCAACTGATTTGGTGGTACGTTCATTCGATGTTTCCAAGATATCTGTCTTCGGGGAAATTGTGCTGCCAATTAAGGTTGGTCCAGAGGTTTTTGACACCACCTTTTATATCAAGGATATCCAACCTACTTACAGTTGTCTACTAGGTCGTCCATGGATTCATAGGGCTGGGGCAGTGACGTCCACCCTGCATCAAAAGTTGAAGTACATGGTAGACGGACATGTGGTGACAGTTTGCGGAGAAGAGGATATCATGATAAGTCATTTGTCTACTTTCAAATATGTGGAGGTAGATGGAGAAATACATGAAACTTTATATCAGGGTTTTGAAGTAGTGAAGATCCCTGAGTAATCTCTCAAGGAAGTCAGCCAATCTGAAGTGATAAAGTAGCCTGCAGTGGTAGATCAGCCAGAGCTCTCCATGTCTTCCTTTAGGGATGCACGGGCTGTGGTTGAAGCCGGTAGTTCACAGAAATGGGGTTAGGTTATCGAGGTACAGAAAAAGCAGAATACTTATGGGCTGGGATATAAGCCACCCAGGCGTCCTGAGGATCCCCCAAGTTTTATGGTCCAGTTCGTTTCACCAGTGCTGGTGTGTTCTTTCACAGAGTTAATGCTATAGATGAGGAAGGGGATATCGATTGCGATATGGATAATTGGATCCGCCCCTGCATTCCAGGCCAAAGTCTTTGTAACTGGTCATCAGAGAAAGCCATTCAAGTGACCGGCCCAGTGTAATGGCCTTTGCTTTCCTGTTATGACAATCCTACATTCTGCCCAAGACGTAGTGATTTTTGTTTGTAGGGCTTGAATATTTTGTGTGTTTTCTTTATCATTAATAAAGGACGTTTTTCACATTCAAATATTTTGATCCCTGTCTTTCTGTTTTTACTTTTTGCATCAAATCACATCAAAATGGCAATGTGTTTTTGTTTGTTGCATACATAATAAACATAAATCATCAATCATGCAGGTTTTCTTGTTCAGATTCCACCAATCATGATTCAGCTATGGCTCGGTATGATTTCGACAATCCCATTTATCACGCTGAAGAAGAGACTGATGAAGATTATAACTTACCCGAGGAATTGGCCAGACTGTTGAAACAGGAGGAAAGGGTCATTGTACCTCATCAGGAGGAAATTGAGATTGTTAACTTGGGAACTGAGGACGCAAAGAAAGAAGTAAAGATTGGGGCTGCTTTGGAAGACAGTGTAAAGGGAAGATTGATTGAAATGCTTCGAAAGTATGTTGATATCTTCGCCTGGTCTTACCTGTCATACCCCAAATTTTGACCACTTAGATTTCCCATCATTGTGCAAGTCATCATCATAATATGGATGTACCTTCATGCCTCATCAATCTCCTCAAGGATTGTTGAGCATTCACTACTATCAAGAATTAGGGTTTCAAGCCCTCTCAGAGTTCTTAGACAAAGGATCAATCAAGGAATGACATGATCTTCAACTTGTCTAACTTCTCAAAACATCCACAATGGATCAAAAGGACTCCCACTTCAAGGATCAAGCACAGGGCTGCTCCCTTCTAGGTGGATCAAGTCTCAAGATCGACAGTATCACCAAATTAGGGTTTTGGTCGACCAGGGCCTCCAAATGGAAATTTTTCATCTGGGCACAAGCCAATGATCCAAAACATAACCTAATATACTTCATGGGGCCTCATGGACCCAATCATCAAGTCAATTTTGCCTCAGGGGATGCATTCATCAAAAATCAAGAATTAGGGTTTCTTGACCGAATTCACCCCTAAGTTGACTTTTAGGGCAAATCATGAGCCAAGACCTCAAGAGAGGGTTTGAGGGTCTCTAATGAACTATATTGATCCATTTGGAACAATGGATTAATCCAAGAAGCTTGAGCAACAAGTCTCAATTTCATCTGCACCACAATTAGGGTTTCGCGAGGAAAGTCAACTGTAACTTTGACTTTTGACTAGGACATGCTCCCAAGCCCTAAGAAATGATTCAATATACCCTATGACACCCATGGAACATGTCCATCAAGTTTGATTTAGGTCAAGGACATGATTTCATGAAGAATTGCACAGTTTGGAATTCATCTGATAAAAAGTCAACTGTGCACAAAAGTCAACTTTGACTTTTTGAGATTTTTCACCAAAATGGATTTTTAACCCTAAAATGATGTTAATGTATGATTTGAATCATCATCCATCAAGAAAAATCAAAGAAAGTGGGATAACTTGTAAAAGGGGTAACCATAAAAACTTAGAAAAATTTCTAAGTTATGGAAAAAGTGACACTAATGTGCCAACTTTGGAGGACCATAACTCCTAAACCACAAGGCCATTGTTCCCCATTAAAAGCTTGATTTGTAGATCTCATTGCCCTCTACAAAAGCTTCATATTGACCTATGTCCAAATTCCTCATGGATTTTGAGTTATGGAGTGATCAAAATCAAGAAAAGTCACTTTGTTCCAACACTTAGTGAAAATTTCACTAAGTCAGATTTTACCTTACTTTTTGCCAAATGTAGGGGGATTTTTCACTTGGATTCAAAAGAGATCAAAACCAAACATGTTCAAACAGTTGTTGTATCATGTAAAGGCTTTCCAAAATGACCAAGAACATTACCAAATTCAATTTGAGTCATGAGATACAACATTGGCAAGTTGCCTTGGTGAAATCTGTCAAGGCAAGGCAGATTTTGCATTTTTGCTCGATTTGCCAAAATCAGCCAAATCCAAATACTCATATCCACTTGGACACCTCTGAGGATTGAATCTAAAGGGGACAATCACTGAGCCAAGCCTCCAAAGTCTTTGGAACAAGAAATAGCATGTTGAACCTAGAATTGCCAAAATAGGGACAAGACTCCAATTTTGGATTGGAGCATTCAATGGAAGCATCAAGGTGGAATGGACTAAGCTATTCTCAACTGAATTTAGTCAAGACTTATCCAAGACCAAGGGAACCAGTAGCCTGTGCCCTAACCTCTAGTCAATGGCTAGAGGAGACTTGGATTTTCATTTGCCAACATTGGCCAAACCTACTCAGCAGTTGCCATTCACTATTCCTTGCAAAACAAACTTGCTCTACTATAAATAGAGCTCAATTGTGATCAGTTTAAGTACACCAAAGCCATCAAACAGATGCTTTCCTCAAAATCTCTTCTTTCACTCCAATTTTTCCTTCTAAGGCAAGTCACTATCGAGTTTTGAGTTTGAGAGCTTTTCCAACCAAACCAATCACACACACATACCTCACATACATCATATAGAAGTGATCTAAACACTCACATAACATCTGGAACACAGATTTCACAAAATCACCAGCCAATTGCTCAAGTTCTTGACAGTTTTGCAGTTGAGGTACCATCTTCAACTCCAAACCATTTCAATCCATTCCAAGCATCCAGACACACTCCATGGCACCTAGGGAAGCTATACAGATCATTGGAACCTAGCTGTAACACCTCCAACACAAATCACGATCACCAGCTGCAAGTGGTAAGCATGAGCTCTTCTAACTCTATGATCCATGCAATTTTTGCTGCACAATAATTTGGTCATATGTTCATAATCATGCATGGAATGTTTCCCCTAAATTAATTGCATTGTTTGAATCGTGTATCAAAAATCCTAGCCTTCATGCAGAAATTAGGGTTCTTGAGGATTTTTCATGATTTCTTGTTATATGTTTAATTTAAATGAAATTAAATACCATGGACATGATCGTGAGGTTGAAACGAGTTGATTGGTATGTGGATTGCATGATATGATTAAGTATTCAGTGAGATTGGAGAGAAAATGCAAATCTGGGTAAAACTGAAAAACGCGCATGTTCTTGCCTTTGTTCTTGGAGCCATTTTCCATTATTTGAATATTTGAATTTTGTGATTTTATTTAATTAATTTCTCTCTGAGTTTTAATGATTTTGAGTTGATTCTTTTTTTAATAATTCACAAAAATGTTAAAATATTTTATTTTCCCAAAAAATCCCAAAAATATTATTTATTTTGTATAATTGATATTTTTGCAAAGAATTAATGTTTTAATTATTTTTAACATTTAAAAAATTTTTTTCCACCTTGATTTTGCAACTTTTAATGCTTTCTAATTATTTTGTAGGTCAATACTAAATTTTTGAAGCATTAATCCAAGATCACAATTTGTTTTTTCCTATGTTAAACAATTTTGATCATTTTAATTGAATTTTTATTCAATTAAAACACATTTTGAAAACAAATTAGGGTTTTTGGATTAATTCAACCCTCATAAATCATTTTCAAAACACTTTGGGCCTCTAATAGAGTGTAAGACCCAATCCTTTTTTTTGACCAAATCATTTTTGGGCCTCAGTATATTGTATAAGTCCCGATACTGTCAAAAACAAACGGCGCGATCGTCGCCTTTTCAAAAACAAACCTGGGCCTACCCTCGAGTAGTAAGACCCATTTGTTTTCTTAAAACTTTTTGGGCCTCTATTAGAGTGTAATACCCAACCCTCTTGTACAGAAAACTTTTTGGGCCTCATTCGTTGTATAAGTCCCACTATACATTTTCGAATAAACGACGCGATCGTCGCCAGTTTAAAATTAACCAACTAGGCCTACCCTCGAGTAGTAAGACCCATTCAAAATTTTTGGGCCTCTAATAGAGTGTAAGACCTAACCCCCTTTTAACCAAATCATTTGGGCCTCAGATATTGTATAAGCCCCTTCCCGTTAAAAGAAAATCTCGGCGCGATCGCCATTTTTAACGAAAAGTCAACTTGGCCTACCCTCGTGTTATAAGCCCCACTCTTTTTCTTTAAACTTTTGGGCCTCTTGAGAGAGTGTAAGACCCATCCCTTTGTATAGAAAACCTTTTTGGGTCTCATTCACTTGTATAAGTCCCTCTGTACAAATTCAAACAGTGCGCTCACTGATAAAACCCTGGGCCTCTCCTTGAGCTGTAAGCCCCAAATCTTTCTTTTTCAAAGCACTTTCTCCTTTGATTTTGAATATACTGTTGTTTTCAATCTTTCTTTGTTGAACAACTAACCAAACAGCATGGAAGCTCTACAACCGAGTAAGTGTTTATCCGCTTTCCTTTACCGCTTTCATATACATATAACTGTATTGTGGGGTTGTTTCACTGTAAGTCTTCTTTCATAAACTCATATCAACTGTGTAATAATAGTATAGATATTCTGAGTTTCCCCGGCAACTACGTCTAGAACTAGGTGACGCCGTTTCGTTTATTCATAGAAATAGACAACTAGATCCCCAATAGGATCACCAGATACAGTCTTCTCTTCGGCTGTCCTCATTAGGAATTGTCAAGAAACTCTACTCCCAGAGATGAATGTATTCTCCGTGAATGGTATCTTTGAGTTTCTTCCAAATTCTCGAACTTTCCTGACTTGATCTATTCCTTGTGAATAGCTTGCCTTGAATTTCTCAGAGTTTGGGGACCCACGGGCTTCTTAAAAGCATCGGCCTCCTCTTGGGCATCATACAAGGACCCACAGGCTTCCTAAAAGCAACCCCGCCTCCTCTTGGGATTAGTACAAGGACCCGTCGGCTTCTTAGAAGTATTCACAGCCTCCTCTTAGGCTTCGTATAATGATTCTTCCTCTGGGAATGATAGCCTCCTCTTGGGCTTCGTACAAGGACCAATCGGCTTCTTAAAAGTTTCCAGCCTCCTCTTGGGCATCGTACAAATTGTCCCGACGACCTCCTAGAGGTATAGGAACAGAAATTAGTCATCTGCATAGAACAGTCCTTTCAAAGAGTCTACTACTATTTCTCAAAGCATAGTACAAAAGATAAAACTCTAGACTTGGACACTCTAATCTCCTTGAGTTTTCCAAACATTCTCAAGTGACCCCTTCGTTAAATAGGAAGAAAACCCGTAGACTCGGACAGTCTCAATACCCTTCGGATTTCCCAATTCCTTAAAGAACAGGAATAGCCCGGATCCTCGAATCAAATCCTCGAGTACAGTGTTGCTCATATAAGAACTGATTTTCTCTTTAAATCAGCATACTGGACCTGTCACTCAACTGAAACAGTAACCATAGCCTCCTCTTAGGCTTTGTATAATGATCATTCTCCAGTAACAATAGCCTCTCTCCTGGGCTTTATACAATGATTCTCCCCAGCGGAGTCAAACAATGTTTAGCCTCTCTCTCGGGCTTTGTACGAGACACATAAAGAGATTCCCTCGTTGAGTCAATCACCCCTTTTGCCTCCATCTCGGGCTTTATACGAGATACAAAAAGGTTCTTATTGAGCCAAACAAATTTTAGCCTTCATCTCGGGCTTCGTACAAGATACAAAAAACTCTCTTGTTAAGTCAAGTAGCCCTCATCTCGGGCTTTATACGAGATACCAAAAGACTCCATCGTCAAGTCAAAACCTTTTAGCCTCTCTCTCTCGAGCTTTCTACGAGACACATATTAGCCTCCTCTTAGGCTTTGTATAAGAAAACCACTGGTTGATCCAATCAACCTTTTAGCATCAAAGTTGTGCCTCGTTCACAGTACACAAACATCAACAACTCCTTCCCCTTCATCTAATCGCTGTAAGCGGCAAGCCTCTGGATTATCTACATCCATGCCAATGTCCCTCTTTTAGTATGAGAAATTCCTAAGGAAAGATGGCATTGCTCTAAACAGAGTTAAAGTCTTCTCCTTCAGGTTAAAATCCCCTATAAAGGAAATTATGGCATTGTCAGACTCACAAATCCCGGTTAAAGTAATCCTCCTTTACAGTCACTCACCCAACAGTTGTGACAAACAGACCCCTTTAGAGATGACAAATTCTCTCTAAGGTCAACACTTTCAGCTTCATATCTTGGGCTTTGAACAAGATACAAACTACCTTTCGCTTCACGTCTTGGGCTTTGAACAAGACACCAAAACAACCATTTCCTCCCATAGAATAGGAGGAACTACGATCGCTCTGATTTCCCTGTTTCGGTAGACGGGAATACGTAGGCACAAGATTGAAAGAAAAAATCTTAGCGAGAACACTAAACAAAAACCCAAAATCCCATATTCTCATACATTCGTCCTAACATCCTAATCGATAGCCTAAAGCACCCCTTGTCAACAAAATAACCTAGGAGAAACCCCGAATCTTTGTAGCATCTGTAAACCAACAGTTTTAACTGTTTAATCTCAGTATGCAAGCAGGGTTAATTGGAGACATCTATTTCCCTTCCTTCATCAGCTTTAATAGGATAAAAAATGAATCGAGCTATAGTACCAGAGCGATCGTGCTTCGCAACCACATCCAAAAATCACTCGCTACAGAAAAATGGCGACTCTGCTGGGGATTACAGGTCTCTTTAGGGATCTTGTTCTTTTTTTGTCCTCTAGGTAGAAACCTTGACGTCATTAGGATCTTAGGTCAAAACTCCGTTAATTTGGAATGAAACCACATGATGGTAATTCCGCCGGGGAACCCATTTTCTGTCAGGAACTTAGGATTCATAGCTTTAAAGGTCTAGGATGATTAGGACAAATATATATACTGCTTTTCCTAATTGCTATACGTGTTTATTTTTCTGCTAATGGGAATGTGTGTGATGCCGCATATGGAAAGATTGAGTATACACTTAAGATAAGTGATGGCGACGAGGTCGACCATCAACCTCAGTGGAGGCTGACCAATGCAACCCATTCTCTAACCTAGACAATGGGCCGATTGTGATGTCTGAGAAGCTGAGGAGCCAAACCATTTTGTAGTGCGGAAACTATTGGGAATAGTTGTTACGCGATACTACCCTCATTTGAGGCTGGTGATCTATTCTCGGTGAATGGCACTTACTCTAAGATTGCTCTACAACTCGCTGGCGATCCGCTTGTTGTTTTGCTTTCTTGGGAGGAGCTGATGATAATGAGTACAGGTACAAAAATCAACCTAGTATAAACCTTTGGGGATGGGTAGAGCCTTGACTTCATGATAACGACCCTTTGACCCCATGTTTTTCCTATGTTTTTGTGTGCTGCATTCATGCATCCATTTAAAAAACTTTAAAACAAGAAAAAAATTTCTCTTCTAGTCTTTCTGTTTTTTTAATTAAACTAAGACTGTGATTGCAAATATCAGAGAAAAGGATTGCGCTAATGGATTTCGGTAGAAGGAGAACCCATAGGTATACCTTCAAGGTTCCAAAGCTAGAGGATTTGAGAGGTTAGCAGGGATGATCACAAACCAAGAGGCTTTCAGAGCTAAACACGGAGGTCTGCTACCACTGTTAAGAGTCCATGTGATTGAGGGAATCATGGATGCGCTCATTCAGTTTTATGATCTAGTTTATCACTGTTTCACATTCCCGGATTACCAGCTCGCACCAACGCTGGAGGAGTATTCTCATCTAATTGATCTACACATTACTGATCGAGCTCCATTTTCTGGACTGGAAGAAATCCCAAAGAATCAGACCATTGCAAAAGCAATTCATTTGGACGAGTCTGAGGTTAGGACTCACCTAACCACTAAGGGTGGCATCCAAGGTTTGCCAGCCCAGTTCTTGACAAACAAGGCCCTGTATTTTGCTAGTATAGGAAACGTGACTGCTTTTGAAAGCGTCTTTGTCTTGCTCACCTACGGGTTATTTTTGTTTCCCAACATCAATAACTTCGTCGATATCAACTCCATTAAGGTTTTTCTCATTGGAAACCCTGTACCGACTTTGCTCGCAAATGCGTATCATTCTGTACACTTGGGAAATTTGTACAGCGGAGGGGAGATCACATGCTGTGTACCTTTGCTTTACAAATGGTTTATCTCCCATTTGCCCAAGTCTGCTGCTTTTTGGGATTGCAAGAGTGCCTTACGTTGGTCGCAGAAGATCATGTCTCTTACCAACTCTGATATAGATTGGTGTAATAGGATCTATGATGGAATCAGAATCATTGATCGTTGTGAAAACTTCCCCAACGTACCCCTCATAGGAACTAAAGGAGGAATCAACTATCATCCGGTGTTGGTTCGCCGTCAGTTTGGATACCCGATGAGACACGTCCCACGGGGTGTTCATCTGGAAGGTCTTTTCTTCAAGGAAAGAGAAAACAACAGAGCACTAAAGATGGAAATAGTGCACGCTTGGAAACACGTTCATAAGAAAGGACAAGAGTCTCTAGGAAAACCGGACTGTGTCTCGATGGAGCCTTATCTCCATTGGGTACAAACTAGAGCTCTCAAGCTAAAAATCCCTTATCCTCGTTAGGAAATTCTTCCGCCGAGGGAATCTATCATGTATTTCATGACGGAAACTGAAAAGCTTCAGGTTACTCTCAACAAAGTTCAAAAGGAGAGAAGGTCTTGGAAGAACAAGTACCGCACCCTCGACATAGAGTGCATCAAAATACAGCAATTACTAAAAGAAAAGGATGCTCTGATTGAAATTTTGGAGCAACATGGTGTAGAGAATCAAGAGGACCAAAGGAATTTGCTCACTCCTTTCACCTGGCAAAGGAATGACAACCCGACAACAGCCCAAGAGCCCCGGTCAAAGAAAAGGAAAGAGTCTGCACCCAATTTCTCTTCAGAGAGGACTCGGGACCCATTAGCTTAGGTTTCTATTTCCGCACCTTGTAATCTACTGTATTTCCATTTCTGTAATCCTTTGAATTCAATAAAAAGGGGTTTCCCCACTGTTTGATATTTGCAATCTAATTGTCGAAGTTTATTTTGATTAAACCAAAAAACAATTAATATAATCATTGCATTCATCATTCTCACATCACGTATTTTTCTTCCCTACAAATCTCACGATTGTATCTCGATTCTAGAGTCAAACTGTCTCATTCGTACAATACTTGGGCCAATCGTCAGAAAAAGATGGATGATCTTGAGGAAGAAAACAGAGAGTTGATAGAAGAGATCGACGCTCTGAGAGAGGATATGAGAAAGCTTTGTAATGACATGCAAGCCATGGCAGAAGCTCAGCTACAAAGGACTGTGATCTCAGAGATCACCTCAACGCCCATAGTGGAGAAGTATGATCCTAGGTATCAAATACCGAAAGATCGTCCTTGGGGCATGCCTGTTAACTATATCCCGGAAGGATATGTTCCGCCGATCACTGAAGATCAGGGAATCATAACAGAAGCCGTTGGGCCTGAAGGTTACAAACTTCCGGAAAGCGAAGATGCCAGAGGCATACTGAAGACTCCTGAAGGTTACAAACTTCGGGAAACGCCAAGACTCACTGTCGTAGTCACGGTACCACCCCTTGTGGTGCACACTGTCCCGAAAGGGCATATTCCACAGATACCTTCTGGTAAAAAGGAAACCATGTTCGACAGAATGGATGAATTCCAGGAGCAGTTTCTGGAAATGCAGAAGGAGCTGCAAGCCATTCGCGGTCAGGATTTATTTGGAAAGGACGCCGCATACCTCTGTTTGGTCCCCAATGTAAAAGTTCCGCACAAATTTCAAGTGCCCGACTTTGAAAAATACAAGGGTAACTCTTGCCCTCAAAGCCATCTGGTTATGTACGCTCGGCGGATGTCAGCTCAGACGGAGAATCAGGACCTACTGATTCACTACTTCCAGGATAGTTTAACCGGTGCCGCACTCAAATGGTACATGGGTTTAAACCGTGCCACGATCAGCACATTCAGAGATCTTGGCACTGCCTTCGTCCAACAATACAAATACAAGGAAACCTTTAAGGAGTATGCTCAAAGGTGGCGTGAAATTTCCGCTCAAATTTGTCCACCTCTTGAGGAAAAAGAGATGACAAAGATCTTCTTAAAAACCTTAAGCTCATTTTACTATGACCGAATGGTTTCCAGTGCACCCAGTGATTTCGCCGAGATGGTGGGCATGGGCGTACGTCTTGAGGAAGCCGTCCGAGAAGGACGTTTGGTAAAAGACACTGGATCGACGAGCGGTACTAAAAAATATGGTAGTGCTCTCCCTAAGAAAAAAGAGCAAGATATTGGGAATATCTCTCTCGGAAAGCAAAGGCGACATTATCAGCCGGTAGCAGCTGTAACTCCTGCTATCAGCCCTGCGCCTATTCCTGCATATCAACCTCAGGTTGCGCAGAGCCAACCTGATCAGCAAAGGACACAACAGCCTCTTCAGCAGGCTCGTCCTCCATATAACAACAACCATACAACACGGCCACCAGGATTTGATCCTATACACGTATCGTACTCAGAGCTGTTTCCATTACTGCTAGCCAAGGGGCACATTCAGACTAAGTCCCCTCTTACAGTACTGAAAAATCCGCCTTTCTGGTTTAAGGTGGATCAGACATGCCCTTATCATCAAGGAGGATCAGGGCATAACATAGAGAATTGTCTCAATTTCAAATCTGACGTGCAAAAACTTGTTAGACGCGGGGTCTTATCCTTCAAGGATACAAATCCTAATGCTCTTACGAACCCGCTGCCTCAACATGAGAAGGCTGCAGTCAATTTGATAGAAGGAGAATCTAGAAATGTCTATCAAATTCACGATGTACTCTTGTTGAAGACCAGACTGGTCAAAATGCATTGTAGACAGAGTGGATATGGCCATGTGCCACCTCATAACTATCACCAGTGTGATATCTGCTCTAAAGACAACCAGGGATGTTCTGTGGTGCAAGCAGCTCTACAGGAACAAATGGATCTCGGATGGATCCAAGAGCACCGAGTTCATGGAGTTAACATGATCTACACAAATTCTAACATCATTCAGAACCACGATATCCGTGCAATGAATGTCAACTTGGTGGCAATGCACTCAAGGAAAAGCCAGTATCATAATCTTCCACTGCACGATTACAGTTCTTGTCTGACTTGCTCGGTAAACAAACATGGATGCTCTTTCATATAAGAGGCCCTCCAGCGTCAGATGGATCTTGGATGGATCCAAGACTACCATGATAGGAACCCTTATCAGATCAACATGGTTCAGATCTTTGATATTTGCGTGATGAATACCAACCTGGTAGAGTTACATGCTGAACAGGTCCGACTCGGATTCCTGATGTCACATGACTATCAAAGCTGTAAAGCAGGTTGCGAAAATAATCGAGGTTGTACCCTTGTCCAGGAGGCACTTCAGCACTTGTTAAATCACTGGTGGATTCCAATCTATATGGATGAAGATACTCAGCAAATTAGTATCAATAACAAAAACCTCACTCGGCATCAAAGTCAGGATGTCCGACTCGTGGAAGCTAACCTAGTGAGGTTACATTGTATTCAAAGTGGGCGTGGCCAGGTGCCACCACACAATTATGACCGTTGTAGCGTCTGTTTGGAAAGTAACCAAGGGTGTTACCTTGTGAGAGCAGCTCTTCAGGGTCAGGTGGATCATGGAGAGATTCGCCCATATCCAGGTTCCGGACCCATCAATTGGTCGCCGGACTACCTTGCCGATCAAGTTGAGGATGTTGTCACAATCTCTGGTCATCGCAGGACCAGAGATGTTTTTTCCATTATCCCTCTACTTGACGAATCTAAAGTTCCCAACCGGGAACGGATCGAGATTACTTATGATGGTCAGAAAAATCAGAAGGCTCCCATAATCATCTATCTGCCGGGACCATTACCGTATGAATCAACTAAGGATATCCCTTACAAATACGGTGCAACGACAATTGAAAATGGAAAGGGAATTCCATTACCCTCCGTCGTGAATATTGCAGACATCAGTCAAGTAACACGGAGTGGTAGAATCTTCAACCGAGGGGTTGGGGAACCTAACAGAGAAAATGAACTTCAGACAGAAGCTCCTAATCCATCAGTCGGTCAATCCAGTAATCCCGACCTTTCAAAAAATAATGATGAGATGCTGAAGCTCATCCAAATGAGTGAATACAACATTGTTGATTAACTGTTACAAACTCCTTCAAAGATCTCGGTATTATCACTATTACTCAGTTCAGAAGCGCATAGGGAGGCTCTACAGAAAGTTTTGGAGCAAGCCTTTGTGGAACAGGATGTAACAATCAGACAATTCGATAGCATTTCTCTAACATCACTTCCTGCAATAATTTGGGATTTAGTGATGAGGAATTACCTGAAGAGGGTCGTCGTCATAACATGGCACTCAATATCACAGTCAAATGCCAGGACGATGCTTTAGCCAGCGTACTGGTAGACACAGGGTCAGCCTTGAATGTTATGCCGAAGTCCACTTTGATGCAATTATCATTCAAAGGCCCTCCGATGAGAACCAGCGAGGTCGTCGTCAAAGCGTTCGACGGATCTAGAAAAGCAGTTATCGGCGAAGTTGATCTTCCCAAAACTATCGGTCCTCACACTTTCCAAGTCACTTTCCAGGTCATGGACATCCGGGCAATATACAGTTATTTATTAGGAAGACCTTGGATACATCAGGCTGGGGCGGTTAGTTCCACCCTCCACCAAAAGCTAAAGTTCGTCCAGAACGGCCAACTCATCACAGTTTGTGGGGAACAAGCCTTGCTTGTAAGCAACTTATCATCGTCTACATGTGTAGAACTCGAGGAGGTTATTGGGACTCAGTTCCAAGCACTGTCGGTGGGGAAGAACAATCAGTTCAAAGAAGGAACTTCCATTTCTTCATACAATGATGCTATCAAAGCGGTCGAGAGTACCAATACAACTGGATGGGGACAGCTTGTCCTTCCTACTAGCAATACAACAAAGAAGGGTCTTGGTTTTTCTGCAACCTGTACTCAGACAGCTGCCAACGATGAAAGTCTTCATCCCCTTCAAAACTTCTTCCACAATGGAGGTTTCCTGCATCCAGTGTCTCAAATAGTCCATGCTATCAATGAGGAGGATCCCTCGGACACAGATGAAGAATGGAAGTCCTATCTTAACAAGGACGGTTATGTCTCAGGACGAAACGCAAACTCCTTTTTGCTTTCCTACACGGAGTTCGAGATTTATACCCAGATCAGACGTCGAAATGATCTATGGAGATTGTGATCCGGAAGGATGTCGTGCTCCACCAAACTCATTAGAGGAGGACACTCTGATGAAAGACCAATTTGACTACACCTACTATGGCCCGATGGATGGCCTGCCAATGTGGCAGCCTTACCCAGGAAACTTGGGGTAAGAGAGTCAGCCGAACAATGAAAATCAGTTGACCGTCATTGAACAGAATACCTGTGTCCCCACCATGTCATGGGATAGACACTCAGGTCATTCAGAAACTACTCAACATGAAGATGAATTCGCAACATTTGCAGGACTTGATTTCATCAACTATGCTATTCCCGAGGTCAACGTCATCGAGAGAGATGATTCCTCCAGTTCCAAAGAAGTTTGGGACACCTTGGGACAACTGAGTAGAAAAGACGACTATATGGTCAAGTACACTCCGCCCGAAAGCTCTCGTATCAGGCTCGAAGATATCCAGCCTACTGGATGGGGAGATACAGCTGAGACCACAAATGCTATGCAAAATGCAACAAAGGAATTCTCCTACGACAATTCTGCCTGGGAGACAGATTCCAATGATCCTGCTCCACCAGAAATTAGCGTTATTTCTAAAGACAAATCAAGGAAGGTGCCAGACTTTGTGATTCACTGAGGATTTTGCCGCCAATGGGTTGCCGTCGAGGTTCCGAAGATCGTTCATCAGTCAAAGTAATTGCCATCTTTAAACCTTTCACCCTGCCCAGGTGAAACAGATGTTTTGATAGGGCTCGCTTTCTGTAAATTTCCCTCTTCGCTTCGCCCAAAGCGACAGAGTTTTGTTTTATAGGGCTGTAGTTTCAAGGATCGACTTGTTCATTAATAAAATAATGTCGTTCTGTAATTTCCGCATTAACTGCTGTTTTCTCTTTTTGCTTTTTCAGAAAATCGTAATCCTAAAAAACAATTTAAAAATAAAAACAAGCAGTAAAATAAAACACTGCACACACTTGCATTTTCTCTATCTCTTCTAAACACGAATCATCACGTCATGCAGATTGCTTGTTTTAAACCCCGTTGAAACATACGATCCGATGCCTTCTCCCGACTTTGGGTTCCCGGTATTTGGGGCTAAAGAAGAAAATAACGACCAAATTCCAGAAGAGATCTCCCGATTACTCAGACAAGAGGAAAGGTCCATTGAACCTCACAAAGAACCGTTGGAAACGGTAAAATTGGGTTCGGAAAAAGAGAAAAAAGAAATCAGGATTGGGGCACTGCTCAGTCCAACTGCCAAAGAGAGTTTGATAAAGCTTCTCAAAGAATTCCCCGATGTATTCGCTTGGTCCTATCAGGATATGCCAGGGTTGGATACCAACATCGTGGAACATCACTTACCGTTAAGATCGGAATGTCCGCCAATAAAGCAGAAATTGAGACGCACTCACCCGGACATGGCCATCAAAATCAAAGAGGAGGTACAGAAACAGATTGACGCGGGTTTCCTCGCCACATCAGAATATCCTCAATGGTTAGCCAACATTGTACCCGTTCCCAAAAAGGACGGAAAGGTCAGAATGTGTGTCGACTACCGAGACTTGAACAAGGCTAGTCCAAAGGACGACTTTCCTTTACCACACATTGACATGCTGGTAGACAGTACAGCAAAGTTCAAAATTTTCTCCTTCATGGATGGATTCTTGGGCTATAACCAGATCAAAATGGTGCCGAAAGACATGGAGAAAACTTCGTTCATCACCCCATGGGGCACCTTTTGTTACAAGGTAATGCCGTTTGGTTTGAAGAATGCAGGGGCAAGCTATCAAAGGGCCATGACTACTCTTTTTCATGACATGATACACAAAGATATAGAGGTATATGTCGATGACATGATTGTAAAATCTAGAACAGAAGAGGAGCATGTGACCCACCTGTCAAAACTATTCGAGCGTTTGCAAAAGTACAAACTCCGCTTGAATCCCAACAAGTGCACCTTCGGTGTCCGTTCAGGGAAACTCTTAGGGTTCATCGTCAGCCAGAAAGGAATTGAGGTTGATCCTGACAAGGTCAAGGCCATTCAAGAAATGCCTTCTCCGAAAACTGAAAAACAAGTCAGAGGATTCCTGGGATGTTTGAACTATATCTCCAGATTCATATTCCTCATGACCGCCACATGTCCGCCGATTTTCAAATTACTTAAAAAGAACCAGGATTGCGTTTGGTCAGAAGATTGCCAAACCGCCTTCGACAGTATTAAGGAATACCTGTTGAATCCTCCGATTCTATCACCTCCAGTGGAAGGAAGACCACTGATCATCTACCTCACAGTCTTGGAAGACTCAAAGGGGTGTGTACTTGGCCAACAAGATGAAACCAAATGGAAAGAGTCTGCCATCTACTATCTGAGCAAGAAATTCACCGACTGCGAGACTCGGTACACGATGCTTGAGAAAACTTGTTGCGCTTTGGCTTGGGTAGCCAAACGTCTTCGCCAGTACATGATTCGTCATACTACTTGGTTGGTCTCCGAAATGGATCCAATCAAGTACGTTTTCGAAAAACCTGCTCTTACGGGAAGGATTGCCCGTTGGCAGATGCTATTATCAGAATATGACATAGAGTACCACGCTCAGAAAGCTGTTAAGGGAAGTATTTTAGCCAATCATTTGGCTCATCAACCGATTGACAATCAAGAATCAATCGGGTTTGACTTCCCAGAGGAAGATGTCATGTATCTAAAGATGAAAGATTGCGATGAACCGTTACCCAGTGAAGGGCCAGAACTAGGTTCCCAGTGGGGACTAATCTTTGACGGAGCAGTTAATCATTATGGAAACGGAATTGGGGTAATCATTGTTACCCTCAGGGTACCCACATTCCTTTCACCGCTCGACTTATGTTCAAGTGTACCAACAACGAGGCCGAATACGAAGCTTACATCATGGGTCTCGAAGAAGCAATTGATTTAAGGATCAAAAACTTGGATGTATACGGCGACTCAGCCATGGTTATCAATCAGATAAAAGGATATTGGAACACATACCAATCAGGGCTAATTCCTTACAAGAACTACGCAAGAAGGTTTCTACCTTTCTTCAACAGAGTTGAGTTTCATCATATCCCTTGTGAGGAGAATCATATGGCTGATGCATTAGCCACTCTCTCTTCCATGATTAGTGTAGGTCAATGGAACGACTTACCTAAGATCGACATAATGCGCCTTGAAAGGCCCGCTTACATCTTCACGATTGAAGCAGTCCTAGACGACAGACCTTGGTATCATGATATCAAATGCTTCCTTCAGAAACAAGAGTACCCACCTGGGGCACTAAGAAAAGACAGGAAAACCCTCAGAACATTGGCTGGAAACTTCTTCCTTAGCGGTGACACTCTCTATAAGAGAAATTTCGACATGGTCTTGCTCCGATGCATCGACAGACCAGAAGCAGACATGCTTATGAAAGAAATCCATGAAGGATCCTTTGGCACTCATGCCAATGGACACACAATGGCGAGAAAAATTCTGAGAGTAGGGTACTATTGGTTGACAATGGAATCCGACTGCTACAAGTACATGAGGAGGTGTCATAAGTAGGGGTGTTCAAAACCGAACCAACCCAATAGAAAACCGCAAACCAAACCAAACCAAACCGAAACCGCAAAAAACCGCATTTGGTTCGGATTTGTTCGGGCCATCTTTTAACAAAACCGCATGGTTCGGTTTGGTTTGCGGTTTGTATTTTGCAAACCGAACTAAACCAAACCAAACCGCATTATGTTACAACCCAAACTTCACTTATCCCACATATAACCCAAAACTTAAACCCATTATGCCTTAACCTAACAATTACGAAATATTTTCTCTTACTCACACTTAACTTTTCAGTTTTAATCTTCTCAAATCTCTCCTAATAGTATTGCACATTCTTCTCATCTTCTTTGTCATGTACGTCTCACCTCTTCTACACTAATCTCTCATCTCACATGTTTTTTCTTTTTCATTTTCTCATTTTTATGTTACTATTTTCTCTTCTAATTATATTTTCATCGCACATATCTTCTCTAATCTCACATCTCTTATGTTCTTTCTTTTTCATCTTCTCTAATCTCCCTTCTCCTCTATTTTCTGTTTTATTATAATATTTTTGATATTGTTTTATGCTACTATTTTTTCCACTTTTGTTTAAATTGATTTTTGTATATTGAATGAGTACTTTTTGTCTAAATATGATAAGTTTTGTTATTATTTGGCAATGTGTGAATGACTAAACACAAAGTTATGTTGTTCTCTATATATGTAAATATCACTCAATAAAATTTTTGTAAAAAACCGAACCAACCGAACCAATCCAAACCGCATTGGTTTGGTTTGGTTTGGTTCGGATTTTTTTTAAAACCCAATCGAACCAAACCAAACCGCATGCTTTTTTCTCTTGCGGTTCGGATGATTTTTAATGTCAAAACCGCACAAACCGTACCGCGAACACCCCTAGTAATAAGTGTCAGATATACTCCAAAAAAATTCATGTACCGCCATCACATCTCAAAGTTTTTTCTTCCCCGTGGCCTTTTTCCATATGGGGAATCGACATGATTGGTATGATTGAGCCCAAGGCTTCAAACGGACATCAGTTCATCCTGGTAGCCATTGACTATTTCACCAAGTGGGTTGAAGCAGTGTCATACGCCAATGTAACCCGACAAGTGGTGGTCCAATTTATCAAAAACAATATCATTTGCCGTTATGGTGTTCCGAGCCAGATCATTACTGATAATGGATCTAACTTGAATAATAAGATGATGAAAGAGTTGTTCATTGAGTTCAAGATTGAACACCATAACTCATCTCCCTACCGACCCAAGATGAACGGAGCGGTAGAAGCAGCCAATAAGAACATCAAGAGGATTGTTTAGAAGATGGTTGTAACCTACAAAGATTGGCACGACATGCTACCCTTGCTCTTCACGGTTATCGCACATATGTCCGCACTTCAACAGGGGCAACCCCTTTTTCTCTAGTGTATGGCATGGAAGCAGTGCTCCCCATAGAAGTAGAGATCCCGTCAATCTGAGTATTGATGGAAGCTAAGCTCATCGAAGCTGAATGGTGTCAAAGTCGACACGACGAACTGAATTTAATCGAGGAGATGCGAATCACGGCACTATGCCATGGTCAGCTGTATCAACAGAGAATGAAAAAGGCGTTCGACAAAAAGGTCCGACCTCGCATCTTCAGAAAAGGAGACGTTGTGCTCAAGAAGATACAATCATTTCTCACTGATTCTCGGGGCAAGTGGACTCCGAATTATGATGGCCCCTTTGTGGTCACGAAAGCTTTCTCAGGCGGTGCCTTGAGACTTACAACCATGGACGGAGAGGAATTTTCCTACCCTACGAATGTTGACGTAGTCAAGAAATACTTCGCCTAAACTAAAGAAAAAAAAACGTCTCGGTGGATTGAAAACCCGAAAGGGCGGTCCAGGCAAAAGTTAGAGACAGAGAAAAAAATCATCCCGATGGATTGGAAACATCATAGTACAATCCAGGAAAAAATTAGGGATAATGGCAAGTAACTATGTTCAACAGAGGCAAGTCCCTCAGCAGCGGTTACATCATCCGTCAGAAAACTCCAGTCACGGTCATCTTCGACAGAAGCTCAGGATGCCCCGAATTCAAAGTTGGTAGAAGGATAGCGGTCGTTATGTTTCAACGTAGCCCTTTTCCCTGTAAATTACCATTTTTTAACTTTGTATATACTCCATGGAATCACGCGTTCGACTGATTTCCATCCTATCAATAAAATTTGAGCCCTTGTTCTTTTGTTTGTAATTCTTATTTGTTTTAGCTTTACAGAACGACGTTGTTAACATGATTAACGATTCTTGAAATAAAACAAAAATGAATTTACTTGTTAAAACTTCTTTTGCTTTTTAATAAAGACGGCAATTTCTTTTGACTGTTGAATATCAGAAGAACATCGGTCGCTTCTCCAAAAGTAATCGAACCTCAAAGTAGGGAATCAAAGTACTCCTTCTACGCCAGTACGCCTGAATGAAGGGATCAACTGTGTCAGAGACCTTGTTTCGTCTGACACACCTCGGCCAAGTTCTTATCTCCTAAGCCCGATCAGCGGTATTCCCCGCAGGGACTATCTCTCCTAAGCAAGGTGGAATTGCTATTCTGAACCAACGGTACTTCTTCGCCCCGCAATGGCTGAGTATTCAGTCGTGTTCACCCGTCAGTTTGTATGTCGCGTCAGTTTTGTCAGCATAAACATACATATATCATGCATTATTGATTTGCATTCACATTTCATATTGCATCACTATCACTCTAGTCGGTCTTGTCCCCTAGTGATAGAAGTTCTCTCAATCGAGTTGTCAGTTCTTGCCTCGTCAGGAAACGTTGTGTTTGAACAACTTCGCCTCCAGTTTATTTCTAGAAGGAAGTTGGCCCTCGACCACTTTGATAACTTGAACCTCTGAAACATCAGAGAACCTTCAGTCAACATCACTCTTCGCCATTGAAGATGATATCCTTGCTTTCCCGGATTAAGGAAAATCCCTAGAGAAAGGCTCTTAATTAGAGATTCGGTGGTACAACAGTTTTTCTCCGAAAAAACCACTGATGAAAAGGTCATCGGCACCTCAAAATTGGATCACATCATATGGCATTTCTCCGAGAAGACCTCCGAGAAAAGTATGATGTAAAGACCCCGAACGAAAGCAGTCTCTCAAGAGACTCGTTTTCCCCAGTAGATTCGACAAATGGCGTCTCCAAACAGAGAAGTTTGTACACCTCTACAAATCAGACGACTGGGTTCCCCAGCAAGTCTGACATTAAAACTTTTTCCACTCAAATGGCATCTCCCCAGGAAAATTCGGCGAGAAGTTTGAAGGAAAGCCGCTACGAATAACGTCCCTTGTCAAGAAAGTTTATTGACAAAAGAAACTAAGACCAGTTCCTTGGTAGGAAACCAGGAGCGAGGGGAAGTTTACATCAGAAACTGAGACCAGTTCCTTGGTAGGAAACCAGGATCGAGGGGAAGTTTAAATCAGAAACTAAGACCAGTTCCTTGGTAGGAAACCAAGAGCGAGGGGAAGTTTACATCAGAAACTGAGACCAGTTCCTTGGTAGGAAACCAGGATCGAGGGGAAGTTTACATCAGAAACTGAGACCAGTTCCTTGGCTGAAGACCAGGATCGAGGGGAAGTTTACCTTTTCTAAGTATCATTGCTTAGCGAGAGAAGATGAATGCGTGAATTACCATTCATAGACTCTGTCAAAATTTTGGATATTTCGATATTTAATCCTCTTGCACCTCGAATGCACGAATACCTTCGTCATTCACACCTTCGTGTCCAAGAAGATTAAACAGGGGCATCTGTCATACCCCAAATTTTGACCGCTTAGATTTCCCATCATTGTGCAAGTCATCATCATAATATGGATGTACCTTCATGCCTCATCAATCTCCTCAAGGATTGTTGAGCATTCACTACTATCAAGAATTAGGGTTTCAAGCCCTCTCAGAGTTCTTAGACAAAGGATCAATCAAGAAATGACATGATCTTCAACTTGTCTAACTTCTCAAACATCCACAATGGATCAAAAGGACTCCCACTTTAAGGATCAACACCAAGGCTGCTCCCTTCTAGGTGGATCAAGTCTCAAGATCGACAGTGTCACCAAATTAGGGTTTTGGTCGACCAGGGCCTCCAAATGGAAAATTTTCATCTGGGCACAAGCCAATGATCCAAAACATAACCTAATATACTTCATGGGACCTCATGGACCCAATCATCAAGTCAATTTTTCCTCAGGGGATGCATTCATCAAAAATCAGGAATTAGGGTTTCTTGACCTAATTCACCCCTAAGTAGACTTTTAGGGCAAATCATGAGCCAAGACCTCAAGAGAGGGTTTGAGGGTCTCTAATGAACTATATTGATCCATTTGGAACAATGGATTAATCCAAGAAACTTGAGCAACAAGTCTCAATTTCATCTGCACCACAATTAGGGTTTCGCGAGGAAAGTCAATTGTAACTTTGACTTTTGACCAGGACATGCTCCCAAGCCCTAAAACATGATTCAATATACCCAATGACACCCATGGAACATGTCCATCAAGTTTGATTTAGGTTAAGGACATGATTTCGTGAAGAATTGCACAGTTTGGAATTCATATGATAAAAAGTCAACTGTGCACAAAAGTTAACTTTGACTTTTTGAGATTTTTCACCAAAATGGATTTTTAACCCTAAAATGATGTTAATGTTTGATTTGAGTCATCATTCATCAAGAAAAGTCAAAGAAAGTGGGATAACTTGTAAAAGGGGTAACCATAAAAACTTAAAATTTTCTAAGTTATGGAAAAAGTGACACTAATGTGCCAACTTTGGAGGACCATAACTCCTAAACCACAAGGCCATTGTTCCCCATTCAAAGCTTGATTTGTAGATCTCATTGCCCTCTACAAAAGCTTCATACTAACCTATGTCCAAATTCCTCATGGATTTTGAGTTATGGAGTGATCAAAATCAAGAAAAGTCACTTTGTTCCAACACTTAGTGAAAATTTCGCTAAGTCAGATTTTACCTTACTTTTTGCCAAATATAGGGGGATTTTTCACTTGGATTCAAAAGAGATCAAAACCAAACATGTCCAAACAATTGTTGTATCATGTAAGGGCTTTCCAAAATGACCAAGAACATTACCAAATTCAATTTGAGTCATGAGATACAACATTGGCAAGTTGCCTTGGTGAAATCTGTCAAGGCAAGGCAGATTTTGCATTTTTGCTCGATTTGCCAAAATCAGCCAAATCCAAATACTCCTATCCACTTGGACACCTCTGAGGATTGAATCTAAAGGGGACAATACTGAGCCAAGCCTCCAAAGTCTTTGGAACAAGAAATAGCATGTTGAACCTAGAATTGCTAAAATAGGGACAAGACTCCAATATTGGATTGGAGCATTCAATGGAAGCATCAAGGTGGCATGGACTGAGCCATTCTCAACTGAATTCAGTCAAGACTTATCCAAGACCAAAGGAACCAGCAGCCTGTGCCCTAACCTCTAGTCAATGGCTAGAGGAGACTTGGATTTTCATTTGTCAACATTGGACAAACCTACTCAGCAGTTGCCACTCACTATTCCTTGCAAAACAAACTTGCTCTACTATAAATAGAGCTCAATTGTGATCAGTTTAAGTACACCAAAGCCATCAAACAGATGCTTTCCTCAAAATCTCTTCTTTCACTCCAATTTTGCCTTCTAAGGCAAGTCACTATCGGGTTTTGAGTTTGAGAGCTTTTCCAACCAAACCAATAACACACACACACCTCACATACATCATATAGAAGTGATCTAAACACTCACATAACATCTGGAACACAAATTTCACAAAATCACCAGCCAATTGCTCAAGTTCTTGACAGTTTTGTAGTTGAGGTACCATCTTCAACTCCAAACCATTTCAATCCATTCCAAGCATCCAAACACACTCCATGGCACCTAGGGAAGCTATCCAGATCATTGGAACCTAGCTGTAACACCTCCAACACAAATCACGATCACCAGCTGCAAGTGGTAAGCATGAGCTCTTCTAACTCTATGATCCATGCAATTTTTGCTGCACAATAATTTGGTCATATGTTCATAATCATGCATGGAATGTTTCCCCTCAATTAATTGCATTATTTGAATCGTGTATCAAAAATCCTAGCCTTCATGCAGAAATTAGGGTTCTTGAGGATTTTTCATGATTTCTTGTTATATGTTTAATTTAAATGAAATTAAATACCATAGACATGATCGTGACGTTGAAACGAGTTGATTGGTATGTGGATTGCATGATATGATTAAGTATTCAGTGAGATTGGAGAGAAAATGCAAATCTGGGCAAAACTGAAAAACGCGCGTGTTCTTGGTGTGTTCTTGGCGCCATTTTCCAATATTTGAATATTTGAATTTTGTGATTTTATTTAATTGATTCAAAAATTAATTTATCTCTGAGTTTTAATGATTTTGAGTTGATTCTTTTTTTAATAATTCACAAAAATATTAAAATATTTTATTTTTCCAAAAAATCCAAAAAATATTATTTATTTTGTATAATTAATATTTTTACAAAGAATTAATGTTTTAATTGTTTTTAACATTTAAAATTTTTTTTCCACCTTGATTTTGCAACTTTTAATGCTTTCTAATGATTTTTTAGGTCAATACTTAATTTTTGAAGCATTAATCCAAGATCACAATTTGTTTTTCCTATGTTAAACAATTTTGATCATTTTAATTGAATTTTTATTCAATTAAAACACATTTTTTAAAATAAATTAGGGTTTTTGGATTAATTCAACCCTCATAAATCATTTTCGAAACACTTTGGGCCTCTAATAGAGTGTAAGACCCAATCCTTTTTTTTGACCAAAATCACTTTGGGCCTCAGTATATTGTATAAGTCCCGATACCGTAAAAAATAAACGGCGCGATCGTCGCCTTTTGAAAAATAACCTTCTGGGCCTACCCTCGAGTAGTAAGACCCATTTCATCTCTTAAAACTCTTTGGGCCTCTATTAGAGTGTAAGACCCAACCACCTTGTACAGAAAATATTTTGGGCCTCACTTATTGTATAAGTCCCTCTGTACATTTTTAAATTCGGCACGATCGTCGCCGGTTTAAAAATAAACCATCTGGCCCTCTCCTTGAGCTATAAGACCCATTCAAAATTTCTGGGCCTCTAATAGAGTGTAAGACCCAATCCCCTTTAACCAAAATCATTTGGGCCTCAGATATTGTATAAGCCCCTTCGCGTTAAAAGAAAATCTCGGCGCGATCGCCATTTTTAATGAAAAGTCTACTGGGCCTACCCTCGTGTTATAAGCCCCACTCTTTTTCTTTAAACCTTTTGGGCCTCTTGAGAGAGTGTAAGACTCATCCCTTGGTACAGAAAACCTTTTTGGGCCTCAGTCACTTGTATAAGTCCCTCTGTACAAATTCAAACATTGCGCTCACTGATAAAACCCTGGGCCTCTCCTTGAGCTGTAAGCCCCAAATCTTTCTTTTTCAAAGCACTTTCTCCTTTAATTTTGAATATATTGTTGTTTTTAATCTTTCTTTGTTGGACAACTAACCAAACAACATGGAAGCTCTACAACCGAGTAAGTGGTTATTGCTTTCATTTACCGCTTTCATATACATATAACTGTATTGTGGGGTTGTTTCACTGTAAGTCTTCTTTCATAAACTCATATCAACTGTGTAATAATAGTATAGATATTTCGAGTTTCCCCGGCAACTACGTCTAGAACTAGGTGACGCCGTTTCGGTTAATCATAGAAATAGAAAACTAGATCTCCAATAGGATCACCAGATACAGTCTTCTCTTCGGTTGTCCTCATTAGGAATTGTCAAGAAACTCTACTCCCAGAGATGAATGTATTCTCCGTGAATGGCATCTTTGAGTTTCTTCCAAATTCTCAGACTTTCCTGGCTAGATCTATTCCTCGTGGATAGCCTGTCTTGAATTTCTCGGGGTTTGGGGACCCACGGGCTTCTTAAAAGCATCGGCCTCCTCTTGGGCATCATACAAGGACCCACAGGCTTCCTAAAAGCAACCCCGCCTCCTCTTGGGCTTAGTACAAGGACCCGTCGGCTTCTTAGAAGTATTCACAACCTCCTCTTAGGCTTCGTATAATGATTCTTCCTCTGGGAATGATAGCCTCCTCTTGGGCTTAGTACAAGGACCCGTCGGCTTCTTAAAAGTTTCCAGCCTCCTCTTGGGCTTCGTACAAATTGTCCCGACGACCTCATAGAGGTATAGGAATAGAAATTAGTCATCTGCATAGAACAGTCCTTTCAAAGAGTCTACTACTGTTTCTCAAAGCATAGTACAAAAGATAAAACTCTAGATTTGGACAGTCTAATCTCCTTGAGTTTTCCAGACATTCTCAAGTGACCCCTTCTTTAAATAGGAAGAAAACCCGTAGACTCAGACAGTCCCAATACCCTTCGGATTTCCCAATTCCTTAAAGAACAAGAATAGCCCGGATCCTCGAATCAAATCCTCGAGTACAGTGTTGCTCATATAAGAACTGATTTTCTCTTTAAATCAGCATACTAGACCTGTCACTCAACTGAAACAGTAACCATAGCCTCCTCTTAGGCTTTGTATAATGATCCTTCTCCAGTAACCATAGCCTCTCTCTTGGGCTTTATACAATGATTCTCCCCAGCGGAGTGAAACAACGTTTAGCCTCTCTCTCGGGCTTTGTACGAGACACATAAAGAGACTCCCTTGTTGAGTCAATCACCCTTTCGCCTCCATCTCGGGCTTTATACGAGATACAAAAAGGTTCTTATTGAGCCAAACAAATTTTAGCCTTCATCTCGGGCTTCGTACGAGATACAAAAAACTCTCTTGTTAAGTCAAGTAGCCTTCATCTCGGGCTTTATACGAGATACCAAAAGACTCCACCGTCAAGTCAAAAACTTTTAGCCTCTCTCTCGGGCTTTGTATAAGACACATATTAGCCTCCTCTTGGGCTTTGCATAAGAAAACCACTGGTTGATCCAATCAACCTTTTAGCATCAAAACTGTGCCTCGTTCACAGTACACAAACATCAACAACCCCCTTCATCTAATTGCTGTAAGCGGCAAACCTCTGGATCATCTACATCCATGCCACTGTCCCTCTTTTAGCATGAGAAATTCCTAAGGAAAGATAGCGTTGCTCAACTCTGAGTTAAAGTCTTCTCCTTCAGGTTAAAATCCCCTTTAAAGGAAATTATGGCATTGCCGGATTCACACATCCCGGTTAAAGTAATTCTCCTTTATAAATAGTTGTGACAAACAAACCCCTCTTTAGAGATGACAAATTCTCTCTAAAGGCAACACCTTTTAGCTTCACATCTTGGGCTTTGAACAAGATACAAATAGACTCTTTCGCTTCACGTCTTGGGCTTTGAACAAGACACCAAAACAACCATTTCCTCCCATAGAATAGGAGGAACTTAGAACGCTCTGATTTCCCTGTTTCGGTAAACGGGAATACGTAGGCATAAGATTGAAAGAAAAGATATTAGCGAGCACACTAAACAAAAACCCAAAATCCCATACTCTCACATATCTATCAAGAAGCATCTGCCCTAACATCAAAACCTCCCACCACTTTTAAAAAAATACACCCGATAGAGACCCCGAATCTGTAAACCAACAGTTTTGACTGTTTAACCTCAGTTTGCAAGCAGGGTTAACTTGAGACATCTATTTCCCTTCCTTCATCAGCTTTAATAGGATAAAAAATGAATCGAGCTGTAGGCACCAAAGAGCGATAGCGCTTCGCAACCGCGTCCAAAATCTCTCGCTACACACTCGTTGTCATGTATAGATTCCAAAACGAAATAAATTCATCTTGGTGAGGAAACCTCAACAGATTCACTTCGGGGACGTAAACTACCTAAAAGGTCCAAAATAAATGCCCTTTTAATTCAGAGGTTCAAGTTATTAAGAATGGTCAAAAGATCGACCCAATCCAGGAACAAACAGGAGAGATACTGTCAAACAAGCCGATAACTAGTGAGGAATGAAATTGAAATAGGGATTTATCCTATCCAAGTGTGGAAAGAAGAACTAAATAAAAACTTCCATGATGATTAACTCAGTGGGGAGTTAGAAAGGATATACATTCTTTGCTTATGGCTGACCAATCTATTGGAGGGAGGAAACTCATCACTCAGGGATAAACATAACCAAAGTGAATGAAGTAAATAATATCAATGAATGCAATATGAACATGAATATGAATTCAAATATGAATGATATATGTATGATATGAATGTATGTTATATTTTTATGCTGACAAAACAAGCGAAAAGATATACTGGCGATGAAATAAACATCACAAAGTGATAGGGTACTCAGTCAGTTGTTGCGAGCATTGGGTCCTCTTTTACCGGAGATATGGGATTGTACGTTCGTCATACCAAGGTGTGGATGGAGTTAAAAATCCAACATTTCGGAGATACCTTTCAAGGCAAATTGAAGGAACATTCAATCCTGTATTTCGAGGTTTAAACGTTCTTGGAGCAACTGTTGATATTCCTCTTTATGTTCAAAAATCAAAGGAAAGTAAACTCAAGCATTTCAAAAGAAAAATTTTAACTTTTTTGTTCAGTATAACCTTTTAATCAGTATAACTTAGTTCAAATAACTAGTTCCCCCTGTACAAAGGAGTACAGTTAGCCTCCTCTTGGGCTTTATCCAAGCAATATTGCCTCCTCTTGGGCATCATACAATGAATCTCCCCAGAAGATAGCCTCCTTTTGGACTTTGTTCTATTTGATCAACCTTGAAGCATTTCAATAAAGAGAGGATTATTTCCCAGTGAAACCTCTTCTTTAACCCCTTTAACCCTGGAACAGTTCAACAAAGAAAGGATTATTTCCCGGTGAAACCTTTCTTGAACTCTTCCTAGACTTGGAAAGTCTCAATCCCCAGCCTCGTCTTGGGCTTCATACAAGGAACAACTAGCTTCTTAGAAGTATCCCTAGCCTCCTCTTGGGCTTCATACAAGGACCCTCAGGCTTCTTAAAAGCATACAATACACCAGTCCCCAGGAGAGTCTAAACCTCTAAGCCTTTCAAACTCATCCTCTAAGGTTCTTTTAATCCTCAACAAGGTTTCGTTTTCACTTAAAAATCCCCAGCCAGGATCAGATTACCATCAACAAACCCCTAAAAGTATCAGAGCCTCATGGCATCTGATAATTCAACTCTTCTCCAATCCCCAACAAGTAGGGGTGTTCATGGGTGCGGGTTGACCCGCAAACCCGCCTACCCAAACCAAACCAACTCATTAATTACCCGGACCCATTCATTTACGGCTATACCCGACCCAACCCGTAATAACCCGTATAAATTTGGTTCGGGTATTGGGTTTTATTCTTTAAACTCGTGAACCCGTTGACCCAACCCGTTGACGTGGCATAATTAATTAATTAATTAATTTATTATTATTATTATTATTATTATTATTATTAAGTAATTCTTAAAGGTACTTTAAGTTTGAAAGTTTCATTGAAAGTTTCAAAATGAAATGTAAAGACGTTTGTTTATAGTGCACTTCCAGTTTTCAACTTTCCTTTCCACTTCCACTTATTAAATTATTATTATTAAATATTATTAAACATTGTTATTAATATTAATAATGTGTGATGATGTATGCTCTTCTGTTTTCACTCAACTGCCCTTTTGAATTTTTAATAATTAAGTATATATTAGTAAACTTATTAAACTAAAGACAATAATACTTAAACCTTTTTTTT